>CM022299.1:343332843-343932843 GCA_011799875.1 Thinopyrum elongatum | reverse complement strand
AGAGAATCTGGCCAGTGGGAGGTGTTGGGATTAGGAAAATAAACAGCAAAGTGAGCAAACAAAGGTTGAATGCCTTGCAGTAATGTGCTCCATATGGTCACAACTAATGAAAAGAAGAGGAATCAGGGTCGGATAGCAAGGAGTCGAAGTTCAGCTAAACAATTACAAAAGGCTGTTGCATATGCTCTTTGAAAAAGCGTTTTTTCTTCGCTTAAATCAGGCACAGCTCAGAGTGTCTTCGCCACCTGGAGAATGAGGATGAGCGACTTATGGTGCTACCCGATCCACTCTTAAGCCTGAAAGTCAGAATCTGCTTTGTCCCACTATGACATTTCACAAAAACCCAACTGCTAACAGCTACAAACTCCAGATCTGATCAAACATTGTCTTTGATAACCGTCTGGATAAATCACCACACTGGTTTCTAACTAGTACCTATGCTAGCTAAATGAATTAAATGTCCCAGCCACCAAGGTATCTTTCAAGTTCACACAAGCCTACGAAACATGTTTAGCCCTATTTTTGGATGTAACAGTTAGCTGAAAGAATTTTTTTTCTGAGACATAATACTCGGTTGGAAGTAGTAAAAATCCCTCCAACTAGCTAGATTCCATAGTGCAGCACAACAGAGAGTAGAAACCACAGACTATCTGCTAGTAACACAGGGGTAACTTTAGCTACTATCCTAGTTACCCATTCTCATGTAGCACTAGCATCAAAAGATAATGGCCACATCCTTAGAATTAACAAGTACTTCCCTGAACTTTATTGTTAAGAGCTGCTATAATGGCTATATTACCATGCTAGACGTACGTTCTGTGGCTTACGTTGTAGCTAGCATAAAGGTGCATTCATTATTCTTTCAACTTTAAAGCAAGGCATACCTTTAGTTCTTTTCTAACATAAACTCGACATCTTGCAGAACATAAATTCTCTATAGTTTCAACTTCTGATGCTGAATCCTTGGGAAGATCTTTCCTAATCAGTCTTGAAGCAGCTATAGTGCCACTACTCTGAACAAGCCTTTTTGAAGAGAAAGTTCCAGCAGGAGTTTGAATTATCAAAACATTATCAGGGTTAGGTCTCCTGCACATAAATAAATAATCCAAGACAATCCAACTTTCAGTATTGCACAAAAAGATGTGAACAAATTATAGCTTTACTGGTTCTTCCACTTAATAAATCTTACCGATGATGAGCACAATATGAAATCATCTTTGTTGTCTGTTTGCCGTTTTTTTCCAAGCAGTGCAGCTGCATACATGGAAAACATAGTAAAGTTCAGATGTGCTAAAAAAAAACATGAGATGCAAGCAAAAGAAATGAAATTACACACTTTTCTTCATTGATAAATAGCGTAAGCAACATGTTCTTGCAGCGATCAGTATTAGCTGTACCTCCATTCGATAGCCTGCCCTTGATGCACAGGTGGCATGGTAATAAGTCGAGCACCTGTAGCATTGTGTACAAGAACCATGTATTTGCCTACAAATGACGCACATCTGGAGCAATGGGCAAGAATGGAACATAATTAGGTCAACGTAGTCAAACATACGAGATACGTAGCACTCATTCAGGATCAATCATCTTAAGCCACTTAAGCTATAGCACCAGCATATGTATACAACCTTCATAAATAGCAGAGGTGCCATGCTCAATATCCCAATAGCAGGTTCCATGAGCTCATCACTAGCAAAAGCCACCTGTGGCTGAAACCATGCACATGCCACATGTACCCACAAGTTATCAACATTTGTTGGCTTCAGCGCTCCACCTAAAATAAGTGTTGAAGCCAGTAAGAACCAGGTTAATGATTACAAAAATGCTCAATAAAACAGAATGTCACAACTTGATTTTCCGGTATCAGATTTGACAAACTTAATTTAGTTGCTGTGGTGCTGTCACTATTGTTATTTAGAAAGAGACCTAGGTTCGACATTAATAGCAGTACTGATGAATTATCCTGTCATGGAATCTATTTCGTCCAGTTACCACTGAAAGGATAGCAGGTACATACCTTTCACAGGGCAAAGGCAGCAATCCCTCTTTTGTTCAGGTGTTTCACAAGCCCTACAAATCCACGAGGTGAAATCTTGCTTACCGCTCACACCATAGCATTCCTGATGAACAGCTATCTGGCATCTGAACATGAATGTGGTCAATTGCAAACTTTAGTCCATATCTCAAAATGATTCACACCAAAGAAAAACATTGTGAGCAACACGAGCTTAATACCTGTTACAAATCACAATCTTATTGTAATCCCAATCTTCAACCCATCTACACACTGCACACCTTTCGGTTGTCCATTTCACTTGTACATGATCATAAGGTTCTGTACATAAATTCAAGGTCCATCACTTCAAATTCCTGGGAACCAGATCTTCTAATACTATAGGCTACAAAATAAATGCTCAGTTACCATTTAACAAATCAAGTAACTGCTGTTTTTTCAGTTTCTGAGAGGAGCGTTTTGAAGGATATGTGGAACACACACTTGGTTGATGTTGATCTATCTGTAAAGAGAAATGTGGGACGATCATAACCCTAGCAAACAGAACTACAAACCAACAAAGGAACAGAAATAAAAACTACAACACTACTATACAGTTGCACAAGAACTAACAGCATCTATATATGCAGTGGAAAAGGTTGAAACGAAAGCATGCTGTCATTACTGTACGAACCCATTTTCCAAATGGCATAAGTGTTTCCTTCATTTTAATACTAGATTTCCAATTTTTACTTCTGCAGCCAGCGTGCCTTTCCCATTCATTGAACAAAAACTTTTGTCCCTTACAAGGGGCACAATGGCAAGAAATCCTGCAAAAGAAAGATAGTTTTTGAAGTCATAAGTAGGTCCAGATATATATGAAAAATATCAGAGTTACATGCAGATGAATGGAAACCACCTAAACAATGAACGAGAGCAAGCAGAAAGATAAGTTCAAGCCAAAAAACAGGAATCAATAATCTCGCTAAGTGTGCATAATTGTGAGAAAACTGAAATTAAGCTATGGTGGTGCAGGCATGCCATGCCAGTCACAAGTAGGAATAACTCTACTACAATCGAATGTAATTCAGATAAGTGGTTCTTACAGTTCGAGATTTGGTAGGTAAGTTCCTTCCATATCAAAACAGATGACCCCTACTCTGTCAGGCTTCCTTCCTTTCTGCGCAGAATTATCTTTACTGTTTCACACATGGATTGTACATGTTACTCTTAAGAGCCATAAATTAGAACCTTGAAAAATGAAGTTGTAGCATAAACAAGTGGTTCTAGCCTTCTAACTCACCTATCATCAGGAGAGCTTGTCTTCTTGCTGGACAGATTTGAGTTACGTTTAACCCTACAGTAAAGGCAGAAATAACTTTTGTCTCGTAGATCCTATAACATCAAAATGAGCATGTTAGCGATGGTAAATTACTAAAGCACCAAGGATATTATGACGAGAAAAACCTTTAGGTTGCTGCACTTTTTGTCACATTCTGCGTGAATCCAACTTTCACAACCATGACAGCAAACCTGGTTAATCACCTCCCATCTTCAGAATTTGCACGGTTGGAAACATAAGATAAATTTATATTGCGCTAATGGCTACACTATCTCTTACCCATCTTCGGTCACATTTATGTTGCCAACGTTTCAAGCATATCCCACAGTACTCTTTTGATCTCAAGATCTGCACATACAGGAAGGTAGTGTAAGCCGTAAGGACAAGACACTCAGAGTGAAGTAGGTTCACCAATACATACCCTAGCACAGTATTTGCAAGCAAGTTGCTCCATCACATAAACCAACTTGTTTGACTCTTTGTTTGGAAAGCAATTTCCACAACTTTCACACTGCAATTCACTTGTATAATGCTGTGTACAGAGAATAAGCAAAAATCTAATTAGTCTACTGGGGAAATATATGACAGTTGAAGAAGCAGTTCCATTTTGTGATAAATAGTACAAGAACAGCACTGAAGTGTAATGGCGTTACTAACTATGGTCGGCCATTGACTGACCCAGAAGGCAAGCTATATAAGGCCAATAAGTTGAATAACCATTGGTACTCCACAATACATAAACATGCTCAGTTTTATCATTCTGCTTAAACACACACAGTACTATGTCTGCTAGATAATGTTTCTTAGAAGATTTTTCTGTAGTCATGCATCAATGCACTTTTCAGGCGTTCGGCCCCCATCTAAAGTTTAGGTTTGAAGAAAAATCGTATGAATGTAGATAGACCTAAACTGTATACCTAATATTAATGCGTAGATAGAACACCAAAAACTTAGAAAGCCAGCAGGCAGGATTGAATACAAAGCCACGGAAGGTTGGACCAAAAATATTGATAAATTTCTGAAATCTCCTGTGAATACATGTCTTCTTAGTTGTGAAAAAATGGTCAACTTGCCTTAATCTGTGCCTGGCACTCCAGCTCGTTTGAGCCAGTCACTTCTTCTAATTCGTCTGGACAAGATTGACACACAACAGGCTGCCCTGCTGTGCTGTCATCCATTGGCACTTCAGAGAACCCCTGATCGGCCAAAAAGGCCTCTTCTAGTGCCCTCTGGAAATCACCAGGTTTGAGACTGCTCAAATCTGTTTGCCCTTGAAATCTGAAATGGAAATACATATATTTCTTAGCACATGTGTGGGTGCTATTCTACTTCTTGCCAATAAAAAGGCTTTCCTGATATGCTTTTGCAGCACTTTACATGCAATAACTGATAAGTTATTTTTAGTGAATTACTAGTACTTACTGGTCAATGTAGTCCACAAAAGGAAAAATCCCTCCTTGCCTCACCCAGACATACTTCTGCAACAGACAGGCGTCATCAAATGATCATTCAGAAAGAAAAGAAAAAGGCTCAAAAGCAAAAGAGGAAGTAGCACCAATTCAAGTCAGTCAGCCCTAACAAAACAGTAATTAATGTACCTTCTCGTCACTGAACTCTGCACGCCAGCCAAACAGCATCACACAAAGCACAGCACCACCACGCGGCTGGGGCGGCATTGCATCGGCAGCGGCCTGCCGAGCTGGGTCGACGACAACTCCCGGCCACGCTGGTTGCCGCTTACCAAGCCGTGCCCACACAATGTCGCCATACAAAAACTCTGTGCTCCAATGAAGGTCCTCCTTGTGCGCCTGCAGGTCCTCTTCTTCCTCTTCGTCTTCGTCTTCCATCAACTCGTTTCTATGGTAACCGCTGTACGGTTCATCGTGCAAGGAGGTGAGTGCGCTCAGAGACATGGAGTACTTCCTGGAGGCAACAAAATTCTGGCACACTCGGTACCGCTGTGCCTCCTCATCCTCATCCACCTCTGACAATGCGGAAGTCCTATCCAGGATTGCACCTTTACGGCAGAGCGGCTTGCTTTTGGGAATGAGCTGCTCGACCTTGGGCGGTGCAGGCGGCTTGGCCGGCTTCTCCCTCTTCCAGGGGTCGATGAGCACCGAGTCATTGAACCGCGAGGGCAGCACCTGGGCACGCCCGCGCGACGTCCGGACGACAGGCGGGCGCGTCGCGGCGGCGGCGGCGGGCGCCGGCGCAGCGCCAGCAGGTGATGCAACCTCGGGCTCCTCGCACCAGCGGAACCCGGCGGCGGCATACGGGATGCCGGAGGCCGGCACGTGGCCAAGCAGCTCGACGGGGAAGAAGTCGTCACCCCTCTGCCTCTTTGGACGGCGCTCGCCGGCGCCGCCCTCGCCCTCGGCATTGCAGCGCTTGAGGCTGAGGATCTCCGAGCGCTGGGTCCGCTTGAAGATCATCCCACACGAACCCTTGCCCCCCGCCCGAATTCACCGGCCCGGCGGCGAGATCACGGCGAATTCGGGGAGGGCTGCCCCGCAAACCCTAACCCTGCCCTCGCCGCGGCGAATTGGAGAGGAGGGGAATTCGTCCCCCGCCTCTCCCCACGAGCCGTCGCGGAGACGGCGGAAGGAGGAAGGGGGGCAAAGAAGAAATCTTGGACGGAGCTGCGCGCGGAGAGAAAGAGAAATCGGGATTGGGGGATTTTTTTTGTTTTTGTTTTTGGGTTCGGCTTGGGAAGGTGCCTGTTCTTTGTGTGTTCTAATGGGAGGGCTCGGGAAGAAGAAGTCCTACGAGAAACGAGGAGCGGAGCACGACCCGGTTGTAAAAACGATCTTGGCCCTGATTTTTCTCTCTCGTGGGATCGGGTTGGTTTCGTGCGGGAGGAGGAGGAGGGCAGTCGTGGATGGATGGATGGGATGGTGGTTACATGGATGGAAGTCGTCGTCGTCGTCGTCGTCTTCGTCGTGGGTGCAGGTGGAGTTGCCGTCCCGACTCGCCGTTGGATTTTGGTGGTGGTGGTGACGGTGCGCGTCCATGGAGACGGAGGAGGCCGGTGGGCGTTACGAGGAGCTTGGAGTTGGCGTTTTGGCGTCGTGGTACGGGCATTTTTCTCGCCCGGACGGAATTTCGTTTGGATTCGTGTGGCTTTGAGCTTCGAATCCGGAATTTGGTCTGGGCTTTTGGATTTGGAGGAGATGGTTTCGACATGAACGGGAGGAGAGAGAGAGAGAGAGAGAGAGAGAGAGATGATCAAGGTGGCCATGAACGAGTTTTGTGCAGTGTGGGATGGGTAGGGGAGCTGGCTAGGGCGACGTCACGACGAGTAGGTAGTTAGGCGCTGTACCTGTACTGATGATTGATCGTTCCTCCCGGGCGGAGAGACCGGTTGATCCAGATGCGACTCACTGACTGTCTTCTCAAACTCGATGGAAAGACCAATGGTCGTTGGGCGATTTCGCCACCCCGACGGAATGAAGAAATTTCCGATTTTTTTTTCTTTCTTGTTCTTGTTTCGAGCTCGTGCAGCTTGGTCCTGGTAGTGACTAGTGAGCGGTGTTTGATCTAGTCTTCTATAGGTGGAGCTTCCGGTGGGATTTCTGCGAGTTTCCATGTCGTCCTTGTTGGGCGAATCGCGAAACGAAAATGGTGCACGGGCCAGGAGAGGAGAGCGCACGGTGGCAGCAGGCGTCGATCCTGGCCGAGGCATCACCGGCGGGCGTTGATCCAAGCAGAGACGGTCGATTAATCGGACTTCTTTTTCTCTTTTGATTTATCTATAATCTATCTACTGGAGTAGTTGGAATCGCGGTCGCCGTGCTCGAATCCACGGTCGCAAAGGCGTGCAGCTTTGGCCGGCCGGATGACACTTCCGTCGTACATTCGTGTCGCCTTGGCCACGATTCGCCGGAGTTGGAGGGACCTTCAGCACGCACGGGCACGGGCACGGCCACGGCCACGGGCTTCTTTGCTGGATTCTCTCTCGGTGGTCCGGTGGACTTTGATTGAGTGCGCCCGTCAGATTCATGTAGTCGTACCGTCGGAGTTGGCTGTTCCATGGCCATCGGAGCAAAGAGCACGGGAGGCGTGTGGTGTGTGTGTGGGGGGCAGTGCGTTCATGCTGTGTGTCAAAATTACAAGGGATGCCCGTCCATGGCCATGAGTGAGGCGTGAAGGAGCTGCTCCAGTCGACGCAGCCATCCAAAAATTAACAGTTTTGCTAAAGCACATCTAGATGTGCCATAAGTATTACACATTTAATTCCTATATTATTGATTTTACGTTAAGATTCATGTAGATATTTTCTCTTTCTTTTTTCTCTTCCTCTTTATTCTTGATTCACTCATTTAGATGTGCAATAACTAGAGCTCCAGACACATGCAAGAATTAATTAGGGGTAGGTGTTAAAGTTTTCTTGGTTCCGGTGCGTGTAGCTTTTCTCATCCTCACTTGTTTCTTTCTCCTTTTGTGCTTCACTGAAGAAATTCTCCTCCTTGAGATTCACACATACTACTAGTAGATCCGAAAATGAAAATGATCCGGTGAGGCGAGCGTTTTGCCTACACACATTAAAAACATGATTTTTCTCACGGTATGTTAGAGCAACTTCAACGCACCGACCCAAATGGACGGCAATTTTGTCCGCTTTTTGTCTGTTTGGGTCGGCTCGGCGGACACCAACATCCATTTCCGCGTTTGGGTCGGCGCATGCGCCCAACGCTGGCCCGACCCATTTTGATGACACGCAAAAAAAAAAACACAAGCATTTCAAAAATAAAAACAACATTAATTAAACATTAAAGCCAGCCACGAAGGCCGGCGAGAGTCCACGCGTCCACATTTGCATTAATGAACATTAAAAAAAAGGTAAACTACGAGGCGGCGCGCTGCCCTAGGCGTTCTCGTCGTCGTCGTCCTCAGGGTCCGTGAGATCGATGAGCGTCGGCGCAGGGCCGGCCCAGGGGAACGTCGTGTTCCAGGCGGTGGCGACGTCGGCCGCTGGCAGTGCGGGCGCGGGCTGTGCCGCCGCCTGTGCCGCTGCGGGCTGGCGCGCCTCCTCCTCGGCCTCGCGCTGCTCGTCCTCGGCGTCGCGCCCGAGCATCTCGAGGTATTCGCCGTCGCAGCGCTCCTCAGCCAGCTGTCGCTGGCGCCACTGCTCGAGGTACTCCACCTCCTGCGCCGGCGTCGCCCCCATCCAGACCGACGGCGGAGGCGGGAGGAACTCAGGGGGAAAAGGGATGGCGGGGGCCTTGCCCTTGGCGTTGTTGCTGCAGGCGTCGGAGAAGAGCCCCATCTGGCTTTGCTGGGGTGGCTAGGGTTGTCGGCGACGGGGGAGCAGAGTGTGGCGAGATGGGGACGGGGTGCTTCTGGAAGCGGATGAGGACGGCCCCGCCGCACGGTCGGCTTAAAAAAGGACGACCGCTATCGCTGACGCGTGGGTCCGAGGTCATAAATTAAGCTGACCAGGCTGACCTTGGGCAGTTGGACGACCGCCAGATGAGGACGCGGCGGACACCGAGAAGACGCGCGTGGCGTCCGTTCGGCGTCCGCGTCGACGCATTTGGGCCGCAAATGGGTCGGCGCGGACGCGAAGCGGACACGATTTGGGTTTGGGTCGGCGCGTTGGGCCTCCTCTTTTATCCGCGCCGACCCAAACAGGCGCAGGCGGACGAAATGGATCGCTCCATTGGAGTTGCTCTTAGGCGCCGTACTCCAGTGTCCAATCAACCCATCCGCGAAGCCGGCAAGAAATGTCAGATCAATTTTATTGTTCGGCTCATTGGGGACGCCCAAGTTGCCAATCCAGCCGTGTGGAAGTAGGGCTGCAAGAATAGCTCGAGGCTCGTGAGCTGCTCGAGATCGACTCGTTTTTTAGCTCGACTCGAGATCGACTCAAAAAGAAATGAGCTGAGTATGAACACTTTCTATAGCTCGGTTGAGAAACGAGCTGATCTTGAGTCAATACAGGCTCGCTCGATTTTAGCTCGATGGCTCGGCATAATATAATTATGTTAAATGATCATGTCATATATTAAATGGAAATAGGATAATTTATTACCATATAGGTCGCCTAGGATTTTTCTCCATTTTATTTACAACCAAACATGGAAGCTAAATTAATTGTAGAGAAAATTTAGGCCATATTATGGTACGTGGTCGGCCATGTGTTAAATAGTCTATTGTTTTTGGCATCTCCGGCATGCACTACGCTGCAAGTTTTTTATGACTGCTGGCCTATATTTTGTTTTCCCAAATATATATATATATATATATGTATATATATATATATGTGTGTGTGTGTGTGTGTGTGCATATCATGAAAGTCATAGACTTTAAAAAATTTATCGTCTCATTTAGCTCGAAACTAGCTCGAGATCGACTCGAGATCGTTACAAGCTGAGCACGAGTCATGTTCTACAGCTCGATCTTGAGTTTCACTCAGTTTGAGCTCGCTCAAATTTTAATATGAGTTGAGCTGAGCCAAGTCCAACTCGCTCGAACTCGACTCGTTTGCAGCCCTATGTGGAAGTGCCCCCGGCGCCGCCATGCTTCCTCCCTGACGCACCGCCATCGACCGAAGCAGGCGAGAGCTCATGCAGATGCCTCGATCTGATTTTTGAGCTCTAGCTACAAACGGCAGATGTTATATGTGATTTTCTCAATATAAGCAATTCGATGTGTCATGGGCACCGCCGTTATTGTTGTTGCCGCATCCGCGGTACTAGTCCTTGACTCACGACAATTTCATGTGCGTGCGGAATCTAGCTAGAAAATTTCACCGCACAAAAAAAACTATGCTCTTCTTCAAGCTTGACATTGAGAAGGTTTTTCACTTTGTTGGATGGGTTTTTGTTTTTATTTTTTTAGCCCTGAACCGTAGAACAATATGTACAAAAAGATTACAAAAAGGAGATAGAAAATTCTGTAGGAGATATGCCCTAGAGGCAATAATAAATGTTATTGATTATCTCCTTGTTCATAATTAGGTTTATGTTCCATGCTATAACTGCAATGATTCTCGAGTCTACAATAAAACGAGGCTTGGAGGAAAACTCATGTGCACGTGTGGGATAATAAACCGTAAAATGTATTCCTAGTCAAGCCTCTATGACTGGCTCAAGTATTGCATGATGATCCTGTTTTCCTGATCATGGGCATGACTATGCCGGCAACTTTGAGGGCACAATGTTAGTAGAACATTTGTGTTGAATTGACCCGAATTGATGTTATGCTATGAGTTACATTCGTCACAAGTTAATGGTTAATAACATAGAGATGGTTAATGTTTGCATAATTCCTTAGACCATGAGAGTATCGAGTTTCTTCATACTTGCTTCATGAACTTTGGGGTTTGTTAAACGTCATTCGTAAATGGGTGGCTATTACGGCGGCTTACGGGTTCATGGAAAAGTGTGTCAAGTAACTTGATAGCTCAAGATTGGGATTTGCTCCTCCGGCGATGGAGAGATATCTCTGGGCCCTCTCGGTGTTACGGTATCCATCATCGTCTGGCCAGACACAATGTGATTTGATCACAGGGATGCCGGAACACGGTAACGAGAAAAGAGAACAATACCAGTAACTAGGTAACTAGCATAGTGGACAAGTTGTTGATCCACGGGAATGCCAACATGTCTCACCTCGGGTATTTGTAACATATCGTGAAGCAACAGGAATAGCACACGGCAACTGGAGGTTCACTCGGATATTCATTCGTGTGGGTATAGGGGTCAATATGGGTGTCCACGGCTCCGATGCTGATCATTGATCGGAAAGTGTTCCGGTCATGTCTATACTTCAGCGAACCTATAGGGTCACACGCTTAAGGGTCATCTATCTGCTGAATACTAGACAGGGAGTCCGAGAGAAAATCACCGAAAAAGTTTCGAAGAAAACGAAAGAGTTCCGGAGAGAGAACATTGAAAAAGTTTCGGTAAAACCGAAAAGTTGTTTCGGATAAAACCATTGATCCAAAAAGGTTTCGGCAAGCACCGGGAATGTTTTGGAGGTTGCCAGATTGGTTTGGTAATTTCTGGAATTTTTCTGGAGAAAAAACCGAAAAAAAGTTTCGGAGCTGCCGGAGTTGTTTACCGGGTAAACAAAGATGGTTTTAAATTAAACCACCATACTGGAAATGTTCCAGAGCGTGTCCAGATAATTTTGGAGGGTGTCGGAAATGTTCTGGAACCATCCGGAATTTTTCAGAAGTAATAGTCGCGGAAAACATCTTGTCCCAGCTTGAGGGGACAAGATCCCACAGATCGTGGGGGCTGTTTTGGGGGCGCCCCCCCTTGAGGGGGCAGCCCCTTGTGGCTGGACAAAGATGTTGGGGGGGCCCCCCATGGTGGGGGGCAGCCCCCACAAATGGTGGAGAGTGTTGGGAGGAAGGTGGGGCCCCATGGGGGAACACCATGGACAAGGGAACATGTTTTCTCCATGTTTGGTGGGAACATGTTTTCCTTGTTTGGTGGGTGCATGTTTTGTGGGCTGAATTTCAGCCCCCCCTCACCCCTTCCACCACTATATAAGGAGGTGGAGAGGAGCTCTCCATCACCTCTCCAACTCTCTCACACAAGCCATGCATGATCTGGCATTCTCTCTCCCTCCCACGAAATAGTTTCGTAGTGCTGAAAGGCTGTCTGGCTTCCGATGGGAACTAGTTCTGGACGGCGAAGCCCTGCCGGATAGATGACACCGTATGTGTGCAACTCTGTAGAGAGGTCGTAGTTTCATCCTTTTGCCTGAGGGGCTGTTCGAGTGTCCTCCCGAAGGGTTGTCCGAGTAACCGTCCGAGTTTCGAGGGTCCTCCCGAAGGGCTGTCCGTGACACCGTCCGAGGGACTGTTTGACCGCCTCCCGGAGGGCTGTTCGGGTGGCGGATGAGGGTATACATCCTCGCGGTTGGGAGGTTGTAAATCCTAGCTGCGGGGATCTGCACCGCCGATCATCATCGACTCTACTTCCGTTGCGCTACGAGTCGGTAACGAATATGATCAAACCTTGTATGCAGTCTCCATAGTGTTCCTGGGCTGGTGCGTAGGTCGGAAATTTTTTGTTTTCTGCTGCGTTCACCTACAGTGGCATCATGAGCCGTGCTATGCGTAGATGCAAGTTGCGATCTAGAATACATGGAGATGTATGGGTGTTGCACAATATAATTAGGTAGTAGATGAGTTCTATTACTGAAAATTATTTGTGCGGGTAGCAGATGAAATCTGTTACCCGAGGTTCTTGTTGCTTCCCTGGAATTTGCATATTTCTGATCTTGATAACAGCATGGTGGAGTTTCAATGTTCTGGCAATCTGCGATCCTGATTGATCAACGAAGTGCTAACAGTTCATTGAATTCCACCGTAGTTAAAAAGAAAGATGAAATTTCGTAGACGAAAGGGAAATGCAGATATGATCTGCACGGGGGTCATGCGTATGACGAAGTTTAGTATGGGGCTCGAGATTTTATTATCTCGGTTTTCATACACCCTGGAAAGTTAATCTAGCGACTTGAATTATCATACTTGATGATGGACGTTGGTAGCTTCGGTTTGTTTCGAAACCTTAGAAGCCACGTAAAACAAGTTTTTGCATGAACCGATTAGAGGCATCTAACTTGGTTTTGCAGGTGGGTTTGCATGTGCATGTGATGTGGTATAGCAGTGCTCATAATAATTTGATTATGTATGAGATGACTATATGATGTAAATTGATTAACATGACCTGCGTGTCATGATTCGGCATGATGGCTGGAGCCATATGATTGCACTTTAAATGACCTGCGTGTCAACCTTGTTGTAATGCATTATTTTATTAGCTATAGAGATAGCAATATTATCTGGTGCATCGACAAGGTGGTGGCAATCTTCGCAAAGGTGAACACCGACGCGAATGCCGAAGACGAAGAAATACAAGAATCTCCGTCAGAAAGGGCTATACCATATCATGCTATTATAAATTGCGTGAGATGTTTATCCCTTATGATGCACCCTTCTTGATTGCGCGGTAGTCGCTTTTTATTAGGGTGATCTTTCACAAAAATATCAAGTAGTTAGTGTTCTCCCAAGTGTAGCACCGTCACGGCACCTAACTTTTCGGGGTGCGCCATGTCCACATGGGTACAAAAGATTAGGGAAGTGTGAGGCGGGTGAGGTCAGACCTCGCAGCGAGATCACTTGGTTGTCTTGACGTTCTGGCTTGATTGTCCTGAGCTCGGAACACGCCCATCGAAAGATGAACAGGAGTCACATAGAGATGTGATCGGCATGTTTGCCCACCAATTGAAATTCTCGTCATCAGTGATGTCCACATCAATGGCGTTGAATTGAAATGTGGATCTTGAATCACTCACAATCAATTATGAGAGATATTGATTTGAGTGGGAGCGCACTGTAGAATTAACTTGTTTAATTCTCAGTGCAATTAATTTTGAACACTGTCTAAGTGTGATTTGCAAAATAATTGTAGAATAAATGGCTCGCGTTTCCACCTTCCCTGTTAAAATTGAATAGCTGTTAAATATCTGGTGAAAACTTTACGGTTGGTAACGTAATGTGAGGATTGTCCTCAAGAGTGCCGAGAAGGACTTTGTCCTATCGCATGCTTTCGGTATTCTCCCACAATGCTATGGATGATGAGACTCTCGTCCTTCGATCCAAAAGCTATAATTCTTTTTCAGTCAAAGTGCAATATGTTTGCTTCCATGAGACCCAAACTTCGAAAGTTTTGGGATAGTTATGTGATATTCATGGAATCTGAAAATCCGTTTCAGATACAAACAAAGCAATGTTTGTTTGCAAACTATTAGTAAAGGTGTTTACTATGCATTAGACTGATAAGAAAGGGATCCAGAAGAACTCCTGTCATATGATGAAAGGTGAATAAAACAACAACTTAAAGGGAAAGGAAGTGTCCGAAGGGTGTTAGTGAAACTTTCACGCCTAGGAAGTCCGGGGCTAACGCCACTCTTAAGTTGGGTGCTTCTTCTGAGAGTAGGAGAAATACTAAAAGTTAAACTGTTAGAAGTATAAAGGCAATAAGATAGAAGACTGGAATATCCAGCTCATGTATGAATGTCATACAAGTTTTTGATGTATAGAAGGCTAGTCAAAGATTTAGTTCTTGGGAATTATGGTTAAACATGTTAATCACTAATTCTTGGGGATTGTGAGTTAATCACAAAGATACCCGCTCGATTGCATTCTGTTGCAACTCGATGTAAGAACTACTACGGCCTAAAAGACTAGCCAGGAATGAGGTTTAGGTATACACAGGGAACATACTAAATGTTACTATACCTTCCATCGGTGTACTACCGTCTGGGTTTATTTTCATAATTCATTTAGAGTTTTCACAAACTCTAGCCCTTTGCATAAGGTATGTTGCAAGAAGGTTGTTCATAAGAGAACTTTTGATGTTCGATGTTATTAATAACATAAGGGCCATACTTTCATTATGAATGAGATGTATGTTATGAATATTGATAATAATATATTACCTCTGTATTTACTTTCATAATTCATTTTAGAGTTTCATACACTCTAGCCCATTGCACAATGTTTGTTGCAAAAGAGTTGTTCATAAAAACAACAATTGTTGTTCAGTATTATGAATAACATGAAGGGCCATACTTCCATCCAAGGTGGGATGTATGTTATGAATATTGATAGTAATATGATACATCCATAACACTGACGCTAAATGTCCTAAGACTAAGAGAATACCACACAAGTGTGGCACTACATTTGGTCATTGGAGAAACCCGCATGGATAAATTCCATTATGATGGATTTTGAAGTCCTTTGATTTTGAATCATCTGACACTTGCAACTTTCCTCCGAAAAGTGAAGTGACTGAAATACCGTTCACAGGCCATAAGGAATGGACAACAAACTTATTGGTGATCATACATTTGATGTGTGTAGTCCGATAAATGTTGTTAGTAGTGGATTTATCTATCTTCAGAAATGACTCAAGTAGATATGTGGATATTTACTTGATGAGACGTAAGTCTGGATCTTTTGAATTCATTCGAAAGGTTTTCAAAAATGAAGTAGAAGTTATTGTAACAAGAAAATTATGTTTCTACAAATCGATTGCAGAAAGGAATATTTGAGTTACAAGTTTAGCGAATGTCTGATGAGTTGTGAAAGTAGTTTCATAACTTGCACCTCCCGGAACACCACTGCATGTGGAAAGTCCGTGAAGATGTAATCAAACCATTTATGACATGGTAAGATCAAAGATGACATATATAAATTTGCCATTATCCCTTTTTAAGAGTGATGCTTTAGAGACTACGGCTTTTACACTGAAAAGAGCTCCATCAGGTCTGTTGAAATGACGCCATGGTATGGTACGCCCAACCATGTTATATCTTTTCTTAACATTTGGAATATGGGGCTTGTGTAAAAGATTACAAACCTATTCCAAATCAGACAAGTGCAACTTTGTAGGTTATCCCAAGTCATTGGGTATTCCTCCCTCACTATACCGAGGCAAATAGGTTTGCCACAAAGAACGGTATGCTTTTTGAAGAAAATGGTTCTTTCAAAAAGGTGAGTGGGAGAATAGTGCAACTCGACAAGATAAACAGTATCTTCGTCATCAGATCAAAGGAAAGAGACCTTGGAAGTAATTCCAGTGTTTCCTACTACGACTGATACGGAAGTCTCTACAATAAAATGTATGGACTTCGGTCGAACTTGCAGCTGAACCACGTAGGCAAGGCTCGTGCAAACCTCTCAGGTGCGCAGACGAGATATTGTTGTTAGACAACAGTATACCTACAATACACAAGGAAGCGTTGATGGGCCCTGACTCCGGAATTGGCTAAATGCCAATACAATCCGAGATAGCTTCCATATAAATGTTTCAAGATTAAAATATTGATACACCTTTCGGAAGACTTAGAGTCTAACGAATTTTATGGAACTAAAAACTGATACGGATAAAAATGTTTTATCCATAAAGCTTGACTTGTTGCAATATACAAGTTCAAGGAGTTGACTACGATGAGGTTGTTTCACCGTAGCGATGCTTAAAGTCGGTTCGGGTTGAACCAGCAATTAATACATATTTCATATCATGAGATATGAAACAAAGGATGACAAAAGGATTTCCATCTGATGGAAATAAAACCAAGGACTTGCATGTGTTACAGTCCAAGGTATTTTGTCAGTCCAGAGGATGCTAGTAAGTATGCAAACTTCAGAGTTCCAGCAATGGACAGAAGAGAGAAAAATGGAGTTGGAATCTTCGTGTTTTGATGAAATGGTCAAAAAGGGTTTTGACTTCATCAATGGGTAACGAAGATGCTTGTGATTCAAGAAAGTAAGTGGGAGCATAATAAAATTTCTAAAAACGTTGTGTGCTTGACACATTGTTAATTGAAATAAATTTCTTGACACGAATTAGGACTTCATTTCAAAATAGTTTTTCGATGAAGTGCTTGGGCTAAATAGCCTTTATATTAGGCATGATGATCTATGGAGATAGATTTACCTAATGGGGCTGAGAAAAGATACATAGTGACAAAATGCTAAAACCTTTTAGCATTAAAAACGTCAAGGAGTGATTCTTGCCGAAGTCACATGGAAGAGTTTTTGCAAGACTCGGTGTCCCAAAAACACTGATGAGCAAAATACATGATGGAGATTCCACACACCTTCATGTTTGGATTAATCATGTATTCCATGGTATGTAAAAACAACCAGATATGTCCAATACTCCAAAGTTGTTGCGAGTATAGGTACCAAAGTGATCAAAAGTACTGATCTTGGGACAACAGTGAAAAAGGGTCATTAAGTACTATAGTAGCACTGATGACATGTTTTCTCGCAAGTGGAGATCATGAAGAGTTCGTTGTAAAAGGTTACATCGATACAATCTTCATCATTTCTTCATGCGATTTTCGATTTGAATTGAGGGTTTTGTGTAACACACAATATGGTGGCACAATTAGTTGGAATTTGTTCAAACAAGTTACTGTGGCGAATTCTGTAACAAAGGCGAAGTATGTTGCCGCTTTTAAAAGCGACAAAGAAGATGTTGAATCATATAGTTCATTCATGAACTTAGTATGGTTCCAAGATGGCTTTTGTCAGTGGGACACTACTGCAGGTAGTTGCTCCATAACTCAGTCTGAGGAATCCAGGTTCGACCTGTGATTCACATACATACAGAGCCAAGTCCACACAAAATATGAATTTTGTGAAAGCGTGAAAATGCGAGGATATGCAAAGATACACACGGAGCTGAAGTCATCAGATCCGTTGGACATCAGGCTATACCACATGCGAAGCATATTTTACACCAATGTGCCATAGGTGTAAAGTGCATTAGCATTAACTAGATTATTGACTCTAGTGCAAGTGGGAGTCTGTAGGAGATATGCCCTAGAGGCAATAATAAATGTTATTGATTATCTCCTTGTTCATAATTAGGTTTATGTTCCATGCTATAACTGCAATGATTCTCGAGTCTACAATAAAATGAGGCTTGGAGGAAAACTCATGTGCACGTGTGGGATAATAAACCGTAAAATGTATTCCTAGTCAAGCCTCTATGACTGGCTCAAGTATTGCATGATGATCCTGTTTTCCTGATCATGGGCATGACTATGCCGGCAACTTTGAGGGCACAATGTTAGTAGAACATTTGTGTTGAATCGACCCGAATTGATGTTATGCTATGAGTTACATTCGTCACAAGTTAATGGTTAATAACATAGAGATGGTTAATGTTTGCATAATTCCTTAGACCATGAGAGTATCGAGTTTCTTCATACTTGCTTCATGAACTTTGGGGTTTGTTAAACGTCATCCGTAAATGGGTGGCTATTACGGCGGCTTACGGGTTCATGGAAAAGTGTGTCAAGTAACTTGATAGCTCAAGATTGGGATTTGCTCCTCCGGCGATGGAGAGATATCTCTGGGCCCTCTCGGTGTTACGGTATCCATCATCGTCTGGCCAGACACAATGTGATTTGATCACAGGGATGCCGGAACACTGTAACGAGAAAAGAGAACAATACCAGTAACGAGGTAACTAGCATAGTGGACAAGTTGTTGATCCACGGGAATGCCAACATGTCTCACCTCGGGTATTTGTAACATATCGTGAAGCAACAGGAATAGCACACGGCAACTGGAGGTTCACTCGGATATTCATTCGTGTGGGTATAGGGGTCAATATGGGTGTCCACGGCTCCGATGCTGATCATTGATCGGAAAGTGTTCCGGTCATGTCTATACTTCAGCGAACCTATAGGGTCACACGCTTAAGGGTCATCTATCTGCTGAATACTAGACAGGGAGTCTGAGAGAAAATCACCGAAAAAGTTTCGAAGAAAACGAAAGAGTTCCGGAGAGAGAACACTGAAAAAGTTTCGGTAAAACCGAAAAGTTGTTTCGGATAAAACCATTGATCCAAAAAGGTTTCGGCAAGCACCGGGAATGTTTTGGAGGTTGCCAGATTGGTCTGGTAATTTCTGGAATTTTTCCGGAGAAAAAACCGAAAAAAAGTTTCGGAGTTGCCGAAGTTGTTTACCGGGTAAACAAAGATGGTTTTAAATTAAACCACCATACTGGAAATGTTCCAGAGCGTGTCTAGATAATTTTGGAGGGTGTCGGAAATGTTCTGGAACCTTCCGGAATTTTTCAGAAGTAATAGTCGCGGAAAACATCTTGTCCCAGCGTGAGGGGACAAGATCCCACAGATCGTGGGGGCTGTTTTGGGGGCGCCCCCCCTTGAGGGGGCAGCCCCTTGTGGCTGGACAAAGATGTTGGGGGGGCCCCCCATGGTGGGGGGCAGCCCCCACAAATGGTGGAGAGTGTTGGGAGGAAGGTGGGGCCCCATGGGGGAACACCATGGACAAGGGAACATGTTTTCTCCATGTTTGGTGGGAACATGTTTTCCTTGTTTGGTGGGTGCATGTTTTGTGGGCTGAATTTCAGCCCCCCCTCACCCCTTCCACCACTATATAAGGAGGTGGAGAGGAGCTCTCCATCACCTCTCCAACTCTCTCACACAAGCCATGCATGATCTGGCATTCTCTCTCCCTCCCACGAAATAGTTTCGTAGTGCCGAAAGGCTGTCTGGCTTCCGGTGGGAACTAGTTCTAGACGGCGAAGCCCTGCCGGATAGATGACACCGTATGTGTGCAACTCTGTAGAGAGGTCGTAGTTTCATCCTTTTGCCTGAGGGGCTGTTCGAGTGTCCTCCCGAAGGGCTGTCCGAGTAACCGTCCGAGTTTCGAGGGTCCTCCCGAAGGGCTGTCCGTGACACCGTCCGAGGGATTGTTTGACCGCCTCCCGGAGGGCTGTCCGGGTGGCGGATGAGGGTATACATCCTCGCGGTTGGGAGGTTGTAAATCCTAGCTGCGGGGATCTGCACCGCCGATCGTCATCGACTCTACTTCCGCTGCGCTACGAGTCGGTAACTAATATGATCAAACCTTGTATGCAGTCTCCATAGTGTTCCTGGGCTGGTGCGTAGGTCGGAAATTTTTTGTTTTCTGCTGCGTTCACCTACAAAATCTCCATCTATCCAATGCCAGTTCGCTCTAACATGATTGAAAATAAAAGGATTCTTAGCTTAGAGAGAATTCTATCCAGGAATCAAGTGAGTCAATGAACTTGTTCTTGGTTCTTTGTCTGACCAGCAACATGTCTTGCTTGAATCTGAATTTCCATGATCTGAAAGTTGGTATTTCATTCTTGAAAATGATTCTATTTCTCTGCATCCAAATATTCCAGCAACCTAAGATAATAATATCCATAGCAATTTCCTTTGGAAGGGTCTGATGAAGGAGGAGAACTTCATCAAAGAAAGATATTCCTTTGTTTTTATTTGGTGCAATAGTCATCTAGCAGCTTTGGGCAAAGTAGCAATCCCACAAAAGACGATGAATACTTTCCTTATAGTTTTCATTGCACAAGGCACAATTGGAGGAGGGGATGTGGAAAGGTTTTCTTTTGAGGAGACCCATGGTGCTTACTCTATCGTAAAGAGCCAGCCAGAAGAAAATTTTGTGTCTGATTCTGTTTGCACTCTTCCTGAGCCATTTGAAGATGCAGTGTGCTTCTGAGGCACCCATGATGTGCTTATACATTTGCTTGCGAGCATAGTTTTTTCCCCAGTGATATTTCCAAATGTCCTTTCCTGGGCCTAAAGTAATTTGATCCATCAATTGACTGACAGAAACAAGTTGATCATGGGCTTGGGCTGAGATGGGTCTGTGAAAATTATCTTCAAATTCCTGTCCACTTAGCACTTGGGCCACAGACTTTCCAGTGTTAATGGTGATATTGAATTGCTAGAGGTTGGTTTGTCCATTTGTCCTCCCAGAAGAAAGCAAATTCTCCAGATGCTATGGTGCAGATAGCTGCTTCTTTCTAAAGGGGTATGAGCTTTATGAGAGACTTCCACCAGAAGGATCCTTCTAGTTTACCATTGGGTGGCCTTTCTGTATAGTAGGCTTCCCAGATCATGTTTACCCAAGGCAAATTTTCTTTGTTGAAAATTTTATGAAGATTCTTTAACAGTGGAGCTTTGTTGTGAGCAACGAGGTCTAAAACTCCTAAACCCCCATGAGATTTTGGCCTGCAAACTTTGTCCCCGACAATCATTGTAGTACCTGCATCCGAAGTGCCAAATTTTCTCTATAAACAGTGTCTTAAGTATTTATTAATTTGCTCAACCACTCCTAGGGGCAGATCCAGGTAGCACATGAAGAATGTTGGGAGGGCTGAGTACACTGACTTGATTAGCTGCAATCTTCCATCATATGAAACCAGTGTTGAAGAGCCTGAAATTCTTCTCTCAATTCTTTGCATCATGGAAGAGAAATCCTCAATTTTCAATTTATGAGTACTAACCGGCAATCCCAGATATGTGAAAGGAAAGGAATCCACTTGGCATCCTAGTGTATCCTTTATGAGATTGAGCTTGTTAGCTTCCACATTGATTGGGATGATTACTGACTTGCTGTAATTTACTTTGAGTCCTGTCTGGGCAGCAAAATGAAGAAGCAGGTTCCTGACTTGACAAACTTGTGTTACATCAGCTGATGGAAATATGCCCTAGAGGCAATAATAAAATGGTTATTATTATATTTCCTTAATCATGATTAAGATTTATTATTCATGCTAGAATTGTATTGACCGGAAACTTAAATACATGTGTGAATACATAAACAAATACCGTGTCCCTAGTAAGCCTCTACTAGACTAGCTCATTGATCAAAGATGGTTAAGGTTTCCTAACCATAGACATGTGTTGTCATTTGATAACGGGATCACATCATTAGGAGAATGATGTGATGGACAAGACCCATCCGTTAGCTTAGCATAATGATCGTTCAGATTATTGCTATCGCTTTCTTCATGTCAAATACATATTCCTTCGACTATGAGATTATGCAACTCCCGAATACCGGAGGAATGCCTTATGTGCTATCAAACGTCACAATGTAACTGGGTGATCATAAAGATGCTCTACAGGTATCTCCGAAGGTGTTTGTTGAGTTGGCATAGATCGAGATTAGGATTTGTCACTCCGAGTGTCGGAGAGGTATCTCTGGGCCCTCTCGGTAATACACATCATAAGAAGCCTTGCAAGCAAAGTGACTAATGAGTTAGTTGCAAGATGATGTATTACGGAACGAGTAAAGAGACTTGCCGGTAACGAGATTAAACTAGGTATGAAGATACCGACGATCGAATCTCGGGCAAGTAACATACCGATGGACAAAGGGAATTACGTATGTTGTCATAACGGTTCGACCTGTAAAGATCTTCGTAGAATATGTAGGAGCAAATATGGGCATCCAGGTTCTGCTATTGGTTATTGACCGGAGAGGTGTCTCGGTCATGTCTACATAGTTCTCGAACCCATAGGGTCCGCACGCTTAACGCTCGTTGATGATATAGTCTTATATGAGTTATATGATTTGGTGACCGAATGTTGTTCGGAGTCCCGGATGAGATCACGGACATGACGAGGAGTCTCGAAATGGTTGAGAGGTAAAGATTGATATAGAGGACAATGGTATTCCGACACCGGAAGAGTTTCGGGATGCACCGGGTAGTCATCGGGTCACCGGAAGGGGTTCCGGACACCCCCGGTAGGTGTTATGGGCTTAATGGGCCAAGGGAGGGACAGACCAGCCCACAGGGGGTTGGTGCGCCCCTCTCCCTGGCCGGCCAGCCCTAGGGAAGGAAAGGGGAGAGGGCTAGCCACTCCTGCCTTCTCCTTCTCATGGGATAAAGGAAAGGGGGGGGGGCGCCTCCCTCCCCTGCCTTTTCCCCGCACCTAAACATGGCAGGGGGCGCCACTTGGGAGGAGACCCCAAGTAGGATTCAGCCTACTTGGGGCGCCCTCCTGGCTGCTCCCTCCTCCCCCCACCTATATATATGTGGGAGGGGGGCGCCTAGCATAACACAACATTGTCTTAGCCGTGTGCGGCGCCCCCCTCCATCGTTTACACCCCTGGTCATATTTTCGTAGTGCTTAGGCGAAGCCCTGCGGAGATCACTTCACCATCACCGTCACCATGCCGTCGTGCTGCCGGAACTCATCCACTACCTCGTCGTCTTGCTGGATCAAGAAGGCGGAGGACGTCACCGAGCTGAACGTGTGCAGAACGCAGAGGTGCCGTACATTCTGTACTTGATCGGTTGGAGCGCGAAGAAGTTCGACTACATCAACCGCGTTAACAAACGCTTCCGCTTACGGTCTACGAGGGTACGTAGACACACTCTCCCCTCTCGTTGCTATGCATCTGCATGGATAGATCTTGCGTGTGCGTAGAATTTTTTTGTTTTCCATGCAACGTTTACCAACAGTGGCATCCGAGCCAGGTCTATGCGTAGATGATATGCATGAGTAGAACACAAAGAGTTGTGGGCGGTGATAGTCATACTGCTTACCACCAACGTCTTATTTTGATTCGGCGGTATTGTGGGATGAAGCGGCCCGGACCAACCTTACATGTCCACGCACATGAGACCGGTTCCACCGACTGACATGCAACTAGTTTTGCATAAAGGTGGCTGGCGGGTGTCTGTTTCTCCTACTTTAGTTGAATCAAATTTGACTACAACCAGTCCTTGAAGAAGGTTAAAACAGCAAACTTGATGAATCACCGTTGTGGTTTTTGCGTAGGTAAGAACGGTTCTTGCTAGAAGCCCGCAGCAGCCACGTAAAACTTGCAACAACAAAGTAGAGGACGTCTAACTTGTTTTTGCAGGGCATGTTGTGATGTGATATGGTCAAGATATGATGTGATATATGTTGATGTATGAGATGATCATGTTTTGTAATATCGACAACCGGCAGGAGCCTTAGGGTTGTCTCTTTATTGTATGAAATGCAAGCGCCATGTAATTGCTTTACTTTATCGCTATGCGTTAGCAATAGTTGTAGAAGCAATAGTTAGCGAGATGACCCCGACGCAACGATGGAGATCATGACGATGCTTTGGAGATGGAGATCAAAAGCACAAGATGATGATGGCCATATCATGTCACATATTTTGATTGCATGTGATGTTTATCCTTTATGCATCTTATTTTGCTTAGAACGGCGGTAGCATTATAAGATGATCCCTTCACTAAATTTTAAGATAAAAGTGTTCTCCCCGAGTATGCACCGTTGCCAAAGTTCATCGTTTCGAAGCACCACATGATGATCTGGTGTGATAGACTCTACGTTCACATACAACGGGTGTAAGACAGTTTTGCACATGCAGAATACTTGGGTTAAACTTGACGAGCCTAGCATGTACAGACATGGTCTCGGAACACTGGAGACCGAAAGGTCGAACGTGAGTCATATAGTAGATATGATCAACATAGAGATGTTCACCATTGATGACTACCTCATCTCACGTGATAATCGGACATGGGTTAGTTGATTTGGATCATGTATCACTTAGATAACTTGAGGGATGGTAATTTAAGTGGGAGTTCATTAGTAATTTGATTAATTAAACTTAAATTTATCATGAACTTAGTCTTAGTAGTTTGCATAATTATGTCGTAGATCAATAGCTCGCGATGTAGCTCCCCTAATTTTGATATGTTCCTAGAGAAAACTAAGTTGAAAGATGATAGTAGCAATGATGCGGACTGGGTCCATGATCTGAGGATTATCCTCATTGCTGCACAGAAGAATTATGTCCTTGATGCACCGCTGGATGACAGGCCTGCTGCAGAAGCTGAAGCAGATATTATGAACATCTGACAAGCTCGATATAATGACTACTTGATAGTTTAGTGTGCCATGCTTTACGGCTTAGAATCGGGGCTTCAAAGACGTTTTGAACGCCATGGAACATATGAGATGTTCCAAGAGCTGGAATTGGTATTTCAGACTTATGCCCGTGTTGAGAGGTATGAGACCTCTGACAAGTACTTTGCCTACAAGATGGAGGAGAATAGCTCAGCCAGTGAGCATGTACTCAGAATGTCTGGGTACTACAATCGCTTAAATCAAGTGGGAGTTAATCTTCCAGATAAGATAGTGATTGACAGAGTTCTCTAGTCGCTATCACCAAGCTACTAGAACTTTGTGATGAACTATAATATGCAAGGGATGACGAAAACGATTGCCGAGCTCTTTGTGATGCTGAAATCAAGAAAGAGCATCAAGTGTTGATGGTTAGAAAGACCACTAGTTTCAAGAAAAAGGGCAAGGGAAAGAAAGGGAACTTTAAGAAGAATGGAAAGCAAGTTGTCACTCCCGGGAAGAAGCCCAAAGCTGGACCCAAGCCTGAAACTGAGTGCTTCTACTGCAAAGGAAATGGTCACTTGAAGCGGAACTGCCCCAAATACTTGGCGGATAAGAAGGATGGCAAAGTGAACAAAAGTATATTTGATATACATGTTATTGATGTGTACCGTACTAGTGTTCGTAGTAACCCCTGGGTATTTGATACTTGTTCAGTTGCTAAGATTAGTAACTCGAAACAGGAGTTGCAGAATAAACAGAGACTAGTTAAGGGTGAGGTAACGATGTGTGTTGGAAGTGTTTCCAAGATTGATATGATCACCATCGCACACTCCCTCTACCTTCGGGATTAGTGTTGAACCTAAATAAATGTTATTTGGTGTTTGCGTTGAGCATGAATATGATTAGATCATGTTTATTGTAATACGGTTATTCATTTAAGTCAGAGAATAATTGTTGTTCTATTTACATGAATAAAACCTTCTATGGTCATACACCCAATGCGAATGGTTTATTGAATCTCAATCGTAGTAATACACATATTCATAATATTGATGCCAAAAGATGCAAAGTTGATAATGATAGTGCAACATACTTGTGGCACTGCTGTTTAGGTCATATTAGTATAAAGCGCATGAAGAAACTCCATACGGATGGACTTTTGGAATCACTTGATTATGAATCATTTGATACTTGCGAACCATGCCTCATGGGCAAGATGACTAAAACTCCGTTCTCCGGAAGAGCAAGCTAATGACTTATTGGAAATAATACATACCGATGTATGCGGTCCAATGAGTGTTGAGGCACGCGGCGGGTATCGTTATTTTCTGACCTTCACAGATGATTTGAGTAGGTATGGGTATATCTACTTGATGAAACACAAGTCTGAAACATTTGAAAAGTTTAAAGAATTTCAGAGTGAAGTGGAGAATCATCATAACAAGAAAATAAAGTTTCTATGATCTGATCGCGGAGGCGAATATTTGAGTTACGAGTTTGGCCTTCATTTAAAACAATGTGGAATTGTTTCACAACTCACGCCACCTGGAACACCGCAGCGTAATGGTGTGTCCGAACGTTGTAACCATACTTTATTAGATATGGTGCGATCTACGATGTCTCTTACCGATTTACCACTATCGTTTTGGGGTTATGCATTGGAGACAGCTGCATTCACGTTAAATAGGGCACCGTCTAAATCCGTTGAGACGACACCGTATGAACTGTGGTTTGTCAAGAAACCTAAGCTGTCGTTTCTTAAAGTTTGGGGTTGCGACACTTATGTCAAAAGGCTTCAGCCTGATAAGCTCGAACCCAAATCGGAGAAGTGCGTCTTCATAGGATATCCTAAGGAAACAATTGGGTACACCTTCTACCATAGATCTGAAGGCAAGATCTTTGTTGCCAAGAATGGATCCTTTCTAGAGAAGGAGTTTCTCTCGAAAGAAGTGAGTGGGAGGAAAGTAGAACTTGATGAGGTAATTGTACCTTCTCTCGAATTGGAAAGTAGCACATCACAGAAAACCGTTCCCGTGATACCTACACCAACTAGAGAGGAAGCAAATGATAATGATCATGAAACTTCAGATCAAGTTGCTACTGAACCTCATAGGTCAACCAGAGCACGATCCGCACCAGAGTGGTATGGTAATCCTGTTTTGGAAGTCATGTTATTAGACCAAGGAGAACCTATGAACTATGAAGAAGCTATAATGAGCCCAGATTCTGATAAATGGCTTGAGGCCATGAAATCTGAGATAGGATCCATGTATGAGAACAAAGTGTGGACTTTGGTGGACTTGTCCGATGATCGACAAGCCATAGAAAATAAATGGAAGTTCAAGAAGAAGAGTGACGCTGATGGTAATGTTACTGTCTACAAAGCTCGACTTGTCACGAAAGGTTTTCGACAAGTTCAAGGAGTTGACTACGATGAGACTTTCTCACCCGTAGCGATGCTTAGGTCTGTCTGAATCATGTTAGCAATTGCCGCATTTTATGATTATGAAATCTGGCAAATGGACGTCAAAACTGCATTCCTTAATGGATATCTTAAAGAAGAGTTGTATATGATGCAACCAGAAGGTTTTGTCGATCCTAAAGGTGCTAACAAAGTGTGCAAGCTCCAAAGATCCATCTATGGACTGGTGCAAGCATCTCAGAGTTGGAATATACGCTTTGATGAGGTGACCAAAACATATGGTTTTATACAGATTTACAATGAAGCCTGTATTTACAAGAAAGTGAGTGGGAGCTCTGTTGTATTTCTGATATTATATGTGGATGACATATTATTGATTGGAAATGATACAGAATTTCTGGATAGCATAAAAGGATACTTGAATAAGAATTTTTCAATGAAAGACCTCGGCGAAGCTTCTTACATATTAGGCATCAAGATCTATAGAGATAGATCAAGACGCTTGATAAAATTTTCAATGAGTACATACCTTGACAAGATTTTGAAGGAGTTCAAAATGGATCAGTCAAAGAAGGAGTTATAGCCTGTATTGTAAGGTGTGAAGTTGAGTAAGACTCAAAGCCCGACCACAGCAGAAGATAGAGAGAGAATGAAAGTCATTCCCTATGCCTCGGCCATAGGTTCTATAAAGTATGCCATACTGTGTACCAGACCTATTGTGTACCTTGCCATGAGTTTGGCAAGGGGGTACAATAGTGATCCAGGTGTAGATCACTGGACAGCGGTCAAAATTATTCTTAGTTACCTAAGAGGACTAAGGAAATATATTTCGGTTATGGAGGTGATAAAGAGTTCGTTGTAAAGGGTTACGTCGATGCAAGCTTTGACACCAATTCAGATGACTCTAAGTCTCAATCTGGATACATATTGAAAGTGGGAACAATTAGCTATAGTAGCTCCATGCAGAGCTTTGTAGACATAGAAATTTGCAAAATACATACAGATCTGAATGTGACAGACCTGTTTACTAAACTTCTCTCACAAGCAAAACATGATCACACCTTAGCACTCTTTGGGTGTTAATCACATGGCGATGTGAACTAGATTGTTGACTCTAGTAAACTCTTTGGGTTTTGGTCACATGGCGATGTGAACTAAGGGTGGTAAATCACATGGTGATGTGAACTAGATTATTGACTCTAGTGCAAGTGGGAGGCTGATGGAAATATGCCCTAGAGGCAATAATAAAATGGTTATTATTATATTTCCTTAATCATGATAAAGGTTTATTATTCATGCTAGAATTGTATTGACCGGAAACTTAAATACATGTGTGAATACATAAACAAATACCGTGTCCCTAGTAAGCCTCTACTAGACTAGCTCGTTGATCAAAGATGGTTAAGGTTTCCTAACCATAGACATGTGTTTTCATTTGATAACGAGATCACATCATTAGGAGAATGATGTGATGGACAATACCCATCCGTTAGCTTAGCATAATGATCGTTCAGTTTATTGCTATTGCTTTCTTCATGTCAAATACATATTCCTTCGACTATGAGATTATGCAACTCCCGAATACCGGAGGAATGCCTTGTGTGCTATCAAACGTCACAACGTAACTGGGTGATCATAAAGATGCTCTACAGGTATCTCTGAAGGTGTTTGTTGAGTTGGCATAGATTGAGATTAGGATTTGTCACTCTGAGTATCGGAGAGGTATCTCTGGGCCCTCTCGGTAATACACATCATAAGAAGCCTTGCAAGCAAAGTGACTAATGAGTTAGTTGTAAGATGATGTATTACGGAACGAGTAAAGAGACTTGCCGGTAACGAGATTAAACTAGGTATGAAGATACCGACGATCAAATCTCGGGCAAGTAACATACCGATGGACAAAGGGAATTACGTATGTTTTCATAACGGTTCGACCGATAAAGATCTTCGTATAATATGTAGGAGCCAATATGGGCATCCAGGTTTCACTATTGTTTATTGACCGGAGAGGTGTCTCGGTCATGTCTACATTGTTCTCGAACCTGTAGGGTCCGCGCGCTTAACGTTCATTGATGATATAGTGTTATATGAGTTATATGATTTGGTGACCGAATGTTGTTCGGAGTCCTGGATGAGATCACGGACATGACGAGGAGTCTTGAAATGGTCGAGAGGTAAAGATTGATATATAGGACGATGGTATTCGGACACCGAAAGAGTTTCGGGATGCACCGGGTAGTCATCGGGTCACCGGAAGGGGTTCCGGACACCCCCCGGTAGGTGTTATGGGCTTAATGGGCCAAGGGAGGGACAGAGCAGCCCACAGTGGGCTGGTGCGCCCCTCTCCTTGGCCGGCCAGCCCTAGGAAAGGAAAGGGGAGAGGGCTAGCCCCTCCTGCCTTCTCCTTCTCATGGGAGAAAGGAAGGGGGGAGCGCCTCCCTCCCCTGCCTTTTCCCCGCACCTAAACATGGCAGGGGGGCGCCACTTGGGAGGAGACCCCAAGTAGGATTCGGCCTACTTGGGGCGCCCTCCTGGCTGCTCCCTTCTCCCCCCACCTATATATATGTGGGAGGGGGGGCGCCTAGCACAACACAACATTGTCTTAGCCGTGTGCGGCGCCCCCCTCCACCGTTTACACCCCCGATCATATTTTCGTAGTGCTTAGGCAAAGCCGTGCGGAGATCACTTCACCATCACCGTCGCCATGCCATCATGCTGCCGGAACTCATCCTCTACCTCGCCGTCTTGCTGGATCAAGAAGGTGGAGGACGTCACCGAGCTGAACGTGTGCAGAACACGGAGGTGCCGTACGTTCGGTACTTGATCGGTTGGAGCGTGAAGAAGTTCGACTACATCAACCGCGTTAACAAACGCTTCCGCTTACGGTCTATGAGGGTACGTAGACACACTCTCCCCTCTCGTTGCTATGCATCTCCATGGATAGATCTTGCATGTGCGTAGAGTTTTTTTTGTTTTCCATGCAACATTTCCCAACATCAGCAGGTAGCACCAATATTGTGTCATCGGCATATTGGATTATGGGAAAATCTGGGCATGACTGGAAATGCAGAGTGAGGGAGTCCTGGACTAGGGGGTCCTCGGGCTGCCGGCCTATCTCTCATGGGCTGAACAGGTGGGTCGCACTGCAACTGCTAGAAGGCCAAACTACGAGGCGACTCTGTATACCGATAGGAAGTCTTTGATGCCTTGGTGTGTCCTCCAAGTCAAGATAAGAAGAATCGGCATGTTTATTCCTTCCTTGTAACCGACCATGTGTAACCCTAGTACCCCTGGTGTCTATATAAACTAGAGGGTTTAGTCCGTAGAGGCTAGAACAACAACCATCATCCTACTCCCCTAGGGTTTGGTTCATCTGATCTCGTGGTAGATCGACTCTGTAATCATCCTATACACTTCGATATAATCAAGCAGGACGTAGGGTTTTACCTCCTAGAGAGGGCTCGAACCTGGGTAAACATCGTGTCGTTCATCCCTTGTTCCCCATTGATCCAAGATCCACAACTCGGGACCCCCTACCCGAGATCCACCAGTTTTGACACTGACATTGGTGCTTTCATTGAGAGTTCCGCTGCTGGATCGCCAGAGGATCGATGGCTCGCCTAATTATCGGAGATGGCATCACGCTAACTCGGCCGGTCACCTAGACCAGGTCAACAGCTTCGCCCTTGAGCATCAAATCAGGTTCGGTAACCTAGAGTACATCACCAATGCTCGGTGTGATCTGGTCTTCGTCGGGTTCTAAACTTTGGTTGAGGTGCCCAAAAACCCCGAAGCCTTGACTTAGGGCTCTCCTTCCGACCCAATCCCTGGGCCAGCCCTTACCTCGGATCCGGCTTCAAGCCTGGATGCGACTTCGACGACCGAAGACCAGGAGTCAACCCTGGCTGGACTCGTCTCCCTCACTCCTCTTACCTTGGATCCAGCTTCAAGCCTGGACGCGACCTCTGCGTCCGAAGATCGGGAGTCAATTCTGGCCGGACTCGCCTCTCTTATCCCGGATCCAGCTTCAAGTCTGGACGCGGCATCGGCGTTCGAACACCAGGAGTCAACCCTGGCCGGACTCGCCCCTCGCACCATCATACCGGAGGTTGAATCCAAAGAAATCCCAGATACCGATCCAGCTAATCTCGCCCTGCTAGATGAAATGCTAGATCGGATCCAGACGATGACCATCATGGACGGCCCATCCTCGACCCATGCTCGGCTCGGTCTTGAGGCAGGTCACAGCGAATTTTTTACCCCACCCACCACCCACTTAGTAGCCACTGTGGAAGATTTAACTGACATGCTGGACTACGCTTCTGAAGAAGTCGACGACATGGATGAAAATGTTGAAGACGTAGCCCACACTGCTACTCCCATCACCGAACGGTGGACGGCCACCTCTACCTACGACGTCTACATGGTGGACACTCCCAAGGACAATGGCGATGGCGCTAATAACGACGATAGCACCCCCAAAAGAGATGGCAACAAGACCGGCGAGGAGCCGCCCAAACACCGACGACAGCATCGGCAACCTAAGGGGCGTAGAGGCGGGGAAAGCAACACAGGCACCGGGGAAGACTGTTGGGAAACGTAGTAGAAAACAAAAAATTTCGCACCTACGACGATCACCCAAGAACAATATGAAGATGCATAATGGGTTGTGATCAACGATCATTACCGACTTCGGAGTGCAGCGGAAGTAGACGAGTTGGTGTAGATCGTACTTGAAGTCCCACAAACATTGATGACGATCCCGCGAACTGCCCTCGAACTAAAGACCGAAAGCACGGCCTCTCTACTTGGTTGCAAGAGTATGGTCTTCACGATCCGGCAGCGCTTCGCCGTCCAGAGCTAATCGTCACCGAAGAATTAGAGGAAGGAGATTAGAACCACACAGGGCTTCTAATTATGAGGATTAGAGGTGGCTAGGGCTAGCTCTAATTAGTCTAGGACCAACTAGAACTAGAGCTAGATCAACTAGAGGAGGCTCCCAAAACTTGTGTCAATAGGGTGGAAAACCTCTAGTATATATAGGTTAGGAGGGGAGGAGAGGGCAGCCACCAAAGGAGGAAAGCCTCCCTTGGTGTGCCGGCCAAGGGGGTGGGAGTAGGTCCCACCCCTAGTCCAATTCGGCCCCCTTCCTTAGGGAAGGGTGGCACTTTCCCACTTGGGCCTTTTTGGCCCAAGTTGCCTTCCACCTCTTGGCCTTTTAAGGCCCGTTGATATTTAAATTATATATAAAATACTTTAAAAAAATTCAGAGTATTATATATATATATATATCCCCAGAAACATTTTCCACCTATATATAATTAATCGGTAATACCCGGTATTACCCGATATTCACCGAAACCCTTCCGGTGACCCCGAAACGTTCCCGGAACCTCTCGGAACTATTCTGGATATTAATGAAACTATTTCATGAATATATTCCCATCACTCCCGTACTACTAACACTCAGCAGATCGGGATTACCTTAAGCTTGTGACGTCGTAGGTTCGGTAAATCATAGACATGAACGAAACCCCTCCGTTCAATGACCGATAGCGGAACCGCGGACATCCATATTGGTCCCTATGATTACACGAATGATATTCGAGTGAACCTTTGGTTATCATGAGATGTTCCCTTTGCTTCGTGATACTTTACAAAACCTGGTGTGCATCGGTATCCTCTTGAGTCATCACCATGCTCACTATACCGTTGCTCCCATTTACCGGTTTTGTTCTTTCTCGTTAACGTGCTCCGTCATCCCTGTGACGTAGTCACCTGTGTCTGGCCAGACGATGATGGATGCCATCACACCGAGAGGGCCCTAAGAATATCTCTCCATTGTCGAAGGAGCAAATCCCACTCTCGACCTGTCCGGTCACTTGTCAAACTTTTCGGTGAACCTGAAAGTTGTCGTCATGATCACCTTGTTACAGATGACGTTTGAGCAACCCCAAAGCCCACCGTCTGGTAGGAAGTGACCGAGATACTCTCATGGTCTGAGGAACTAAAACACATGCTAACACTCCATGTTATTACAATTGAATACAGACGATATTAACTCAATTCATAACAAACAAGTTTGGGTCGATTCAATATGATCGTTCTTCCAATGTCATAATCTCATTGTTTTTTTAGGATCATTGTTACACTTAACGATATCCTAAGATCCGAAAAACATGATCACCAACAACACTTGAGCTAGTCTTAGAGGTGAGACTAGGAACCTTTATTTTATCTGTTTATCATTTCACACGTGCATACGAGTTTTCCACTGAGTCACATATTCCAGGATCATAGCAGTTATAGCATGAAATATAAACTCTTAATTATGAATATGGAAATATAATAATATAAATATTATTGCCTCTAGGGCATATTTCCAACAGTCTCCCACTTGCACTAGCACTGGTACAACGAGGTGCTATACAAATGGTTTTTAACCCCTTTTCGCGACGGCATTTGGAACCGTCGCCAAGTGAGTGACTGCGATAGGGGGGGTCCTTCCCACACGACCCAGAAACCGTCGGGGATAGGGAGCCACCCAGACACTGCATCCTTGCAACTTGTTTGTGCTCGCATTGCCATCGCAGTCGGTATTCTGTGGTGCTCGTTTACGATGGGCGGCCCATCACAAACGGTTCACGATTATAGAACGTGTATGATAAGCAGACAATCACACACATTCGCTTTTCCCAAACCGTATGCGATAACTAATTAAGAAGATTAGCTAATCATCATACGAGTGTCGGACAGGATTATGAAATGTCGGACCGTCGTAACATCGTCATACATGACAACTATCACACACGCTATTCTGTGGTGCAACATTTACGATGCATACCACATCAGAAACAGTTCATGGTTGCGAATCGTGTACGATAAGTCAACTATCACAAACGTTTAGTTTGCATACACCATTTGTGATATTGTCTAACATCACACACGCTTTGCAAACGGCAACTGTGTGCATGCTTGCACACGTTTCCTCTCTATGAATCATGTCGGATTATGGTGTATATCGCAAAAGTTTGTGTTTTACCAACCGTGTGTACCGTAACGACCTGGAGAGCGTAATTTCACCATAATTTAATTGTTGCTATTTCAAATTGTATCGGATTTGAATTTGAATGTATGCTATAGCTTTATTCATATCCATCAGGTTCAAACAACCAATGCATTATTCGATTCATAGGTACATATGTTCAAGAATTACATAAGAACCAAATAAAGAATGATGAACCATAGTTGTATACTTGTACTATTAAAGACGGTAAAGAAAGAGGCGAAATACATTCTGGTTGCTGAACAAGGTGAAGCGGAATGCCCATATTGTGCCCTCCTCCATGCAGAAGGCACGCACGACTCTAGTCCAACCCCTTGTGATGGCCGACCGCCCATCCTTCACGGTCTTCATGAAAACATCTAGATAATCATCATGTTCTGGTAGAAATACTTTAACCTTTGCATGCCCACCAATCATGTAGTTTGAGAGGTAATCTTGAGTAAACTGCTTTGGGAACCACTGCAAAGGAAAAAGATTCAGACATTGTCATCTAACACAACTCATTTTGGGCAGTAAAAAGAAGGCTGCAGAGTTCTTACATACCATCCTACAGTTCGCTGTTGTCTTGGATAAAGTGTAAACAAATAGTTTAATTGCCATCTTTTGACCCATTTTACTAACAATCTTTATCAGCTTCCTCACTTGATGCTGGTTCATCGATATCTCATTGCCCCATACGCAGAAAGGGTCGAAGCGCGGATGTTTACCAATGACATATGTACCTAAAAGCACCAAGTTAATATTAGAAGCTAAACAGCAATTGCACAATGATGTAGTACAACACTCTTTTATAATATCTTATAACATCCAATATACTAACATATTAGATGAATTAACATCTTATATTATGGGCCGGAAAGAGTTTATTGCATTTTTACAAATTATCGGCTGATTAACTGCTACTGTATCCATGGGTTAGACTTAGTTTGAGCTAGTTCGAGCTCAAATAGCCCTAAAGTATATCCAAACATGAGGGCTAGTTTGAGCTAGTTGCATCTAACCCACCCAAAAAAACTATCCCACCCAAGAGGTGCTAATTGGAGCTAGTTCTCCTAGTGCATTTATTGTCAATCTAACCCTGTCATCCAAACACCTCTTTGGATGGAGTTAGTTCAGGGTTAGTCATGAGCTAGAAACTAACTCTAACCTCTAGCTAAGTTGAGTATCCAAACATGCCTATGTTGTTGTTGTTGCTGCTCTTCTACGTATATCTAGACATCATCAGAACATTAAGGTAATACTCTTCCTTGTTGCTATGTAGCCTAGGATTGCATATTTAGACATTAAGTACAGTGCATGTTGCTATGTAGCCTCAGATATATTACATATGGCCTTAGTTAACCTAACGATAAATGGGTTATAGATATATTCAGTTAAAAGTCCGATTCACCGATTAGTCCCTTATCAACCCCGACCTATATGGTACCAGCTACCGATATCCCGAACAGTGAGTATATATAAGCCATGGGATGAAACTAACCTCGATGGAAAACAGCAGTTGTTCCCAAAATTGTCCTGTGTAGGTACATCGAGAGGCATGTTAAGCACAACAGGCTAAACATCAACCAAATATATCCATGGCAAACAAAATAATCTCCAAAAGATAGCTTTAGTGTGGAGGTTTAAGCATGCTAGTAAAGCAAAACAAGTGGAAAGGTGTATTAACTGCAACATGCCTAACATTTAACAACAAGCAAACATAGTCATTCAAACTGGTATTGTGCCAGTCTAAGTACACTGGTTATTGTTAAATAAAAATGGAAAGGCGTGTTAACTACAAGATGTAGCAACCAAATGTACTCATTCATAGTGGTATTGTTAAAACTGGTATTGATGAAATTGAACTGCACAGTTCATACTTGCACATATAGAACATCACGTTGTGAATAACTGGAATAAACAAGGCATACTACGAATAACCAAAGATAGCATTTGAAACTGGACATATGCTAACTACAAACAACCGAACAATCAAAAAACTTTAAAACAGGCATATGCTAGCTATAACAGGTTTAACAGCAAGCAAATATATGCATTCCTATCGGTATGTTTAAAACTGGATTGATGAAATGTACTGCACAGTAAATAATTGCACATATAGAGCATCACATTGTGAACAACTGAAATAAAGAAGGCATACTGCAAACAACCAAATATAGCAATTAAAACTGGACATATTCTCACTACACTACAAAAGGGACTCGACAAAACAAATCATGGGTTCCCTCCTGTGAAGAGGCACGGCAAAACAAATCATGGGTTTCCTCACTTGTCACAGATGGGCTCGTTCCCGTGGGAAGAGCACGGACCCTAGATGCGCTCCATGTTATCGCAGATGGGCTCCTTCCCCTTGGAAGAGCACGGCTGTAGGGTGCCCTCCCTGATGTCACAGACGGGCTCTTTCCCCTTGGAAGAGCAGATGGGCTCTTTCCCCTTGGAAGAGCCGGAGAGGGTGCCCTCCTTGTGGTCGCCGTTGATGAGGTCTGACTTGGAAGCTGTGGATCCCAAGCCAGCGTTGCAGAATGTGTCCTTCAGAAATGACAAAAGGGGCTCGATGGTGATGTAGGATGGCAAATTCTTGACAGCGAGCCAGAGGAGATCAGCGGCGGGGCCATGGATGAGATCGACGGCGGTTGAACCCGAGGGGTTGGGGGTGGGCCACTTAACCTATGACATAGCCTGCGTCAGGCCGTCGCTGTCGACGACCTCAATGTCGTAGCCGGCATCCACGACATACCCGCATACTCTAGCCTGCTGATTGAGTGCCTGCGGCCAGTAATGGTTGTCAGCTTCCTCGGTGACGTTGGGCGAAGAGACCGCGATGCACCTCTTTTGGGCCAGTCGCTCCTTGAGCTCCACGGGAAGCGTAGCGGGGCTTAGGCTGCGATGCTCTGGAGTGGGGGATGGGGATCTGTGGGAAAGGGGGCGTTTGGCAGGCGTCATCTAAGAAACTCAAGGCGGCCTAGGTATGGAGATCGGTGGGTAAGCTGCACGGGCATACCGGCAGATGTTGACAACGGAGGCCTTGCGGCGGCGGCGGCGGCGACCTTGCTAGGGTTTCGAGCGAGGGAGGGGTGTGTGTGTGTGTGTGTGCGCGCGCACGCGCGTGTGCCCGATGAGGTTTTGGTGTGTGTGTGTGGAGGGGGGGGGCGGGGGTGTGTTTGAGGAAATGACGTGGCTACTGAAAATTTTACTACGCGGGAGTCAAACGCGGGAGTGAAATGCCGGGGCTATTGAAAATTTGGATGAGGGTGCATCGCACACGGTCCGAAAATAACAACCGTGTGTTATGAAACAGAAAAACCCTCGAGGCGGGCAGATATTTTCGAGGGATGCAGGCGGGAGCGGGAACAAGAAACATCACACACGGTCGAAACATAATAACCGTGTGTTATCAAACAGAAAAAACTGCAGGCGGGTAGATATTTTTGAGAGGGGAAGCCTCGTGGAGCCCAATGTACTGTGCGGATGTGCGTGATAGGGGCATCGGCGTGGCACACTGTTAGTGTGAGTGAACCGTGTCTGTTGCATCATCCGACTTGTCTAATGTTCATAAATTTGACGAAAAATGACGCGGGAGAGGGTCAGAACACGAACACACTTGTATGTGGACCAAATATATGTACGAAAAGGGTGGTTTGATGTTCAAATACCAAATGCAACTTCGATGTGGCACCTATCTTGCAAAGCGCATGGTATTGCTTGCCCCCCCTCGTGTCAGCAGGAAGGGAATCCTAAGCTATGAATGCATGCCCCCCACGGAGGTTCACCTAGCAAAGTGCGAAGTAGCAGCCCCCCCCCCCCCCACACACACCCACTTTCAGTTGGCGGGCCAGAGAGGCATCTCACCAAGATGGATCGTAAAACGGACCAAGAATAATCCACCTTGGTCGTACAACCTCTCTCTTGTTGTTGGTCAAAGTGATGGCCATCCATGCGACCCCGGGGATGGGCTAGCTCGCCAATAATCACGCAAGTAGCTAGTCCCCGAAGACAACCACTGCCTGCGTGTGGCCCAAACATATGTATGGAGAGGTGTGTTTGAATACACAATGGAACAACTTTGATGTGGCACCGTGCTTTCGAACCATAAATCCCCACACTGAGTGAGGGTTAGTTGACGATGCATATGTATGTCACACCACACTTCAAGCCGATGATGGGGATTCATGTATGCATGCGTGCATAGTATGTGCTCAAACTTAATTAGGTCTGAATCTCACCATGACCTATACTACGATAACACGAACCAAAGGAAGAATCCGCCATGGTAACCTATCTTGTTGTCGGTCAAGGTGATCATGGATGTCCACGCGGGCCCACGAATATATAGGCTTGTCGCCGATAACCACGCGAGGGAGTGTACCTTTCGAAGACAACCACTACATGCATATGTATGGAGGTGATGTGTGCATGCATGCTTGAATACCATTTCACAACATTGATGTGGCGCGTGCGTCGAAAATCATACAATCCCCACACAGAGCGAGATCGGTTCATGACGTGTCATGGTACTAGCCACTTCGACTTGATGGGAGGGATTCATGCGTACACATGCATGTGTGTGCTCAAACTGTATTATGTCATCCCAGAGCATGACCTATATATATACCGTATTACAAACAAAAAAATAATCCCCTCCTAAGTCAAATTAACCTCTCTCGTTGTTAGGCAAAGTAGTGATGGACCAAGCGGGCCCACAGATGGAAAGCATCGATATCGCTGATAACCGCTTAAGTGGGTGCGAGAGGACAACCACCATCGCTTTGCATGTGGGCCAAACATATGTTGAATACCCAAAATGCACAACTTTGATGTGGCACATGCCTCGAAAACCATAAAGTCCCCACACAAAGCGAGGTTCATGAAGCGTACTACATATGATGGTCCCCTTCCCCCTCTTCGACGCATACAATATGCTCCTACCATAATACAACCCAAAAATAATCCTCCTTGATGGTGAAATTAATTAACCTCTCCCGATGTAGGTCAAAGTGATGCATGCATCGACGATGGCCTCGTGGGCCCACAGATGGAAGCGTCACACGTGAATGTCCTAGGATAACCACCGCCTGCATGCATGTGGCCCAAAGAGGTGTTGTGTGATGTTTGAATAGCCAATTTCACAACTTTGATGTGGCACGTGCCTCGGAAACCGAAAAGTCCCGACACTGAGTGAGGTGTACTTGTTCACGGACACGTACGTATAGTATATATGCTAGTCCCCTCCCACCTCTTCGACGCGTACTATATACTCCCACCATAACACAAACAAAAAAGATTCTACCTTGCTGGTCAAATTAACCTCTCTGCCGGCTGTTCGTCAAAGTGATGGACGATGACCTCGCGGGCCCACAGAAAGCATCACACACGAGTATCGAGTGTCGTGTAGGACAACCATCGACTGCATGTGGCCAAAACATGTATGTATGAAAGGGTTGTGTAATGTTTTAAATAACGAATTCACGACTCTGATGTGGCACCTGCCTCACAAAACGGCCAACCCACACGGTGGCTCACGACTTGTAGTGTACTACCAGCCACCCGCCACCCCCCAGACGCACACACACACACACCACGAATCCACCGCAACTACGATGCATGTTAAATTATCCCGCGGTGAACATATGTTACCAAAGGAGGGACGTTTTAATTTTGAAAAAAAAACAGAGATCATTAAGACATTTTAGTACATTGATTGATTTTCTAGGGGTATAATGTGCAAAAATCAAATTTGAGCTACATGCACACGTGACAGTGCACCTAAATGGATTGCAAAAACACATGTGTCTCACTGGGTGCATGCTTACTCCCCGTGCAAGAAATTTCAAACATTGAGAATCTTGATTTTTAAATTCTAGTACATCCAAAACTTATTTGAAATTCATGAAACTTATCGTGTTGTCATATGGACACCAATACAAAGTGGCATTGTACTTTTTTTTGTCAAATTTGAGACCAGTTTTGATGTAATTTTTATCTTATTACAAACGGGAGATTATTAATAATTGGGAACCAATATCCCAAACGGATTATTTATTCGAACCGTGAGCGTTAGACCAACAATGGATACGTGCCATGCTTCGGTTAAGCAATAAAGCGGTAGCATTAATCATCCAAATAGAAAAACAATATACGTGCCGCCACGCGACCTGTGTGCCGTGCGAGCAGGCGTGAGTTGACGGGACACATGCGAGCAGTCCGCCGCGCAGGCAGACTGGAGGCGTGCTCGCTGCACAGTGTCATCGGGAGGCGTGCGAGTAGCTGTGTGAAACGACTGTAGGCATGCGAGCAGTCCGGTGCGCAGGCCCACCGGGAGGCGAGCCAGCGGTTTGACCGCCGCCCGCCTCTCTCCCACTACTCCATATTAATAGCACGCCCGAGCGGCCGCACCCCCCATCCTCGCCACACACAGAATCCTCTCTCTCCGCTTGCATCCTCGACGCTGCCCTCAGTCCTCAAAGCCGTCAGTGTATGAGGATGCCACCGAAGTGCCCTATCGGAGGGAGTGGCAACGCCGGGGCTGCTGAAGCACTGGAGCACGGCGTGGGGATGGAGACAGAGGTTGCCGTCACCGCCGGCGAGGTATCGCTGCACCCTGACATCATCGACGTCGTTGAGCTTCCACAACCGGAGGCGGAGGTCCACACCGACTCCGGTGATGACTCGGGCGATGACCCCGGCCACGACTCCGACAACCACTCCAGCGACGACTCCGACGATGACAACTGGTTAGTCATCTATACCCATTTATGTGTCAAATAGATCCTAGGGTTTCTCTGGTTACTCCTGCCTCCCCCGTTTTGGAATAGAAATCCTATGGTTATGTTCTCCCAATCCATGAAATCTGAGTAAGTTTCGTTAGATCCGTGTAGTGTATTGATTGTTTGAATGGTACAAGTGATAAGTGATTAGTTGTTTCATCTGTGCAAATGATTTCTGCTAGTAATCCGACTAGGGTTAGTGTTCGTGCTAATAATTCCTAGCCAGGACTTGACAATTGATTTTGAATGACCTACATATATGTTTGTGCCATTATTTTCTTCAAGATTGGTCTGTACATAGACGACTATGCTTAAAAATCGAACCATAATCTCTGGATATGTATAAAAAATAGCCATAAATTCCTAATCCTACTTCACGGCATGTAAACATTGATTTGATGCCAAATTTTGGCAACTGCCAAATATTCGCTAGAGATTAGTTTGTAAACATTAATTTGACGCCACATTTTTTACTATTTGTATAGGTGCTGTCTGACGATGTGGACAGCGAGGATGAAGATGGCCAGAGGAGGTACAAGAGGCAAATCCTGAGGGAGCTTTATGCGGGAATGCATAACAGGCGTATTAGGACCTGGGACGGCGGCTATCGATGCCCATTTTGCAACCAAAAGTTTCATGATGTGTATGAAAGTGTTCTGGCGCATGCAAGAGAACGAGCCGTTGGCTCCTTCAAGCAGAAGTATTCTCGCAGGGTGGCGCACGCCGCGTATGCCGAGTACCTGGAGAAGCTTCGGGATCGTGCCGGCAGATGAGATGAGATGTGGGATCGAACTATGTACGCTGGAGTATGCTTAATGACGGTTGAACTATGTACTTATGGTTGAACTATGCTTGTGTACGCTTATTATCTATGTCTGAGTATGTTTAATCTATGTTTACTTATGTCTAAATGTGGGATATGGATGCAATCAGTTTGGTTGATGGAATCTACCTCCGTCCTGGTTTATTGGTCCCCTTTGTAATTTATGTTAAATTTTGACCAAAGATTTAACTGACAAAATGTTAGTGTAGGTCAGCAAAAATTATATCGTTGGATGCGTATTTGAACATAGTGTTCAATGACATAATTTTCGGTGACATGCATAAACATTTGTTAGTTAAATATTTGGTCAAAATTTGGTACAAATTACAAAGGGGACCGATAAACCAGGACGGAGGTAGTACGTCAATCACACACGGTTCCAAAAATTGGAACCGTGTGCAATGACTTTCATTTTGCCTGTTACGTCAATCACACACGGTTGGCTCTAGCAAACCGTTGCCTCTAAAACTCTTTGCGGGACAGAAAACCCTCACCACCCAATTCAAAAAACAAAAAAGAAAACCCTCACCATCCCCACGTCACAAAAGCCCTCACCCCGCCCGCCACCCCCTCCGATCCCCATTCTTACCTGCACAAGCTCCTCCGCGTCTATGCATGGCACCGCCTATCACGGCGGCAACCACTTAGCTTGACACCTGCCGCCGCCAGCCTGCTGGCAAACCCCACCCCATTTCGCCACTTCTGCTTGCCGCCGCCTATCGCCATCGACTTTCTCGATGCTGCTCGCGGTCGACCCAGCCCCGCCCGGTTGGGGAATCCGCCGTACTGAGGGTTTTTTCTCATGGACAACAAGGTAACTAATTTAATGAGATATTATCTCATCTCTTATCCCAGTTCATCTACCTCCTTTAATCACTTGGCCGAAATCGCCATGAATTCATTTTTATTCGAGCTGATTTGAGGGTTTTCTTTCATTCATAGAGTGTACAGTGCGCGGACACATCAGGACTTTACGGCCTCCGCCAGACATCCATGGAGTTCCATCTCACCCTACCAGATGACTTGAGGATGCGCGCGATATGTTCAATCTCACCCTAAATCGGTTGGCATGGCCTACTTTCCTGAACATATACTAAATATTGCTACATTTGGATAAAAGGTGCCACATGCACCATATACGTCAAAGGGGATTTTTTTTCCTCTTCTTTCTATATTAGGCAAATTAATGATGTATTGTTCTTTCGATTACTCTCATATTTCCATGACATCATGTTTATTCTATATGTTTAATTATAGATTTTTGTCCTTCGATTTCAACTGCTGTACAGTTCTTTCAATTTGGGCCCATATTTGCATGTTACCATATTTTCTTTAACAATCCTACCATTTTCTGCAGCGTGTCCCTTGCTATGCAACAGAATCTGTAGTACACAATCTTTCCCTTTACATAAATCAAGACTGCAGGGATGTCATACTGAACACAACCATGGATTTACAATCGTTGCTACTGTAAGACTTGATGAACGTGGTGACTCCTATTTTGGCACTGGCCTTTGGAAAGAAATTTCTAAGTTTTATGTACTGAAAGCTGGCACTAAAATTGCACTGCACATAAAAGAGCCTGGTCATGAGATATATGCTAACTTCCCCGACGATATCATCCATCCAGACTTTGTTCGAAGTAAGTTTTCTTTTCAAGTATCTGCATGTTGACTTACCCAGCAATATCAAATGAATTGTGTAGTATTTAAGCAACCAATTGTTATTCCATTTTCTTACTCTATTCCTACCTACTAACTTCTAGTTACCAATACACTTTTCTATTGCCCTGTTTTAACTAAATATTCCCTGTACTCCCACTTCTATCAGAAAGCACCGCTGACAAGGAGACTCCGGAGGTGGAGAACAGGGCTTCCAACAAGTGGAGGCAGGTCAAGCAAGAACCGCAAGCGACTCCAGCAGGCCTAGACTTCATCAGCAGCCTCCCCGATGATATGTTGACAGTCATCATCTCCCTACTCCCAATCAAATATGGGGCGCGGACAACCGTCCTTTCCCGGCGGTGACGCCCCCTATGGAACTCCACCCCTGTCGACTTCATCGACACCCACGAGCTCTGTCATGGCTATCGCAAAAGCTTGGATGCGTTCTCCAAGATCCTCATCAGTCACCCTGGCCCAACCAGAGGCCTTAGCATGGGCAAGTTCCGTTCCAACGGCAAGGACCGAGCCAAGCTTGATGACTGGTTCCGATCCCCCGCCTTATATCAGCTCGAGGAGCTCACTTTTGATGATGGGCATATGCGCTCGCTGCCAACGTCTGCGCTCCGCCTCGCGCCCACACTGCGCGTCGCCAAGTTCAGGAACTGCCATCCCCCCCTTAATGACGCGCCCGCTCTTATTCTACCATGACTGAAGCACCTCGAGCTCATCGCCGTCTGCCTCACAAACGGTGACATGGAGCGCCTGCTCCGTGGCTGTACTGCACTCAAGTACCTTCGTCTTCAGGCAATCAATGGGTTGAGTAGCTCCCACATCACCTCCATGACTCTTCGGACTATTTATGTGTGTTGCTGGTGCGGCAAGAAGACATCACAAGATGTGTACCATGGTATGGTCATTGAGGACACACCTTCACTTGAGAGATTACTTGTAGTTGATCAAGAAGGTCCAACAAGAAACAATGTCATTTCTATGCCGAAATTGACAGTGGTGGGCTACTCGTTTGACAAATACTCTGAACTTGTTATTGGATCCACACCCGTTCAGGTACAACAGCCACCTTCTACCTCTCCTTCTAGAAATTAACATTATTTCTAATTTTGAAGATGTATGTTCGTCTGTCATCCAGAAAATGATTCCGACAAGCTTGACCCCGAAACTGCGCACAGTGAAGGTCTTGGCACTAGAATCTATCAGCCCCAACCTGGAGCAAGTTGTCAATTTCCTGAGATGCTTTCCGTGCCTGGAGAAGCTATATATCGAGGTGATGTTCCTTTCCTGTTAAATGTTAACCATAAGGGAGTTCAATTTGTGACACCTTTTTCCAAGTTTACAATGACAATGTACTACGATTTCTGAAGGATTTTTTGGAGGATTTCAGTACATACATGTTCCCCCCCCCCCCCATATTGGTTGCTTGATCCATATGGTTATAATCCATAAGCATTTCTCCTTTGGATTCATCTGTACTAGTTTTCTTAGGGAACTTTTCATCCACTCCAACCTCTTGTGAAGAAGGCTACATTTTTCTAGATTGTAATCAAATGCCCATGTTAATCATGTCGGATCGAAGATGGCATGTTAGTGCATTTTACAAATCCTGCAAACCAAATAGGCCTGTAGTAGTGTTCAAAACTGCATGTAGGCACTAACACGTTTTCTTCTTTTGCAGATAAGATTAGGCCCAGTGGTGGATAATGTGATACAATATAACAATCACATCGAATGCCTAGATCTGCATCTCTCAGAAATTACTTTGAACTCCTACTGAGGGACCTTTCCGGAGATTATATTCGCCAGGTTCTTTGTTGTCAGAGCAAGGGTGTTGAAGGTAATGAGGTTTGCCCTACATCTATTTCGCAAAAATGAATGGTTTGTTGATCAGCGCCGGCGGTAGCGGCAGAATGGAATAGGCTCCGAAAATGCTGAATTTCATTTTGGAACTTCAGATGACAGAGTAATCGGAAGTCATCGTGTCAACCCCATACATGACTTCTCAGTGGCTGACCCCTTTGCAAAAATTATGAGGTTTCGAAACTAGACTTACAAGTGGTAATATTAGTTTGAACCTCTCTGATATCCATGTTCAGCGGATCAACGCGAGCGTTTGCAGCTGATGAGCTGAATTTCATTTATAATATCAGTTTGAACCTTGTAATCTTCGAATTTGAGCCATATAACTCTGGAATTTGAACCTTGTAATATTTCGAGCTTTTGTGGTGCAATCGTTGAAATGGCATCGTATGAGACTCTTATATTGGTAGCACTATTTTGACCTTAATATGCAATGGACTTAGATTTTATTAACCATTCTCGAATCTCTTTACCTTGTCGATCTCATAGCACACGATCTATATAGCTAACTCGATTGCGATCTTCGACATTATTGCACACAGTTAGTTTCTTCAACCGTGTGCCTTGTAGAGCGCAAAATTAATTATCGCACTCAAGTGTCCATCATCACCCTTCTATGTAACTTTGACCTCATCACCCACGGGTAAACTTATGACCGAAGTCATTCCACACACTTCATTTTTACAAAGCTTTTTGCCAATAAATGCCCATGATTTGTCCCTCTTCTAGCCGATGCGTGGCCAAACTAGCCGGGCAGGAAGCTTGCGTGATAAACTGTGCGGTAGCGCGGGAACAGGCTCACCAACAATACATTTGGCACCTCTTTGAGCCCACACGTGGTCAAACGAAACGCGTGTGGTGTGGTGTTGTCAAGCGTGCACTGGAATCCTCCGCTATGAATGCGGTGACAAGACGTGACGATTACAGGCCGGCCGGCCCCTATTTATTACAGCGGCCATTTAACCCTTGTGTCTCTTCAACCTTTCGATCGCGCCCCACCATTGCAAGAAGCACACCCACCATGACAAATTCTTAGAGGGTATCCTGCGCGGCTCCAATGGCGCTCCGAGCGGCTGCCGACGACGAGCAGCAGTTCACCATGCATGCCATGGTGGACACCCACAGAAGGTTCACGGAGCTCTCGGTGGTGTACACCAACAACCCGGTCTGGGTGGAGCACTCCATCCACATCATGGAGCTGTTGCTTGCCGAGGAGAATTACAAGGTGGTCGGGTTCGACCTCGAGTACACCCGCACTCGTGCCGAGTCTCGTCCCAAGGTCGCCGTCACCCAGATGTGCGTGCGCAACCACGTCCTCGTCTACCACTACTGCCTGGCCACAAGGCCTTGTGAGCATTTCGCCAGGTTTGTCAACAGTCCCCACTACATGTTTGCTACGGTGGACATCACCAACGATGTAAAGGTGCTCAAGAATTCGGGCATCGCCTGCCAGAATCTTGTCGACATCCAGGGCCAATACAAGATCTGGGGCAGCAACGAGCATGAGAAGGACTCACTGGTTCACCTCGCCGAGGCCATCATCGACCCCTACTACAGAGACATGAAGGATTCCTACAACAAGGACAAGTGTGCCTGGCACTCGCCCTGGATGGAGAAACTCGACAAAGCTCACGTCGTGTATGCGGCCAAGGAGGCGTACACAAGCTACGAGATGTACAGGCGGATCGTTGACACGAGGAAGTGCCTCCTTCCCCAAAATGGCCAGGGATTCAGACAGAAGCAGAGCAATGGCAAGCGTCGTCGCAACAATAAGTAGATGATTAGATCCTCATTTCTCCTAGTTTAGTATGCATGTAATTGCTTACTTTGGTGTGTGGAAATGTTATGTGTGTAGTCACTTGTGTAATTCTATGCCTAATTTGGTTTTGCAAAGCTGTCTTTTTAGGTATATATGTTGATGCTCTGTAGACAGAGCAAATCACATCGCACACGGACTAAATAATGGAAACCGTCGGTGATGATTTCATCAATCACTGACAATTGTATACCAGCAATCGTTTGCTCACAACACACAGGGCTTGTTAACAGGAATCATCCGTGTTGTTATCGGTCTTCCCACACATTTCCGATTACAGACATGTTTGCCGCGTATCACACACATCTTGTTAAGTTGAACCGTTTCTGTCCTATTGGCTCAACGCAAACAATTCATCCGAGTGAACTGTATGCCGTATATCGCACACACCTTCATCTGGCTGCCCGTTTCTTTTGTTCCGCCTCATCACAAACAGTTTATTTGAGTGAACTGTATGCCGTATATCGCACACGCCTTCATCTGGCTGCCCGTTTCTTTTGTTCTGCCTCATCGCAAACAGTTCGTTGAACTGAACTGTATGCCCCTCATCGCACATGAACCTAAAATCTGAACCGTGTTTGATGTATCCTTCATCACAAATGTTTTTCATCTTTTTTGACGGTTATTTTACATCACTGTTTGCGATTAATGCATCGCACATAGTTTCGTCAAAGGGTCTCCGATCATAGTGTCGCATTAGCAGCATCCTGCAGTAGTGTAGAGTCAATAATCTAGTTAGAACTTTTAAACACCAATGGCAATCCGGTGTCAGTCCATGCTTTACCTGTGGTATAGACTTTGTCCTATCGGATCTTGACAACTTTAGATCCGTGTGTATCATTTGCATTTTAGTGCATCTGTTATGCTTTCACACAATTTTATAATTTTGTGAAACTGGCTTTGTATGTATTGAATCACTGGCATGACCTTTGATTCCTCAGAGTAAGTTATAGAACCATTGTTGAGAACAATATTCTATTTGCACAATCACCTAGAAACCAATCCTAGTTCATAAATGGAACTATGACTCATCACCCTCTTTTGTTGCTTCTAAAGCGACAATATACTTAGCCTTCTATTATAGAATTCATCACAGTAACTACCTTGGACCAATTCCAACTTACTGTGCCACCATAAATAATTTTAATTGAAATCAAAATTCGCTTGGAGCACCAAATGAAGATTTTTGTTGATGTACTACTTACATTAAGCATTTATTGATGTAACTCCTTACAACAATCTTTTCATTTTCCCCATATGTGAAAAACATGTCGTCAGTACTTAACGATATTTTCACTGTTGTCCTGTGATCAACAATTTGACCATTCTGGTAACTTTGCTCACAACTTACTTGGAGTACTTGGACATAACTAGTTATTTACATAACATGGAATTAACACAAGTGTGATTGAAATCATGTATTTCACTCATCAGTATTCAAGATACCGATTCTTGCTAACAACTCCTTCCATGTGACTTTGACAAGAAACACTTCTTAGCAATTCTCATACTAAACTGCATTAGTATTTTTTCAATATGTATTTTGGCTAGGCCTTGATTAGACACTACTATCTCCATAGATTATAATGCCAATTTCAAGGACTATATTACCTAAGTGCTTTACTGAAAAACTAGTTTCAATAAAGTCTTAATCCGTGTCAAGAAATTTCCAATCAACTATGTATCATGCACACATAGTGTTTAGAAATAATATCACGCTCCCACTTACTTTCTTCTAAATACAAGCATCTTTTCTTCTATCGATGAAATCATATTATTCGATCAATTCATCAAAACAAAGATTCCAACTCCACTATGCTTGCTTCAAATCTTTGAAGTTTGCACGCTTGCTAGCATCCTCTGGATTGAGAAAATTACCTTGGTCTGTATCAAATATACAACCTTGGTTCTATTTCCATCTCATGGGAATAATTTTGACATCCATCTGTTATATTTCATAATTGAAATATTTAATAATTGCTAGTTTAATCTGAATTAACTTTAAGTATTATTATGATGATATAATCTCATCATAATCAACTTCTTGATCTTGTCATAAACTTATTTGCAACAAGCCAAGCATTATAAAACATTTTTATCATTATCAATTTATAGATCCATCACTACACTTTAGACTTTAAGTCTTTTAGAGGGTCCATCAAGTTTGAAACTTGAATTATGTGTATGGATACTATCTCGGTTTATTTTGGCGTATAGCCAATTCCGAAGTCAGGGCCCATCAACGCTTCTCTATGTATCATAGGTTCATTGTTTGTTCAACAATATTTTGTCCGTGCACCATGAAGGTTTGCACGAATATCTCCAACCTATATAGTTTAGCTGCAAGTTTGACTGAAGTCTCTATATCCTATGTAGAGGCTTCTGTATCAATCGCAGTAAGAAATCTTAGAACCACTTCTAGCGTTTCTCTTCTTCGACCTGATCATGAAGATTCTATAATCTTGTCGATTTGCACTGTCCTCCCACTTAGTATTTTGCAGAAAACATTTTCTTCAAAATTGCCGCATTCTGTGGTAAAACACTTTGCCTCGGCGTAGTGATAGAGGAATACCCAACCATTTGGGATACTTACAAAGTAGTTCTTATCTTATAGATTTGATGGCGATCCTTTTTCAGTGTAAAAGCCATAGTCTCTAAAGCATCACATTAAGAGTATATTTGCAAAATCGATTAATGTCATCTTTGATCTCACTATGTCATACATAGTTTGATTACATCTACTCAAAACACTCTACTCTTAGTAGTGTCTTTAGTAGGTGTAAGCTATAAAACACTTTATAGCTCATCAGACATTCGCTAAATTTGTAACTCAAATAGTCTTTTCTGCAATCAATTTGTAGAAACATAATTTTCTGGTTACAATAATTTCTACTTCTTTCTAAAAATCTTTTGAACCATTTCAAAAGATCTAGAATCATGTCTCAATTAGTAAATATAAATATCTACTTGAGTCATCCTTCAAGATAGATAAGTCCACTGCTTGCAACAACACTTATTGGAATACACACATCAATATGCATGTTCCAATTAATTTGTTGCTCGTTCTTTATGGTTTGTGAACTGTATTTTAGTTTACTTCTCAATTTGGACGAAAGTTACAAGTGTCCGATGATTCATAATCATATGACTCCAAAATCCATCACTATGGAATTTCTCCATGCGGGTTTCTCCAATGTGACTAAATGCAGTGCCACACATATGTGGTATTCTTTTAGTGTTGCGACATTTAGCGTTAGTGTTGTAGATGTTTAATTCTATCATCAATAGTCATAACTTTCATCCTATTCACAATAGGAGTATGACCGTTTTGTTCATTACATCGAACAACTATTGTTCTCTTAGGAACAAACTCCTCGCAATTTCTATGCAATGGGCTAGAGTGTACAAAACTCTAAAATGAATCATGACAATAAATTCATAGGTAATATGTTGATGAAAAAGTATCATAACTTTTACAAAAGTTTTTCAACACATATTCTAACCTCATTAATTTGTTGGTCATTAGGCCATAGTAATTTTTGCATCGATTCACAACATCATGCAATCGAGTCGGTATCCTTGTGATCAACTTTTAACCACAATTATCGAAGAATTTTAGTGTTTAACAATTTAACCAAAATTCTCAAGAATCACACTTTAATTGACTGACTTTCTCTACATCTTATAACTTGTATGACATTCATACCTGAGCTGGACACTCCAGTCTTCCTTTTTTTCTGCCTCTAAACTTCTTATAGTTTTACTTTCAGTAGTTCTCCCACTCAACAGAAGAGTCATCTAACTTTTAAGAGTGGCGTGATCCCTGAACTTCCCTAGGCATGTAAATCTCATTACATCCTTTGGTTTTGTTCTTTCTCTTTAAGTTTTCGCCATCAACTCATGACTGGTGTTCTTTTGGATCTTACGCATTTCAGTCCTAGATATAGTAGAACACTTCATTAGAACTTGCAAACAAAACACTTCTTTAGATATCTCATATTTTTTAATCTTTGTTTGTTTCTGAAAACAATTTTCAGCTCCAAGAATATCACATAACTATCCGAAACAGAAGTTTAGGTTTCTCGGAAGCAAGCAAACTGTAATGCAATATAAACTTTTGGATCGAAGGACATAAGTCTCTTCATCCATAGCATTAGCGGGAGAGCATTGCAAGTATGCAGTAGGACAAAAAATCCTTCTTAGCACTCTTAGAGGACGATCTTCTCAATCATAAAGATTCAACCAGATAAATAACAGTCAATCAATTTCAACAACAAAGGTGGAACTGTGAGCCATAATTCTACAACTATAACGCAAACTACACATAGACATTGTTCATAATTAATTTGCACTAGTTATTAAACTTAATTAATACATAATTATGCTCTAACTCAAATCAATATCTCTCATAATTGATTTTAAGTGATTCAAGATCCAAGTCTAGTTCTCAGCCATTGATGTGTGCATCATGATGACGAGAATTTTGACCGGTGGGCAACCTTTTGCCGATCATATCTCCATATGACTCTTGTTCATCTTTCGATGCTTTGTGCTTCGACCTCAGAACTATTCTGCCAGAACTTCAAGAGACTGAGTGTTATCTGCATGCATGGTCTGACCATCCCCGCCTTACACCTCACGATCCGTTTGTGCTCATGTGTACATGTCGCACTCCGGAACGCTACGTGTTATAGATGGTTGCAACATGATACGTCTCCAACGTATCTATAATTTATGAAGTATTCATGCCATGTTTACAATAATTTTATATGGTTTTGGTATGATTTGGATAGAACTAACCCGGACTAATGTTGTTTTCAGCAGAACTACTGTGGTGTTGTTTTTTGTGCAGAAATAAAAGTTCTGCAAATGCAACGAAACTTTTTGATGATTTTTTTGGAACAAAAGAGGCACTAGAACCTTTGTGGGAGGGCCAGAAGATCCACGAGGAGGGCACAACCCACCAGGGTGCGCCAGAGGGGCCTTGCTTGCCCCGGTGGGTTGTGCTCACCTCGAGGCCCATCTTCGCGTGATTCCAACGCTTAAAAATCCTATAAATAGAGAAACCATCAGAAATAACCCTAGATCAGAAGTTTCGCTGCCGCAAGGCTCTGTAGCCATGAAAAACCAATCTAGACCCCGTTCTGGCACCCTGCCGGAGGGGGAAATCATCACCGGTGGCCATCTTCATCATCCGAGTGGCCACCATGATGAGGAGGGAGTAGTCCACCCTCGGGGCTAAGGGTTTGTACCAGTAGCTATGTGTTTATACTCTCTCTCTCATGTTCTTGAGATGTCACGATCTTGATGTATCGCGTGCTTTGTTAATATAGTTGGATCATATGGTGTTTTCCCCTCTCTATCTTGTTGTGATGAATTGAGTTTTCCCTTTGAGATTTCGTTTTTAATCGGATTGAATACTTTTATGGATTTGAGAGCACTTGATCTATGTCTTGGCACTCAACTCGCGGATTCCCGAGGTGACATTGGGGTAATCTATGCATAGGGGTTGATGCATGTTTTCGTCCTTGTTTCGCCGGTATAAATTTTGGGGCACTCTTTGAGGTTCTTTGCATTGGATTGAGTATTATGAATCTGAAATTGTTTGATGCATATCGCATAATCAACTCACGGATACTCGCGGTGACATTGGAGTATCTAGGTGACATTAGAGTTAGTTGATGTGTATCATATGGTGTTATTTTAGTATGAACTCTTGGTTAGATCGATCGAAAAGAATAGCTTGGTGTTATTTTAGTACGAACTCTAGGATAGATTGATCGGAAAGAATAGCTTTGAGGTGGTTTCGTACCCTGTAAATAATTTCTTCTTATGTTCTCCGCTAGATAGGAACTTTGGAGTGATTCTTCATCGCACGTTGAGGGAAGATTATATGATCCAATTATATTAGCATTGTTGAGAGATTGCACTAGCGAAAGTACGGACCGTAGGCCTCATTTTCAAGCATTGCAATACCATCTGTGCTCCATTTTATCAATTGCTACCTTGCTGTTTTTTATTGTTCCTATTACAAAAATCATTATCTACTATCATTACTACGCTTGTATCACCATCTCTTCGCCGAACTAGTGCACCTATACAAATTACCATTGTATTTGGTGTGTTGGAGACACAAGAGACTTTTTGTTATTTGGTTGCAGGGTTGTTTGAAAGAGACCATCTTCATCCTACGCCTCCCACGGATTGATAAACCTTAGGTCATCCACTTGAGGGAAAATTGCTACTGTCCTACATTATCGGTAACCTTACTTGGGGCTATATTTTTATTCGTCACATGATATGATTTTTTCTTGGAGCGTCATATTATTTTATTAGGATTTGCTTGATTTTATTTAGAGTAATGTTTTGCATCTTTTACTTCAATAAAAATGTCAAGTATAGCCTTTGCTATGCTTATTTTGCAAGTCTATGTGTTGCTGTTTGAAAACAGAAAGTTGCACGCTAGTGCGTGAATTCTTGAGAAAGTAAGAATGATATAAAATGTTGATTTTTTTTTGCAAAATAAGCTATGATAAATTTTCTACAGTTTGGTAAATTTTCATAATTTTTGGAGTTATGGAAGTGTGAGTGAAATTGCACTCTTTACAGACTGTACTGTTTAGACAGATTGCTGTTATGTTTGCATATGTTTGCTTGTTTAATGATTCTATTTGAGGATAGGACTATTAAATATGCAGAGGCATTTAGTATGCAATGTTAAATAATAATTTTAGTGATTTTCTACAGTAGAGAATGATAAGGTTTTTGCATTGATTTATACTAACGTATCTCACGAGTTCTTGTTGAGTTTTGTGTGGATGAAGTTTTTAAGATTTAGGAAAATTGTGATATAAAAGGGATTAAGGAGACACAAAAGCTCAAGCTTGGGGATGCACAAGGCATCCCAAGTTAATATTCCGAGAAGTCTCAAGCATCTAAGATTGGGGATGCCCGGTAGGCATCCCACCTTTCTTCATCAACAATTATCGGTTAGTATCGGTTGAGCCTAAGTTTTTGCTTCTTTACATGATGTGTGCTATTCTTAGAATGTCATTTTATTTTGTTTTCCTTGCTGTTTTAATAAAATACTTAGATCTGAAAGTTTTTAAATAAGAGAGAGTCCTCAAATAGCTACCCATTTACTTAACTACTCGATTGATCTTCACTTATATCTTTTTGGAGTAGTTTGTCGAACACTCTCATGCTTCACTTATATTATTTTGAGAGTTTATAATAGTGATGAAAATTTGCACAAGCTATGAAATTGGTCCTAATATGATGAATATACAAGAAGTATATAATAAAAACTTTCATATAGATCATTGGATATGATAAGTTTGATTCGTTGCAATAGTTTTGCAATATGGAGATAATAATATGTGAGTCATGTTGGTGAGTAATTATGCTTTAGTAAGAATATTGGTGTTAAGGTTTGTGATTCACTATGAAAACATGAAAGTCAATAGTTATGCAATGAAATTACATCCTACTTGTGGTGCATTATTCGGTGTTAGTTATGTTTAATGCTCGTTTTCGTTTCTTGGTTGGTCGCTTCTCAATCTATTCGCTAGCCTTCATTTGTACTAAGCGGGAATATTGCTTGTGCATCCAAACTCCTTAAACCAAGTTCTGCCAAATGAGTCCACCATACCTACCTATATGTTTTATATGCCGTTCCAAGTAAATTTGTATGTGCTGTGACGCCCCCGGCTTAATCGTGCACTAATCATACACGCAAATGCACACGATCAAGCCTAAGGACTCACTTGAAGATATCACAACACAACTCTAAAACATAAATAAAGTCATACAAGCTTTACATTACAAGCCAGGGCCTCGAGGGCTCGAATACATAGCTCGATGGCATACAAGCGTCAGCGGAAGCATCAGATATCTGAGTACAGATATAAAAGAGAAACAGAAAGGCCTTTAGAAAGGCGGGGCAAAATAAAACACTACGATCGAAAGGCGCAGGCCTCCTGTCTGGGACCCTCCTATCCTACTCCTGGACGTCGGTCAGCTTGTAGAAATATCCACCCTCGGGAGTAGTAGTAGCGATCGTCGGCGGGGCAGCTGTCTCAGGGGCTCCGTCATCTGGTCAAGACAAACTGATATGGGGAGAAAAAGAAAGCAAAGAAACCGTGAGTACTCCGAAGTACTCAGCAAGCAAGGATCTACACTACATATGCAACATTATCAAAGGAAGGCTGTATATGTGGACTGGGCTGCAGAAATGCCAGAATAGAGAGAAGGCCTAGTCCTATCGAAGACTAGCATCTTCAGCGGTCTTGCAGCAATAGAAGAGAGTAGATCAGCATAGTATAATATAGTAGTGGTTGTGTCAAGTAACAGTCTCGCCCAGAGATCCTTCCTCGACTCCCTGCGAGAAAGCGATCCCAGAGCCATCATATCCAATTATCATCACAAGTTCTAGTTGTATTGATCGGGATACAACTCCGAGTGTCCTTTACCATAGGACCGGCTATCGATAGATGTTTTCTTACCTGCAGGGGTGCACCAACTTACCCACCATGCTCGCTTAACTCCGGCCGGACACACTTTCCTGGGTCATGCCCGGCCTCGGCCAAACGATACACCGCAACCCTACCTACAGCTTAGCAGAGAGGTCCCCGTCGGTCTACGTCCTAAGCGCAAGGGGGTCTTGGGCCATCGCCCCTCGCCCTCCGGGTCGTTGCGTACATGGCGAATCTCGGTACCACCACTACAGGATGGCGCCGGCCCAGCCGTGCCGCGATGCTGCACTGGACATCTGGCAGAGCTTTCGGCTAATGCTACGATGCAGAGTGCCCATAACTCTTCCCACGTGATGGTTAGTGCTATCAGGCCAGAGGCCTGCTCGGATCAAATATCCAAATCGTTAGTGGATTAGGGGCTTGCGAAAACGAGCAGAGACTCACGATCGATGTGACCCCGTCGCCCCGTCTCGAGGACTTGTGGCAAGGGCTAAGAATGCCCAGCCACGCCTCGTATTCATCTCTCGGGTAACCTCCAGGTTAACCCGTCTTCACATCACTCGCGGGCACCCCTCAGGGTCGACCCGCCTTTCCAAGTATCAGTTGTAAAGTCCAAGTATCCGTGTGTCCATAACATCTGGGGAATCCGAGGTATCACCCTCGTGGGATTCCTACTCGATGTATCTGTCAAGGTGAACTCAGAGGAATCACCCTCGATGGGTTCACACTTGAGGTGTTGCACGACAGCGTCGTTATCGGGAGTGGTGATAGAGGAATCACCCTCGACGACCACAACTAATGAACTAACCTACAAGGTTAACATCAAAAGTGCTGACGAGGTGTCACCCTCGGCATTCGATAGTAACCCAGTAGTGTCGCACAACTAAGGGGGTGATGTGCGGTGCCGAGGCCTGTCTTCGATCCCGTTGATCGGGTCTTCTGATAATCCAGCGGGGCAGTTGGGTCAAAGTGGGGTCTCTGATGGGTCACTAACCAGCCTATACTAAGCAGTTTGGATATCAGGCAGGTATCAATAGTAGTTACAAAAATAGGCTATGCAACAGAATAGGAGCAATCAAATACAGTAGCAAAATCTAATGCAAGCATGAGAAAATAGAATGGGCGATATCGGGATGATCAAAAGGGGGGCTTGCCTGGTTGCTGGGCGGCAAAGGCAAGGTCGTCAGGGGTCGTCGATCTCCGGAGCTGCGCGGTACCGGGCTCTATCGAGAGAGAAGAGGGGGAGGAAATAGATGAATATACAGCAAACAGATGCAACACAAAGCATGCTTTACTAACGTGCAGTGCAGGGTTGCCTAAAAGCATGTCTAAGTCATATTAGTTATTTTAGGATTTAAGTTGGAATTATTAAACGGTAGTTGGGCACTATTCATCTACCAGAAACAGGCTAAAAGTTGCGGGTTCACCTTCATGGAGGGACCCGACAAGGTAACAGACGGCACGATCAGCTTCGTCTCGTCGTTCTGACCAACTTTCATGTAGAAAGTTTTTCGATCCGAGCTACGGATTATTTTCTATGAATTTCGGAAGTTTTAGGCATTTTCTGAAATTACTGAAATTCTGCCAAGTCCTCAGTTTTAAACATCATTTAGCTGTTTTCCAGAGGCTATAACTAGTGTTCTATTCATCCTATGAATTGGTGCCTTTTACCAATATTGATCATTTTCCTGTGGTATACAAGATGGTATCAATTGCATCTCTGTTAGATCCCTGTAACTTGTGTATTTTCTGCTCCAAAGTTGCTATGGCAGTATATATGTTATTAGTTCTTCCAGTTAACAGAACATAGACTTTTGTCATTTTCATAGGAATTAATCCAGGCAACTTTTGGATTTGGTGCAATGGAAAGAATTGAACCTTGTCAAGTGTACTACCCACACATATTTATTTTAGCTATGTTAAGCTTTGTTTAGTTGCTGTTTTGAGGCTGTTCAGGGAGCTATCCAGTGCAGTTTTACAAAAGCTAGCAGCTGCTACAGTAACTGAATGTTACTGTAGCAGTGCTGCACTAGTAGCAGCAGGCAGCGAGCAACGCAGTAGCAGGGGGGGCGGCAGCGGCGTGGCATGGGCGCGCGTGCGGCGAGGCCGGCCGCAGGGAAGCGCGGGCAGCAATGGCGCAGCGATAGTAGAAGCAGCAGAAGGCGCAGCAGCGCGCGAGCGAGGCTAGGGGAGGTCGAGCGCGCGCGTGCGGTGTACGCCGGAGCTCGGCCGATGCGCGGCTTACACACGATGGTGCCCCGGGACGACGCGCCCGAGCGTGTGACGTATGCGCAAGGCGGAGCCGCGCCCAGGGGAGTGCGGGGCGAGGCGCTGGGACACGCTAAGCTCGGCATGGCGAGCCGGCGGCCATGGCGAGCAGCGGTGCCAGTTCAAGTGGAAAAATAAAATGGCTACGGCGACCAATTCATGCGGGAGACAAATGGGAGGGAGGCGGGAGCTCACAGCGGGGGTCGTCGGCGACTTGGTTGGCGCGGGGAGGTCCGGAGTCGAGCAGATCGAAGACCGGCGGCCGACGAACGTGGCGAGGAAGAGGAAGACGATGGCGAGCGTACGGGGTGGTTCGGAGCACGTCCTCGCATCGGGAAGACGTGGGCGACGAAGGCGAACTCCCTGGCACGGTCCTAGTTGGCAGGGAGGCGGCTGGCCGCGGGGGCGACGAAGGCGATGGGGATCGTGGCGGCTGCGAGTTCGATTTCGTCCCTGGCAGCGTATCTGGGGAGCAAGGGAGAGAGCTGCGAGAGGGAAAAGGTGGGGACCGATCTAGGGTTCCCAGAGGATGACCTTGTAGGGCTGGGGCGGCACTGTCGCCATGCGTGTCGGCCATCGGTGGTGAGCACCGTGGGATGCATGACACGCACAGGAGAATGGAGGTAGGGGATGAGAGAGACGACTGGGCCAACTGTTGCTTCTATGGGCTTAAGTGAATAGTGCCAATTTCTATTTTCGCTTTCTGTTAATAGATACAGCTACTATTTTCCATTTAATTGGGTGAGCAAACGATTTTTTTTAATATGAAACTTGTCACCTAAACAGTTGGCAACATTGTGAAGCTGCACAAAAAGTTTGGGGCCATTTGGAAATGCTTAACATTTTTGTTAATTGAAAAGTCAATTAATTGGGTGCTGACCCACTATTATAAATAAGTTAAGGGCATTTTTATTAACTCCAAAAATGTTGGTTTCTTCATAACAATTACTCAGTGATTATCTACAAAATCGTGAACTCTTTAGTTTTGTAGTTTGAAGAAATATTACTTTGACTTGTGTTTGAATTTGAATTTGAAGTTGGATTATTTCCTAAATGCAATTTAATTATGATGATCGTGATGACTTGGCAAATTAATTAGCTTAATTGGGGTTTAGTAATCTGGGAATGTCACATGTGCCATCTCTAATTTTCAAAATAAATTTCCTTTTTGTGTGCCCGTACTGCTCATGAAGCGGCAGGGGGTGGCCAATATTTTCCATGCTAGATGCGTTATTCTCAGATGAGTGTTTATTCACTTGTCATTGCACGAGAGTGTGGCAAAGGTAATAGGGATGCCCAGTCCCGAAATGCAAAAAAAATTATTTATGTTGTTCAATAATAAATTCCTTGGAAAGTGTTGGTATGGAAGGCACCCGTGGATACGACTAGCCATGGATTGTGAAAGAATGGTGGAAAAAGGAATAAAGTTTATTTTCTATTTGGGAACTGCCTATGATGTATCTAGTATGGAAGGTGTTGGGAATTCTCGGTCATTTCGTTGACGGGAAAAGTATGCCTCTCAAAATATTTTATCTCTCAATTTAAGCTTTGAGCTCTGGCACCTCTGCAAATCTCTGCTTCCCTCTGTGAAGGGCCGATATATTTACTTTATGCAATTTTTATTTTTATTTGAGTCTCCATCTTCTCTTATAAAGCACCAACTAGGGAGCACTATGTTCATACCTGTGCATTGGATGTAGCTAATATTCGAGTGTGTTTCATGAATGGATCAATGATTGAGAATAATGGGCTAGGGATAGCTTTCTTTAGCATTGATATTTTGAAAGACATGGTTGCTTGTTAGTATGCTTGAGTATTGATGTCTTCATGTCAAATTATAGACTATTGATTTGAATCATTCAAGTCCAAATGTCCATGCTACAAAAGAAAGAGTATATGATGAATATGATAGGTAGCATTCCACAACAAAAAATTTGCTTTCGATTGCTACTTTATCATGATGAGTTTTATGAGAAAGAGTTGCTGTTATGATGCTAGGAAAAGATTGAAATTATCATTGATCAAACTTATGCACTATGCTAGCATTCACACTTCATAAATTATTTCTTTTATCATTTACCTACTCGAGGACGAGTAGGAATTAAGCTTGGGGATGCTGATACGTCTCCAATGTATCTATAATTCATGAAGTATTAATGCCATGTTTACAACAATTTTATATGATTTTGGTATGATTTGGATCGAACTAACCCGGACGAACGTTGTTTTCAGCAGAACTACCGTGGTGTTGTTTTTTGTGCAGAAATAAAAGTTCTCCAAATGCAACGAAACTTTTTGATGATTTTTTTTTGAAACAAAAGAGGCACTAGAAGCTTTGTGGGAGGGCCAGAAGAGCCACGAGGAGGGCACAACCCACCAGGGTGCGCGAGAGGGGCCTGGCTTGCCCCGGTGGGTTGTGCTCACCTCGAGGCCCATCTTCGCGTGATTCCAACGCTGAAAAATCCTATAAATAGAGAAACCATCAGAAATAACCCTAGATCAGAAGTTCCGCTGCCGCAAGGCCCTGTAGCCACGAAAAACCAATCTAGACCCCATTCTGGCACCCTTTCGGAGGGGGAAATCATCACCGGTGGCCATCTTCATCATCCCGGCAGCCACCATGATGAGGAGGGAGTAGTCCACCCTCGGGGCTGAGGGTTTGTACTAGTAGCTATGTGTTTAATCTCTCTCTCTCTCTCTCTCTCGTGTTCTTGAGATGTCATGGTCTTGATGTATCGCGGGCTTTGTTAATATAGTTGGATCTTATGGTGTTTTCCCCTCTCTATCTTGTTGTGATGAATTGAGTTTTCCCTTTGAGATTTCATTTTTATCATATTGAATACTTTTATGGATTTGAGAGCACTTGATCTATGTCTTGGCACTCAACTCGCAGATTCCCGAGGTGACATTGGGTTAATCTATGCATAGGGGTTGATGCACGTTTTCGTCCTTGTTTCTCCGGTATAAATCTTGGGGCACTCTTTGAGGTTCTTTGTGTTGGATTGAGTATTATGAATCTGAAATTGTTTGATGCATATCGCATAATCAACTCACGGATACTCGCGGTGATATTGGAGTATCTAGGTGACATTAGAGTTGGTTGATGTGTATCATATGGTGTTATTTTAGTATGAACTCTTGGTTAGATCGATCGGAAAGAATAGCTTGGTGTTATTTTAGTACGAACTCTAGGATAGATTGATCGGAAAAAATAGCTTTGAGGTGTTTTTGTACCCTACAAACAATTTCTTCTTATGTTCTCCGCTAGATAGGAACTTTGGAGTGATTCTTCATCGCACGTTGAGGGAAGGTTATATGATCCAATTATATTAGCATTGTTGAGAGATTGCACTAGCGAAAGTACGGACCCTAGGCCTAATTTTCAAGCATTGCAATACCGTTTGTGCTCCGTTTTATCAATTACTACCTTGCTGTTTTTTATTGTTCCTATTACAAAAATCAATATCTACTATCATTACTACGCTTGTATCACCATCTCTTCGCCGAACTAGTGCACCTATACAAATTACCATTGTATTTGGTGTGTTGGGGACACAAGAGACTTTTTGTTATTTGGTTGCAGGGTTGTTTGAGATAGACCATCTTCATCCTACGCCTCCCACGGATTGATAAACCTTAGGTCATCCACTTGAGGGAAAATTGCTACTGCCCTACAAAACTCTGCGCTTGGAGGCCCAACACGAGTCTACAAGAATAAAGTTGTGTAGTAGACATCACAACACCGGGAAGAGCACCTTTTGACTTGATATTTACTGTGAGAGATCACCCTAATAATTGACTACTGCACAATCAAATTGTGCAAACAACAAAGGGATAAACATCCCAGGCAATTCATATTAGCATGATATGGTATAGCCCTGGGCGCTGGAAGTCCTCCATGATTATCTTCAATCTCTAGTTGAAGCGACGTGACGGCCAATATTTCATTATCGAGGCAACTGTTTCAAAAACATTGCCGTGGAGGCAATCTCAGAAAATGTTGCCGTGGCGACCGATTCAGAAAACGTTGCCGTGACACCAAAATCTGAAATTCTGTTGTGGCACGAAATTATAGCTCCTCGTCCCGCTCCTGGTACACCTTCTCCTCGTCGGGGTCCTCCATGTACGTTTTGCCACCATCACCTGTAACCTATCTCTATGATATTTACATTAAGGTGGCAATCCCGTGGCTCCAGCCATCATGCCATGACGCGCAGGCCATTTAACATTACAACATATAACCATCTCATACATAAACTCATTATCATGACGAAGGCTATACCACATCATATGCAAACCCTACAAAACCAAGTTAGACGTCTTCTAATCGGTTTTAGCAAAAAATTAGTTACACAGTTAACCAGTTTTAATAATTAAGACTAGCTGCCTACGCGAGCACAACAAGGCGATGTTCTTGATGCTAGATTAAGTTTCGGGTTGTGTGAAAGAGAGACTTAATTAAAAGTCTCGTCCCCCACACTAAACTTCATCAATACGTGTGACCCCCTAGAAGATCATCCATCTTCGGCAACCACTTGTGTATGTCAAGGTTCACTATTCTCGACTATGATGTGTCCCAAGGAACTGTTAGCAGATCGTCGACAGCCAGAGTCGAATGATTGTCAGAACCTTGTAGCAAAACTACATCATTCTACTGATGAACTGAATCGAAGCAACACTCATGGTAAGCATAGCAAGAACATCAAACCTCACATATCAAATGTGATCTAGATCGCAACTTGCATCTACTCATAAACCAGCTCATGATGCCACTATTGGGAAATGTAGTAGAAAACAAAAAAAATCACACCTATGATCACCCAAGAACAATATGAAGATGCATAACGGGTTGTGATCAATGATCGTTACTGACTCTAGAGTGCAGCGGAAGTAGACAAGTCGGTGTAGATCATACTTGAAGTCCCTCGAACATTGATGACGATCCCGCGAACCGCCCTCGAACGATCCCTCGAACTGAAGACCGAAAGCACGGCCTCTCTACTTGGTTGCAAGTGTACGGTCTTCACGATCCAGCAGCGCTTCTCTGTCCAGAGCTAATCGTCACGGGAGAATTATAGAGAGGAGATTAGAACCACACATGGCTTCTAATTATGAGGATTAGAGGTGGCTAGGGCTAGTCTAGGACCAACTAGAACTAGATCAACTAGAGGAGGCTCCCAAAACTTGTGTCAATAGGGTGGAAAACCTCTAGTATACATAGGTTAGGAAGGGAGGAGAGGGCAGCCACCAAGGGAGGAAAGCCTCCTTTGTTGCGCCGGCCAAGGGGGTGGGAGTAGGACTCCCACCCCTAGTCCAATTCGGCCCCCTTCCTTAGGGAAGGGTGGCACTTTCCCACTTGGGCCTTTTTGGCCCAAGTTGCCTTCCACCTCTTGGCCTTTTAAGTCCCATTGATATTTAAATTATATAGGAAATACTTTAAACATTTTTAGAGTATTATATATATATTTTAACATCCCTGGAAACATTTTCCACCTATAAATAGTTAATCGGTAATACCCGGTATTACCCGATATTCACCGAAACCCTTCCGGTGACCCCGAAACATTTCTGGAACCTCTCGGAACTATTCCGGATATTAATGAAACTATTTCATGAATATATTCTCATCACTCTCATACTACTAAAACTCAGTAGATCATGATTACCTTAAGCTTGTGACCCCATAGGTTCGGTAAATAATAGACATGAACGAAACCCCTTCGTTCAATGACCGATAGCAGAACCGTGGACATCCATATTGGTCCCTATGATTACACGAATGATATTCGAGTGAACCTTTAGTTATCATGCGATGTTCCCTTTGCTTCGCGATACTTTACAAAACCCTGTGTGCATCGGTATCCTCTTGAGTCATCACCATGCTCACTATACCGTTGCTCCCATACCGGTTTTGTTCTTCTTTCTTGTTAACATGTTCTGGCATCCCTGCGATGTAGTCACCTGTGTCTGGCCAGATGATGATGGATGCCGTCACACCGAGAGGGCCCTAAGAATATCTGTCCATCGTCGGAGGAGCAAATCTCACTCTCGAGCTGTCCGGTCACTTGTCAAACTTTTCGGTGAACCTGAAAGTTGTCGTTATGATCAACTTGTTACAGATGACGTTTGAGCGACCCCAAAGCCCACAGTCTAGTAGGATGTGACCGAGACACTCTCATGGTCTGAGGAACTAAAACACATTCTAACATTCCGTGTTATCACAATTGAATACAGACGATATTAACTCAATTCATAACAAACAATTTTAGGTTGATTCAATATGATCGTTCTTCCAACGTCATAATCTGATTGTTATTTTAGGATCATCGTTACACTTAACGATATCCTAAGATCCGGAAAACATGATCACCAACAACACTTGAGCTAGTCTTAGAGGCGAGACTAGGAACCTTTATTTTATCCGTTTATCATTTCACACGTGCATATGAGTTTTCCACTGAATGGCATATTCCAGGATCTTAGCAGTTATAACATGAAATATAAACTCTTAATTATGAATATGGAATTATAATAATATAAATATTATTGCCTCTAGGGCATATTTCCAATAGTCTCCCACTTGCACTAGAGTCAATAATCTAGTTAAAACTTTTAAACACCAATGGCAATCCGGTGTCAGTCCATGCTTTGCCTGTGGTATAGACTTCATCCTATCGGATCTTGACAACTTTAGATCCGTGTGTATCATTTGCATTTCAATGCATCTATTATGCTTTCACACAAATTTATAATTTTGTGAAACTGGCTCTATATGTATTGAATCACTGGCATGACCTTTCATTCGTCAGATTAAGTTATAGAACCTCTGTTGAGAACAATGTTCTATTTGCACAATCACCTAGAAACCAATCCAAGTTCATAAATGGAACTTTGATTCATCACCCTCTTTTGTTGCTTCTAAAGCGACAATATACTTAGCCTTCTATTATAGAATTCATCGCAGTAACTACCTTGGACCAATTCCAACTTACTGTGCCACCATAAATAATTTTAATTGAAATCAAAATTCGTTTGGAGCATCGAATGAAGATTTTTGTCGATGTACTACTTACATTAAGCATTTATTGGTGTAACTCCTTACAACAATCTTTTCATTTTCCCCATATGCGAAAAACACATCGTCTGTACTTAACGATATTTTCACTGTTGTCCTGTGATCAACAATTTGACCATTCTGGTAACTTTGCTCACAACTTACTTGGAGTACTTGGACATATCTGGTTATTTACATAACATGGAATTAACACAAATGTGATTGAAATCATGTATTTCACTCATCAGTATTTCAAGATACTGATTCTTGCTAAGAACTCCTTCTATGTGACTTTGAAAAGAAACACTTCTTGGCAATTCTCATACTAAACTGCTTTAGTATTTTCTCAATATGTATTTTAGCTAAGCCTTGATTAGACACTACTATCTCCATAGATTATAATGCCAATTTCAAGGACTATATTGCCTAAGTGATTTACTAAAAAACTAGTTTCAATAAAGTCTTAATCCGTGTCAAGAAATTTCCAATCAACTATGTATCATGCACACATAGTGTTTATAAATAATATCATGCTCCCACTTACTTTCTTGTGAATACAAGCATCTTTTCTTCTATCGATGAAATCATATTAATCGATCAATTCATCAAAACAAAGATTCCAACTCCACTATGCTTGCTTCAAATCTTTGAAGTTTGCACGCTTGCTAGCATCCTGTGGATTGAGAAATTTACCTTGGTCTGTATCAAATATACAACCTTGGTTCTATTTCCATCTCATAGGAATAATTTTGACATCCATCTGTTATATTTCATAATTGAAATATTTAGTAATTGCTAGTTTAATCTGAATTGACTTTAAGTATTATTATGATGATACAATCTCAACATAATCAACTTCTTGATCTTGTCATAAACTTATTTGCAACAAGCCAAGCATTGTAAAACATTTGTATCATTATCAATCTATAGATCCATCAATACACTTTAGACTTTAAGTCTTTTAGAGGGTCCATCAAGGTTGAAACTTGAATTATGTGTATGGATACTATCTTGGATTATTTTGGCGTATAGCCAATTCCGGAGTCAGGGCCCATCAATGCTTCTCTGTGTATCATAGGTTCATTGTTTGTTCAACAATATTTCGTCTGCGCACCATGAAGGTTTGCACGAATATCCCCAACCTATATAGTTCAGCTGCAAGTTTGACCGAAGTCTCTATATCCTATGTAGAGGCTTCTGTATCAGTCGCAGTAAGAAATCTTAGAACCACTTCTAGCGTTTCTTTTCTTCGACCTGATCATTAAGATTCTATAATCTTGTCGATTTGCACTGTCCTCCCACTTAGTATTTTGCAGAAAACATTTTCTTCAAAATTTCCGCATTCTGTGGTAAAACACTTTGCCTCGGCGTAGTGATAGAGGAATACCCAACCATTTGGGATACTTACAAAGTAGCACTTATCTTATAGATTTGATAGGGATCCTTTTTCAGTGTAAAAGCCATAGTCTCTAAAGCATCACATTAAGAGTATATTTGCAAAATCGATTAATGTCATCTTTGATCTCACTATGTCATACATAGTTTGATTACATCTACTCAAAACACTCTACTCTTAGTAATGTCTTTAGTAGGTGTAAGCTATAAAACACTTTATAGCTCATCAGACATTCGCTAAATTTGTAACTCAAATATTCTTTTCTGTAATCAATTTGTAGAAACATAATTTTCTTGTTAGAATAATTTCTAGTTCTTTCTAAAAATCTTTTGAACCATTTCAAAAGATCTAGAATCATGTCTCAATTAGTAAATATAAATATCTACTTGAGTCATCCTTGAAGATAGATAAATCCACTGCTTGCAACAACACTTATTGGAATACAGACATCAATATGCATGTTCCAATTATTTTTTTGCTAGTTCTTTATGGCCTATGAACGGTATTTTAGTTTACTTCACAATTTGGATGAAAGTTGCAAGTGTCTGATGATTCATAATCATATGACTCCAAAATCCATCACTATGGAATTTCTCCATCTGGGTTTCTCCAATGTGACTAAATGCAGTGCCACACATATGAGGTATTCTTTTAGTCTTGCTACATTTAGCGTCAGTGTTGTAGATGTTTAATTCTATCATCAATAGTCATAACTTTCACCCTATTCACAATAAGAGTATGACCGTTTTGTTCATTACATCGAACAACTATTGTTCTCTTATGAACAAACTCCTCACAATTTCTATGCAATGGGCTAGAGTGTACAAAACTCTAAAATGAATTATGACAATAAATTCATAGGTAATATGTTGATGAAAAAGTATCATAACTTTTACAAAAGTTTTTCAACACATATTTTAACCTCATTAATTTGTTGGTCATTAGGCCATAGTAATTTTTGCATCGATTCACAACATCATGCAATCGAGTCGGTATCCTTGTGATCAACTTTTAACCACAATTACCGAAGAATTTTAGTGTTTAACAATTTAACCAAAATTCTCAAGAATCACACTTTAATTGACTGACTTTCTCTACATCTTATAACTTGTATGGCATTCATACCTCAGCTGGACACTCCAGTCTTCCATTTTTTCTGCCTCTAAACTTTTTATAGTTTTACTTTCACTAGTTCTCCCACTCAACAGAAGAGTCATCTAACTTTTAAGAGTGGCATGACCCCTGAACTTCCCTAGGCATGTAAATCTCATTACATCCTTTGGTTTTGTTCTTTCTCTTTAAGGTTTTGCCATCAACTCATGACTGGTGTTCTTTCGGATCTTACGCATTTCAGTCCTAGATATAGTAGAACACTTCACTAGAACTTGCAAACAAAACACTTCTTTAGATATCTCATATATTTTAATCTTTGTTTGTTTCTAAAACCAATTTTCAGTTCAAAGAATATCACATAACTATCCCAAACATTTTGAAGTTTAGGTTTCTCGGAAGCAAGCAGACTGTAATGCAATATAAACTTTTGGATCGAAGGACATAAGTCTCGTCATCCATAGCATTAGCTTGAGAGCATTGCAAGTATGCAGTAGGACAAAAAATCCTTCTTGGCACTCTTAGAGGAAGATCCTCTCAATCATAAAGATTCAACCAGATAAATAACAGTCAATCAATTTCAACAACAAAGGTGGAACTGTGAGCCATAATTCTACAACTATAATGCAAACTACACATAGACATTATTCATAATTAATTTGCACTAGTTATTAAACTTAATTAATACATAATTGTGCTCCCACTCAATTCAATATCTCTCAAAATTGATTTTAAGTGATTCAAGATCCAAGTCTAGTTCTCAGCCATTCATGTGTGCATCATGATGACGAGAATTTTGACCAGTGGGCAATCTTTTGCCGATCATATCTCCATATGACTCTTGTTCATCTTTCGATGCTTTGTGCTCCGAGCTCAGAACTATTCTGCCAGAACTTCAAGATGACCGAGTGTTATCTGCATGCATGGTCTGACCATCCCCGCCTTACACCTCATGATCCATTTGTGCTCATGTGTACATGTCGCACTCCAGAACGCTACGTGTTGTAGACGGTTGCAACACTGGGAAGAGCACCTTTTGACTTGATATTTACTGTGAGAGATCACCCTAATAATTGACTACTGTGCAATCAAAGGGTGCAAACAACAAAGGGATAAACATCCCAGACAATTCATAATAGCATGATATGGTATAGCCCTGGGCGCGGGAAGTCCTCCATGATCGTCTTCAATCTCCAGTTGAAGCGACGTGACGGCCAATATTTCGTTACCGAGGCAACTGTTTCAAAAACATTGCCGTGGTGGCAATCTCAGATAACGTTGCCGTGGCGACCATTTCAGAAAACGTTGCTGTGACACCAAAATCTGAAATTCTATCGTGGCACAAAATTATAGCTCCTCGTCCCGCGCCTGGTACACCTTCTCCTCGTCGGGGTCCTCCGTGTATGTTTTGCCACCATCACCTATAACCTATCTCTACGGTATTTACATTAAGGTGGCAATCCCGTGGCTCCAGCCATCATGCCATGACGCGCAGTCCACTTAACATTACAACATATAACCATCTCATACATAAACTCATTATCATGATGAAGGCTATACCACATCATATGCAAACCCTGCAAAACCAACTTAGACATCCTCTAATCAGTTTTAGCAAAAATTTAGTTACGCAGTTAACCAGTTTTAATAATTAACCAGTTTTAATAATTAAGACTAGCTACCTACGCAAGAACAACAAGGCGATGTTCTTGATGCTAGATCAAGTTTCAGGGTGTGTGAATGAGAGACTTAATTAAAAGTCTCGTCCCCGACACTAAACTTCGTCAATACGTGTGACCCCGTAGAAGATCATCCATCTTCGACACCCTCTTGTGTACGTGACGGTTCACTATTCTCGACTATGATGTAGCCCAAGGAACTGTTAGTAGATCATCGACAGCCAGAATCGAATGATTGTCAGAACCTTGTAGCAGAACTACATCATTCTGCCGATGAACTGAACTGAAGCAACACTCATGGGAAGCATAGCAAGAACATCAACCCTCACATATCAGATGTGATCTAGATCGCAACTTGCATCTACTCATAAACCAGCTCATGATGCCACTGTTGGGAAACGTAGTAGAAAACAAAAAAATTTGCACCTACGATCACCCAAGAACAATATGAAGATGCATAATGGGTTGTGATCAATGATCATTACCGACTTCGGAGTGCAGTGGAAGTAGACGAGTCGGTGTAGATCATACTTGAAGTCCCTCGAACATTGATGACGATCCTGCAAACCGCCCTCGAACGATCCCTCGAACTGAAGACCGAAAGCACGACCTCTCTACTTGGTTGCAAGCGTACGGTCTTCACGATCCGGCAGTGCTTCACCGTCCAGAGCTAATCATCACCGGAGAATTAGTGGGAGGATATTAGAACCACACTGGGCTTCTAATTATGAGGATTAGAGGTGGCTAGGGCTAGCTCTAATTAGTCTAGGACCAACTAGAACTAGAACTAGATCAACTAGAGGAGGCTCCCAAAACTTGTGTCAATAGGGTGGAAAACCTCTAGTATATATAGGTTAGGAGGGGAGGAGAGGGCAGCCACAAAGGGAGGATAGGCACTTTCCCACTTGGGCCTTTTTGGCCCAAGTTGCCTTCCACCTCTTGGCCTTTTAAGGCCCATTGATATTTAAATTATATATAAAATACTTTAAATACTTTCAGCCAAAAGCCGAAGTGTGGCTAGACCCTAAGAAAGGCATCGCAAATGATGATGAAGGCCGAGATGTGAAGAAAGGAGTTAGGGGCTAGATCGTGAAAATCTAGCCCGTAGAAGAACATCAGCCCCCTGACAAAGGGGTGGAGCGGGAAGCCAATCCCCGGACCAAGTGGGGGATAAACACCACCCTCTCGCCTGGTCGTGGGGACGACCTAGCTCTCCTCTGGGGCCCGGTGAACGACATTGGCCAGGAGGTAGCCATCGCGCTTCAAATCCTCAATGTCATTGTTGGTGACGATGGAGGACTCCCACTTGCCTTTGGCACCAGATCTGTCCATGGCCGAATTGAGGTAATGGCCTAGGGGGAGTTCTTGAGGAAGGATGGCACGGGGTGCTGGATCTCTGTAGATTGGGGAAAGCAGTGGTGAGAGGAAAAAGAAAGCGTGCGGAGATAGCTGTGGCTGTTTCCGTTTTATAAGTTGCCACAATACCAAGAGTCCTTTAACTGCACCGCTGGCCTCGCCACTTCCTGATATAATCATGATGTTATGCACGAGTGGGATAATCGAAATCATTGATCATATCCCTTAAAAAACGGGGCACGATCTCCGCCTTGATGAGACATGCCAATAGAGGAGCTGCCTCGAACCGCGCATCGAGTTCTCATAGCGGTTCGACGTTTGTGACCGGCCGTGACCTTTCACCGAAAGTTGTCAGGCGGAGGCACTTTTCACACTTGGGTGGTTGGCCTTCGAGGCTAAGCAATATCTATAGTTCGGATTCTGAATATAACCCGACTAACACATGGCCGAACTTAGCTAAGCTCCTCTTGAAGGCTGGGCAAAGGGGAACTATTCTGAACATAGAGGGGGAGAGGAACTCGCCCCGCAAGCCAGAGACTTCAGGTACACCAGGAACTCAGGAAGCTGTAAGACATCGACATTGGAGGCTAGTTTGGGGGCTACTGAGGGAGTGCTGAACTAGGGGGTCCTCGCGCTGCCGGCCTATCTCTCACAGGTCGGACAGGTGGGTCGCACTGCAACTGCTAGAAGGCCGAACTACGAGGCGACTCCGTATCCAGACAGGAAGTCTTTGATGCCTTGGTGTGTCCTCCAAGTCAAGATAAGAAGAATCGACATGTTTATTCCTTCCTTGTAACCGACCACGTGTAACCCTAGTACCCCTGGTGTCTATATAAACCAGAGGGTTTAGTCCATAGATGCTAGAACAATAACCATCATCCTACTCCCCTAGGGTATGGTTCATCTAATCTCGTGGTAGATCGACTCTGTAATCATCTTATACACTTCAATATAATCAAGCAGGATGTAGGGTTTTACCTCCTAGAGAGGGCCCGAACCTGGGTAAACATCGTGTCCTTCGTCCCTTGTTCCCCATTGATCCAAGATCCACAGCTCGGGACCCCCTACCCGAGATCCGCCGGTTTTGACACCGACACAGAGGGGCAGTGATAATACTATTTCCATAGCTTCATTAGCTGTTGTTTGTAGAAAGTCCACAGCAAGTACAAAGAGTAGAGGAGATAAAGGGTCACCCTGTCTGACCCCTCTTTTGCAATGAATTATTTTCCCTGGAATTCCATTGAGGAGGACTGCAGATGTGCGTGAATCAGAAATATTCTGAATCCAATTAATCCATTTCTGTCCAAACCCTCTAGCTTTCATGATGTTTATGATAAACTTATCATCAATCAGATCAAATGCCTTCTCAAAGTCTAATTTCATAATGATGATTTCTTCCTTAGATTTATGGCACCGATGAAGATATTCAAAGGCCTAGGCTAGACAATCCTGAATAGATCTCTCCTTCAGGAAACCAAATTGGTTGATATGGACTAGTTTCAGAATGGTTTTTTGTAGCCTATTTGCAAGCAGCTTGGTAATGATTTTTATAGTGCAATTCAACAGAGATATAGGCCTGAAATCATTCAGAGTCATGGGATTGTCCTTCTTTGGGATGAGGGTGATATAGGAGCTGTTTATACTTTGAAGATTGACCTTCCCTTGGTGGAAATCATGAATAAGAGTATAAAAATCTTCTGCAGGGATATTCCAACAGCTTTTGATGAAAGCTCCATTAAAACCATCTGGTCCAGGGGCCTTGTCACTGGGCATTTGTGTAACTACCTCATCAATTTCTTTCCTGCTGAAAGGGTGTTCCATTTCTAGGAGATCCTCATATTTTGGCAGAAAGTCTTCAAGATGGAAAGCCTCATAAGTTTGGAAAATGGTGCTAAGCCTTTGCTTAAAGGATCTCCATAAGACAATGATGTCTACTATGCAACCTTTCTTCTTGTAGACTCATGTTAGGCCTCCAAGCGCAGAGTTTTGTAGGACAATAGCAATTTTCCCTCAAGTGGATGACCTAAGGTTTATCAATCCGTGGGAGGCGTAGGATGAAGATTGTCTCTCTCAAACAACCCTGCAACCAAATAACAAAGAGTCTCTTGTGTCCCCAACACACCCAATACAATGGTAAATTGTATAGGTGCACTAGTTCGGCGAAGAGATGGTGATACAAGTGTAATATGGATAGTAGATGTAGGTTTTTGTAATCTGTAAATATAAAAACAGCAAGGTAACTAGTAACAAAAGTGAGCAAAAACGGTATTGCAATGCTTGAAAACAAGGCCGAGGGTTCGTACTTTCACTAGTGCAAATTCTCTCAACAATGATAGTATAATTGGATCATATAACAATCCCTCAACATGTGACAAAGATTCACTCCAAAGTTCCTATCGCGGAGAACATAAGATGAAATTGCTTGTAGGGTACAAAACCACCTCAAAGTAATTCTTTCTGATCAATATTTTGAGCTATTCCTATAAGTGTCACAAATAGCCCTAGAGTTCGTACTAAAATAACACCATATGATACACATCAATCAACCCTAATGTCACCTAGATACTCCAATGTCACCACAAGTATCTGTGGGTCAATTATACGATATGCATCAAACAACTTCAGATTCATAATATTCAATCCAACACAAAGAATCTCAAAGAGTGCCCCAAGATTTCTACCGGACAAACAAGGATGAAAACATGCATCAACCCCTATGCATAGATTACCCCAATGTCACCTCGGGAATCCGCGAGTTGAGTGCCAAAACATACATCAAGTGAATCAATAGAACACCCCATTGTCACCACGGGTATCCCACGCAAGACATACATCAAGTGTTCTCAAATCCATAAAAGTATTCAATCCGATAATAGTGAAACCTCAAAGGTAAAACTCAACTCATCACAAGAAGATAGAGAGGGAGAAACACCATATGATCCAACTATAGTAACAAAGCTCGCGGTACATCAAGATCATGCCAAATCAAGAACACGAGAGAAAGAGAGATAAAACACATAGCTACTGGTACATACCCTCAGCCCCGAGGGTGAACTACTCCCTCCTTGTCATGGTGGCCGTCAGGATGATGAAGATGGCCTCCGGTGATGATTTCCCCCTCCGACAGGGTGCCGGAACGGGGTCCCAATTGGTTTTCCGTGGCTACTGAGGCTTGTGGCGGCAGAACTTCTCATCTAGGGTTCTTTTTGGGTGTTTTCATATTTATAGGAATTTTTGGTGTCGGTCTCATGTTAAGGGAGTGCCTGAGGGGCCCACAAGCTCGGGGGGCACGCCCTAGGGGGGTGGGCGCGCCCCCAGGCTTGTGGCCTCCTCGTCCACTTCCTCGCGCAGCTCCGGTGCTTCGGGGGTCTCTTTTGCTCCATAAAAAATCACCATAAATTTTCAGCCCATTCTGAGAACTTTTATTTCTACACAAAAAATGACACCACGGTAGTTCTGCTGAAAACAGCGTGAGTCCGGGTTAGTTCTAATCAAATCATACCAAAACCATATATTTTTTTTGTAAACATGGCATGAATACTTCATAAATTATAGATACGTTGGAGGTGTATCAGCATCCCCCAGCTTAATTCCTGCTCGTCCTTGAGTAGGTAAATGATAAAAGAAATAATTTATGAAGTGTGAATGCTAGCATAGTGCAAAAGTTTGATCAATGATAGTTCCAAACACTTTTTCTAGCATCATTATATATCATAAAGAGTAGCTCATCTCATGAAACTTCTCATGATCAAGTAGCAAGCTATTCACATGTTAACGTATAGACCATTAACTTTCTTGAAAACTAACAAACAATGTTCTCAGTCATCAAACAATTGCAATTCATATTATTTCCAGGAAGGGTCTATGTAAGAGCTTTGATTTAGCAAATTCCACATACTCAACTATCACATAGTCTTCCATGATTGCTGACACTCAAAGCATATTTTTAGAACAAATAGCATCCATCAAACACAGAGAAAGATAGGGGCTTAATGTTTTGCCTCCCAACTTATTTATCATATAGATAATTGTCAACAATAATAACTCATGCTCAAATATATTTGAATGGCCATATATGCTTGGATCTTTCCCCTCCACATGATACTTGCCAACTAAAGAATAAATGAGGTTGAAATGAGAAGGAATACTACTGACTCTTGCATAAAAGTAAAAGATAGGCCCTTCGCAGAGGGAAGCAGGGATTTGCAGAGGTGCTAGAGCTCGAAGCTTTTAAAACAGAGATGAATATAATTTTGGGAGGTATGCTTTCATTGTCAACGTAGCGACTGAGAGTTTTCAACATCTTTCATGCTAGACACATTATAGGTGGTTCCCAAAGAGAAAGGTAAAGTTTTACTCCCCCTCCACCAACAAACACAAGCCATGGCTAGCCGAATCCTCGGGTGCCCTCCATACCAACAACAATCTGGGGGAGTTTTGTTTAATTATTATATTTTGATTTTGATCATAGGACTGGGCATCCCAATTACTAGCCACTTTCTCGTGAATGACAAGCGAATAAACACTCATCGTGAGAATAACCAACCTAGCATGGAAGGTGCTGACAGCCCCCTGTTGCTTCATGAGCGATTTGGGCATACAAAACAGATTATTATTTGAAGATTTAGAGTTCGGCACATGCAAATTTACTTGGAACAGCAGCTAAATACCGCATATAGGTAGGTATGGTGGGCTCATATGAATAACTTTGGGTTTAATGAAGTGGATGCACAAGTAGTATTCCCGCTTAGTACAGGTTGGAAGGATCGATATGGTTGACTAGAGGGGGGGGGGGTGAATAGGCAACTAACAATTTTTAGCTTTTCTTGACCAAATTAAACTTAGCATCAAAATAGGTTGTCTAGATGTGCAACTAGGTGAGCAACCTATATGATGAAACAATAACAAGCACACAAGCAAGAAAGGAATACAACACAATAAAGGCTTGCACAAGTAAAGGTAAGAGATAACCAAGAGTGGCGCCGGTGGAGACGAGGATGTGTTACCGGAGTTCCTTCCCTTTGAGAGGAAGTACGTCTCCGTTGGAGCGGTGTGGAGGCACAATGCTCCCCAAGAAGCCACTAGGGCCACCGTATTCTCCTCACGCCATCACACAAAGCGAGATGCCGTGATTCCACTATTGTGCCCTTGAAGGCGGCGACCGAACCTTTACAAACAAGGTTGGGGCTATCTCCACAACTTAATTGGAGGCTCCCAATGACACCACAAAGCTTCACCACAATGGAATATGGCTCCGAGGTGACCTCAACCATCTAGGGTGCTCAAACACCCAAGAGTAACAAGATCCGCAAGGGATTAGTGGGGGGGAATCAAATTTCTCTTGGTGGAAGTGTAGATCAGGGCCTTCTCAACCAATCCCTAGGAAATCAACAAGTTTGATTGGCTAGGGAGAGAGATCGGGCGAAAATGGAGGTTTGAGCAACAATGGAGCTTGGGGAGAGAAGAGGTGGTCTTCTTGGGGAAGAAGACCCCCTTTATATAGTGGGGGAAAAGATCCAACCGTTATCCCCTCTCTCAGCCCGCGCGACGCGGTACTACCGCACACAGCCGCGGTACTACCGCAGAGGACTGCGGTACTACTGCTATAGGTTGCGGTACTACCGCTTGCGCGGCAGAGGCCAGATGAGGGCCTGTTGCACAGGGCAATGAGCGATAGAACCGCTGAGGCGGTACTACCGTGTGCCCCTACGGTACTTCCGTAAGGCAGGCATCACCTAGCACAGAGAATGCACGGAAGTAACAAATTACTTCCGTGACAACTTCCGCTGAGGTTGGAGCTGTGCAAAAGTCTGGCACGGTAGTACCGGACTGGAGTCGCGGTACTACCGCATGAGGGCGGACGTAAAAAATTACATCCGCGCCTACTACCGCATGTGTCAACGTCAGGGCTGAAGGCAACGGTACTACCGCCACTAGGAGTAGTACTACCGCTGGCCCCTGCGGTACTACCACTCCCTTGAGCAGTACTACCGCACACCACTGAGGCTTTAGCACTTGGCTGCCTTCATCTCGCAGAGACATGGATAAATGGACGGTGCTCCATCGAAGCGAAGGAAAGGTGGTGCAAAGGAACAGATGTGTACGTGTTGATTCCACCCTAACCTTTCCAAAGTGGACCCCCTCTTAATTACGGCTTTCCTACGACTCAAATCCACCGAAAAGAAACGTAGAGAACAACCGTCTTCGATAGGCTCCGAGGGGCACCAAATCGTCTTGTGCCTAGACATGAGATATCTGAAATGCTCAATGCACACAGTTGGTCCGCAAAAGCATTGTCATCAATCACCAAAACCACTTAGGGAGAAATATGCCCTTACATAGGTGAAGGCTAGCAAAAGATCCTAAGCAAGCACCATATGTTGGAGGATCCATAACAATATAACTTCTATACAAATATACCCAAACATAACTCGTTACGTTGTCTTCCTTGTCCAACTTCAACTAATTTGCTCAAGTTTGAAAGTAATTAATGGGGTAGAAGCCGGCTTGACATCACTCAGCTTGAATCTCTTGAGCATGTCTCGAGTGTATTTGGCTTGGTTGATGAAGATTCCTTCTCTTCTTTGTTTGACATCGAACTCGAGAAAGAACTTCAACTCTCCCATCATGGACATCGCAAACTCCGTGGTCTTGAGTGCGGCAAACTCCTCATTGAAAGCTTTGTTAGGAGAACCAAAGATAATATCATCAACATATAGTTGGCATACAAACGACTCCCCTTTGACCTTCTTAGTAAAAAGAGTCGGGTCGACTTTCCCAACTTCAAACCCACGATCTCGCAACAACTCAGTAAGGTGATCATACCACACACGTGGGGCTTGTTTAAGGCCATAGAGCGCCTTATCGAGTTGGTACACATGATTGGGGAACTTGGGATCCTCAAACCCCGGGGGTTGTTTGACATACACCAACTCATTAAGAGGGCCATTAAGAAAAGCACTTTTCACATCCATTTGTTGCAACTTGAAGTTATGATGAGAAGCATAAGCAAGCAACAACGAATAGATTCAAGGAGAGCAACGGGAGCAAAGGTTTCACCGTAGTCGATACCCTCGACTTGGGAGTAGCCTTGTGCCACCAAACGAGCCTTGTTGCGAATGACAATCCCGTGAGCATCTTGCTTGTTCTTGAAGATCCATTTGGTTCCAATGACATTATGGTTCTCCTTTGGCCTTGGCACCAATCTCCACACCTTGTTGCGCTCGAAGTTGTTGAGTTCTTCATGCATGGCAGTAAGCCAATCCGGATCCTCGAGCGCCTCATAGACCTTTTGGGGTTCAACACAAGAAACAAACGCATGATGTTCACAATAGTTTGCTAATTGTCTACGAGTGCTTACCCCCTTTCTTAAGCTTCCAAGCACATTATTCATGAGATGATCTTTTGTAGTGAGCTTGGAAGCAATCTTGGCGGCACGACGCTCCAATTTCTCCTCAAGAGAGAGTTGAGGAGCGGTAACTTGATCATCATGAGCGTCGTCTTGAGCTTGTTCTTGATCTTGAGCTTGCTCTTGATCTTGAACTTGCTCGGTAGCAAGAACTTGACCTTGGGCATCAATTGGTGGATCACCACCATCTTGAGGTTGATCTTGCCCTTAATCTTGTTCATTTGGTTGAGGGCCTTCACTTTGTTCTTCGGAAGCGTGTGGGTCTTGGGTTGGTGATGGTTCCACTTGAGTGGAACATTGTCCTTCTCCTTCGGCCACAAGGGGTTCCTCAATGGTTAGGATATGGCCAACACCCATTCTTCTTATGGCTTGGGGAGGAATTTCATCACCTACATCACAAGTACCACTTTGCTCCACTTGGGAGCCATTATTCTCATCAAAATCCACATTACACGTCTCCTCAATGAGTCCTGTGGACTTGTTGAGGACACGGTAAGCATGAGAGTTTGTAGCATAACCAACAAATATGCCCTCATGAGCTCTAGCCTCAAACTTCGACAAACGAACACCTTTCTTGAGAATGAAACACTTACAACCAAACACCCGGAAGTACTTGAGGTTGGGCTTGTTGCCGGTAAGTATCTCATATGGAGTCTTGTTCAAGCCTTTGCGGAGATAGAGCCGATTGGATGCATGACAAGCGGTGTTGATGGCTTCGGCCCAAAAGTTGTACAGAGACTTGAACTCCGCCATCATGGTCCTTGCCACGTCCATCAATGTCCGGTTCTTCCTCTCTGCTACACCAATTTGTTGAGGGGTGTAGGGTGCGGAATATTGATGCTTGATCCCCTCATCACTAAGAAACTCATCCAAGGTGTAGTTCTTGAACTCGGTGCCGTTGTCACTTCTTATCATCAGAATCTTTGCATTGTGTTGACGTTGTGCTTCATTTTCAAAGTCGATGACGGTTTGTTGGGTCTCACTCTTCCTCTTGAAGAAATACACCCAAGTGTATCTTGAATAATCATCCACAATTACCAAGCAATACTTTCTACCCCCAAGACTATCAAAGGATGGAGGCCCAAAGAGATCCATGTGAAGGAGCTCTAAAGGCCTCGTCAAGTAGATGATAGTCGTGGGAGGGTGAGCCTTCTCATGTAGCTTTCCTTCGATACAAGCACTGCAAGCATGATCTTTGGCAAAACTAACATTTGTTAGTCCACGGACATAGTCCCCCTTGAGAAGACTTTGCAAAGATCTCATATTGACGTGAGCTAAACGGCGATGCTAAAGCCATCCCACATCAACTTTAGCCATTAGGCATGTCGCGCTCTTAGTGGGTCGCTCCGAAAAGTTAATCACATAAAGACCGTTCTCGACATGCCCAACAAAGGCTACTTTAAGAGTCTTGCTCCACAAGAGGGCCACAGAATCAATATCAAAGAAAGTGGCAAAGCCCATGAGTGCAAGTTGACGAATGGAAAGTAAGTTGTATGCAAGGGACTCAACAAGCATGACTTTCTCGATCGTGAGATCATGAGAAATGACAACCTTGACAAGACCCAATACCTTAGAAGATGAGGCATCCCCCCATTAGACATTGGTGGGCATAGATGAAACCTTGTGTACGTCCACCACCAAGTCCTTGCTTCCGGTCATATGATTTGTGGCTCCACTATCGAGCAACCATGATCCCCCATCGGAAGCAAACACCTACAAGAGATCAATGCTTGGTTTTAGGTACCCATTTTGTAATGGGTCCTTTGATGTTAGCAACAAGGGTCTTAGGAACCCAAATAGACCATTCAATGTACTCATAATAAGAACCAATAAATTTGGCATAAACATGCCCATCACTAGCACGACATAACACATAAGAAGGGTTAAAGTCGCCGGCTTTGTTGGAAGGAGTGGCATTGCCCTTATTGACAACACCACCCTTCGCATTGTTCTTCTTCTCCTTAGGAGTACCCTCTCCCCCCTTCATAAACGTTTGCTTGAGAGGAGGAGGTTGTTTGGTCTTGTCATTCTTCTTCTTCTTCTTGGACTTGGGTGCAAACCCAATCCCCTCCTTGCCCACAACTTCCTTTTGATTGCTCAAAAGATCGTTGAGGTTCTTCCCACCTTGTATGCAAGACACAAGGCCTTTCTCAAGTTGCTCCTTCAACTTGGCATTCTCCTCCACAAGATGCACATGCTCACAACACGGGTTAGTAGCATTTGCATTATCAATTAAAACCATATGAGGAAATGTGGCTTTCTCCTTGGTTAGCTTCACTTGGAGTTGATCATGAGACTCTTTGAGGCTAGCATGAGCACTCTTCAAGGCCTTGTGAGCCTTTTCAAGTAGGTCAAACTCCTCCTTGAGTCTAGCATGGTCAACCCCAAGTTTGGCCTTCTCGGAATTGAGCACACAAGAGACAACTAGAGCATGATCAAGATCTTTCTTTAATTTAGCATGATCATCATTGTGTGACTCCTCAAGAGCCAAATGATGACCACGCTCTTCCTCAAGCGCATTAGAGAGATCCGATATCTCATCGGCATAGTCACGACTATGCCCTTCCATCTTAGAGATGGTCTCTTCGTGAGCCTCGATCATGTCATTGGCTTCACCAAGTTGTTCCAAGAGAGCAACGAAGTGCTTCTTGGTTTTACCTTTGAGCTTACTCATGAAAGACTCAAATTCATTCTCCTCCTCCTTCGCCCCCTCACTTTCATCAATGCAATCCGTCAAGGAAGGATTAGTAGTGATGGTAGACTTGATGTTGGGGGTTACCTTGTTGGTGGCTTTAGCCATGAGGCACTTGGCGGTGATGTTCTCATTGGGTGAATCGAAGAGAGACACCCGTGGAGTTGTTACAATGGCAACGGAGGCCATGGCAACCGTCTCACCATCTTCATCATCATCATCATCCTCATTGTACTCTTCTTGTGCCACCAACCCCTTGGGAGGAGTCTTCTTGGTGAAGTTGTTCTTGTTGGGGAAAGACTTGGCCTTGTCTTTTCGGATAAGCTTGGCTCCATTGTCTTCCCTCTTCTTGTAAGGGCAATCCACAACAAAGCGGCTCACATTGCCACAATTATAGCACGTCCTCACATGTTGCTTGCCCTTGGCGCCACTTGAGTTGTTCTTGTTGAAGTTGGGCCTTGGGTTCTTCTTGTTGACCCAAAATTGCCGTGAAGCAAGAGCCATGTGCTCATGATAGGCATATTTGGTGTCTTCGGGGCAACTCTCCTCTTCTTCCTCTTCATCCTCTTCTTCCGGACTAGCCTTGGCCTTCAAAGCAAGGTTGGGCTTCTTTGATCGTTGAGAATGCAACACCGCATTGTCAGCGATCTTGTCCAAGATCCTCATTGCAACAAACTCATCCAACACTTCACTTGAGGATAAGGCGTGGAAGTCCGGCCTTTGACGGATGACGGAGGACATGGCCTTATGGTAAGGCATCATGGCCTTGAGAAACTTGCGCTTGATCCAATTGTCATCTGTATCCTTGCTCCCATGATCTTGAAGTGAGACCGCGAGAGTAGTTAATCTTCGATAAAGCTCTCGAGGTTCTTCATCTTCAATCATGGCAAACTCATCGGCTTCATCTTGCACCACTTCAAAGTTTGAGCGTTGAATGCTTGCGCTTCCCATGTACAAGGAAACAACATGCTCCCATGCTTCCTTGGCCATGGTGAAAGGTCGGAGATGCGCAATATCTTCGGGAGGAATAGCTTCTTGGAGAATGAAGAGAGCGGACTCGTTGAATTGATGATCCGCGGCTTCTCTAGGAGTGAAGTTGCTTGGATCATGCGGGTAGAAACCTTGCTCAATAATTCTCCAAAGATTAGTAGAACTATGATTTAAATGACGTTTAAAGCGATACACCCAAGCGGCAAAATCCTCATTTTTCACAAGCTTAGGAGGTGGACCAACATGATTCATATGCGTGGAGGGAACCAGTCCTCCATAGGTAAGGGGAGGTTCAACATGGGCAAAGATGCCACTCCCACTCTTACCACTAGGCAAAGGAACTTGGCGACTACTAGCTTCCCCCTTATTGGAGTTAGCATCCACCACCTTGTTAGTCGGATCAACCACTTCCAACGGTGCGGTGGATAATTTAAGGCCTTCAAGAAACTCCTTAAACATGCCTTTAACCTCGGTCGTCATGGAGGTTTCCAATGTGTCCAAAGCCGCATTGAACTCCTCACGAGAGACCGAGGATCCCCCATCGGCCGTAGACAAGGATGGATTCGCACCGGAGTGCTCCTCCCCCTTGTCTACGGTGCCAACCATACTCTTCGGACGGTAAAGTCCTTAATATAGAGACGAGGCTCTGATACCAATTGAAAGGATCGATATGGTTGACTAGAGGGGGGGGGGGGTGAATAGGCAACTAACAACTTTTAGCTTTTCTTGACCAAATTAAACTTAGCATCAAAATAGGTTGTCTAGATGTGCAACTAGGTGAGCAACCTATATTATGCAACAACAACAAGCACACAAGCAAGCAAGGAATACAACACAATAAAGGCTTGCACAAGTAAAGGTAAGAGATAACCAAGGATGTGTTACCGGAGTTCCTTCCCTTTGAGAGGAAGTACATCTCCGTTGGAACGGTGTGGAGGCACAATGCTCCCCAAGAAGCTACTAGGGCCACCGTATTCTCCTCACGCCCTCACACAATGCGAGATGCCGTGATTCCACTATTGGTGCCCTTGAAGGCGGCAACCGAACCTTTACAAACAAGGTTGGGGCTATCTCCACAACTTAATTGGAGGCTCCCAACGACACCACGAAGCTTCACCACAATGGAATATGGCTCCGAGGTGACCTCAACTGTCTAGGGTGCTCAAACACCCAAGAGTAACAAGATCCGCAAGGGATTAGTGGGGGGAATCAAATTTCTCTTGGTGGAAGTGTAGATCGGGGCCTTCTCAACCAATCCCTAGGAAATCAACAAGTTTGATTGGCTAGGGAGAGAGATCGGGCGAAAATGGAGGTTTGAGCAACAATGGAGCTTGGGGAGAGAAGAGGTGGTCTTCTTGGGGAAGAAGACCCCCTTTATATAGTGGGGGAAAAGATCCAACCGTTATCCCCTCTCTCAGCCCGCGCGACGTGGTACTACCACAGAGGACTGCGGTACTACTGCTTGCACGGCAGAGGCCAGATGAGGGCCTGTTGCACAGGGCAACGAGCGGTAGAACCGCCGGAGTGGTACTACCGCGCGCCCCTACGGTACTACCGTAAGGCAGGCATCACCTGGCACAGAAAATGCACGGAAGTAATAAATTAATTCCGTGACAACTTCCGCTGAGGTTGGAGCTATGCAAAAGTCCGGCACGATAGTACCGGACAGGAGTCACGGTACTACCGCATGAGGGCGGACGTAAAAAATTACATCCGCGCCTACTACCGCATGCGTCAGCGTCAGTGCGGAAGGCAGCGGTACTACCACCACTAGGAGCTGTACTACCGCTGGCCCATGCGGTACTACCGCTCCCTTGAGCAGTACTACCGCACACCACTGAGGCTTTAGCACTTGGCTGCCTTCATCTCGCAGAGACATGGATAAACAGACGGTGCTCCATCGAAGCGAAGGAAAGGTGGTGCAAAGGAACAGATGTGTACGTGTTGATTCCACCCTAACCTTTCCGAAGCGGACCTCCTCTTAATAGTATGGCTTTCCTATGACTCAAATCCACTGAAAAGAAACGTAGAGAACAACCATCTTCGATCGGCTCCGAGGGGCACCGAATCGTCTTGTGCCTAGACATGAGATATCTGAAATGCTCAATGCACACAATTAGTCCACAAAAGCATTGTCATCAATCACCAAAACCACTTAGGGAGAAATATGCCCTTACACAGGTGAAGGCTAGCAAAAGATCCTAAGCAAGCACCACATGTTGGAGGATCCATAACAATATAACATCTATACAAATATACCCAAACATAACTCATTATGTTGTCTTCCTTGTCCAACTTCAACTAATTTTCTCAAGTTTGAAAGTAATTAATGGGGCACACAATCATAGAAGATGTACAAGATAGTATATTTATATGTGAAACCTCTCTTCCTTCAATATTCTTTCATGAATTGTTCAAGTGACTAATAACTTTCAATAAATTTTACCACCTATACTTCTTATATGTGAAGTCATTACTCCCCATGGGATAAGCATATGAAACATATATAATTTCAGATTTATTATATTCAATTCATTCAATCATTTACTCATGGGATATAAGTGAAGCACGGGAGTAAATGACAAACTACTCCAAAAAGATATAAGTGAAGATCAATGAGTAGTCACATAATTAAGTAGCTATGTGAAGACTATCTCTCATTAAAAAAAATTATATCTTAAGTATTTTATTCAAACAGCAAGCAAAACAAAATAAAATGACATTCCAAGGATAGCACATATCATGTGAAGAAGCAAAAACTTAGGCTCAACCAAAACTGACCAATCATTGTTGAAGAAGAAAGGTGGGATGCCAACCGGGGCATCCCCAAGCTTAGATGCTTGAGAATTCTTAAAATATTAACTAGGGATGCCTTGGGCATCCCCAAGCTTGAGCTCTTGTGTCTCCTTAATTTCTCTCATATCACGGTTTCCCTAATTCTTAAAAACTTCATCCACACAAAACTCAACAAGAACTCGTGAGATAAGTTAGCATAAATCAATGCAAAACCTTATCATTCTTTACTGTAGAAAATCACTAAAATTATAATTTGACATTGCATACTAAATTCCTCTGCATATTTAATACTCCTATCCTCAAATAGAAACATTAAACAAACAATGCAAACATAACAACAATCTGTCTAAACAGGACATTCTGTAAAGAGTGCAATAATATTCATGCTTCCCTAACTCCAAAAATTATAAAAATTACCACATTGTAGAAAATTTGTTGTAGCATATTTTTTAAAAATTTCAAGATTTTATCATGTTCTGACTATTCACAAATTTTCAAAACATAACAACAAACTTTTTGTTTTCAAACAACAACATATAGACTTGTAAAATAAGCATGGTAAAGGCTATACTTGACATTTTCATTGAAATAAAAGATACAAAATATTATTCTCAATAACAGCAAGCAAATCCTAGTAAAATAAAATGACGCTCCAAGCAAAACAGATATCATGTGACGAATAAAAATATAGCTCCAAGTGAGGTTACCGATAATATTGGAGATGAAAGAGGGGATGCCTTCCGGGGCATCCCCAAGCTTAGTTGCTTGTATATTCCTTGAATTTTATATTGGGTTACCTTGGGCATCCCCAAGCTTCATATCGATATCTCACCCAAAACTTGGAAACTTCAACCACACAAAACTTAACGGAACTTCGTGAGATGGGTTAGTATAGTAAAACAAATCATTCACTTGGGTACTGTCAAAGACAAGATTCATAATTGTTTCCACATGATGCCTACTGTACTCTATAATTTCCAAAATTTATATTAAGCAATATAAGCCATAGAAACCATAAAACAAGCAAACTATGCATTGCAAACAGAATCTGTCAAAAATAGAACAGTGTGTAAAGATCTGAATACTGCCTACACTTATTTTACTCCAAAACGTCTGAAAACTTGGGACAACGTAGAAGTTTTTTATATCAATCATATGTAAAAAAATCATATTTTTTCGACGCTCCAGTGATTTTTAACAATTCTGTTACTGGACGCAAAAGTTTCTGTTTTTGCACAGAATCAAATCAACTATCAACCACACTATCCCAAAGGCTTTACTTGGCACTTTATTCAAACAAAAGCTATACAACATGATTACTACAGTAGCTTAATCATGTGAACATACACAAAAATAGTAGGGGTAAATATTGGGTTGTCTCCCAACAAGCACTTTTCTTTAATGCCTTGTTAGCTAGGCATGATGATTTCAATGATGTTCACATAGAAGATAAGAATTGAAACATAATGGGAGCATTATGAAGCATATGACTAGCACATTTAATTCTAACCCTCTTCCTATGCATAGGGATTTTGTGAGCAAACAATTTATGGGATCAAGAATCAACTGGCATAGGAAGGCAAAACAAGCATAACTTCAAGATTTTCAACACATAGAGAGGAAACTTGATATTATTGCAATATGTAGAAGCATATGTTCCTATCTCATAATAATTTTAAGTAGCATCATGAATGAATTCAACAATATAACTATCACATAAAGCATTCTTTTCATGATCCACAAGCATAGAAATTTTATTACTCTCCACATAAGCAAATTTATTCTCATCAATAGTAGTGGGAGCAAACTTAACAAAATACCTACCATGAGATACTTGATTGGCATAATCATATTGAGCATTAAAATCAAGATGACAAGTTTAATGGTTATCATTATTCTTTATAGCATACATGTCATCACAATAATCATCATAGATAGCAACTTTGTTCTCATAATCAATTGAGACCTCTTCCGAAATAGTGGAATCATCATTAAATAAAGTCATGACCTCTCCAAATCCACTTTCATAATTATAACAATAAGATTCAACACCCTCCAAAATAGTGGGATCTTTATTTCCTAGAGTTGACACTCTTCCAAACCCACTTTCATCAATATAATCATCATAAATAGGAGGCATGCTTTCATCGTAGTAAATATTCTCATCAAAACTTGGGGGACTAAAAATATTATCTCCATCAAACATAGCATCCCCAAGCTTGTGGCTTTGCATGTCATTAGCATCATGGATATTCAAAGAATTCATACCAACAACATTGCAATCATGCTCATCGTTCAAAGATTTTATGCCAAACATTTTATTAAATTTTTCTTCTATCAATTGAGCACAATTTTCCTTTCCATCATTTTCACGAAAGACATTATAAAGATGAATAATATGAGGCAACCTCAATTCCATTTTTTTGTAGTTTTCTTTTACAAACCAAACTAGTGATAAAAAAGAAACTAAAAGATTCAATTGCAAGATCTAAAGATATACCTTCAAGCACTCACCTCCCCGGCAACGGCACGAGAAAAGAGCTTGATGTCTATTATGCAACCTTTCTTCTTGTAGACTCGTCTTGCGCCTCCAAGCGCAGAGTTTTGTAGGATAGTAGCAATTTTCCCACAAGTGGATGACCTTAGGTTTATCAATCCATGGGAGGCATAGGATGAATATGGTCTCTCTCAAACAACCCTGCAACCAAATAAATAAGAGTCTCTTGTGTCCCCAACACACCTAATACAATGGTAAATTGTATAGGTGCACTAGTTCGGCGAAGAGATGGTAATACAAGTGTAATATGGATAGTAGATATAGGTATTTGTAATCTGAAAATATAAGAACAGCAAGGTAACTAGTAACAAAAGTGAGCAAAAATGGTATTGCAATGCTTGAAAACAAGGCCTAGGGTTCATACTTTCACTAGTGCAAATTCTCTCAACAATGATAACATAATTGGGTCATATAACAATCCCTCAACATGCGACAAAGAGTCACTCCAAAGTTCCTATCACGAAGAACATTAGATGAAATTGCTTGTAGGGTACGAAACCACCTCAAAGTTATTCTTTCTGATCAATCTTTTGAGCCATTCCTATAAGTGTCACAAACAGCCCTAGAGTTCGTACTAAAATAACAGCATGTGATACACATCAATCAACCCTAATGTCACCTAGATACTCCAATGTCACCACAAGTATCTGTGGGTCAATTATACGATATGCATCAAACAACTTCAGATTCATAATATTCAATCCAACACAAAGAACCTGAAAGAGTGCCCCAAGATTTCTACCGGAGAAACAAGGATGAAAACATGCATCAACCCCTATGCATAGATTACCCCAATGTCACCTCGGGAATCCGCGAGTTGAGTGCCAAAACATACATCAAATGAATCAATAGACATACATCAAGTGTTCTCAAATCCATAAAAGTATTCAATATGATAATAGTGAAACCTCAAAGGTAAAACTCAATTCATCACAAGAAGATAGAGAGGGAGAAACGCCATAAGATCCAACTATAGTAACAAAGCTCGCGGTACATCAAGATCGTGCCAAATCAAGAACACGAGAGAGAGAGATAAAACACATAGCTACTCGTACATACCCTCAGCCCCGAGGGTGAACTACTCCCGCCTTGTCATGGTGGCCGCTGGGATGATGAAGATGGCCTCCGGTGATGATTTCCCCCTCCGACAGGGTGCCGGAACGGGGCCCCGATTGGTTTTTTGTGGCTATTGAGGCTTGCGGCGGCGAAAATTCTCATCTAGGGTTCTTTTCGGGGGTTTTGGCATTTATAGGAATTTTTGCCGTCGGTCTCATGTCAAGGGAGTGCCCGAGGGGCCCACAAGCTCGGGGGGCGTGCCCTAGGGGGTTGTGCGCGCCCCCAGGCTTGTGGCCTCCTCGTCCACTTCCTGGCCCAGCTCCGGTGCTTCGGGGGTCTCTTTTGGTCCATAAAAAATCACCGTAAATTTTCAGCCCATTCCGAGAACTTTTATTTCTACACAAAAAACGACACCACGGTAGTTCTGCTGAAAACAACGTCTGTCCGGGTTAGTTCTAATCAAATCATACCAAACCATATAAATTTGTTGTAAACATGGCATGAATACTTCATAAATTATAGATACGTTGGAGATGTATCAGACAACAAATTTCTCTTGATGCTCAGATACTTCATTCCCATTCTCATCCAGTATCATGGAAATATGATTTGCCTTGTATTTGATTGTTGCCTTGGCTTGGAAGAACTTAGTGTTTCCATCTCCAAGCTTTACCCATCTAATAGTGGCTCTTTGCTTCCAATAGGAATTTTTAAAGAAGTCTTAAATATTGCTCCTTAATGATGATTCTTCCATTCCTTCAAAGTCAGATCTCTGAATTTCTGTATGATGTCCAACAGAAGGATGAGTTGGTTAAAAGCATTGATGGATGCAACCAAATTGGACAGAGATTTAGCCCAAATTTTGAGACCTTTCCTTTATCTTTTAAATTTAGCTGTAATTCTTTTGGCACTGTCAGTCTCATTAACATCCTGGGACCAAATATTTTGTACAACATCCTTGAATTCACTATGCTCAAGCCAGAAGTTCTCAAATCTGAACAAGTTTGACTTTGGAATTGAGGTTCCAATCCGAACTACACAGGGAACATGATTATAGATAGGTTTAGATAGTGTTCTTGTCGATGTGCCTGGGTAGGATAAAGTCCAAGATTCAGAAGAAAAAATCCAATCCAAATTTTCCATGAGTGTTGCAGATTGCATATTGCTCCATGTATAGCTTCTACCTTTGAGGGGGATCTCCACAAGTCCCAAATTTCTGATAGCTTCATTAAACTGCATCATTTCATTGAAATTACCTCCCTGCCTATTTCTATTTTCAGGATATCTAATGTAGTTAAAGTCTCCCAAAATGAGCCAGTCTACATCATTGGGTGCTTGGATATTATGAAACCATTGAATAAACTCCATCTTTTCCTCTTGATGACATGTGCCATAAATATTTGTTAGAATCCAAGAATCTACTAAGTGTGTAGAAGTGAATTGCATGGAGAGAGAAAATTTGTTTTGAAAGACTACTTGTTCATGGAACAAGTTTTCATTCCAAACTGTTAAAAGTCCACCTGAGGCACCATTAGAAGGTAAATACTCAAACTTATTCATCCTTCTGGGGCAAAATTACTTGATATATGTAGCATAAAAACTTTCTTTCTTAGTTTCTTGTAGACATAGAATTGAGCATCCAGCTTCATCAATCCTATTAGAAATGGCAAGCCATTTATCTAGGGCGTTAATTCCCCTCACATTCCATTCAGGGCATGCCAATTTGTTTTCTTGTGAATCATGGGAGAAATAACAAAAGTCTGTGACACCAGAGTACAGGCAGGTGGAAGACAACAAACTTTACTAAAGAAAAGTTCATAGGGCACATCTCCTGGATCACATGAGTACATTCAGGAGCTAGACAGACAGTTATCATCCAGATTACAGATATATTCCAAAAGATTACAAACTTTCCTTTAGTACTAGCTTTCTGAATTTTGCAGCACTTTCTAAATTCGGACATTAGACTTGTTGATGCTCTTGGAGCTCTCCTCCTTGTCCTTCGCTCCCTTCTTCCTCTTTGGCTTGGAGAGCATAGCATCTGTCACTTGTTTGACCTCCACCTTGCAAAAGGAAGTGGAGAGATTTTTAACTATTTTGCCAGCAATGCACTACAAAAAAAAACCACTTCCATGATGATACGTGTTTGTCACAGTACATCACATTTTCTGTCATGCATGTACACCCATGACGATTTTATGACAGAATCAAGATAGTCATATATGTGTTGTCGTAGAAGTGTTCCATGACAATACCAAAATTATCATCACGGAAGTGTCCACTTCCATGATGATAAATGGCATGTCAGGGAAGTGTTTTCGTCAAGGGTAACCAACACGTGGCATCCACCATAACGGGTCGCCGTTAAGCTATTGGGTTCCGGTTTTGATCCGATAACCTGTTAACAGCCCGGACCAATGGGGATTTTCCACGTGTAAAATTCTGATTCGCCGGAGGATCCACATGTCAGCTCAGCCTTGGGACATATGTCATCTAGCTAATGGATGGGACGCGCCTATAATAAGTCGACACGTGGCTCGGCCCAACAATGGCCCATTCAGGTTAAAAGGCCAGGCCTGTCAGAATAAGCGGGCCGGCCCATTAGCGGCCTACTTGCGTCAGGCCCATTCACAACCATGGCCCATACGAGTTACACAGAATCGGCCCATGAAAGGCCCATTTTAGATTTGAAAATTTCTAGCCCATCATCAGTTCCAGCCCGTTAACGGCCCGCTACGTCTTTGGGCTCAATAACGGCCCGACCTTCTTTCGGCCTGTTAGCAGCCCATTATAGATATGGACCAATATGCCGCTGGTACATCTTTCGGCCTTTTCTCGGCCCATTCTGTAGTTGGGCCAACTTCTAGCCTGTTGTGACTTTCGGCCTTTCCTCAGCCCATTCTGTACATGGGCCAACTTCTAGCCCATTTTGTCTTTCAGCCTATTAATGGCCCGCACAACAGTTGGGCCTTTGTCGGTGCCACCTGAATTTGGGTCCATTAGCGGCCCACTTTAAGCAGGGCACAATTTCAGCCCGACGGGACATTCGGCCTGTTAATAGCCTAGTTCGTAAATTGGGCCTCTATTGGCCCAAAACACTTTCGGCCTCTTACTGGCCCGTCAAGTAAAAGGGCCGAGACAAAATTGATATTTATTTCGACCTGCTAGTGGCCCGCGAGCCGTTTCCATTTATACGGCCCTACTGAGCTTTCGGCCTGTTAATGCCCTGCTAAGATTGTTACGGTGGGCCACAGCGATTGGGATCCCACTAAATATTAGTTGACCAGCCTAATTAAGGCCTGCTTTGACTACACATGTTTGTTCGTTTGGATGGCGTCGAGGTAATGTTTGGGCGTGTTGGCCCTCGTTTCAATGATATAGCATATACAAAGAATTATCCTACTCTATACTATCACCTCTAAAAAACCTACACTATACAATAAAGAGACTAAGGCATAGAAATGAAGAATAATCCTACACTATACAATAAAGAATTTACAGCAGATTATATCCACTGGGCATTATAGTTCTGCACCAGTGATAATAAAGCATACAGAAACAGCAAATTACATACACTTGGCAAATAAAGCCCATACATCATGGACGCGCATCAACAGAACTTACCATTTGAACTATAATCTCTTCAGAAAATAGGATTGGCCGGATTCAAATAGCACAAATTTTAGTCTGCAAAATCTCCAATTCCTTTGTGGTTACCTCAGTGTCTTGTTTCATTTTTTTGACTCCTGCATCTAATACCTGCAACTCCAGCCTCAACATTTTGATTACATGTTGAGAATCATATATACGTTGTCTTGCCACTTCTAGTTGATGCTCGAGAACATAAGCACATTCCAATTCCAATCCATAATCATTTGGTAACAGCCATGTCACACTGCTCTAAGATCTTTCTGTTGATGTCACTTCATCCTGAAATGTTTCTGTAAGTACACATGACTAGGGCAAAAATATAGTTACAACAGTGAAGCAAGCAAGGCAGACTATCTTGTACATGGCAAAACAGGACTAACAATAATGTTATACGTCATGAAGTATAAGCAGGTGATATTTTAAAAATTATAAAAATGGTAGTCTGTGCAGCCCGCATACAGAAATCTCTCTTAGCTCACCAGAGGAGCTGGATGTTGGGGCCAAATCCAAGACACACACAGGTTACAAATTTAGACAACACGCAGCTACTGAACATTATATTTATATATATATATATATATATATATATATATATATATATATATATATATATATATATATATCTTGCGTATAAGTAAGCAAGCAGTTGCTCAATTAACTAGCTGGAACATTGTGTGCCATGTTCCAGAAGAGTCTTAGGGAGCATAATGAACAGTAAAGGGATTCATACAAACCTACTACAACAAGCAAAACTATGCATCCATTAGCCTCGTATAAACTAGATTGTGAGCCTCATGTAGTAATAGTTAGTTAATAGACTTCAAAGCTTCAGGCACACTTCGCCAGAGTAATTAAATGGTAATGCCTTTAATTATGTCAACTACTAATAGTTATACAAGTACCCTGTTGGGGAACGTAGCATGCAATTTCAAAAAAATTCTACGCTCACGCAAGATCTATCTAGGAGATGCATAGCAACGAGAGGGGGAGAGTGTGTCCACGTACTCTCGTAGACCGAAAGCGGAAGCGTTAGCTTAACGCTGTTGATGTAGTCGAACGTCTTCTCGATTCAACCAATCAAGCACCGAATGTACGGCGCCTCCGAGTTCTGCACACGTTCAGCTTGATAACGTCCCTCGAACTCTTGATCTAGCAAAGTGTCGAGGGAGAGTTTCGTCAGCACGATGGCATGGTGACGGTGATGGTGAAGTGATCCGCGCAGGGCTTCGCCTAAGCACTACGACAATATGACCGGAGGAGTAAACGGTGGAGGGGGGGGGGGGCGCCACACACGGCTAAGAATAATTGGTGTGTCCTTGGAGGCGCCCCCCGCCCCCGTATATAAAGGAGGGAGAGGGGAGGAGGCCGGCCTAGGGCGCGCCAAGTGGGAGGAGTCCCACTTGGACTCCTAGTCGAATTCGGCCCCCCCCTTTCCTTTTACCGGAAGGGGAAAGGGGGAAGGAGAGGGAGGAGGAGAAGGAAAGGAGGGCGCCACCCCCTCCCCTTGTCCAATTCAGACTCCCCATGGGGGGGGGGCGCGGCCACCCCTTGTGGGCTGCCTAGCCTCCCTCCTATGGCCCATATGGCCCATATCTTTCCCCCGGGGGGTTCCGGTAACCCCCCCCGGTACTCCGATACGTACCTGATACATTCCGAAACACTTCCGGTGTTCGAATACTATCGTCCAATATATCAATATTTACCTCTCGACCATTTTGAGACTCCTCCTCATGTCCGTGATCTCATCCGGGACTCCGAACAATCTTCGGTCACCAAAACACATAACTCACAATACAAATCGTCATGGAACATTAAGCGTGCGGACCCTACGGGTTCGAGAACTATGTAGACATGACCGAGATACATCTCCGGTCAATAACCAACAGCGGAACCTAGATGCTCATATTGGTTCCTACATATTCTACGAAGATCTTTATCGGTCAAACCACAATGACAACATACGTCATTCCCTTTGTCATCGGTATGTTACTTGCCCGAGATTCGATCGTCGGTATCTCCATAGCTAGTTCAATTTCGTTACCGGCAAGTCTCTTTACTCGTTCCGTAATGCATCATCCCATAACTAACTCATTAGTCACATTGCTTTCAAGGCTTATCATGATGTGCATTACCGAGAGGGCCCAGAGATACCTCTTCGATATTCGGAGTGACAAATCCTAATCTCGATCTATGCCAACCCAACAAACACCTTCGGAGACACCTGTAGAGCATCTTTATAATCACCCAGTTATGTTGTGACGTTTGATAGCACACAAGGTGTTCCTCCGGTATTCGGGAGTTGCATAATATCATAGTCAAAGGAATATGTATAAGTCATGAAGAAAGCAATAGCAATAAAACTTAATGATCATTATGCTAAGCTAACGGATGGGTCTTGTCCATCACATCATTCTCCTAATGATGTGATCCCGTTCATCAAATGACAACACATGTCTATGGTTAGGAAACTTAACCATCTTTGATCAACGAGCTAGTCTAGTAGAGGCTTACTAGGGACTCGGTGTTTTGTCTATGTATTCACACATGTATCAAGTTTCCGGTTAATACAATTCTAGCATGAATAATAAACATTTATCATGATGTAAGGAAATATAAATAACAACTTTATTATTGCCTCTAGGGCATATTTCCTTCAGTCTCCCACTTGCACTAGAGTCAATAATCTAGATTACGTAGTAATGATTCTAACACCCATGGAGTCTTGGTGCTGATCATGTTTTGCTCGCGGAAGGGGTTTAGTCAACGGGTCTGCCACATTCAGATCCGTATGTATTTTGCAAATCTCTATGTCTCCCTCCTTGACTTGATCACAGATGGAGTTGAAGCGTCTCTTGATGTGTTTGGTTCTTTTGTGAAATCTGGATTCCTTCGCCAAGGCAATTGCTCCAGTATTGTCTCAAAAGATTTTCATTGGACCCGATGCACTAGGTATTACGCCTAGATTGGATATGAACTCCTTCATCCAGACTCCTTCATTTGCTGCTTCCGAAGCAGCTATATACTCCGCTTCACACGTAGATCCCGCCACGACGCTTTGCTTGGAACTGCACCAGCTGAAAGCTCCACCATTCAATAGAAATACGTATCCGGTTTGTGACTTAGAGTCATCCGGATCAGTGTCAAAGCTAGCATCAACGTAACCATTTACGACGAGCTCTTTGTCACGTCCATAAATGAGAAACATATCCTTAGTCCTTTTCAGGTATTTCAGGATGTTCTTGACCACTCTCCAGTGATCCACTCCTGGATTACTTTGGTACCTCCCTACTAGACTTATAGCAAGGCACACATCAGTTCTGGTACACAGCATTGCATACATGATAGAACCTATGGCTGAGGCATAGGGAATGACTTTCATTTTCTCTCTATCTTCTGCAGTGGTCGGGCATTGAGTCTGACCCAATTTCACACCTTGTAACACAGGCAAGAACCCTTTCTTTGACTGATCCATTTTGAACTTCTTCAAAACTTTATCAAGGTATGTGCTTTGTGAAAGTCCAATTAAGCGTCTTGATCTATCTCTATAGATCTTGATGCCCAATATATAAGCAGCTTCACCGAGGTCTTTCATTGAAAAATTCTTATTCAAGTATCCTTTTATGCTATCCAGAAATTCTATATCATTTCCAATCAACAATATGTCATCCACATATAATATTAGAAATGCTACAGAGCTCCCACTCACTTTCTTGTAAATACAGGCTTCTCCAAAAGTCTGTATAAGACCATATGCTTTGATCACACTATCAAAGCGTATATTCCAACTCCGAGATGCTTGCACCAGTCCATAAATGGATCGCTGGAGCTTGCACACTTTGTTAGCACCTTTAGGATCGACAAAACCTTCTGGTTGCATCATATACAACTCTTCTTTAAGAAATCCATTAAGGAATGCAGTTTTGACATCCATTTGCCAGATTTCATAATCATAAAATGCGGCAATTGCTAACATGATTCGGACAGACTTAAGCATCGCTACGGGTGAGAAGGTCTCATCGTAGTCAACTCCTTGAACTTGTCGAAAACCTTTTGCAACAAGTCGAGCTTTGTAGATAGTAACATTACCATCAGCGTCAGTCTTCTTCTTGAAGATCCATTTATTCTCTATGGCTTGCCGATCATCGGGCAAGTCAACCAAAGTCCACACTTTGTTCTCATACATGGATCCCATCTCAGATTTCATGGCCTCAAGCCATTTCGCGGAATCTGGGCTCATCATCGCTTCCTCATAGTTCGTAGGTTCGTCATGGTCTAGTAACATGACTTCCAGAACAGGATTACCGTACCACTCTGGTGCGGAACGTACTCTGGTTGACCTACGAGGTTTGATAGTAACTTGATCTGAAGTTTCATGATCATCATCATTAGCTTCCTCACTAATTGGTGTAGGCATCACGGGAACTGTTTTCTGTGATGAGCTATTCTCCAATTCGAGAGAAGGTACAATTACCTCATCAATTTCTACTTTCCTCCCACTCACTTCTTTCGAGATAAACTCCTTCTCTAGAAAGGATCCATTCTTAGCAACAAATATCTTGCCTTCGGATCTGTGATAGAAGGTGTACCCAACAGTCTCTTTTGGGTATCCTATGAAGACGCACTTCTCCGATTTGGGTTCGAGCTTATCAGGCTGAAGCTTTTTCACATAAGCATCGCAACCCCAAACTTTAAGAAATGACATCTTAGGTTTCTTGCCAAACCACAGTTCATATGGTGTCGTCTCAACAGATTTAGACGGTGCCCTATTTAACGTGAATGCAGCTATCTCTAATGCATAACCCCAAAACGATAGTGGTAAATCGGTAAGAGACATCATAGATCGCACCATATCTAATTAAGTACGGTTACGACATTCGGACACACCATTACGCTGTGGTGTTCCAGGTGGCGTGAGTTGTGAAACTATTCCACATTGTTTTAAATGAAGGCCAAACTCGTAACTCAAATTTTTGCCTCCGCAATCAGATCGTAGAAACTTTATTTTCTTGTTACGATGATTTTCCACTTCACTCTGAAATTCTTTGAACTTTTCAAATGTTTCAGACTTGTGTTTCATTAAGTAGATATACCCATATCTACTCAAATCATCTGTGAAGGTCAGAAAATAATGATACCCGCTGCGAGCCTCAACACTCATCGGACCGCATACATCGGTATGTATTATTTCCAATAAGTCAGTGGCTCGCTCCATTGTTCCGGAGAACGGAGTCTTAGTCATCTTGCCCATGAGGCATGGTTCGCAAGCATCAAATGATTCATAATCAAGTGATTCCAAAAGTCCATCCGCATGGAGTTTCTTCATGCGCTTTACACCAATATGACCTAAACGATAGTGCCACAAATATGTTGCACTATCATGATCAACTTTGCATCTTTTGGCATCAATATTATGAATATGTGTATCACCACGATCGAGATTCAACAAAAATAGACCAATCTTCAAGGGTGCATGATCATAAAAGATATTACTCATATAAATAGAACAACCATTATTCTCTGATTTAAATGAATAACCGTCTCGCATCAAACAAGATCCAGATATAATGTTCATGCTCAACCCTGGCACCAAATAGCAATTATTCAGGTCTAAATCTAATCCCGAAGGTAGATGTAGAGGTAGCGTGCCGACGGCGATCACATCGACCTTGGAACCATTCCCGACGCGCATCGTCACCTCATCCTTAGCCAATCTTCGTTTAATCCGTAGCCCCTGTTTTGAGTTACAAATATGAGCAACCGAACCGGTATCGAATACCCAGGTACTACTACGAGTATTAGTAAGGTACACATCAATAACATGTATATCAAATATACCTTTGTTCACTTTGCCATCCTTCTTATCCGCCAAATACTTGGGGCAGTTCCGCTTCCAGTGACCAGTCCCTTTGCAGTAGAAGCACTCAGTTTCAAGCTTAGGTCCAGACTTGGGCTTCTTCCCGGGAGTGGCAACTTGCTTGCCATTCTTCTTGAAGTTCCCCTTCTTTCCTTTGCCCTTTTTCTTGAAACTAGTGGTCTTATTAACCATCAACACTTGATGCTCCTTCTTGATTTCTACCTCCGCAGCTTTGAGCATAGCGAAGAGCTCGGGAATTGTCTTATCCATCCCTTGCATGTTATAGTTCATCACGAAGCCTTTGTAGCTTGGTGGCAGTGATTGAAGAACTCTGTCAATAACACTATCATCCAGAAGATTAACTCCAGCTGAGTCAAGTGATTATGATATCCAGACATTCTGAGTATGTGTTCACTGACAGAACTGTTCTCCTCCATCTTGCAGCTATAGAACTTGTTGGAGACTTCATATCTCTCAACTCGGGCATTTGCTTGAAATATTAACTTCAACTCCTGGAACATCTCATATGGTCCATGACGTTCAAAACGTCTTTGAAGTCCCGATTCTAAGCCGTAAAGCTTGGCACACTGAACTATCGAGTAGTCATCAGATCGAGCTTGCCAGACGTTCAAAACATCAGCATCTGCTCCTGCAGCAGGCCTTTCACCTAGCGGTGCATCAAGGACAAAATTTTTCTGTGCAGCAATGAGGATAATCCTCAAGTTACGGACCCAGTCCGTGTAGTTGCTATCATCATCTTCCAACTTAGCTTTCTCTAGGAACGCATTAAAATTCAAGGGAACGGTAGCACGGGCCATTGATCTACAACATATATATGCAAAAACTATCAGGACTAAGTTCATGATAAATTAAGTTCAATTAATCATATTACTTAAGAACTCCCACTTAGATAGACATCCCTGAGTCATCTAAATGATCACGTGATCCATATCAACTAAACCATGTCCGATCATCACGTGAGATGGAGTAGTCTTCAATGGTGAACATCTCTATGTTGATCGTATCTACTATATGATTCATGTTCGACCTTTCGGTCTCCAGTGTTCCGAGGCCATGTTTGTACATGCTAGGATCGTCAAGTTTAACCCGAGTATTCCGCACGTGCAAAACTGTCTTGCACCCGTTGTATGTGAACGTAGAGCTTATCACACCCGATCATCACGTGGTGTCTCAGCACGACGAACTATGGCAACGGTGCATACTCAGGGAGAGCACTTATACCTTGAAATTTAGTGAGGGATCATCTTATAATGCTACCGCCGTACTAAGCAAAATAAGATGCATAAAAGATAAACATCACATGCAATCAAAATATGTGACATGATATGGCCATCATCATCTTGTGCCTTTGATCTCCATCTCCAAAGCACCGTCATGATCTCCATCGTCACCAGCTTGACACCTTGATCTCCATCGTAGCGTCGTGGTCGTCTCGCCAACTGTTGCTTCTACAACTATTGCTAACACATAGTGATAAATTAAAGCAATTACATGGCGTTTGCATTTCATACAATAAAGCGACAACCATAAGGCTCCTGCCAGTTGCCGATAACTTTTACAAAACATGATCATCTCATACAACAACGTATATCACATCATGTCCTGACCATATCACATCACAACATGCCCTGCAAAAACAAGTTAGACGTCCTCTACTTTGTTGTTGCAAGTTTTACGTGGCTGCTACGGGCTTCTAGTAAGAACCGTTCTTACCTACGCATCAAAACCACAACGATGTTTCGTCAAGTTTGCTGTTTTAACCTTCAACAAGGACCGGCCGTAGTCAAATTCGATTCAACTAAAGTTGGAGAAACAGACACTCCCCAGCCACCTTTATGCAACAAGTTGCATGTCTGTCGGTGGAACCGGTCTCATGAACGCGGTCATGTAAGGTTGGTCCGGGCCGCTTCATCCAACAATACCGCCGAATCAAAATAAGACATTGGTGGTAAGTAGCATGACTATCATCGCCCACAACTCTTTGTGTTCTACTCGTGCATATCATCTACGCATAGACCTGGCTCGGATGCCACTGTTGGGGAACGTAGCATGCAATTTCAAAAAAATTCTATGCTCACGCAAGATCTATCTAGGAGATGCATAGCAACGAGAGGGGCAGAGTGTGTCCACGTACCCTCGTAGACCAAAAGCGGAAGCGTTAGCTTAATGCGGTTGATGTAGTCGAACGTCTTCTCGATTCAACCGATCAAGCACCGAACGTATGGCGCCTCCGAGTTCTGCACACGTTCAGCTCGATGATGTCCCTCGAACTCTTGATCCAGCAAAGTGTCGAGGGAGAGTTTCGTCAGCACGATGGCTTGGTGACGGTGATGGTGAAGTGATCCGCGCAGGGCTTCGCCTAAGCACAACGACAATATGACCGGAGGAGTAAATGGTGGAGGGGGGCGCCGCACACGGCTAAGATTAATTGGTGTGTCCTTGGAGGCGCCCCCTGCCCCCGTATATAAAGGAGGGAGAGGGGAGGAGGCCGGCCTAGGGCGCGCCAAGTGGGAGGAGTCCCACTTGGACTCCTAGTCCAATTCGGCCCCCCCTTTCCTTTTACCGGAAGGGGAAAGGGGGAAAGAAAGGGAGGAGGAGAAGGAAAGGGGGGCGCCGCCCCCTCCCCTTGTCCAATTCGGACTCCCCATGGGGGGGCACGCGGCCACCCCTTGTGGGCTGCCTAGCCTCCCTCCTATGGCCCATATGGCCCATATCTTTCCCCCGGGGGGTTCCGGTAACCCCCCCGGTACTCCGATACGTACCCGATACATTCCGAAACACTTCCGGTGTCCGAATACTATCGTCCAATATATCAATCTTTACCTCTTGACCATTTCGAGACTCCTCATCATGTCTGTGATCTCATCCGGGACTCCGAACAATCTTCGGTCACCAAAACACATAACTCATAATACAAATCGTCATCGAACGTTACGCGTGCGGACCCTACGGGTTCGAGAACTATGTAGACATGACCGAGATACATATCCGGTCAATAACCAACAGCGGAACCTGGATGCTCATATTGGTTCCTACATATTCTACGAAGATCTTTATCGGTCAAACCGCAATGACAACATACGTCATTCCCTTTGTCATCGGTATGTTACTTGCCCGAGATTCGATCGTCGGTATCTCCATACCTAGTTCAATCTCGTTACCGGCAAGTCTCTTTACTCGTTCCGTAATGCATCATCCCGTAACTAACTCATTAGTCACATTGCTTGCAAGGCTTATCATGATGTGCATTACCGAGAGGGCCCAAAGATACCTCTCCGATACTCAGAGTGACAAATCCTAATCTCGATCTATGCCAACCCAACAAACACCTTCGGATACACCTATAGAGCATCTTTATAATCACCCAGTTACTTTGTGACATTTGATAGCACACAAGGTGTTCCTCCAGTATTCGGGAGTTGCATAATCTCATAGTCAAAGGAATATGTATAAGTCGTGAAGAAAGCAATAGCAATAAAACTTAACGATCATTATGCTAAGCTAACGGATGGGTCTTGTCCATCACATCATTCTCCTAATGATGTGATCCTGTTCATCAAATGACAACACATGTCTATGGTTAGGAAACTTAACCATCTTTGATCAACGAGCTAGTCTAGTAGAGGCTTACTAGGGACTCGGTGTTTTGTCTATGTATTCACACATGTATCAAGTTTCTGGTTAATACAATTCTAGCATGAATAATAAACATTTATCATGATATAAGGAAATATAAATAACAACTTTATTATTGCCTCTAGGGCATATTTCCTTCATACCCTACATCAGGCATCATTGTTTGGGCATCTCATTAACCGAGGACAAATAAAGCAATTGAAAAGAGCAATTTAACTATGCCTGAAACAAATAAGCAATTGAACTGTTGAGTTGGCAGCATGCATACATGCACGCCTCAATAACATCCATGGCCTAGCTACATTTACTATATAAAGGAACAAGTAATGTAATATTGTTTGCCCCCTATGAAGTATCACGACTAGTATGTAATCAAGATCCTAGTAATGATAGGGAGGCTAATGATGTGAATATGCGTTTGGTTATGACATTTATGACATCGACAACTCTACCATAGCAGGAAGCAGTTTCACACTGTTCACTACTATAAGATGTTTTAGATATTTAAAAGTAGACTACATCCGTAATGAGTGAACAGACACATTAAACTGTGTTTACATACATCTGATTTACAAAAAAGTTAGAACATCATATACTAGTGAGCGGAGGGAGTTTTAATCAATGGCCCAATGACTCTGTTATAGGTGAAGAACCCTATGCAAGCACAATGTCAGACAAATAGGATGTCCTGGTAATTGTAATACAGTGACTTACCATAACTAGTTGAACAGGCTCAGCGCTGCTCCTCCTTCTCTTGCAAGGCTCCTTCCTAACATCTTGTACTTGGAAATCCTCAATCTTATCTTCATTTCACCCCCTCTGCAAGGTGACACAAACTAGTTACTGGTCTCCTTGGAAGATAAATATGCATACTTTCCAGTCTGTGAACAACACCAAAGGATGAGTTTATAACAAAACAACACCACATAATGAAACATGCCACATCTCTTGCACACAATGAAATGAGCATTTACTATGTGTGCGATGTGTAAAAACTAGGCATACCTTCGAACTGGACCTCCAGGTACTCTTGGAGAGCCCACTTTAGTGTACAGCCAAACCTTTATGTCACCTATGAGTTATACAAGCCCCCACTACAGCAGCCCGTAGTGTTTAAATCATTGACAAGCTCTGTTAAGTCAAGAACATCAAGTAATCAAAGTAAACAGTCCTAGAATGGTTGGCTGATACAAACAAGCAATTGAATAGATCTGTGAGCAAATCTTGCACAACACTGATTTACATATCAACAAAAGAAGCATAGAAGGAGGCTTAAAGACCATCACTTGACTGACCAGATTTAAGGGGCATTTAAACATCATGTGCAACGTATGAACTAACATAAACATTGCATATTTCAGATTCTATAATGAAATGCACATGTATTAGGTTATGCGATGTATGATGCCTAAATATACACTATAGCAGGCAGGAGTGATTCATCATTGCACGCACAATTGAATTGCAGGTTAAGGGCCAGTTCTATTCCGCCTTTTTAGAGTTTATTGTCAAAATAAGCCATACAAGATGTAAAGAACTTGTTTTTGAGTAATGGGCTTGGGCTTAACTTATTTCACTTTGGGGAGGGGGTGCTTTGGGTAGAAGCTCACTAAAAATTGAAGGGAAGGGGAATAGTGAAATGACTCTGTTGTCTGCCTATATTACACTCAAAATGCCACTGCTCACGCCCGCGTCACACCTGACCCTCAAGTAAAAACAAACACGCAAGCGTTCATTGCCCTGCCTGCTTGCATCTCCTCTCCCCTTTCCCTCTACCTCAATCCCCTGCCTGCAGCGCTAGGGTTCCTCCAGCGAGCCACCGCCACTGGTCCCATCTGGCCTGCTCCTCGATGATGCTCTGTCCAGCTAGGCTACATGGCCGGCAGGTAGGGCCAAATCTCCCCGGCTGCTCCTCCCTTTGGCGCCGCCCCTCATTCTCATGGTCTCCAGCAGTTGCTCTGCTATGGTCCGCCCAATGCACTACTCCGGCGGTCGCCGCACAACTACGGCCGATGCCCCACTCCGGTAGAAGGCACCTTGTTCCCCCTCCCCTCCTCCGAGGCCATTGCCTTGAGGTGCTGTTGAAGGGTGTGCTCATCCAACAAGGTGAGGATCTCCTCTGATTTTTTGCCAAATTTTCATTCTGATCCGCTATACGATGAATTAGTATGAGCTGCTGCTGCTATATGATGCATTGCTATGAGCTGCTGCTGCTCCTACTATATGATGAATTGCTATGAGCTGCTGCTGCTATATGATGAATTGCTATGAGCTGCTGCTGCTATATGATGAGTTGCTATGAGCTGCTCCTGCTGCTACTATATGATGAATTGCTATGAGCTGCTCCTGCTGCTGCTATATGATGAATTGCTATGAGCTGCTGCTGGTATATGATGAATTGCTAGCTGCTACTGCTGTATGATGAGTTGCTATGAGCTGCTGCTGCTGCTATATGATGCTTTCAGGATGGTGCTGCTATATGATAAAACCAGCCACTTGGACCATCAAATTTTGATAAATAATGGTTCTTCATTTAAATTTAGGCAATGCGTTCTTCATTTAAATTAGGCAATGGGCTCTCTATGGAAGACATTGACCAAAGTAGATTGTGCCAAGTAGATGGTATCTTTGTATTTGCATTTTGAACAAATATTGATGGTCTGTTCTCCTATCATATTAATTACGACACTGGGTTTGATACGTCTCCAACGTATCTACAATTTTTGCTTGTTCCACGCTGTTATATTATCATTCTTGGATGTTTTACAATCATTTTATAGCAACTTTATATTATTTTTTGGGACTAACCTATTGACATAGTGCCCAGTGCCAGTTGCTATTTTTTACTTCACAGAAAACCAATACCAAATGGAGTCCAAACGCAGTGAAACTTTTTGGAGATTTTTTTTGGACCAGAAGACACCTGTTGGGCCAAAGAAGTACCAGAGGGGGGCTCCGAGGGGAGCACAATCCACCTGGGCGCGCTTGGGGGCCCAGGCACGCCCTGGTGGGTTGTGCCCACCTCGGCTGCCTCCCGCACCGCCTCTTTGCTCTGTAAATACCCCCAAAATCCAAAAACCCTAGGGGAGTCGACGAAACACAATTCTAGCCGTCGCAAGTTCCAGAAACACCAGATCCAATCTAGACACCATCACGGAGGGGTTCATCATCCTCATTGGTGCCTCTCCAATGATGCGTGAGTAGTTCATTGTAGACCTACGGGTCCATAGTTAGCAGCTAGATGGCTTCCTCTCTCTTTTTATTCTCAATACAATGGTCTCTTGGAGATCTATTTGATGTAACACTTTTTGCGGTGTGTTTGTTGGGATCCGATGAACTTTGAGTTTATGATTAGATCTATTTATCCATGAAAGTTATTTGAGTTTCTTTGATCTCTTATATGCATGATTACTTATAGCCTCATATTTCTTCTTCGAATCTTTGGTTTAGTTAGGCCGACTAGATCAATTTTTCTTGCCATGGGAAGAGGTGCTTTGTGATGGGTTCGGTCGTGTGGTGTTCTTTCCCAGTGATAGAAGGGGCAGCAAGACACGTATTGATCGTTGCTATTAAGGATAACAAGATGGGGTCTATTCCTACATGAATAGATCTTGTCTACATCATGTCATCGTTCTTATTACATTACTCCGTTTTTCCATGAACTTAATACACTAGATGCATGCTGGATAGCGGTCGATGTGTGGAGTAATAGTAGTATATGCAGGCAGGAGTCGGTCTACTAATCTTGGACGTGATGCCTATATAATGATCATTGCCTAGATATCGTCATAATTATTTGAAGTTCTATCAATTGCCCAACAGTAATTTGTTTACCCGCCGTATGCTATTTTTCTCGGGAGAAGCCACTAGTGAAATCTACGGCCCCCGGGTCTATTCTTTATCGTATTTGCTTTGAGATCTATTTTTATTTGCTTTTGTTTTCAGATCTATTATTCTAAAAACCCAAAAATACCTTGCTGCACTTTTTCTTTATTTACTTTATTTTGTTTTATTGCGAGATATATTTATCCAAAATCACACAAACCAATCTATCTTTTACCCGAGAGGGATTGACAACCCCTCTTACGCGTCGGGTTGCAAGTATTTGTTCTTTGTGTGCAGGTACCGTTTACATAGTGTTGCTTGATTCTCCTACTGGTTCGATAACCTTGGTTTCATAACTGAGGGAAATACCTACCGAAGCTGTACTGCATCATCCCTTTCTCTTCGGGGAAATACTGACGCAGATATGAGCTATCGGGGTTTAATTTGTGATGTTTGCAAGTCAAATTAATTTTCATATGGGCAGCAAAATGACAAAATATAATGCAATTTAGACTTTTCACTAATCATACCACAGATAAGCAGAAAAGGCAGGCAATGAAAAGAAGTGGTTGGCTTATTATCTGGAGCTTATTGTAACACCCGGATAATCGAGCTACAGTAACCCCCTGCTAATGATGCCACATCACCACGATTACTGTTGTTAACTTCACCATGATTCAAACCCTGTTCAAATTCAAATTTAAAATCAAGTCAAAATATAAAAGTTTTCAATTGTCAAAAATAAAATATTCATCATGTGGCAAATATTCATTTGTTAATATTGGTGGTGAACCAACATTTTTGCAAAGTGTTTAAATGCCCTAAAGTAATTAAAACAGTGGCCTAAACTATAATTTAATTGCTTTTTTAAATTATAAAAATACTAAAATAATTTATTTTGGGTCCAAGCTAAATATGGCAGTGGCCTATTTACTAAATACTAATTTAGGGGCTAGTGTTATATTTTATAAAACTAAATTTAAAATGAAAATAAAAAGAAAACCGAAAAGTAAAAAAGAAGAAGCGAAAAGCCTCCCCTGCCCCCTGGGCCTCGGCCCACCTGGGCAGCCCAGCCAGCCCACCTAACCCCCCTGGGTCGCCTTCTCCTTCTTCTGTTCATCGGGCGAACCCGACCGTGCCCGGGGTCGCCACCAAGCCGACTTGCCGATGGCGTCGAGGGGATAAGGGCGCCCCTCCGGCGCCTCGGTTTCCCCTCCCCCACCTACCGCTCCCACTTCCTCTCCCTCTCAGCCTCTCTCCCCCTCGCCAGATCCCCTTCCCCGAGCTAGTCTGCTCGCTGTCGTCGCCGTGCCGTCGCCGTTGCCCTAGCCACCGGTCACCCCGAGCGCTGCCAGGTTGCCCACGGGCCCCGCCGCGTTCTCTTCTTCCTCTACGATGATCCACAAGCGCCGTACGCCCCCGAACACCGTCCCCGACACCGTCTTCCTCCTCTGCCCGTCGTCGCCATCACCGAAATCTGCGCCGCCCCGAGCACCTCGAGTCTTCCTCGGGCCTTCTCGTCAACGCCCGTGCGCCCCTCCATCGAAACCCCCTTCTTTCCCCCTCTGGTTATCACCGTAGGCCGCTGGTCACCGCGACCGCCCAGCCCCGCGTCGCCGTTCCCCTTCGCGCCCTGCTCACGCTCGCCCTGCGCCCTCGCTCGCTCCTGACACACGGTCGCGCGCCCGCCGTAGCTCCCGGCACTGCTGCGCTCGCCTGTTACAGCCGCGCTGCTACGGCTGCTGCTTCTGCTGCTACTCCTGCCGGCGCCCGGTCGCGCCCCGCATCTGCCTCGTGCGGCCTTGCTGCTGCCCACTATGCTCTGGCCGCCTCGCTCGCCCTGATGCCTAGCCCCCTGCCGCGCGCCTCGCCTGCGTCCTCCGCCCACGCGCCCACTCGCCCCAGCCACTCCGCATCGGACAGCCACTGCTAGCCCCGCGCCGCGCTCGCCACTTCTCCCGCTGCTGCACCCCGCAGCTCGCGTCCCATGAGCTCCCGCCCGTGCCCCTGTGTCCCCGCGCAGCCGTGCCCTGCTCGCCGCCCGTCTCGCCGCCACTGGCCCAAGCCCCGCCGCGCCTGCTCCGGCCGGCCGTGACCGCCGGTCGTGCCCCCTAGCCGCGCGCCAGGCCCTAGGCCGTGCCTCGCCGGCGCCCCCGCGGCCAGAACGGCCATGGCCTCCCTGGGCCTATGACGAACGGGGCCCAGCCCCTGGAAACAAAAAGAAAAAGAAAAAGAATTAAATATATATATATATAATAAAAGGAATTAATTAATTAACTTAATTAATTCTGTTTAGTTAACTAATTAAACTTAATTAACCTATAAATTAGCCTTAATCATCTGTTAATTAGGAACAGACAATGGCCAACAGGCCCCACGCGTTAGTTTGACCTAGTCAACGGTCAATGTTGACCGCTGACGTCATACTGATGTCATGCTGATGCAGTAAACATATTTTCAAATTAAATTAATTCTGTTAATTTCAAAATGATTAAAACCTTGAAAAATCATATAAAATAAACCGTATCTCGGATGAAAATACTTTGTACATGAAAGTTGCTTAGAACGACGAGACGAATCCAAATACGTAGTCCGTTCGTCTGCCACACGTCCCTAGCATAGCGAACATGGAACCATCCCCCTCTGGTCCGTCTGTCCGAAAATGCCTAACACCGGGGATACTTTCCCGGATGTTTTCCCCCTTTGCCGGTATCACCTAATACCGCGTTAGGGCACACCTAGCACCGTTATATGTCATGTCATGCATTGTCATACATCTGTTTGCATTGTATTCATTGTTTCTTCCCCCTCTTCTCTCCGGTAGACTACGAGAGTGACGCCGCTGCTGCCCCGATCGACTACGGTGTTGACGACCCCTCCTTCTCGACCAAGCTTCCAGGCAAGCAAACCCCCCTTGTTCATCCCGATATCGCCTACTCTTTCCCTCTACTGCTTGCATTAGAGTAGTGTAGCTGTTACTGCTTTCGGTTAATCCTATTCTGCTGCATAGCCTGTCTTTGCTACTACTGTTGACACCTTTACCCGCAATCCTAATGCTTAGTATAGGTTGCTAGAATTACATCAGTGGCCCTACACTCTTATCCGTCTGCCATGCTATACTACTGGGCCGTGATCACTTCGGGAGGTGATCACGGGTACATATACTATATACTTTTACATTACCTATGTTACTGTTCGGAGATGGGGGCTGAAGGGGCAGGTGGTTCCACCCAGGTAGTAGTGGGCCTGGGTTCCCAGCAGCCCCCTGATTGTTACTTTGTGGTGGAGCGACAGGGCAGGCTGTGACCACCTAGGAGATAGGTGGGCCTGGTCCCTGGTCGGCGTCTGCATTAACCTCAAAATAACATGCTTAACGAGATCTTGGTATTTGATCTGAGTCTGGCTACGAGCCTATACACACTAACCAACTACGCGGGAACAGTTATGGGCTCTCGACGTCATGGTATCAGCCGAAGCCTTCTAGACGTCAGCGGTTGAGTGGCGCGCGCCGGATTGGACTGGAACGCCTGCTCTTGTATTAGGGAGGCTAGGTCTGCTTTCGGCCGCCCGCGCAATGTGTAGGAGTGCAATGGGCGATGGGCCCAGACCCCTGCGCGCTTAGGATTTAGACCGGCGTGCTGACCTCTCTGTTGAGCCTTGGTAGGGCTGCAACATGTTGATCTTTCGAGGCCGGACATGACCCAGGAAAGTGTGCCCGGCCAGAGGGATCGAGCGTGTTGGGCAATGTGGTGCACCCCTGCAGGGAAGTTTATCTATTCGAATAGCCGTGTCCCTCGGTAAAAGGATGACCCGGAGTTGTACTTCGACCTTATGACAACTAGAACCGGATACTTAATAAAACACACCCCTTACAAGTTCCAGATAGAACCCGTTGATCGCTTTCCCACAGGGCGATGAGGGGAGGATCGACGGGTAGGATTATGCTATGCGATGTTACTTGATGCTGCACTTGCTACTCTCTTCTACATGCTTCAAGATGGAGGCTGCCAGAAGCGTAGTCTTCGATAGGCCTAGCTATCCCCCTCTTATTCTGGCATTCTGTAGTTCAGTCCATAGATACTACCCTTTTCATTGATATCAATGAATATGTAGTGTAGATCCTTGCTTGCGAGTACTTTGGATGAGTACTCACGGTTGCTTTGCTCCCTCTTTTCCCCCTTTTCCATTCTTCTCGGATGTCGCATCGAGATGCTGGAGCCCCGGAGCCAGACGCCACCTTAAATGACTCCTACTACACCGAGGGTGCCTACTACTACGTTCAGGCCGCCGACGACCAGGAGTAGTTAGGAGGATCCCAGGCAGGAGGCCTGCGCCTCTTCGATCTGTATCCCAGTTTATGCTAGCCATCTTATGGCACCTTGTTTAACTTATGTCTGTACTTAGATATTGTTGCTTCCGCTGACTCGTTTATGATCGAGCACTTGTATTCGAGCCCTCGAGGCCCCTGGCTTGTAATATGATGCTTGTATGACTTATTTGTTTTTAGAGTTGTGTTGTGATATCTTCCCATGAGTCCCTGATCTTGATCGTACATGTTTGCTTGTATGATTAGTGTACGATTGAATCGGGGGTGTCACAAGTTGGTATCAGAGCCGACTGTCTGTAGGAATCCCCCTTCCAATCTCCTTGCCCGAAGTTGAGTCTAGTCATTGCAAAACTTTTTACTAACATGGCTGTGTGGCTTATGGGCCCACGTCGCCATTGGGTGGTATTAGGATCTTTTACTCCTCGTCTATACTCTGGGACTCTGATCTCTCTACTATTCGGGTTAAATGATTTTGCTAATTCTAACTCTAGGTTCTTGTAACCACTTCCTGCCGGAGAGCCCAGATGATCGACTGCTTCAGCAGAAGATTTTGAAGATACTCTTTGATGCTTCCCGAGACCCTTGTGCCCTCTGCCTTTTCAATTCCCTACTACCGATATATCCATATGGATAACGACATACACTTGTTCTTGTTGTTACAGAATACATCGAATTGTTCTCCGACTTTTAAGAATCCCTTGTGCCACTGCCTTGTAGTTCCTTGCCGCAGAAATACCCCTACAGATAATTCCTCGCACTTATCGAGTATCCGCTCATTCCCAGTTGTTCATGTGTTTCACAAAAGTCTTCAAAATACCATTCAGTCTTCTAAAAATCCTGAGCAGCCTATTGCTCTTGAAATTCTTGCTTGCTTGCATTATGGTTAATCCCATAATGTCTCGTATTCTTATTGGCATCCCTTGTCATTATCATTTTGAGTCTGTTGATTCAATATGTTCCGAATGCTCGCAATCCTCAATCAGATCCTAGAATTCATCCTTTCGGCTCAGACGTCATTTTAAACATGAGCTGGATCTTGACCAATCAAATTGTCGTCGATTGTACCCCTAAGCTTACTCAACTTATCCATCCTTAATTAGAGCGCTTGCTTTTGATCCCTTGATTTGGAAATCATAATTCCTTTACATTTGAGCTTTGAATTAGTCAGTTGTTTCTATAATCTGATCCCTTGCATTCCTTCTTCTTCTGATTGAGTACCGTTACTCACCTTAGATCCTTTGCGGTCCGCTAGATCCTTTGGTGGATTATTATCTGACCGTTCTTGCATATTCTCAAAACCTGAAGTTCTTTCTCTGATACATAAGGCCATTGGTAAATCCTATTCTCTGATTTGGCCAACCATGCTCTGTTTTCGAGCTGGTGATAATTACTCTCGAAGCTTGTGGTATATGTTTTTAAGATGCCCCGATGGGTTGAACCTATGCCTTCCTTAATCTGTGTGAACCCGAAAGTTTTTCAAGGTTCATACTCCTCTGGTAATTCACCAGGTAGGTCTTCACACTCAAATCATTTTTATTAGAGCAGTGAATGAAAGGTTATGCATTGAAGAAGTGGGAGTCGACCTTGAACTTTGTGTTCATGCCCATGGACATGATGTAAATCTTATCATTAAAGCTTCTCTTAAATTAATTATTCCCTGGGTATAAGTTCATCTTATGTCTGGGATCTGGCCTTTTGCAATCATGGTTCCGACCATGTTCTCCTTTAAATACCATTTCTCGTGCAAGTTTAAGCACGTGTCCTCTGCAAAGCAATACCCCAGTCCAACCTCTACTTTGGTCTGTCGTCGAGTATTACCCCCTGGTATCTCGAGATTATCACGGAACTACATAACTTCTTATGCGTACTCCATGAAGTAATACATTCTCACTGATTCCAATTTTTTTTCACGGGCTCTGAGTTATTAAACACTCAAGGATACCGATTACTGAATCGAGTCCACATCGCGATTAAACAACTCTTAGTAATCTTCTTTACCTGCGAGGTTGTACTCGATCACGTCATTCCTAGCCTAATCGGCTATATCATTATCGTGCTAATTTTAACTGTGCTACCTGGTCCTTATTCTCGGAGCACAACTTTCGATGATGAGCTAAGCTTATGTCGATCTTCCTTGTCTTATCGTTTCACCTTGAACATCAAGCTTGATTCCGAGATGGTGTCGTATCCATGGTTCCGATAATCTCTCGCTGCATTAGTCCTTTTGCTTGATGTAGTCGCTGTTCGATTGCTTCTTCGTGGAGCCTCTCGACAAAATTTGTCGTGATCATCATCAACATTTTGACTCCTTCCAGGATATCAATCGAATTCATGATGATAAGTGCCATCCTCATCCCTTGGTAATTTGAGTTACCATCGACAACATCCTTATCTTCCTTTCATCACAAACTTGTTCATGTTATGGGTGCAACTTGCTATCCAGCTTGTATGATGTTCTACCTTGAAGTATTACTGTCTTTTATGTCAAGAATGTTGTGAGGATTGCTCCACCTCTTAAGAATTCTTGGTATAGTGATACTTCTCACCATCACCATTCTTTCTTGGTCCCCGTGTTGATTCTAACCGGGATACCAACAAGTGAATGGTGTTGTTTGGATTCTGCACTTCTAGCAACCCTATTGCTTTGAAGTTAATGATCGACAACTCATTCTTAGCCTATCGGTTATTGGATCACCATTCTAACAATTGATCAGGCTACCTATGCCCATATTTCGGGCGCACCTGTCAACCGATGTTTAATCGAGTGTGTTTTCCTGAGCATACCTCATTATATCATTTGATCTGACAAATGTTATCTTCTTGTTCACATAATTGTGGAAATCCATCTTTTGGAAATCTCGATGAATTGTCGCTGAGTTCATCAACTACCTCCTCATCCCATCATTGGTTTAATAATGAACTCTTGTTTCAGAACCTGCTTCCATAGTTCAATTCCCGAGAATCTTACCATATCATCTCGTTAATTTGTGTTGTACCTTTTCTTCTCAGGCATCCTGAGTCTGAGGTATCCTGACACTAATCAGATCTGAATCTCGGTCAGATATGATGGTTGGAACATATTTCCAAGAGTTATAACATTGGTCTTTATATGACCCGGTAAGGTGATTTCATGCCTAGCACACCTGGCCGGAGGACCTATTGTTATAGTTTCCTTTTTAGCATGGTTATCCATTCTTCCATGAGGAAATTATAAGACTTATTCTACAAGTTGTTCCTGATGGATCCTTCGTGTACCCGAAGTCTGACCTTTACTTTAAGACCATGTCAATGCTATCTCGAAGCATGTCTGTGGTACTCCGATTTTCAATAAGAACATTTGAAGCACAATGCTAAAATTTCTTTATCAATTATCCAAACACCATTGTATGGGTAATGTCATGAAATTTCTCTCCCCTCACCTAAAGGGTTTTCTACTTAATTTCCTGTCATCGATATCATGCTCTGCTTGTCCTTGGGAAGGATATACCCCTGAAAAATGTGTTTAAACACATTTTCCTTTTCCATTTGTTCGGTTTAATCTGATAATCATATTTTCCTTTCCATTGGTTTGTTTAACCCGTCTTGTGATCTATATGATATAAGCAGTAATGATTCCCTGCTTATGTAAACACTGCGGTGTATAACTCTGTCAGTAAGACCCTGTTACTATTGTTGATAACATTCCAGTAACCGCCGATGAACGAGAACTATGCCTATTGGTCCGCCTCGTCTTAACGAGCAGGAAAATGGTTCTCTTTGTCCCTCGCCCTTGGTACCGATGTTGTTGCCGACATAACTGATAGTCTATTCTCCGACATGCCTTGCTATCATGTTCGTGCAAGATGACATCGCCCTTCCTAATTTTTAACCCACATGGTGGGCCCATAACCCACAAGTCCACAGGATCGAAACCTGACTCTCCTGTACACCCCTGTTGCCAAAGTTATTCCTCACGTCTGACTCCGTATGTAATTCATGGGTCACCTTCCTAGTGATCTATTCTGGTATCAGAAGCAATACTTATTCTCGTTGCTCTCAACCCCTTTCACACTCCGTTTCAGGCAACGAACAATTGTATGACCGCTTGAAACTTCTCATGCTACTTCATACTTTGCTCTTGATATTTTATTAAGTTTCAATTCGAGAGTTACTTTTCGCCACCTTCCTCGATGTTATCTACCAGATAGACAACCTTGCAGAGGTCCGCTTTCCCGGAATACCCCCTTATTCTTTCGTAAATACGACGCAGTTCCCGAAGAAAGGATGACAACTTCATCATGATGCATTGATGCATAGAAATGAAGACATCAACGAAAGGGATCGACCTCTTCGAGAAGAGCAACCAAGAACAAAAAGGAACCATTAGAATTTCGTACCCGGAACTTTCCCCCTTACTCCACCTCTTAAATCTCGGGACGAGATTTCTTGTAGTGGAGGAGATTTGTAACGCTCGGATAATCGAGCTACAGTAACCCTCTGCTAATGATGCCACGTCACCATGATTACTGTTGTTAACTTCACCATGATTCAAACCCCGTTCAAATTCAAATTTAAAATCAAGTCAAACTATAAAAGTTTTCAATTGTCAAAAATAAAATGTTCATCATGTGGCAAATATTCATTTGTTAATATTGGTGGTGAACCAACATTTTTGCAAAGTGTTTAAATGCCCTAAAGTAATTAAAACAGAGGCCTAAACTATAACTTAATTGCTTTTTAAATTATAAAAATATTAAACTAATTTATTTTGGGTCCAAGCTAAATATGGCCGTGGCCTATTTACTAAATACTAATTTAGGGGCTAGTGTTATATTTTATAAAACTAAATTTAAAATGAAACTAAAAAGAAAACTGAAAAGTAAAAAAATGCGAAAAGCCTCCCGTGGCCCCTGGCCTCGGCCCACCAAGGATAGGCCCACCTGGGCGGCCCAGCCAGCCCACCTAACCCCCCCGGGTCGCCTTCTCCTTCTTCTGTTCATTGGGCGAACCCGACCGCGCCCGGGGTCGCCACCGAGCCGACTTGCCGACGGTGTCGAGGGGATAAGGGCAGCCCTCCGGTGCCTCGGTTTCCCCTCCCCCACCTACCGCTCCCACTTCCTCTCCCTCTCAGCCTCTCTCCCCCTCGCCAGATCCCCTTTCTCGAGCTTGTCTGCTCGCTGTCGTCGCTGTGCCGTCGCCGTTGCTGCGGCCACTGGCCACCCTGAGTGCTGCCAGGTTGCCCACGGGCCCCGCCGCGTCCTCTTCTTCCTCTACGACGATCCACAAGCGCCGTACGCCCCCGAATGCCGTCCCCGACGCTGTCTTCCTCCTCTGCACCATCGTCGCCATCGCCAGAATCTGCGCCGCCCCGAGCACCTCGAGTCTTCCTCGGGCCTTCTCGTCAACGCCCGTGAGCCCCTCCGTCGAAATCTCCTTCTTTCCCCTTCTGGTTATCGTCGTAGGCACCGGTCACCGCGACCGCCCAGCCCCGCGTCGCCGTTCCCCCTCGCGCCCTGCTCACGCTCGCCCCGTGCCCTCGCTCGCTCCTGACCCACGGTCGCGTGCCCGCCATAGCTTTCGGCGCTGCCGCGCTCGCCTGTTACAGCCGCGCTGCTACGGCTCCTGCTTCTGCCGCTACTCCTGCCGGCGCCCGGTAGCGCCTCGCATCTGCCTCGCGCGGCCTCGCTGCTGCCCACTATGCTCTGGCCGCCTCACTTGCCCTGATGCTGAGCCCCCTGCCACGCGCCTCGCCTACGTCCTCCGCCCACACGCCCCAGCCGCTGCTAGCCCCGCGCCACGCTCGCCGCTTCTCCTGCTGCTGCAGCCCGCAGCTCGCGTCCCGTGAGAGCCTGCCTGCGCCCCCTGTCGGCCCGCACAGCCGTGCCCTGCTCGCCGCCCGTCTCGCCGCCGCTGGCCTACGCCCCGCCGCGCCTGCTCCGGCCGGCCGTGGCCTCCGGTCACGCCCCCTGGCCGCGCCGCGCCGGCGCCCCCGCGGCTAGAATGGCCACGGCCTCCCTGGGCCTATGACGAACGGGGCCCAGCTCCTGGAAACAAAAACAAAAAGAATTAAAAATATATATATATAATAAAAAGAAATTAATTAATTAATAATTAACTTAATTAATTCTGTTTAGTTAACTAATTAAACTTAATTATCATGTTAATTAACCTTAATCATCTGTTAATTAGGAACAGACAATGGCCAACGGGCTCCACGCGTCAGTTTGACCCAGTCAACGGTCAATGTTGACCGCTGACGTCATACTGACGTCATGCTGACATAGTAAACATATTTTTGAATTAAATTAATTTTGTTAATTTCAAAATGATTAAAACCTTGAAAAATCGTATAAAATAAACCGTATCTCAGATGAAAATACTTTGTACATGAAAGTTGCTCAGAACGACGAGATGAATCCGAATACGCAGTTCATTCGTCTGCCACATGTCCCTAGCATAGTGAACATGCAACCGTCCCCCTCCGGTCCGTCTGTCCGAAAATGCCTAACACCGGGGATACTTTCCCGGATGTTTCCCTCCTTTGCCGGTATCACCTAATACCGCGTTAGGGCACACCTAGCACCGTTATATGTCATGTCATGCATCGTCATGCATCTGTTTGCAATGCATTCATTGATTCTTCCCCCTCTTCTCTCCGGTAGACTACAAGAATGACGCCACTGCTGCCCCGATCGACTACGGTGTTGACGACCCCTCCTTCTCGACCGAGCTTCCAGGTAAGCAAACCCCCCTTGTTTATCCCGATATCGCCTACTCTTTCCCTCTACTGCTTGCATTAGAGTAGTGTAGCTGTTACTGCTTTCGGTTAATCCTATTCTGCTGCATAGCCTGTCTTTGCTACTACTGTTGACACCTTTACCCGCAATCCTAATGCTTAGTATAGGTTGCTAGAATTACATCAGTGGCCTTACACTCTTGTCTGTCTGCCATGCTATACTACTGGGCCGTGATCACTTCGGGAGGTGATCACGGGTACATATACTATATACTTTTACATTACCTATGTTACTGTTCGGAGATGGGGGCTGAAGGGGCAGGTGGTTCCACCTAGGTAGTGGTGGGCCTGGGTTCCCGGCAGCCCCTTGATTGTTACTTTGTGGTGGAGCGACAGGGCAGGTTGCGACCACCTAGGAGACAGGTGGGCCTGGTCCCTGGTTGGCGTCCGCAGTTACCCCAAAATAACATGCTTAACGAGATCTTGGTATTTGATCTGAGTCTGGCTACGAGCCTATACGCACTAACCAACTACGTGGGAACAATTATGGGCTCTCGACGTCATGGTATCAGCCGAAGCCTTCTGGACGTCAGCAGTTAGGCGGCGTGCACCGGATTGGACTGGAACGCCTGCTCTTGTATTAGGGAGGCTAGGTTTGCTTCCGGCCGCCCACACAACATGCAGGAGTGCAATGGGCGATGGGCCCAGACCCCTGCACGCATAGGATTTAGACCGGCGTGCTGACCTCTCTGTTGAGCCTATGTAGGGCTGGGATGTGTTGATCTTCCGAGGCCGGAATGACCCAGGAAAGTGTGCCCGGCCAGAGGGATAGAGCGTGTTGGGCAATGTGGTGCACCCCTGCAGGGAAGTTTATCTATTCGAATAGCCGTGTCCCTTGGTAAAAGGACGACCCGGAGTTGTACTTCGACCTTATGACAACTAGAACTGGATACGTAATAAAACACGCCCCTTACAAGTTCCAGATACAACCCGGTGATCGCTTTCCCACAGGGCGACGAGGGGAGGATCGCCGAGTAGGATTATGCTATGCGATGTTACTTGATGCTGCCCTTGCTACTCTCTTCTACATGCTTCAAGATGGAGGCTGCCAGAAGCGTAGTCTTCGATAGGCCTAGCTATCCCCCTCTTATTCTGGCATTCTGCAGTTCAGTCCATAGATACTATCCTTTTCATTGATACCAATGCATATGTAGTGTAGATCCTTGCTTGCGAGTACTTTGGATGAGTACTCACGGTTGCTTTGCTCCCTCTTTTCCCCCTTTTCCATTCTTCTCGGATGTCGCATCCTGATGCTGGAGCCCTCGAGCCAGATGCCACCTTCGACGACTCCTGCTACACCGAGGGTGCCTACTACTACGTTCAGGCCGCCGACGACCAGGAGTAGTTAGGAGGATCCCAGACAGGAGGCCTACGCCTCTTTGATCTGTATCCCAGTTTGTGCTAGCCATCTTATGGCACCTTGTTTAACTTATGTCTGTACTCAGATATTGTTGCTTCCGCTGACTCGTTTATGATCGAGCACTTGTATTCGACCCCTCGAGGCCCTTGGCTTGTAATATGATGCTTGTATGACTTATTTGTTTTTAGAGTTGTGTTGTGATATCTTCCCGTGAGTCCCTTATCTTGATCATACATGTTTGCGTGTATGATTAGTGTACGGTTGAATCGGGGGCGTCACACTTATATTCAAAGGTTCTTATTTTCTTAGGATAACTCGAAATAACTGTCCCTAAGAACCCTGGTGATGACCCACAAGTATAGGGGGTCAATTTTAGTCCTTTCAATAAGTAAGAGTGTCGAACCCAACGAGGAGCAGAAGGAAATGACAAGTGGTTTTCAGCAAGGTATTTTCTGCAAGCACAAAAATAGTCGGTAACAAGTAGTTTGATCGCAAGATAATTTGTAACGAGCAAGTAATGGTAACGGTAAATAAAGTGCAGCAAGGTAGCCCAATCCTTTTGTGGCAAAGGACAAGCCAAAACGGTCTCCTATGATAATCAAAGCGTTCTTGAGGGTACACCGGAATTTCATCATATCACTTTCATCATGTTGGTTTGATTCGTGTTCGCTACTATGATAATTTGATATGTGGGTGGACCGGTGCTTAGGTGCTGTTCTTACTTGAACAAACCTCCTACTTATGATTAACCCCCTCGCAAGCATCCGCAACTACGAGAAAAGTATTAAGATAAAATCTAACCACAGCATTAAACTTTTGGATCCAAATCAGTCCCTTACGAAGTAGCGTATAAACTAGGGTTTAAGCTTCTGTCATCTAGCAACCCATCATCTAATGACTACTCCACAATGCATTCCCTTAGGCCCAAATATGGTGAAGTGTCATGTAGTCGACGTTCACATGACACCACTAAGGGAATCACAACATACATATCATCAAAATATCGAACACATATCGAGTTCACATGATTACTTGCAACATGACTTCTCCAGTGACCTCAAGAACAAAAGTAACTACTCACAAATAATAATCATGCTCAAGATTAGAGGGGTATTAAATATCATAATGGACCTGAACATATAATCTTCCACCAAATAAACCATATAGTAATCAACTACAAGATGTAATCAACACTACTAGTCACCCACAAGTACCAATCTAAGGTTCGAGTACAAAGATTGAACACAAGAAATGAACTAGGGTTTGAGAGGAGATGGTTTTGTTGAAGATGTTGATGGAGATGGCCCTCCCAAAGATGGGAGAGTTGTTGGTGATGACGATGACGATGATTTCCCCCTCCGGGAGGGAAGTTCCCCCGGCAGAATCGCTCCACCGGAGGGCAAAAGTGCTCCTGCCCAAGTTCCGCCTCGAGACGGCGGCGCTTCATCCTGAAAGTCCTCCTCTTATTTTTTCTAGGTCAAAATGACTTATATACCAGAAGAGGGGCATCGAAGGTGGGCCGAGGAGGGCACAACCCACCAGGGCACGCCTGGGGGCCCTGGCGCGCCCAGGTGGGTTGTGCCCACCTGGTGGGCCCCCTCTGGTAGTTATTTGCTCCAATAATTCTTAAATATTCCATAAAAAATCTCCATGAAGTTTCAGCTTATTTGGAGATGTGCAGAATAGGTAACTCTAACGTAGCTTTTTCAGGTCTAGAATTCCAGCTGCCGGTATTGTCCCTCTTTGTATAAACCTTGCATATTATGAGAGAAAAGGCATTAGAATTACTCCCAAAAGCATTATTATGCATAAAAACATTACAAATAACAGTAGGAAAACATGATGCAAAATGGACGTATCAACTCCCCCAAGCTTAGACCTTGCTTGTCCTCAAGCGAAAACCGAAATCGAAAAACATGTCCACATGCTTAGAGAGAGAGGTGTCGATAAAAACAAAATACGGACATAGAAGCATCATGCATATTATTATAACAGCAAGGAACTTTAACATAAACTTTATCAAACAACTTTTATCATATAACTTCTCATGAACAAGTAACAATTCAGCACAACATTGAAGTATAAAGCATAAACCTTATTGAAAACCAACAAACTATGTTCTCAGTCAACTTTGCAACTACAATTCATCATATTTTCAGGAAGGGTCACGTATCGGAGCCTTTAGGCAAGTCCACATACTCAACCATCATTTAATCTTCTATGATTGCTAACACTCATAGCGTACCCATGAAGAAAAAGTTTCAATCGGACACATAGAAAGATAGGGGCTTATAGTTTCGCCTCCCAACGTATTCACCTCAAGGGTGATGTCAACAATAATAACTCATGCTTACTCATATCCATCTGGATATATGTGCCTAGATATTTCCTCACCACATGATGCTTGCAAAAAGAGAAAATAAAAAGGAATAGGGAAGAAAACTTTGACTCTTCATAAAAGTAAATGCTTAAAAGTAAAAGATAGGCCCTTCACAGAGGGAAGCAGAGGTTGTCATGCGCTTATTTGTTTGTATGCCAAATCCCTTAATGCAAAAGAACGTCATGTTATATTGCCCCTTATGATAGCAACCTTTATTATGCAGTTCGTCGCTTTTATTACTTTGCCATCACAAGTTCGTACAACGCTCAATTTTCTCTTACACTAAATGATCCAACACATTTAGAAGCAATTTTTATTGCCTTATTGCACCGATGACAACTTACTTGAAGGATCTTACTCAATCCATAGGTAGGTATGGTGGACTCTCAAAATAAGATTTGGGTTAAGGATTTTGGATGCATAAGTAGTATCTCTACTTAGTGCGGAATTTTTGGCTAGAAAAGATATTGAGCAAGCACCACATGTTAAAGGTTCTATGACAATATAACTTCTATGTGAATATGAACAAACATAAATCATTACGTTGTCTTCCTTGTCCAACGTCAACTATTTTGATACCAAATATTTAATGGGGGCTCACAATCATAAAAGATGTCCAAGATAGTGTATTTGCATGTGAATCTTCTGTTCCCTTATTAATTCTTTCATGAGTTACATCATTGACTAATGCTATGTTTGTCGATCTCCAACAAATTTTACCATTTATACTTTTCCTTATGTGATGTCATTACTTACCATAAGATTAGCATATGATCTTTTTCATTTATTTTCCTTTCTTTTTATCGAGACATAAAAGTAAAGAAACAAAACTCAAACTACTCTTTATTATATATCTCGCACACGATTACATCGATTGATAGATCACTAAGCAAACACTCGAAAAGAAAGGATCGAACTAAAATTTTCATTCAACTAAATCATAGGAAACTAAAGATCGAACTAAAATAGATAAAGGCAAAGATACTGGTGGTGATACGATACCGGGACACCTCCCCCAAGCTTGGCACAAGCCAAGGGGAGTGTCCATACCATGAACTCAAGTCTCCTTTGGTGATGAAGAAGGTGGTGGTGGTGATGTATGAGTATTCTTCTTCTCCAGCTTGCGTAGAAGGGTAAAATTATCTATCCTGAACTCCTCGTTCTCCATCTCAAGCTTTATTATCCTCTTGCATAATGCCTCCTTGATTTCATGCTTGAAACAAGGAGGGGCTGGTTCATCTTCATCTTCCTCATCGGTGAACCATATATAGGGATAGGTGTCCTTGAAGATATTTTTATCCAAATGCTGATAAGAAACTGGGCAATCCTCTCCCGAATCTTGAGATGACATATTTTCAGATCTGCCAGAAAACTGCAAGAAAGAAGAACAAAAGATTTCTCCGCGATACGGTGCTCAATACGTTCGGGGGGTATATAAAGATTTTTTTATCTTGGGAAACAAGCAAACAGGAGGAAAACAGAGTTGGGAAGGTTCCCGAGGTGGGCACAACCCACCTGGGCACGCCAGGGGGCCCTGGGGCGCCCTGGTGTCTTGTGCCCTCCTCGGGTGCCTTCCTGGTTGTTTCTTATTTTCCTAATTTTTAATATATTTCAAAACTGACAGAAAATATTTTTGCGGATTTTTTGGAGTCCGTTTACTTACCGTATCACGTACCTCCTCTTTTTTAATTATTCTGGAGTGTTCCGGAAGGTCTCCTTTATCTGTTCCTCAGGTGTCATAGTTTGAATAATATTGCTTTCAACATTAATAGGCGTACCTGAGATATAGTGTTTAATTCTTTGCCCATTGACCACCTTCGGGTTAGTACCTTCGGCATTATTTATTTTGATAGCTCCAGAGCGGTAAACCTCTTCGATGATATATGGTCCTTCCCATTTAGAGAGAAGTTTTCCTACAAAGAATCTGAAATGAGAGTTGTACAATAGAACATATTCTCCAACCTTGAATTCCCGCTTTGGGATTCTCTTGTCATGTCATCTTTTAACTTTTTCTTTAAATAACTTGGCATTTCATAAGCTTGGGTTCTCCATTCATCTAATGAGCTAATATCAAATAACCTCTTTTCATCGGCAAGTTTGAAATCATAGTTGATTTCTTTAATTGCCCAATATGCTTTATGTTCTAACTCAAGAGGCAAATGACAAGCTTTTCCATAAACCATTTTATAGGGAGACATACCCATAGGATTTTTATATGCTGTTCGGTAGGCCCAAAGTGCATCATCCAATTTCTTAGACCAATTCTTTTGGGACCTATTAACAGTTTTCTGTAATATTAGTTTTATTTCTCTATTGCTAAGTTCAACTTGACCACTAGATTGAGGATGATAGGGTGATGCAATTCTATGGTTAACATCGTATTTGGCAAGGATTTTACGGAAAGCACCATGAATAAAGTGTGAACCACCATCAGTCATTAAATATCTAGGGACTCCAAACCTTGGGAAAATAACTTCTTTAAGCATTTTAATGGAAGTGTTATGATCAACACTACTAGTTGGAATAGCTTCTACCCACTTAGTAACGTAATCAACAACAACCAAAATATGTGTATACCCATTAGAGGAAGGAAAAGGTCCCATATAATCAAAACCCCAAACATCAAATGGTTCAACAGCAAGTGAATAATTCATAGGCATTTCTTGACGCTTACCAATATTATCAATTCATTGACATTCATCACAAGATAAAACAAACTTATGGGCATCCTTGAAGAGAGTAGGCAAATAAAAACCAGATTGCAATACTTTGTGAGCAGTTCTGTCTCCCGCATGATGCCCTCCATAAGCTTCGGAGTGACATTTCCATAGTATTTGTTCCTATTCATGCTCAGGTACACAACGTCTAATAATACCATGTACTCCTTCTTTATAAAGATGTGGGTCATCCCAAAAGTAATGTCTTAAATCATAGAAGAACTTTTTCTTTTGTTGATAAGTGAAACTAGGTGGTATGTATTTAGCAACAATATAATTAGCATAGTCAGCATACCAAGGAGTATTATGAGAAATATTTATTGTAGCTAATTGTTCATTAGGGAAGCTATCATCAATAGGTAGTGGGTCATCAAGGATATTCTCTAACCTAGATAAGTTATCAGCTATGGGGTTCTCAGCTCCCTTTCTATCAGTTATATGTAAATCAAATTCTTGTAGCAAGAGAACCCACCTAATGAGTCTAGGTTTAGCATCTTTCTTTTTCATAAGATATTTAATAGCAGCATGATCGGTGTGAACAATAACTTTAGAATCAACAATGTAAGATCTGAATTTGTCACAAGCAAACACAACTGCTAAAAATTCTTTTTCAGTAGTAGCATAATTTCTTTGGGCACTGTCTAGAGTTTTGCTAGCATAATGAATAACATTTAGTTTCTTATCAACTCTTTGTCCTAGAACAGCACCAACAACATAATCACTAGCATCACACATAATTTCAAAAGGCAAGTTCCAATCAAGTGATTGAACAATAGGTGCAGAAGTTAAGGTTTTCTTAAGTGTTTCAAAGGCTTCTACACAATCATCATAAAAAACAAATGGAACATCCCTTTGTAAAAGATTTGTAAGAGGCCAAGAAATTTTAGAGAAGTCTTTAATAAACCCCCTATAGAAACCAGCATGACCGAGAAAACAATGAATACCTTTAATATCTTTTGGACATAGCATTTTCTCAATTGCATCAACTTTAGCTTTATCCACTTCAATACCTCATTCAGAAATTTTATGCCCCAATACAATACCTTCATTAACCATAAATTGGCACTTCTCCCAATTCAAGACAAGATTAGTTTGCTCACATCTCTGCAAAACTCGATCAAGGTTGCTTAAGCAATCATCAAAAGAAGATCCATATACAGAAAAATCATCCATGAAAACCTCAATAATCTTTTCACAAAAATCAAAGAATATAGTAGTCATACATCTTTGAAAGGTAGCAGGTGCATTGCATAAACCAAAAGGCATATGTCTATAAGCATAAGTTCCAAAAGGGCAAGTAAAGGTGGTTTTCTCTTGATCAGGTTGTGAAACAGGTATTTGAGAAAAACCGGAATATCCATCAAGAAAACAAAAGTGTGTGTGCTTTGATAATCTTTCTAGCATTTGATCAATAAAAGGCAAAGGGTAATGATCTTTTCTAGTTGCTTTATTTAATTTTCTAAAATCAATTACCATTCTATAGCCAGTAACAATTCTTTGTGGAATGAGTTCATTTTTATCATTGGGAACAACGGTAATACCTCCTTTCTTAGGGACACAATGAACGGGACTCACCCATCTATTATCAGCTATGGGATAGATTATACCTGCTTTCAGAAGCTTTAATATTTCAGTTCTTACCACTTCTTTCATCTTAGGATTCAAACGTCGTTGATGATCAACAACGGGTTTAGCATCAGGTTCCATATTAATCTTGTGCTGACAGAGAGTGGGACTAATGCCCTTAAGATCATCAAGAGTATATCCAATAGCAGCTCGGTGCTTCTTCAGAACTTTCAATAATCTCTCTTCTTCATGTTCCGAAAGGTTAGCACTAATAATAATAGGATATATCTTTTTCTCATCAAGATAAGCATATTTCAAAGTGTTGGGCAATTGTTTTAATTCAAACACAGGATCACCTTTAGGTGGAGGAGGACCTCCTAGAGTTTCAATAGGCAAATTATGTTTGAGCAGAGGTCGTTGTTCAAAGAAAATTTTATCTATCTCATTTCTTTCATTCATATGCATATCATTTTCATGGTCTAGCAAATATTGTTCTAGTGGATCAGTAGGGGGCACGGCAATAGAAGCAAGACCAATTATTTCATCCTTACTAGGCAATTCTTTCTTGTGAGGTTGTCTATTAAACTTGGAAAAATTAAACTCATGAGACTCATCACCAAAGCTAACACTGACAATTTGTTTATGACAATCTATAGTAGCATTGACAGTGTTCAAGAAAGGTCTACCAAAGATAATGGGACAGAAGTCATCTTGTGGGGAACCAAGAACTAGAAAATCAGTAGGGTATTTTATTTTCCCACACAAGACTTCAACATCTCTAACAATCCCAAGCGGTGTGATGGTGTCTCTATTAGCAAGTTTAATAGCAACATCTATGTCTTCTATTTCAGCGGGTGCTATGGCATTCATAATTTCTTGGTATAAGGTAAAAGGAATAGCACTCATGCTAGCACCTAAATCACATAAACCATGATAACAATGATCTCCTATTTTAACTGAGACAACAGGCATGCCAACAATAGGTCTATGTTTATCTTTTTCATCGGGTTTGGCAATTTTAGCAGCTTCATCACAGAAGTAAATAACATGCCCATCAATATTTTCTACCAAGTGATCTTTAACCATGGCAACACTAGGTTCTACTTTAATTTGTTCAGCAGGTTTGGGTGCTCTAATATTACTTTTGCGAACCACGGTTCAAACCTTAGCATGTTCCTTTATCCTAATAGGGAAAGGTGGTTTTTCAATATAAGTCGTAGGCACAACTGGATCAACATTGTAAATAATAGTTTCATCCTTAGCTATGACGGGTTCTTTAATTTCTTCTTTAATAGGTGGGTGATATTTAAACCACTTCTCCTTAGGGAGATCAACATGAGTAGCAAATGATTCACAAAAGGAGGCTAATATCTCAGAGTCAAGTCCATATTTAGTGCTAAACTTGTGAAAAGCATCAGTATCCATAAAGGATTTAACACAATCAAATTCAAGCTTAATACCTGACTCTTTACCTTCGTTGAGTTCCCAATCTTCAGAGTTGCATTTAATTCTTTCTAAAAGATCCTATCTGAATTCAATAGTCTTCTTCATAAAAGAACCAGTACAAGAAGTATCGAGCATGGATCGATCATCACGAGAAAGCCGAGCATAAAAATTCTGAATAATAATTTCTCTTGAGAGCTCATGATTGGGGCATGAATATAACATTGACTTAAGCCTCCCCCAAGCTAGAGCGATACTTTCTCCTTCACAAGGCCAAAAATTATATATATAATTCCGATCACGATGAACTAGATGCATAGGATAATTTTTTTGGTGAAATTCCAATTTCAATCGATTCCGATTCCAAGATCCAATATAGGGGGTCAATCGTAGTCCTTTCAATAAGGAAAAGTGTCGAACCCAACAAGGAGCAGAAGGAAATGACAAGTGGTTTTCAGCAAGGTATTTTCTGCAATCACTGAAATAGTCGATAACAAGTAGTTTGATCGCAAGATAATTTGTAACGAGCAAGTAATGGTAACGGTAAATAAAGTGCAGCAAGGTAGCCCAATCCTTTTGTGGCAAAGGACAGGCCAAAACGGTCTCCTATGATAAGCAAAGCGTTCTTGAGGGTACACGGGAATTTCATCATATCACTTTCATCATGTTGGTTTGATTCGTGTTCGCTACTTTGATAATTTGATATGTGGGTGGGCTGGTGCTTAGGTGCTGTTCTTACTTGAACAAACCTCATACTTATGATTAACCCCCTCGCAAGCAGCCGCAACTATGAGAAAACTATTAAGATAAAATCTAACCATAGCATTAAACTTTTGGACCCAAATCAGTCCCTTACGAAGTAGCGCATAAACTAGGGTTTAAGCTTCTGTCACTCTAGCAACCCATCATCTAATGACTACTCCACAATGCATTCCCTTAGGCCCAAATATGGTGAAGTGTCATGTAGTCGACATTCACATGACACCACTAAGGGAATCACAACATACATATCATCAAAATATCGAACACATATCAAGTTCACATTATTACTTGCAACATGACTTCTCCAGTGACCTTAAGAACAAAAGTAACTACTCACAAATAATAATCATGCTCAAGATCAGAGGGGTATTAAATAGCATAATGGATCTGAACATATAATCTTCCACCAAATAAACCATATAGTAATCAACTACAAGATGTAATCAACACTACTAGTCACCCACAAGTACCAATCTAAGCACTACAAAAAAATACACTTCCGTGATGATACGTGTTTGTCATAGTAGGTCACGTTTTCTGTTATGCATGTACATCCATGACGATTTTATGATAGAATCAAGATAGTCATACCTGTGCTATCATAGAAGTGTTCCATGACATTACCAAAATTATCATCACGGAAGTGTCCACTTCCATGACGATAAATGGCGCGTCATGGAAGTGCTTTCGTCAAGGGTAACCGACACGTGGCATCCACCGTAATGGGTCGCCGTTAAGCTATCGGGTTCCCGTTTGAATCCAATAACCTGTTAACAGCCCGGACCAATGGGGATTTTCCACGTGTAAAATTCTCAATGGCTAGAGGAACCACGTGTCGGCTCACCGTTGGGACAGATGTCATCCACTTATTGGACCGGAGGCGCCTATGATACGTCGACATGTGGCATGGCTCAACAGAGGCCCATTCCGGTGAAAAGGCCAGCCCGTTTGACTTGGTCAAAAGGTAGCGAGCCGGCCCACGGAAAGTCTGTTAACCGCCTGTTCGCATATAGCCCATTTACAGCCCGCTAACTCACGGCCCGTTACGGCCTATCCGAATTAGGCCTAGTAGTGTCATCTGGGCCATCCAATATGATTCCAGCCCGTTGTAACTTCCGGCCCATGTATGGCCCATGACGTCTTTCGGCTCATATGAGGCCCTTTGTAACTCTTGGCCCATTAACGACCCATGGTGAAACTGGCCCGTAATGAACAGTGTATCGCTTTATACCCATTAACGGCCCATTATTCCATTGGGCCGTTTCCAGCCCATGTTATCTTTCGGCCTTCTCAGGGCCCATTTATTCTTGGGCTGATTTGCAGCATTCGATTACTTACGGTCCGTTACTGGCCTGTTCCGGTTGTGGGCCAAATTCAGCCCGTGGTTAAAGTCGGCCCATTTGTGGCCCGTTAATCCGTTGGGCCATTTTCATAGTGTCATCAAATACGGTCGATTAACGACGGCCCGTTATGGTCGGCCCATGAATGGACGATTCCAACTCTAGCCCGTTTACGGCCCATAATGTGGTCCATTATTAGCCCATGTTTGGCCAATCGATCATACGGCCCGTAGAAGGTCCATTTATGCTACGGCCCGTAGAAGGCCCATTGTTTCTATGGCCCGTAGGAGGCCCATGGTCACTATAGTAAATATGTAGCCCATGGTTATTGTGGCCTAGTTTTAAAAAATAGGTTATTGCGGCCACTAGCAAACCGCGGAAAAAGAACTGCACTGACTACAAGCAAACAAATAAACAAGACAACAAGGAAATAAATAAGCAAGCAACTTACGCTAGGCTATCACGGCTATTACACATATTACATCCACTGGGCATCAAAGTTCGCCACCAGTGCAAATATGGGGAACAAAGCAGCATATTACATACACTGGTTGTCAAAGTTGACGACCAGTGCAAATAAACGCCGCAGCAAAACAAGTCCAGCACTGAAACCACTTCACAAGAGCTCAAGAAACAATATCCTGGGTATCCACCATGCTGGCAAGACGCTTAGCAAGCTTATTAGCTTTCTCTTGTTTGGTGCTTAAATCCTCCAGTGATTGCTGTTGCACCAGAAAGTATGCATCTGAATTCTGCAGGGACTTCCTCAGTCCTTCGGCTTCCTGTCGTAGCACATCTGATCGATGTCTTTCAACTTGAAGTTGAGACTCAAGAAGCCGAACTGATTCAGGCATCAAGTTTGAACAGCTGGTGCCAGCTGTAGTGGCCAGTAACTCGAGCACTACATCAAGATAGGACTTTGGGGTTGTCTCAGTGTCTTCAATATAGTTTTATCAGCTTTCTTGGAGACCAACAGGGATGTCTCACTATCTTGAACCTTATCTGCATTACTTCCTTTACCATTGCATAACGGGGTACTCTTCTCCAATATTTTGTCCGCATTCTAAAAGAGAAACAAGCAGATAGATCACAGGTTTACCATGTTGTATATGAAACTCATTTTGGTAAACCAGTTCAGTAGTAAGGTGGAAAGGATAACAACATGAAACAAACATATATCTATGTAGTATGGTCACTGTATGGTCTATATCATTCTAGTTTATGTTGCCAAATGAAGATAGAGACAGTTAAAATCATATCTGTTTAAGACAAAGCAGCATAGACATAATATAAGTGTGGGAAACTACACAGCAATAACAACACTTGTAATGTGCATGGCATGAGAACATAACTGTTTATTCAATTGAAACTGAAATCAACATAAAGCAAGTTACAACAGCAAACACGTTAAACAAACAGGTTTAAAACATACCTGTTGCGCCATTGGAGTTTCAATTGCATCCTTCAAATTTGAAATTAGTTGGTATGAGTAAATACAGTGATGCAAGAGCAAAGGAGTATGAACCATAGCTACGGAACCTGACCTGAGAACAATTCTTCTTCTGCTTTAAGCATTGAGTTGGGGTTCGGAGTGGTGGTCCTCGTGCTTTGGGCACTGCAGTTGCCTTACTAACTGCTCGTGTTTGGGTGCTCTATGGTGGAGACGGTGCTGTGTCAACTAGAACTGGGTTACTATCTGCTGGGGTTGGGGTTAGAAGGGGTGTAGCTGGTTCTCTGTCCAATTGGGTAGGGGTACAATCTGCGTGAGTCTGGTTTATGTGTGGTGGGGCTGGTTCTTGGGCAAGTACAACTGTGGTTCTATCTACATCGACGGGTAGCACGATCTTTTCTGAAGACCGTGTTTTTACTCCGATAGATACTGCCATCACCCCCTCCAATTCAAATGGCTGATAAACAAGAAAAGTAATTGAATGTACAAACATTGTAAGATAGACAGGTGCAATGGATAGTACGGAAGAAAACAGGGCATGAAATAATTCACATTTATGTTGTCTAACCAAATAGGACCGCATGACATAATTTCACATATATGATGGCTAATTAAACAGGATAGCATGACACAATTTCACATATATGATGGCTAACTAAACAGGATAGAATGACATACTTCAAAATATGATGACTATGTAAACAAGATGACATGATATAACTATACGATGTGTCTATTAAAGTGGTTGGCATGCCATAATTCACAAACATGCCGTCGATGGAAACATGATGGCATGATATAATTCACAGATAGAATGACATAATTCAAAATATGATGACTATGTAAACAGGATGAGATGATATAACTATATTATGTCTTTAGAAAATGGGTTGGCATGGCATAATTCAGATACATGCTGTCTATGTAAACATCATGGCATGATATAATTCAAATATATGATTTATATACTAAGCAAGTGAGCAGAGGGCAATCGCATATATGATGTGTCAACTAAGGAGATGGCATTCAATATTGTGTATATGATGTAAAAACTAAGCATTACAAGATAACATATGCATGATATGAGTAATATAACCCTGCCAAGTTTGAGCATACACCTCAGGGGGAAAATAGGACTGGTCATCTGCCTCTGAATCCTCCTCTGAGGAGCTATCTGCAACCAACAAGATATCTGCTTCAGCAGGTAGCATTGTCTACTCTGAAGACCTTGTTTTCACTCCAGATTTCTCCATCACCAATTCAAATGGCTGATGCACAGGAAGAGCAGTTGAATATACAAACATTGTCGACAAATGGAATAAGTACTACAAAAAAAGGATGGCATGATATAATTCACATATATGACGCTTGGCTAAACAGCATGGCATTGCATAATTCACATACATAATGCCTTGCAACAAGATAGCATTGCATAATTCACATATATAATGCCTTGCAACAAGATGGCATTGCAAAATTCACATATATGGTAATTAGACACTAAACAGGGGGCATTCACACAAAGCATGTCTAAACTAAGCAAATGACATGCCAATGCAAGACACCATATGCACGATATGAGCAATATAACCCTGCCAATTTGAGCATGCACCTCGGGGGGGGGGGGGGGAAATACGACTGTTCATCTGTCTCTGAATCCTCCTCTGAGGAGCTATCCGTAACCAGCAAGACATGCGCTTCGTCAGATAGCATTGTATGATCTGAAGACCTTGTTTTCACTCCAGATTTTTTCCATGACCGTGTCGAATGGCTGATGCACAGGAAGAGTTATTGAATGTACTAAAATTGTTGACAAATTTAATATGTAATAAAAAAAGGATGGCATGATATAATTCACATATAAGATGACTGGCTAACCAGGATGGCATTGCAAAATTCACATATATGATGCCTGGCTAAACAAGATGGCATTGCATGATTCACATATATGATACAAAAAATAAACAGATGGCATTCACACAATGCATGTCTAAACTAAGCAGATGACATATTTTATGTATAAAATAAGCAATGCAAGGCACCATATGCATGATATAACCAACATCAGCATGCCAAGTTAGAGCAAAAGATCTCAGGGGGTAAATAGGAGTGGTCTGCTCCCTCTGAATCCCCCTCTAAATAGTTATCTTCCTCTTGATTACAGTCTGGAATGGGGGGAGGGGGGTTGCTTTTGCGCCCACCATGGAGCGACGTCTGCATGAAATTTTATTGCCATGCAAGGCTCGTCTCTTTTGCTCTACATGTTCAGTACCATTGTGTACAAATAACTGAAATGCATAGGAATAAAACATAGTGAGATTATGTAAGGAGTGCATGCACAAATCCAGAGTGATGGTAGAAAACTGTGGATAGAACCAAAACCAATGATAGCAGGCAGATAATAGCTTCAGTTAAAAAATACAGATAATGGCTCCTTTAATGTTTGTTTCCACCCAACATGAAACTCATAGTAGACACCCGAGATTAACCAGATAGTAGACAGATAGTATTGATTGCTGCCCCAATATGTACCCCACAACCATTTAAAAACTCAAGTTTGAGCATTAGTTTGGACCTGACTCAGAGTCTAATCAGTGAACATGATGATAAAGTAGCTTTTCATCATATTAAGCGATGCATAACGAAAGCAGACACGAAAGAGTGCAACCTCTCTTGCGGACCCGTGTAGTCCTCAAGGTCATCTGCTCAATTGATGATGGTAATGCAGTTGTCGTGGCTGCTGGCGGCGGGGAAGAAGATATGAGGCAGCGAAAGACAGTATGGGGGGCAGATCCCTGCTGTGGTGAACCCGTCCGTCATTGGAGCAGCTGAGCTGGGGTGGACCACAGCGCAGCAGGAGCGGGACAAACCACACAAGGTTTTCTTTGACACATATCTGTAACAGAAGTAATTCTGTAAGGGCTTGTTTGAATTGGAGGATTCTAACAATGCAGGGATAGGAAATACACAGGAATAGGATAGGAATGCACGTGCAAACAGAGAATTTAAAAACACAGGATTTCTGCCAATCTGGGTGTTTGGTTCACAAGAATTGGAATATCACATGGTGCAAAGAAGCATGGGGAGATTAAGTCAAACCACAAGAAAATGTACGGTTATAATGCTATTATGCTACTATCTCTTAGTCTTGCACTTCATGAATAGGAATTTGAAAAGGAGGACAAGTGGATATTAAAATTCATATGGTTTTTCTTTCAAGGAGACACTAAAGGAACAAATACTACAGTTTTCCTTTCCTCCATTCCTTTGTACCAAATGCATGAATAGTTGTACCATAGGAAACTTTCCAATTCCTATGTTTTTCGTTCACTTTTCCTTTCAAGCACTGATGATTCTAGTAGGCAGGCTTGAACAGGGAAAAGCCTACACTCAAAAAATGTTTTTGTGCTACTTCTACTACTTTGGACCCAGGCCACTGCCCTACTAGCTCAACTCCCAGGCCCATCTACAAATGCAAAGCTCAAACGCGCAGAAATAAATAATGATGGCATTCAAGAGAGTCCATCACGGATAGCTAAGTTGCCTGGTACCTCACTATTGTCATATAGTAGGAGAAACTAATCGTATTTCACATTACTACGTGTGCTCAGTGGACAATATATATAACATGTAGAGTAAAAAAGCGATGCAACAAGTGTACAACCTCTTTGGCGAAGCCATGTCGATCTCAGCATGATTGGGTTGGTCGGTGAGGATGCTCCGGCTGAATTGGCTGTCGGAGGAGGGGAAGAAGATCTTATGCGTCTGGAGATGGAGCCGGGGGTACTGCTCCGCTAAGATGGAGGGTTTGGTCATTGGAGCAGCTCCGGTGAGTTGTACGACGGCGAGGCTGAAGCAGGACAAGAGAGACAACGTTAACCTGAGTGGAATTCTAATAGCATCTCCAATAGATGATGTAAAATACATAACCACAAAGTGCTAGATATAAAATACATCAGCCGCTCATCTCTGAACTTAACTGTTGAAACTAAATTTAACTGTCGAAACTGAATTTTACAGTTGAAACTGAATTTTGCTGTTGAAACTGAATTTTACTGTCGAAACTGAATGCACTAGTAGCAGAAAAGCAGTAGCAGCGCCCGGAGCAGCAGCCCGTGTGAGAACCGGGGCAGCTGGTCGTGTAGCAGCATCTCGGGTAGCAGCTACAGGGGCTCGAGCGAGAGCAGGATCTGCTACTCGTGCAGCAGCAACGCGAGCAAGAGTAGAGCAGCAGAGCAAGCAAGAGCAAGAGCGAGAGCAGCAACGCGAGCAAGAGCAAGAGCAGACCAGGCAGGGGACCGAGAGCAAGAGCAGAGCAGCAGCGCGAGTGAGAGCCAATGCAGCAGCAGCTCCTACTGATGTGGACGTTGCCGCCGAGGGAGCGACGCCATGGAGGAAGTGGCCGGTGCTGCCGCCGTAGATGGAGCCGCGCCATGTCGGCTCGGGACTGAGCGCCGGCAGCACCGTGAGATCGAATCAAGAAGAAAATGCAGCGATTAGTGTAGAACCTCTTTGGTGGCACCGATTAGGCCTCAGCTTCATCCGAGGAATCGGTGATGATGCTACTCTTCCGGTGGTGCAGGTGAAGACGGCGGTGTGGGAATGGAGGTGGCACGAAAGACGAGGGGAACGTCGAGGCATCTCCTTGGAGGTGGAGGACGGGGTGGCTGAACCGGCGGGACGACGGGATCAACGACGGATCCTCATCCAGTGCGGTGGATGAGGGACGTCGAGGTGTTGCTGTGGACGACGTCGTTGGGGAAGAGGCTCCGGCTGGGTGGGCGGACGAAGGAGGGTGTGGGGCTTCGCGGGTTTTCGCGGCCTCGGTGTACGAATGGGGGGGCGGAGGGGATGGGAGGGGGGAACCATGGCATAGGGACGTGCTTGTCCGAAATGTGGGGTAAGTTACGAAAATACCCCCACCAATTTGAGCTAGGTGGTTCTTTCGGTTGAGGGCTATCACGGGCATTTCGCGTGTTGTGATTTCACAGGAGGTGGGAGTTTTCGCGCGCGTTGAAATTTTGGGATAGCAAGGCGTGGGTTGAGATGGAGGGAGTTTTCGGAGCACAACGAGACAAAGAGATATCTTAAAATTTTAGGGTAACAAGGCGCGGGTTGAAGAGGCGGGAGTTTCGCAGCACGATAGACAAAGATGCTAGCTTGAAATTTTGGCATAACAAGGCGCGGCTTGAAATTTCGGGAGAACAAGCTTAACGTGTACAAAAAAAAGACAATTCGCACCTCACTAGAGAGAGCCATGTCCCGTTTTACTATATTACTAGAAATGCATTCAAATACAACAACAAAAAACTTAAAAAATCAGGACAACAAACTTAACATGTACAGTACCAAATCAATTTGCTCTTCCCTCAACAATAAAAAAAAACAATTCGTGTTGTCTAGCATATGGACTAAATTTGAGTATATTTTCCCTGTTTGAATGGGATTTTACTCGGGTTAGTTATACAACCATCTAAATATTATCTTCACAACACATGACATGAATATAGGAGTAGTAAATTCCCATATAAATATGAACTACATGTACATACGATCTCGAATTCAAGTATATGTATCCATTTTATGTTGAATTCAAATCATATATAGTACATGTACGCTCTAGCTAGATGTTCAGAATCTAAACCATGTATGATACTACGTACAATGTGTTTAACACGCACAACACACACACACCATTTAGACTAGTAAGGTACACGTGCATAGCACGCATGAGATTTGGCAACCAAATTATGAATAAATATCACATTATAGCATGTAAGCTTTGAGTCATATATGCATGATGTAGATGTTCGTTTAATTCCTATAGTTCATCTCATTCAAAATCAATTAGTTTTTATAAAAAAGCTAATCTATTTTAAGATTCATGGAATTGTGCATTGTAAAGCATAAAGTAAAAACAAATAATGGCAATTCCTCTAGAAAAAAATTGGGCAATTATGATACGGAAGATTCTAGAAAAAAGGATAAGTGCTTGTGTTTTGAGGTTTGTGCATTATGCTTAAGTTCAACCATGGAGTCTTCTAGATTGTACATGTGGCAAAATCTGGTGGAATGTAGATGATATCCAACGGCTAGTAGTGCTCGGATTTGCCATCTCTGCACCATCGGATTGGCTTCATCCAACGACCATCTTTCAAAGTTATTCGCACACTATATAGGGGTATAGATATGTGATGCGAAAGCCACCCATCATCTCCAATTTGAATAGTGTGTCCATGCATGGATGCAATGTGGCCAAACGATGCCTGCCATCGGTATCTCAAATTCAAATCAGTCTGACCTTGTTCAATGTGTATACAGTATAGCATGCTCGTTTCCAAACCATACCACGCATATCTCAGTTATATTCATGCATGCATGGGTTTCAAACATCATGATCTCTTATTCAAATATTTGAATTCAACTTTACATTGATTATGACCTCACCTAGTCTTTTACACCCACACAGTCGTCTTCTCTTTATATTTGTACCACTAACTTTCTCTCATGCATGCATGCACACACACTACCACTCGGCATTATCCATTGCACACATGCAATCTTTTTCTTCAGGTCGGTCTCCCATGCATGCACACACACACACACACACACACCTCCCCCTCTTCGTCACTTCGGGCATTCTTTATCTCTCACATGCATGTGCAACGATCGATGTTACTCTATGTGTGTATATATATAGCTAGGTCTTTCCCAGTTTACCACACAAACCGATCGATCTATATATTAGTCAGGTCTCACCCTCGTTCCCACATACAAACGCGCGGGTGCATGGTGGAGCACACTTGTACAAAAAATGAGCGTGTAGAAAGGCTTTAGATGATGTGCCACTAGTCTATATCTATACCTCTATATCTATATCTATACCCCTATATTGAGTGTGAATAAATTTGAAAGATGGTCATTGGATGAAGCCAATTAGACAGTGCAGAGATGGCAAATCCGAGCACTACTGGCCATTGGATATCATCTACATTCCACCAGATTCTACCACATGTACAATCTAGATCGACTCCATGGTTGAACTTAAGCATAATGCACAAACCTCAAAACACAAGTACTTCTCCTTTGTTCTAGAATCTTCCGTATCATAATTGCCCAAACTTATTTTCTACTCCCTCCGTCTGAAAAACTTGTCCCAAGCTTGTCCCTTAAATGGATGTATCTAGCATTAACTTGGTGCTAGATACATCCATTTGAGGGACAAGCTTTTTCGGACGGAGGGAGTAGTTAAATTGCCATTATTTCTTTTTTCTTTATTCTTTAAAACGCACAATTCCATGAATCATAAAATAGGTTAACTTTTTTATAAAAACTAATTGATTTTGAATGAGATGAACTATAAGAATTAAACGAACGTCTACATCATGCATATATGACTCAAAGCTTACATGCTATAGTGTGGTATTTATTCATAATTTGGTTGCCAAATCTCACGCGTGCAATGCACGTGTACCTTACTAGTACTTCCAGTATGTGCAAAACACGTAAATTAGAATTCCAATGGCACGCTACACAGTGTCTCTCCCTTTTTAGTTAATATATTATGATTAAAATGATGTGGGGGCATCCATGAAGCCACGTGGCACATGTGGAGGCGTTGTCACGACCTCCTTGTGTGGATTGATCACAGTGACGTGCTGCTGGTTCCAGAAGAATGTACTCGTCCTCTCTCACGCACACTGGCAGTACATGCACAAAGCGAAGATGTGCACGCACGCACTCAATCCCTCGCATGCACACGCGGGTACACAGTGGGACGCATTTTTGTACGAAGATCCACCCCATGTGATAATTTGACGCGTGTAAAGTTGTTCACTTCATTGATGGTCAATTAATACAGTGCATGCAAATTGAGTGGACGTGAGGGAGGAAGTTGTTCAGAAAGACATTACTACTCCACTGCGTGCATGCGAGTAGTTAAATCATGGGTTGCTACTTCCATTGGTCTCCTTCGTATTTTGTGCCAATTTTTGACCATAATTTTAAGTAACAGAATATTTATGCATGTCATAAAAATTAATGTCATCAAAAACTATGTTCAAATGTGATTCCAATGATATAATTTTTGGTGACATGCATTAACATTTTCTTAGTTAAATTTTTGGTCAAAAATTGGCACAAAATAAAAAGGGGGCCAATAAACCAGGACACAGGCAGGATGATCAATTTTTGCCTGGGTTACTGTTGGTGGCCTTTGTATTTAAATATGGACGGAGTGGAGTAGTACTATCTTTATCTTAGCCTCGTAGGGCTCTCCCAGTGCCTATGCTCGCCTCCCCGCCTCGCCCACCGGATCCCGCCATGGATAATCCCTTAGATCCCAGGATCCCGCAGGCTGCCCTCTCGCTGTGGCCCACAGCACTGCCGCCTTTGAGCGAAACCCACATGTGTTTTAGAGGGGATCCATTGCTCTGGAATCACAGATCAGTGGCACCGGAGGACATGCTAGGGCTGCATTTCAGGTGGTGGGCAGCAAGGGCAAATCGGATCGAGGAAACATCGCATCGATTGGAGACAAGTTCGAAGGAGCTGCGCCTGGCGAAGCACAAGGCGGAGGCGCAAGTCAATCTCATGGGAGAGATGCTGAGGGATGTCAGCATCTGGTAGCGTTGCGTTGATTTCAAGCTGGGGCTAATGGCAGAGATCATATTCACGGAGTCGACTGCGGGGGAAAGAACGTGCATGCCTACGGAATGGGATGAGCAGCCGGTGCAACTGTTCAAATGGGTGGTAGGAGAAACCAAATCGCGGGACCAGCTGCGGCGGCGCCGCTGGGCATGCATCGTAGGCGAGGTGAGCTGCCCTCCTTCCCCGCCAGCGATGCAGTGACCTACTCGGTTGCTGCTGCAGTGAACTTGCGGCGCCATGGCGGTTTGCAACCGTGATAATCACTCCATATATATGTATTGTATTCCTGTGAAAATACTTGGTCATTTGGAAAAAGATGGTAGTAATTGATTTATCACTAGTGTTTGAATGATTGGTCGTGACAATCACCCGAAGCCACAACTAGAAGTCTCCATCGCATAATACTTACGGTCGGTCGCACCAATAGACGGTCGGTCGGACCCGCGTCTCATCGAAGGGACACACATCGGCTTGGTCTGACATGTATGACCAGTTACATCACTGACTTGTGCGACCGCATTTGAGCAGTAGTACTTGAAATTTGTGTTCCAGGAAACTTATCGGGAGCCGTTTCGGGCCTCGAAACCAAAACCATCAATTAATCTTTAGCTTGTTCCCATCACATTCCAAAGTAGTACTACCATGCTATAATTAAGTGCAAACCTGCTCACACCTAGTATGTATCAAACCTGAATGTGTTCCCACTATGCAAGTTTTATAGTACTAGTGCTAGTACTAGGTTATAAAAAGGGGAACTACCTAGCCGAAAATCACTCTACCTTCCTCCTCATAAGTCTTTCTTGTTCGTCCGTCCTTGCCATGGCCGGTGTGTTGAGCACTAGGTCGAGAACTACTCGTAACAAGGGAGCGGCGACCAAGGCCACGGAAAAAAAAAAGAGGGCTCACCGCCTCGCAGAGACCTCGAAAGATCTCTCACGGGCAGGCGAGGGCTCCCAGGAGCGCCCTAGCCGCGGAGGCGAACATGCCGAGCTGGCGGCGTTGGAGTCGTTATCCCTCGACGACATGCCCGATCAGCTCAATAAGCAGAAGGAGTTCATCGACAACTTGGTGGAGCTGCTGAAGGAGAGCCTCAACGACATGCCCGCTGAGCTCAATGAGCAGGGGGAGTTGACCGCCAGCTTGGTGATGCTGTTGAAGGAGAGCATTGCCTTGGGTAAGAAGGCGACCGGCGAAATCCTGCAACTTCAGGAGGACAAGGCGAAGCTCTGCCACGAGCTCGACCTGCTGAAGGAGGAGAACACCGGTTGGAAGAAGCTGCATGAGAAGAGTAGTTCCTCGGTGAAGATGCTGCACGCCCTCGTCATGGAACAGAAGGAGGAGTTGGCAAAGTTCCGCATCGAGCACCCGGCTACTATCAAGGTACGTAATGCGGCCGTGGAACAGATGATGAAGGCTCACGTTGAGAAATCCCGCGTCATGGAAAGAATGAAGAAGATGGCGGAGGAGATGCGCGAGGAGATGGAGGTCATGGAGGCGATGAAGAAGCAGTTACGACTTCGCGGCTAGCAACCTTTCATGTAGTAGAGAGCAGCGCCCCAGATTTGTGTGTGCGTCTTCCTTCTTTTTTTTGGGGGGGGGGGGGGGGTAATCTTCCTTCTTCTTTTGCTCCTGTGTTTCTTCATTTGCTTCGGGTGTTTCACCGCACGTGTCATCTTCTCTGTGATGCATGAATAGAACAATGCTAACAATGAGCGGTGCCGTGGGATCGATGACTAGCAAATTAGATCATTTTTTATCGCCATATCGCACTGGGCTGCGGTGTTTCGTGCTCCTCCGTCGTACTAGTACTCCAGTGGAAAACTTGAGTATACCGCACGATTCTTTGCTCTTCCTCAGGTCATCGGCAACATTTATACGAGCAGTCAAATCACAAGGCCCGCCTTCCAGCAGTAATGAGCCGTCAAATCACAAAGGCCCTCGCCTCTCGTGAAACCGACCAAGCAAGACTGCCCCACCCTCTAGCCTTTTAAATGTATACTTTTGTACAGTAGTAGTATCGATGGATTGCGCCATGGAGCAAAACTAACAAGATGAAATTAAATAAAAAAGTGGTACATATAGAGAGCGCTCGTCGCCAAATTATGCATACAGTACTATTAAAAAAGCTAGTACGTGCTTAGATGGGGTGCTAAAGTCTATTAAAGAAATTAGCATACCTATTTAATTCTTTGACAACTAAACTCCTTCATGCTTTTGGTAAACTTCTCTCATTTAAGTTTTTTTTAGAATTACATATCTCATTTAAGTGTTTTGCGTATGTGGCATGCTTAGAGCGTGGTTAATAGTATAGCCAACTGCTGGCTATATGATGTTGGCCATATATATTTTACGTATATAATGTGAAGAAACGAGTGGTAGTACTACCAACTACAAGATGAACTGTAAGAAATACTAGTATGTACGTACTGAAGAGTTAAAGTAACGAGAAGGAACATAACATAGTTCTGCTGGGGGCTCAGCACAACACACCCCTCAAATAAAACTAAGCACCCTGAAATTAAACTAAGCAACTAATCTGGTAGACACTGCATTAGAACCACCATGAGCAACGACACTGCCACCTTACTCGGACTCCTCGTCCACGTGCTCGACTTCGTCTTTGTCCCTCTTCCTCTTGGCCGATACTTCTTTTCTTGAACCGCACACTTGGCTCTCACTCTTCATCCAACCCTTGTAGATATTGAAACAAAGGTAGGCATCCATTGCAGCATACTGGATGTGGTCTCTATCTAGTACATTCCACTGCCATGTAAGATGAAACTCGGGCGGAGGTTTCGTCAGTTTACCGTACGAAGGATCAACCATGGCTCCTTCCAGGGTCAACATTGAAGGCTGACGGGTGGGCACCAGCCCATTCTTCTGGAGGTCGAAGGGCTGGCCTACAATGAGGCCTATCCGACTCAGGACTCTTCTGTCGTTCATAAAGTCTACAGTAACGAATTTGACTTTGCCGCCCACGAGGAAGTTCTTAAAATCCTCGCACTCAATGTCGGCATGGCATATGTGGTAGACCAAGCACAAGTTATGCACGCAAACCTGGATCATGGCAGGCTTCTTCCTCTCTTCCTCCTTTAGATTCTTCTCTTTTCCCAGGACTGTGGTGTACTCAACATCTAGCCCAGCGACCCACTCATCACCATTTGACTTTTCGAACATGCGTCTAAAGCAAGCAAGTCATCCTTTCACCGTCGCGGAAGAACGGGTGTAGATGATGTCGAACTCATCGCCGGTGATGGTTCTAACCTTGTACTCACCGCCGATCATGGAGATTTGGGATGCCATGGATTTGGGAGGAGGTTTAGGTTAGTGGAACTGCTGTAATGTGAAAGGACGGGATGACTAGGAGCGAACTGCCGTAATGTTAAAGGACGGCCGGGGACGAGTAGGAGCGAACTGCTAGCGGTTTTCCGATTGTAAAAATGCTTGAGTGGGTCGTGCGAACAGCATGGTAGTGGCTTGCCCGGTGGATAAATGAATTCATGCACAATACTATGGGGGCCCAATTAGATGTCATGTCTACTACACGCCCAATTAAATGGCTTCATGCATCTGCGTGTTCGCATGTCAAGCGTCGGGAAAATTACAGGTGATACAAAGCTTTCCATGCTCCCATGATACGGGTTTCCGAGAGCCCTTGGATCTGAGATCGAACGGTTGCATGGCATGATTCTAGACCTATGGGTGAATATCCTATCCTGGAGGGTTATTCTGCAAATTTTCAGCAACTTAGCATGCGACCATTCGATCTCAGATCGAAGGGCTGTCAGCAGCCCGTATCATGGTCGCGCCTACCACGACCGTCACCTCGCTCGCGCAGTCGCGCCCTTGGAGATTTCAGACGGCTACAAATGAGCATTTTTCTGCCTACTTCGCATGCATGAAACTACTTCCTTCGTCCAGGTGCGTTAGGCTATATGATGTTGGCATGTCATACATAGTCATCACTTAGTCACTCATACAACAAGGTTAGCTATAAGGTTGGCTATAAGAATATATTTTTTACTTCTCTCTATCTCTTTCTTCGTAGTATCTACTGCATTTGCCAAGCAGTAAGGAGTACTAGTACTTGGCACCTGTATACCATGGAGGTGGCCAGGAATCAGGAGACTCACGCCAGTCGTAGCGCCGCAGTAATAATGATAATGGCAAGTCAAATCACTGGGCCCCACCTGTCCAGCAGTAACGAGCCGTCAAACCACACAGCCCTACATGTGCAGCAGCCTACTCCCTCATCTTCTCGCCTCTCTGTCGAACCGACTAGGTGGAACTGCCCCGCCTACCGTGCGGGAAAAGCCCCGCCCTCGAATTTTAAATATAATTTTGTATCCATGGATTGCGCCATGGAGCAAAGCCTCAAGAAAACGGCGGTGCACATGTATACAGCATGCCCGTCGCGTTCGCGTCGCACCCCAGACGGTCGGTTGGTCTGGCACGCCACTCTCCGAATGGAACACGCGTCATATTGCGTTTGCACACACATGTGGGACCGCAATTGAGAACCGACCATAGGCACACTCCCCCGTCCCTGCAAGTCGGCTGAGTTAATAGAAGAGAGAGACAAGCGATAGTAGTACTGGAGCAGTGCTGTAAACACGTCGGTGCCTGGACGATCCCTGCACGACACGGGCGATCAGTTCGTCCATGCATGTGACCAGACTCCAGCAGATGGCTGGATTGGCTATCGTCTACATATCGTGCAGGCTGTGTTATACAGGGCTGTAGTTCTGATGAGAAATCTAAAAAAAGGTTTCTTGTCATCTCGCAATATTAGGTGTCATGTGCTTCGAATCACTGCGAGGGTTAAACAGCGACAACTGCGTTCCTCCAAGGCGCTGGTCATTGGGGGCACATGCACGAAGACTACTCGGCTGCCATCTAGGTCAAGCCGGCTATGTTAATTAGGACATCTATCGATTGATCCCTTTTCTACGAGTTTGTCTTTAATTTGAGCTTTGATCCTCGTCTAGTTTGTCCGTCGGGATTCATGTTGTCTCCTTGGGGCAGTGAGTCATGTGGCATTTTTTCGTGTTATGTATATGTTAATCCGGTGCTTCAGATCAAAATGATGACAACTGTGCCTCCGGGGCACGTGCATGAAGACTTCTCGACAGTCCTTGATGAGGTCAAGCCGGCTCCGGTAGATAAAAGAAAACTACTCCACTACATAGGCAGGAGCCTCCGCGCTTGCTTGCTAGTGTTGCTCTCTTCACACTCGCTTGTCCTCTCTCTCTGCTCACTGCTGGTCACAGATCCGGCCGGATCCCCTCCACCGGTGAAGGTGAGAAGGTGCAATGTTCACGTGGTCGTCCTCGGCGACGGCTCTTACCCACTGCCGGCATGTCTCGATCAGCGTGCCTTGTCGTTCTCTCCCACGCAGCACCGACTACGGAGGGCCTCCGACCCCTTTTTCCTCGCTGCCGTAGTGTGGGCAGATCCGGCCTCCCGCTGCCCACCTAGCGACATCCCAGCGACCCTCAGGTATAACTTCCTTTGAAACCGGCCTTGCTCTACTGCCCCATCTCCTGACGTCGCTGCATTTGTATCTTTTACTATTTCTCAGGCCCCCTCGTAGATAGGATCGATCGGCTGTTTGAAAGCCACCTATATTTTTACTGTTAAGAGGTAAAACTACTTCATGCAGTCAAATCTAGTACTACTTGGTTCAAACAAGGAAGAAAGGGGGTGGGGGGTGGGGGAAGATTTGTTACCTGAATCTAGGACTTGGTCGAAACAGGAAATAATGGGGGCAAAAAATAGCAGAGACTGGCTATCCAACTGGTCTCTTGGTCTAATAGGGAAATAAAGGGAAACACAGTACAAACTCAATATAAACCGATCTATTGGTTGAAAAAGGAAAGAAAGTGTGGACGGGGGGACAAGTCAACAGAGTATGTCCAACACTAGATTTGCTAGCCTCACACAGTATAAGGTGGCTATACCGAACAAAAATGGGACCAACCCAGTCCCCAGATATCCTGTACTAATGTTTGTTGCCCCGAGCCTCTCTTATGTAATGCCACTGGTAAAATGTAGCAGTCCCACTATTAAAAGTATGGACACGTTAAACCAATGTTGTTTTCAGTGTAATGCCTCCAGTAATATGAATCAATAGCACTGTTTTTCATGTCCTGCTAAATTTCCCATTAAGATAAGTTGCTTCTTTTCGTTAGAAATGCAACTGTCCCGGTCCGCCTACTCTCCCGTGCCCAAATACCAACTCTTTAGCAGCTGTTAATGTAATGTTGCTGGTAAAATGAAGCAATGGCATCATTAAAGTAATGTCGTATTTAACGGTTGTCATAGTTAATCCTAATGCCCACACTAATATCTAGCAATGCTGCTGCTTTAGAAATTGCTACTATCCTTGTAGGATCGCCATTCATATAAGGAACATGCTTCTTTTCATTTGATGTATGTTTCATCACTTGTTAGTCACCCTCCTTTCCACCTTTTTGTGCAAACAGAGATATACATTTCACACTTGATCTTAGTTGAACTGCACAAATGATATCCAAATTAGTTGAACATTCCACGAGCTTCATGACCAACCTTGATGTTGCTCAATTTTATTGCAACTAATGAAGAAGAAACTGCTAGCTCATGGGACATTGCTTCATTTTAGGTGAACTGCACAAAAAGGTCCCATGAATTGAATCATCCATGTTGGTGACTGGTGTCATCCCTTCTACGATGGTGTTGATTGCAGATATGGTTCCTGTCGCGAGGTGTGTTCCTTTTTGGTCCGACCTTTTGCCAAAGATCCTGCATGTTGACTCTGCTCTTGTGCTACTGTTTTGGCACTGCCATGATAAAGCAGTAATGTTATTATTTTGCACCTTAATCTAGTGGCACTATTAATTTCAGGCAATGTTTTGGCACCGCTAGTGGCACTGATTTTTTTTATATATCGAAAGAGGGGGTTTCCTCTGATTTCATTAAAGAAACCCAACCATAGAGAACCATTATCCGACAACATCTCAGTGTAAACGGGCAGTTATGCAACTACTGCTAGAACGGACTGAGTACTAGCAGGAGACAAGTTCGCCGCATAAGCTAGGAAGGTAGGGAGACGCAGCACCAGCTCGACCAAGTTTGGATTACAACCCAAATGCTAACACAGAAACATTAGGGGGGAAGATAGGGACTGAAAGAGCGAGCTTCAGCATCCCAGTCTAAGCACCCCCAGCCTCCATCCTTGCGACGCACGGTACACCTCGCTTGCCACCTGCTCCACCCTAGTGCCACTGATAAAATAAAGTAATAATACAGTTAAAATAGACCGAGTGTAGATAAAGAAAGTTCTTCTCTTTGTTAGTATATGTTTCATCAACTAGTCCCATTGTTAATGTTTAAGTGTTTCTGCAAACTGGGGTACTTAATTTTAGTTGATCTGCACAAAAATAGAGATTGGAATGTCTCAAGGCCCCTCCTTGTACTACCGCTATACACTGATGTTCATCACTGGCAGAAGGTGTATCGGGAAGAATTGGGTTGATTTCCAATATGAGGCCTACCGTATGAGGCGTCGCAAGGCCGATCTCGCCCTCACAGCATGGCATATGTCGGCATTCTGGGAACGGGGGTACCCAGACTTGCCTGACTGCGGCCCACGGCATGGCTCCATCGACGACCTGGTACGGCCCAGCTTCAGCGACAACAACTCAAGACCCTCGCGAGGGGCCAAGCCTTGTGAGGCGGACGACACCAAGACCCCCCCCCCCCCCGAGGAGCGGCCTCCTCAGGCTGGCTCCTGAGGAGCGGAGAGTTCCATGCAAGCCTCACCTCGTGAGGTCCGAATGACGTGAGCCATGACGACCAAGGCCAGGCGTGCGCCAGCGGGTGCAGTGTACTAGTTTCCTCTTTGGTGCCAAGGAGGCAAGCGCAGGCGCGGAGTCCCAAGGAATCAGCCAAAGGTTTCCATTCCCGTGCAACAAGACCAAGACCGCCAGGACGGCAGGACGAAGGTCATCACCAAGCCCACCACGGTGTCACGACCAGAGGCTTTTGCAGGCGAATACTACTTTTGTCAGGATAGCATGTACTGGTTGTCTCCCTTCGAATTTGGCCATTGTGGGATCCCTTCCCGCCTTTCATTTGGGAAGAGGACCAAGGCCACTATAAATAGGACTTAGCCACTACCATAGAGGGGGACGGATCATTCAGATCACCCTCACTCCACCAGCTCACTCGAGCACAAGAACACCTCTCCTCCTGAGGCTGTTCGCCTCTGTACTAGTTCATCCTCAGCCCCTCGAGGCCAATCCACCACAAAGCAGGAGTAGGGTTTTACACCACAAGGTGGCCCGAACCTGGGTAAACTGCTGTGTCCCTTACCCTTACTATTCGTTGGGCTAGGCTGCGAGATTAGCGAGTAGGCAGACTGGGGAGGACGAGTTCTTCGCACGCACCCCAGAGTTCAAACCTCTCAAGGGTTTGCGGAACCCGAAATCCGACATTTGGCGCGCTAGGTAGGGGTGCGTCAAAGCTTCGCCTCTCCGTCCGCCGCACTCCGCCCTCGCCGTTCAGCTCTCATGGCGGGTGCCTCTTCTCTGACTAGATCGGCGGGTGCGCACGGAGGCGCCGTGGGTCTCCGGGCCTTCACCCCCTTCTTACGGCGAGTGCAGTGGCCGCCCAAGTTCAGGCCGGAGGTGCCGCCTCGCTACGACAGCGCGGCAGACCCGGTGGTGTTTCTCCAGGCGTATGAGGAGGCGGTTCTGGCGGCCAACGGCGACGGCAAGGTCATGGCGAATTGGCTTCCCATGGCCCTCACGGGCGTGCCGCGCGCTTGGCTCCTGGGCCTGCCGGAATCCTCGGTGGCTTCCTGGGAGGAGCTGCGCGGCCTTTTTGTCACGCAATTCATGACGCCGACACCTTACACCGTCGCAGCCATCCTCGGTGGCTCGCAGGCACCGCCCTCGGATCACCACATCAAGCAGTTCTTTCGCCAGGCGGGTGCCACCCACGTGCAGCGGGTGGCACCGCCGCGCTGGGCGGCGCCCAAGGCCGATCTCACCTTCGACTCCGGGGACCTTCCCGCGGTCACGGCCGGCGCCGGCGCTCTCCCGATGCTCTGCACCCCCACCATTTGCAACGTGGCGATCACCAAGACCCTCATCGACGGAGGAGCCGGCCTCAACGTGCTCTCGGTAGAAGCATTCGGCTTGCTTCATGTGCCCCATGGCTGGCACCGCCCCACGAAGCCCTTCTCTGGAGTCGTCAACGGCTCCACCAACCCCCTTGGGCAGATCCACCTCCCCGTCACCTTCGGCACCCGCGACAACTACCGCACCAAGCTTATCGACTTTGACATCGCCCGCATCAGCCTCCCGTACAATGCCATCCTTGGGTACCCGGCCCTGGCCAAGTTCATGGCAGCGACTCACCCTGCCTACAACCTCATGAAGATGCCGGGAAGCAGCGGCGTCCTCACCGTGGCAGGAGACACCAAGGACACACTATTAGCCCTCAAGCTCGCCTTCAGGGCCGCGGCGGCCGCGCGGCCGACTGGGGAAGGGGCCCCAGAGGCTCCGGGGGCTGTGCCAGCGAAGAAGAAGCAGTTGTTCTCTCAAGATCGGGCCGAGACGAAGCAGGTGCCGGTCGATGAAGATGGGGCATCGGGTGCCACCTTCACCATGCCAGCCTCCCTCCAGATCAAGAAAAGGTGTTGGTCGACTTCTTACGCGTGAACAAGGAAGTGTTCGCATGGGAGCCCAAGGATCTGGTTGGGATCCCAAGGGGAATAATCGAGCATCACCTGAGGGTGTGCCCTAACGCACGACCGGTAAAGCAGAAGGCACGGCGGCAGTCCACAGAGAAGCAGTCGTTCATCGTCCAAGAGACCCGCAAGCTGCAAGAGGCTGGTGTCATTTGGGAGGTGCGGTACCCAGAATGGTTGGTGAACCCGGTTATCGTCCCCAAGAAGGGCAGAAAGGAGCGTATGTGCGTCGACTTCACTAACCTCAACAAGGCTTGCCCTCAAGACCCCTTTCCGCTTCCGCGTATCGATCAGATCGTCGACTCCACCGCCGATTGCGACCTGCTGTACTTCCTGGATGCCTTCTCAGGCTTTCACCAAATCAAGATGGCGGTGCAAGATGTTGAGAAGACGGCTTTCCTGACCCCATGCGGGGTGTATTGCTACACCTGCATGCCGTTTGGGCTGCGTAACGCCAGAGCAACCTTCCAGCGGCTGATGCACATCGCTCTGGGCCGGCAGCTCGGGAGGAACGCAGAGGCATACATCGACGACATAGTGGTGAAGTCTCGGGAGGCAAGAACCCTTATTGAAGACCTAGAAGAAACATTTGCCAGCCTGCGCAAGGTGGATCTGTGACTCAACCCGGAGAAATGTGTGTTCGGTGTCCCATCCGGCAAGCTGCTGGGCTTCTTGGTATGCACAGAGGGATCGAGGCTAACCCAGAGAAAGTCAAGGCCATAGAAAGGATGAGCTCGCCACAGACTCTCAAGGAGATGCAGAAGCTGGCAGGTTGCATAATCTCGCTGGGGCGTTTCATCTCCAAGTTCGGAGAACGCGCCCTCCCGTTCTTCAAGCTGATGAAAAAGAAAGGACCATTCGAGTGGACTCCGGAGGCTGACGCGGCCTTCCAAGACCTCAAGAAGTACCTCACCAGCCCACCGGTGATGGTGGCGCCACGTCCCCTGGAGCCCCTGGTGCTCTACTTGGCCGCCACGCCTCACTCAGCCAGCGCAGCACTGGTGGCAGTGAGGGAGGAGCGCCTGGTCAAGGGCTCACGATGGGGCACTGCAACACCCCAAAAATTTAATCATGTTTTTACTAAATAAAATTTTTCCAGAATTAAAATTTTGAATTTTTACTAGGTCTTTTATTAATTTCAGAACCATTTTCTGTTTCTGTTTATCAAAATTCTTCCCTCCATATAGAATTTTTTGGAAATAATCTTGTGGCTTTGGTAGTTTTCTCAAATCATTTCAATTACATTTTAATAACAGTAAGAATTATTTTCATAATAAAAATTGCCCAAACAATTCTTTTAATAGCATTTACAACACTTTAAAAGCTTCTGTTGCACTACAACTATTTTAAATAATTCTTTTAAAATCCCACAAAAATTATGGGAGGTCATGTGATGCCTACATATCACTTTTATGCAAAAACCAAACTTGGTCTTTTGAAAATTTTGAGTGAAACAACCTCTTCTCAATTCTGTCCTGAATTTGTGTTTCTACTACAACCCCAATTTTCCTTGCTCCAATAATTCTGAAAGTTTTCCCACTTATAGTCCTTCCAACCAAAACCTTTAGTCCAGAAGATCAGCTTCATTTGCAACATTTAGATCTACCAAATATCCTCCTGTAGTTTCTGTCCAGAAATGAATTCTGGTAAAACTTGCACTAGCAAGTTTCTCTTATTGACAAACCAACCCCACCATAATATCTAGCATCTAAAGAGACACCATACTACCAAGTATAATTTCCAACAAAGTTCCCTAGCTAGCTCTATCATTTTGTCAAACAGATTGTGTGCATGATAGAATTTGGCTACCTATCAAAACTACATTAGGAACTTGATCATCTGACCCAACTAGCATGTCTAGCATTCTAGTCATCTTAGAAAATGCCACCCTGCCAAAAACCAGATCTACAGGACCAACCTAGTGCCCCCTGGCATTGGGTCGAGCACCTGGAGTGCATGCTCAGAGCGCGGCCAGAGCACTGGTATTGCAGGCATCGGCATCGCCCTGGCGCCGTGCCTCTGCCGCCTCCCTCGCTCATGTCCCTCCTCTGCTAGCTTCATGGGCAAGTCACCGCCCTCGCCGACACTCTTCCTTGGCCTCTAGCGTCGACCAGCTGCCGCCCGCACCGTCCATCGCTGCTGGCATCTCGGGCATGGCCCTGCTAGGACGCGTGGCGCGCCCTCGAGCCAGCCAGCCACCCCCGGCGTAAATACGGGCGGCCACCGTCCTCACCGACTCCGCCGACCACCAGCAACCTCGCCACCGGCCTCTAAATGCCATAAATGGCCGCCGCCGTCATGCCTTCCTCTTGAAGCCACGGGCACGGCCACCCCGTGCTATTTAAGCCGCTGCGAGCTCACTCCACTCCGGACCACCACACCTCCCCCTTCGCTACGAGCCTCCAGGAGCGACCAGACGACCGGAAGAGGCCGTCTTCCCCGCCTCCGACAGACACGGCCGCCGTTATCCTGTCGATGATTCTGTCGCAAACACAGCCCCTCTACTCCACTTTCCGCCACCAAACCACTCAGTGAGCACCCCTGCATCGACTCCGCACCTCAATTTTGCCGGAGGGGCATCGGAGGCAAAATCCCCAATTTGGGTTCCGCCGGAGCCTCTCGGGAGACCTCGCCGCCGGCGAGATAGGGCTCCCCGACGACCGTAACGCACCTCAACAGGATCACCAACTCCTCCTGAGTCCATCCCCGTGCTTACCTCCTTGATTGGCGCCGCCGTACGCCGGCGCCGGACGCCAGAGCTCCGCCTCGGTTCGGCCGCGGAAGGAGGAGGCGCGGGCGACCGGTCAAATATGACAGGTGGGCCCTAGGACCCACTGTCAGCGACTTGGCACCGCGTCATCGGCCTCCCGCGCAGCCGAGCGTCTCTGGGCTTGGCCCAATAGCCCACGCGACTATACCCCACCCAGGGCACACCTCTGTCCCTTTCCATTTTTTTTCTTTTTCCAGTAAACTTCCAATAATTCCATAGCAATCTTTTCACATCCAAATCCAGTTATTCAAATTTCTAAAGACTTATAAAATCATGCTCTATTATTCTAGCTAGGGTGAACATTTTTACTTAGCTTAGTTTTTTTGGGTCTATTTAATAGTCCTTTTAATCATTTATTCCATCTTAGAATTGCTCTAAGTAATTCATATGAACTCCAAATAAATTGATTATTTTTCTGAAATTCCTTATATTTCACCTAGTTTATTTTAGTATTTATTTCAAAAATTTCCAAACAACTTTTTAGTACTATTTTTGAATTATGTGGTAATTCAAATATTTTTGAAAATTGGAATGGTGGGAAGATAATGTTTTCAAACTTTTTGAGTGCAACCAACACCCCTGCATGCTCAAGGCAAGCATCTTGAACACTTGATATGGTGAATTGCATAGTTGTTTGTTTGCAAGAATAAATGCATCATGAATATGTTGAATTCAAATAAAACTGGCATATGGCTATTTTTACATACATGATCCCCTGACAATATTTTTTTAATCTCTGTTTAAGCATGAATTATGTGTGAGCATGGTTATTTTCACATGTCACATCTGCCATGTTGGTCCTGACTAAACTGCAGGAAAGAATCAGTCACGAGTAAAGTGACCGTGAGACTGAAATTTCTCGTGGTGACGAGAATGATCAGTAAGGGCATGTCGGGACATGCCGGGTGGTGATGCTGTTGGGTATCACCAAGGAATATATTGTGCTAACCACTACAGGAAAACTTGTACCTCCTGAGTCGACCGTAGATCGAGTCTTGTTCCGGTAACCCCCATACTTGTTCGTGCTGCCACAGGTTCCTGCCACAGGTAGGGTATGGTTCAGTAAGTTGATAACCCCTTTCCGTGCACACACACCATACAGAGGGCCACGATGAGGGTTTCCCAGGGATCCGGGACTAAATCCTGTCATCGGGTCAGGGGGCATGGGTGTTTCCAGTTGTGACTGAGAGGGGGGCACCCCTTGGAATCCGCGCGTATTAATAGTGATCCCATGCAGGACGTTGGTCTCTCCGTCTCAGAGTTCTACTGGAATGATGCTTTGGGTGATTCCTTGCATCTGGAAAGTTAATCTGGTGTGTGCTGGTTAGGTGTGTTTTCAACCCAAAGACCATAATGGGAATTAGTCGGTGTCACGGTACTGACTAAAGAAATCCTTTACTTGTGGGTAAAGAGCACACCCTCTACAGAGTTTAAACCTATTCGAATAGCCGTGTCCACGGTTAAGGGCTACAGTCTGGGTTGGTCAAGTGTCGGTCTTCGGAGGAAAATAATTAATTGGGCCTGAACTATTTTGCAGGATATTTTTATCATCACTAACGCTGTCATGATTATTTGAATACTATTGCTGTGAAATTTTTTTATAGTTATGCATATTATTGTGAACTAACCTGTTTCTCTTATTTTAATTTTCCTAAGTGTCTCAGGGGCTGGCTAGACTACCCCAGGCACTCAATTTTATTTTCAAGACCTCTCGTGGCGTCCCTCGAGTTAACAGGCGGTTTATCACGCCACTACTCTTGTGGACACCCGATTGGCATTTCTCTTCAAGTCCGACCGTGGCGTCACTTGACACCCGACTAGCATTTCTTTTCAAGACCTCTCGTGGCGTCGCCTGAGTTCTCGGATGGTCCTGTCTCGTCCGATTTCTCTTTTAGACACCCGTTTGGCATTTCTCTTCAAGACCTACCGTGGTGTCACTTGACATCCGACCGGCATTTCTTTTATTTTGTTTTCCTTTGACTTTCCTTGTTTATCACTAACAATTTTATATATTTTCACATGCTAATATTTTATCATGCCATGAATTAATCCCTGTCAGCATGCATTTTATATAGTCCAGCATGAGCATACGCATAAAGTTTGGTTCATCATGATCTTATAATTTAATTGTTGCATTCGGTATATCTTTTGTTCCTAATGTTTGCGAGTACATTCAAACATACTCACAGGCTTGTCCCTGGCTATTTACTTGGCCAGGTCAGGATTTCTACAAGGAGTACCACAGCGATGTCCGTGCGGAGCCTAGGATGGCAGCCATGCGGGATATGAATTATCCAGGTCAGCCGTTCCTGTGGGAATGGAGCCCCATCGACGTTGGAGAACCACGAGTCAATTCCGTCATCCACCACCAGAATCACTGTTGTATCATTAGACCTTCATGGTCTTGTATCAAATTCTTGTAATAGCTAGGTAATCTGTAACAAGGATGTGTCCACCAGTAACGGTAATCCTGGGCTGGTGATGACACAAGGGGTTAATTTCTAGGATTTTGTGTCCCGGCCCCGGCAGGCACCCCGTCACCAGATGGGGCGCCGCGGTCTCAAGAAGGCGCTCCTGAGGCTCCGACTCCACCACCGGCCAACAACGCTCCTGAGACCTCAGCCAACCCCCCTAGCAGTGGGTCTCCTGAGGACGATACTCCTGAGGGTATGGCTGCCATGGCGGATGATAAGGCTCCTGAGGACCCGCAGACTCAGGAGTTGCAAGACCTCACCAATGCTTCCTCCCTCGTCAAGCACCCGGTATACTTCGTCAGCACGGTGCTGCGAGACGCGCGGGCATGCTACCCCATGCCACAGAAGCTACTGCTCGCACTCCTCGTTGCCTCCCGAAAGCTGCGCCACTACTTCCAAGGCCACCCCATCAAGGTCGTCTCAGCTTACCTTCTGGAGAGGGTGCTCCGGAGCCCCAACGCTGCGGGAAGGGTCATAGAATGGAACATTGAGCTGCAAGCGTTCCAGTTGGAGTTCAGTACCACCAGGATCATCAAGGGTGCGGCCCTCGCTGACTTCGTGGCAGAATGGACTGACGTCCCTGACCGTGAAGTGTGCGAGGACCGCTCTCTCATACCCGACGATGAGGCACCAGATGGTTGGATCATGTACTTCGACGGCGCATTCTCACGCCAGGGCGCGGGGGCTGGTGCTGTGCTTATTTCGCCCACCACAGACAAGCTCTACTACGCCATGCAACTCTGCTTCCAACACAGCGAGAAGGTCTCCAACAACATTGGGGAGTACGAAGGCCTGATCGCGGGACTCAATGCCGCCGCAGCACTGGGGGTCAGGCGCCTCATCATCAGGGGCAACTCGGAGCTCCTCGTCAAGTTCTCCAACAAGGAGTACACCCCGAAGGACGAGCACATGGAAGCATACCTTGAGAAGGTACGCAAAATTGAGAAACGATTCTTGGACCTGGAATTGCAGCACGTGCCGCGAGGCACAAACAAGGAGGCGGATGACATCGCCAAGAGGGTGTCCCGGCGTCTGCCTCAGGAGCCTGGCGTCTTTGAAGAGCGGCTCTTCAAGCCATCGGCAGCTCCACCCACCGCAGAACCAGCACCGCCTCACGAGGACCTCCCCCAGGCTCCTCCGTCGGGCGCCCCAGCTTGTGGCTCGACCTCAGGAGCTCGCCTCCTCCTCACGATGGAACCTCAGGAGGGGTGTTGGACCGAGGAGTTCAAGGCGTACCTACTTTGGGGCACCCTGCCAGAGAAGGAGGAAGACGCGGAGCATGTGGCCCGCCAGGCCATAGCATACTGCATCCAGGACGGTGAGCTCTATAGGAGGCGTCCAAACGACGTTTCTTTACGGTGCATCTCCAGGGAGCAGGGATGCGAGCTGCTGGCCGATATACATGGTGGGGACTGTGGGCATCACTCTTCATCGTGCACACTCGTGGGCAAGGTATTCCGCAGCGGGTTCTACTGGCCCACGACGCTCAACAATGCTGCCGAGCTGGTGAAGTCCTGTGAAGCCTGCCAGTTCCACGCCAAGCAGATCCACCAGCCCGCTCAGGGCCTCCAGACCATCCCACTCACATGGCCGTTCGCGGTCTGGGGGCTGGACATCTTGGTGCCATTCCTACGGGCGCCCGGGGGCTACCACTACCTCTACGTCGCCATCGACAAGTTCACCAAGTGGGCGGAGGTGGAAGCCGTCCGCACCATCCCGGCCGGCTCGGCCGTCAAGTTCATCAAAGGCCTCGTGAGCTGGTTCGGGGTTCCTAACCGCATCATCACCGATAATGGCTCACAGTTCATGAGCAACCTTTTCAAAACATACTGTGCTAACCTTGGAACGCAGATATGCTACACTTCGGTGGCACACCCCAGGAGCAATGGCCAGGCCGAGCGCACCAACGTAGAAGTCCTGAGAGGCCTCAAGACAAGGACCTTCAAGAAGAAGCTCAAGGCCTACGGCAGGGGCTGGCTCGACGAGCTCCAGTCCGTGTTGTGGTCCATCCGCACAACCGCAACCAAGTCGACGGGCGAGACTCCGTTCTTCCTCGTCTACAGAGCCGAAGCGGTTCTCCCTCACGAGGTCAAGCATCGCTCCACGCGGGTCTTGGCGTTTGACGAGGCATGCTAGTACGCCACGCGGGGGATGGACCTCGTGCTGGGGGAGGAACGCCGCCGTCAAGCCTCGCTCCGAGCGGCAAGGTACCAGCAGGCGCTGCGGCGGTACCACTGTCACAGTGTCCGCTCCAGGACGCTCGAGGTGGGTGATCTCGTCCTGAGGCGGGTGCTCTCCAGGGAGGGGCTGCATAAGCTCTCACCCATGTGGGAGGGCCCGTTCAGGATCGCCTGTGCCTCCAGGCCTGGCGCCGCGCGCCTGGAGACGCAGGACGTGATCCCCATCCAGAATGCCTGGAACATCCAGCACCTCCGGAAGTTCTACCCATGAAGCAAGGCCCCATGCCTGTGAAGGTCTCCGCTCGTGACACTCTCACGTAATAATGAGTGGGGCTGTACACGCCCCGGAGTCTCCTGAGTGTCGCCCGCGGGCCTTACGGGGGCTCCCTCCCATGTCCTAGTGGCAGCACTTAGCTCCGCGCTGGTGAGAAGACTAGACTAGGTGCCGGACGCGGCTGTTCTTTTGCTTGCTTTCTGTAGTTGGTTTGCAACTTCTTAATGGAATTTGGAGTTTTTGCGTTTCTCGTTTGCCAGAGCTGGAATTTTCTTTTCCTCTTGTTCGTTCACCTCTCCAGCCTTGTCCCAGGAAGAGCGGCAGTTGCCCATCGCTCCTCCTCGCGTGTCCCACGCGCGGGGGCTAGGTAGGTGTGTGCACTTGGCGCTCGCCACGACCACACCTCACCGAAGCCCTATCGCCCCAGAGCTTCAGTCCTTAAATCCTTGCGAGACGCTCTCAAACGAGCTCGTGGGCACGCGTACCTTCTCAAGTCCGTTCCTTCGGGCATCGTGACGCGGTGCACCAGCCACAACCAACCCACGCTCGGGGTCTCGTGCAAGGAAGGGCATGACACCCTGTGAAGTTTTCTAATAATTCTGCAGCTGTACAATGCCTCCTGAGGCCCGACGGCTCCTGAGTCGTTAAGAAGCAAACTTCGCCAGGTGTTGCTGGAGAGGCGCACCCTCGCGAGGCGGGAAACTACAGCAAGCATATCAAGCTAAATTATTCTAACCGCACCTGATCGGAATATCGGTACCCTGGCACAATATCAAAATAACAAACATAGCATAATGGCACGAGTTCCTTGGTTCATTACACGCCCCGGTGGGGCCCTCTACTTTTTTCAAAGTGCAGGAGAAAGGAAAGGTTAAACAAAAGTGGCCCGCACGACCACAGCAGCTCCCGAGGCCAGGCTCCGGTGGCCCCCGGGCTCAGTCAGAGTCTTCCTCCCGCTTCACCGGAGCGCGACGATGAGACGACCCGTTGCCTTCCCCAATTCGAGCCCGGCGACATGGTGGTTGGTCGTAGCCGCCGTTGCTGGTACTCTCGCCAGAGGAGGAGCCGCCGCTGCTGAAGGAAGCGTGGCCGTTGCCACGGGCAAGCTCACCCTTGTCGTCGTCGTGGCCGTTGTCAAGGCCAAGCTCATCGTCGCCACTGCCATCTTCCAGGCAGCACCCAGCGCGACGGCCGTCCTCCACGAACACCCTCACGTAGAGGGTCGCGAGGCCGTCGTACCTGAAATGAAGGGTGCACCTCCCGCTCAGGCCTCACGCGTGGGCAAACGCCTGCCAACCGCTGGTTAAGGACACGCTGCCCGTCGCGTTGACTTCGACCCCAATGCAGGAAGCCTTGCTGCAGCAGCCGTCAGCCTGCAGCCAGAGGCCGTCAAGCCCCGCGACCAGCAGCTCACTCACGAAGAAGCGCGGGAGCGGGAGCCAGGTGCCAGCGGGCCTCTCCGACCACACGATGAAATCCGGGAGCACATCCGCCGAGTGGAAGCGCGGCCGAGGAGGCCGGGCAACCACGGCACGCCGCCCCTCATCGCAGGGGCTGCCTCGCCCTTGGCGGCCCCTGCCTCGAGAAGAAGCGCCGTCGTGGCTGCCCAAAGCGACGCCGGCCCCCGAAGAAGTGCGCTCGCGCCCCCGAGGAGCTGCCGCCGGGGTCGCGGCATGCTTGCAGGGGCGGCCACGCCCTCTCTTGGGTGGCGGCAAACCCGGCCCCTCCTTGGGGGCCTTCCCTTTCTCGGCTGCAGAAAACCTCCTCGTTGGCGCCATGGATGCTACGGCAAGACGGGGAGATGAAGAAGAAGAGGGACCGTGCAGCGAGAAGATGGAGATGAGTGAGGGGGGCTCTACCCCTCCCCTCATTTATAGCCAGAGGGAGGCCAACCGCCGGCCCCCACGACCCCACACAATGATGGTTTTTCTCTGCATGTAGCAGGGTCTCGTCAAGTCAAGCAGTTGCCGAGGTAGCGTGGGGAAGCGCAGGCGCCCATGTCCTATCAATTGCCATGCGTCAACCGAGGCCGCAGGTGGTTAGGGCCCGCAGCGCTCCGCACTTGCCCCTTGGCTTCGCCTCGAAGCCAAGTCCGAGCGCCCCTTGGGCCCGGGGGCTACTGTCGGCGTTCTGGGAACGGGGGTACCCAAACTTGCCTGCCTGCGGCCCACGACGTGGCTCCATCGACGGCCTGGTACGACCCAGCTTCATTGACAACAACTCAAGACCCTCGCGAGGGGCCAAGCCTCACGAGGTGGACGACACCAAGACCCCCCCCCCCCCCCCCGAGGAGCGGCCTCCTCGGGCTGGTTCCTGAGGAGCGGAGAGTTCCATGCAAGCCTCACCTCATGAGGTCCGGATGATGTGAGCCATGACGACCAAGGCCAGGCGGGCGCCAGCGGGCGCAGTGTACCAGTTTCCTCTTTGGTGCCAAGGAGGCAAGCGCAGGCGCGGAGTCCCGAGGAATCAGCCAAAGGTTTCCATTCCCGTGCAACAAGACCAAGACCGCCAGGACGCCAGGACGGAGGTCATCACCGAGCCCACCACGGCATCACGACCAGAGGCTTTTGCAGGCGAAGACTACTTTTGTCAGGATAGCATGTACTAGTTGTCTCCCTTCGAATTTGGCCATTGTGGGATCCCTTCCCGCCTTTCATTTGGGAAGAGGACCAAGGCCACTATAAATAGGACTTAGCCACCACCATAGAGGGGAACGGATCATTCAGATCACCCTCACTCCACCAGCTCACTCGAGCACAAGAACACCTCTCCTCCTGAGGCTGATCGCCTCTGTACTAGTTCATCCTCAGCCCCTCGAGGCCAATCCACCACAAAGCAGGAGTAGGGTTTTACACCGCAAGGTGGCCCGAACCAAGGTAAACTACTGTGTCCCTTACCCTTGTAGTTCATTGGGCTAGGCTGCGAGATTAGCGAGTAGGCAGACTGGGGAGGACGAGTTCTTCGCACGCACCCCAGAGTTCGAACCTCTCAAGGGTTTGCGGAACCCGAAATCCGACAGCATACTGTGGTACTATCGCAATATTTTCCCATTAAGAAAATGAAGTTTCTTCTATTTATTAGTGTATGTTTCATCAACTAGTGCCACTATAATGTAATCATGCTTTTTCGTTATCTGTGCAAACAGGGTTATTCAACTGCATTTTGGTGGAACTGCATAAATGTACGGATGGAACCAGCATATATGCATAGTGCGAGGTGCCAAGTAAAAATTACCGACACGAACCATGCTCCATCTAAGCATTGGCATCCACCACCAGTGGGATGGGTGGCGCTCTCTGTGGAAAGATCTTTCTCGGCAGCAAATCCTCTAATCAAATACTAGTAGCTTATATTGGCACTTTTCTAGGGAGTACTCTTTTCTGAAAGACGCACTAATCTATTTTTCTTTATTTGTACACAGTGTCGCAACTTTGTATTTGGTCCAGAGCTATTTTTAGGGTGATTGGCATAGTACTTGGAGACTGATTGTAAGCATGATTTTCATTAGCCGTCACACTGATTGTAAGCATGAGCAGATGGAAGATTAGGTTAGTGCGAAGCTTACCTTAAGCCCTACCGCCGCCGTTGAAACAAGGCGAGCGGCGAGGGAACCGTGGAGAATGGCGGGGAAGTGACGTCGTGCCATCCGGCCTCCTCTTACGGTGGGAGAACGAATACTCCTGTGGCTCCGGCTGGCACTGCACCCTCACGAACGGCACATCGTACTCGATCGATTCGTTATCCTCTGGATGCTCGACCTTTAACCTGTACACCCACCACCTCCGCCTGACTTTCGCATCGGGCGAATCTGTCTGCTCCATCGCCCAGAGGAGATACTCGATGAACTTGAAGGACTGCGGCGTGACTGCTGCCGGGTAGTACATCGCCGCCCTCATCGCCGTCGTCTCGCTCTTTCGCATACATTGCCACATCGCCCTCACCATCCTTGAAATCTCCCACTCATTGTCAAACCAAGTAAGGATCTCCTTCAACCTGGCTAACTTCGCCTGGTCGCCGCCGGCGATCTGCCCGATTCGCTGCTGCATCCTCTCCATAGATGTCCTTCTGAGAGGTCCAGTGCTAGCTTTGGAAGATGGGAGGAGAGACGGTGGTCTTGCAATGGAGAAGAGGGAGAGGCGAGATGGTGGTTTTGCAATGGATAAGATGGAGAGGCGAGACGGTGGTTTTGGAATGGAGAAGAGGGAGAGGCGAGACCGTGGTTTTGGAATGGAGATGATGGAGAGGAGAGGGGGTGGTTTTGCAATGGAGAAGAGGGAGAGGAGCATGCGGGAGCAATTTAGGATTGGACGAGAGGGCCGACGCGCTGTGACTGGATCAAAATCAAAATCAATTTACCCTTCAATTAAGAAAGCGACCCCACATTAACTAGTCTCCCTTGTATTCTGGGTCATATTTGACCATGATTTTCACAAATAAAATATATGTTATACGTTGCAAAAATAATATTATTTGAAAGTACATTCAGATACGAACCAAACAATACAATTTTTGATGACATGCATTCACATTTTGCTTGTCAAATACAGTACGTGGTCAAACTTTGACCCAAAATACGCAAAACAAAAAAATACTTCCAAGACCAGCGCCGCTCTTCTCCTCTTAAACCAATGCCGCTCCTCTCCTATTCCAATCCAAATCCAGCACCTCTCCTCTCCTCTTCCATTTCAAAACCACCGCCGCTCCTCTCCCGTTCTAATCCAAAACCAGCGCTGCTCCTCTCCTCTTGCATGCAAAAACCACCGCCGGCGAGTGAAGGTGCTGCGGAGAAGTAGATCGAAGGAGGAGTACAACCGATACATGTGTCTCGCAGGCAGCGACCCTGTGAAGCTAGTTAGGATGTTGGAGATACAGTCTTGGTTTGACAACCCGGAGCAGTTAGCGGCGACGGCGAAAGTGATGGCCAAATATCTGGAAAAGAGTGAAAAGGAGGCGATACACTGGGAGGTAGTCGCGCGGGAGTACATAGAAGAGCTGCTCCTCTGGGCCATGGAGCAAACAGATTCACCGGATCCGATCGTGAGGCTGCGGTGGTGGGAGTATCGATCCAAGATGGAGCATCCACCCGAGATTGAAGGATCGAGCATCTACACGGTGCCGTTTGTGAGGGTGCCGTGGCAGAGCGAGCCGGTGGAGTCTTCGTTGACCGAACCAAACTACAAGAGGAGAAAAACAGTTGGCGCGACGACGCTTCCCCGCCATCCTCTCCCTCGCCGTTCACCTCGTCCCACGGGGTGGCTGTCTGCCGTCGAGGAATAGGAGGGGACTCCCCCCCAAATAGTCTGAGGAGGAGATTAGGGTTGTCAGTATTTGCAGGTTGTGTTTTGTGTTTCAGTTTTGAGAGTACTTTCAGATATGAATGTCTTTTGAATTTCAGATTTGCAGTATTGAGCATATGAAGTATTTTATGAATTCTAGAGATCTATTTTTAGCACTTCAAAAAATGTAGTTTCATATAAAAGTGCAGACAATGTGATTCTCAGAGAAGAAACTGCAAGTTTCAGTTTCAGATAAGAAACTGCAAGTTTCCGAGGCAGAGCATTTATATTAACACGCCCTTTTCAAACAGGGATAACATCATGTTGGAAGTTTTATTCATGGTCGAAAATGGAACTACCAGCCAGTTAACATCATGCTGATCAACATTCATGCATAGCACATCTTCATATGATGCACAGTCAATAAGATATGCTATTTTCAAAATGCCCACACAATGTTGAGTGTGTTGGAGGTGGTGTGCGTAGATGACATTGGGGACCCATATGTCAGAGGCAGAGGCAAAAATTTATGGATATTTTCACTGCATCAGGTGGAATCGAACCCAGGCGGAGCAGCGGTTGGGGAGTGGAACTTGACCACTGGGCTACTCCAGTACTTTCTCTAGAAATTAGGCACAACATCTACCACTACTGTAGCACGTCTATGGCCCTAACAGGTCCATGGCCGTACGCAAGCAAGTGCCTCATTGAAAAAAATACTTCCTCCTAATGCTATATTGACGTTGGGGGCCACGGGTTTGTTAACGTAGTTACTAAAGGAGATAAATTTACAATGAAGCTAGTCATCGGGGAGCTGGCATGTATCATTTATTATCAGTGGGCCAACAAGTATCAACTGGGTTGTGGGCTGCCCAGTCTAGGCTTTATTTTTTAACATGTGCAGCCCACGACATACCAGTTTGTATTTGTTTGAGGGGCATCATGTATCGACCGGCCTATGGCCCTCCCATCCTAGGTTTTATTTATTCTTAAACCTCCGCAGCCCAACTTATGTTTTTTTTGAAGAAAACACAGAGGTCTGTTCTATTTTTCTATATGAGAATAGGAATGCCAGGTCCAACTTATGTTTCCCTTCTAACTATATTATATATATTTATATTATTTTATTTGTTATTATATATTATTGTTATTATCATCATATATTTAACAGATACTTACATATATAAGAAAAAATATCCCATGTATTATGAACTTATAAAAATAAATGTTTAACAATAAAATCCTATTTTTTTTTACTTAAGGTCAACGAAAATACATGTGATTGTATACAAAAGCTTGGTAAGATTTAAGGACCAATGTAAATAAAGCACTTATTATTTAAATATATTTATAACAAAATGCTCAGCCGCTATTTATTTTTTTATAACATTGCTGCGCCCAACCCAACATTATAATTAGAGCGAGCCCAGCAAAATTGTGTATTTCAAGAAAGTGCAAATGGGCTGTAATTTTTTAGGAAAAAATAAATGGGCCGCATGGACGCTACATTATTTGTTCACCCAGGCCAGCAAATTCGTGTATTTCTAGAAAGTGCAAATGGGCTGTAGTTTTTTTACAAAAAAATAAATGGGCCGCATGGACGTTGTATTATTTGTTCACCCAGCGCAGTGAATGGACTATAAATTCTAAAAAAATGGGTTGAATTTGTGTGACATTTTTGGAGGCTGAAATGTGGGCCAATAGGTTGAAGCCAACGCAAGACGTTGTCAACTTAGTCAACAAATGAATTCTGACATCGATAGCCGTTGGATTTACATCCAACGGCCGGCATTCATCTTCAATCTCTCGTCTTCTTCCTCCAGCACCGCCGGGACCACCTGCTCCCGCCTCCGGCTACTAGTAGCTCTGCTTAGCACGCTTCACTGTGAAGCGCTACCCCACCGCCGGCCAAGCCATCCCTCCACCCCTCTACACCTCCTATTATTCTCCGCCGACTGCAGAACCACGCCACACCAGAACCAGTTAACCCTCGTACACCTCTCCGTCTGTGACTCCACTGCCGCGTATTCCCATCACCAGCTCGTTGCCGTCCGGGCCTCGCCGTCGTCCACCGCTTTGGTGCGCTCGGCCCGGCGTGGTCAACATGGTCAACAAACGAGAGTCATCGAAAGAGCACTGTACGTGGAGAGGCTGACAGTGGGGACGCACCAGGTCCATGGACGCACGCATGCAACTGCCTCCTTATTACGCGAAAATAAAACTATTCCTCCCCCTGAAAGCTAGGACCCACCACGTATATATTCGCAAGGAAGGAAGTGCCTCCTTATGCATTCCCCTGACAGCTGGAACCTACCAACAACATCTTTGCACGCAAGGAAGTGCCTCCTTATTACAGGCAAAAAATATATGATTCCGCCCCTGACCGCTGGGACCCGCCACCTACATATTCGCACACAAGGAAGTGCCTCTTTGCCCTCCCTGACAGCTGGGACCCACCCAGTTGAAGCGTACGTAGCATTGTCTGTGTACATACCGGTCGATCGGTCTGTCTGCCATGATGAACCGTGGCCGAGTAAGGAGCGGTAGCAGTTCAGGCAGTCCAGTCAAAACCGTGTACACGTACGTATAGCCAGATGACAAAAAATACAGCCACGTACGTACATACGGGTGGGGTCTCGAACACGTACTCGCGCATACGTACGGCCAGGGCTCATGTACATGGAGAGGCAACGGACGGCAACAACGGCGTCCTGTTCATCGAAAGCCAACCGGCTGGGTCAGAACGGAGAAACTGCATCATGTTCATCGGGAGGCAACGGAATGCGTCGTGTTCATCAGGAGGCAATGGAATACGTCGTGTTCATCGGGAGCCAACCGGCTTGGACGGAACAGCCAAAACGAGGTTTGGCGTACCGCAGAACGGAGGAAACGGGCCTTCTGTTCAACCACGTATGGTCAAAACGGGGTCCTGTTCATCGGGAAGGGTCTGGCGTACCGCAAAACGGAGGAAACAGACTTGTGTTCGAGTGCCTACGGTCGAAACGGGGTCCTGTTGATCGGGAGGGGTGTGGCGTACCGCAAAACGGAGGAAACGGACTTGTGTTGGAGCGCCTACGGTCGAAACGGGGTCCTGTTCATCCACCGTCTACTGTCTCGCTCCAGCCTCCACGGGCTACTGTTCATCCACCGTCGACCTCCTCCATCCTCCACGGGCTACTGTTCATCCACGGATACTGTTCATCCAGCCTCCACCGGTTGTTGTTCATAGAGCCTCCACGGGGGGTCCTGTTCATCCACCCCCAACCGGCTGGGGTGCAGCGGCCTCCTCCGGGTCCTGTTCATCCATCTGAAACGGCCTACTACCACGGGGTCCTGTTCATCCAACCCCGACCGGGAACTGTTCATCCACAGCCAACCAACCAGCTCGACTCACCACGTCTCGACTCGTTCTACGTACCGCGCGCACAGTAGCAACGGTCACTGTTCATCGAGAGGCAACCAACACCGGCTGGCTAGCTACGTCTCGCACGGGGGCTCCATCGGCTTTAGTGTAAGCAGCAGCAGTGATCGATCGCTCGGTTCAGTTAGCAGCAGTAGCGAAGGAATCGCTCGGGTTCAGTCAACAGCGAATGAATCGCTCGGGTTCAGTTAACAGCCAAGGATCGATCGCTCGGGTTCAGTAACGTGCGATCGCTCGGGTTCAATTAGCCAACGCCTCACACACACATGCGTACACGAGAGAAACGCACAAACCTCCGTGCATCGCTCGGCCCCGACCACCCACTGTAACCGGGAACTCCCCGATATTTTACTCACCCTCGCTTCTACCATGATTTTTTTCGTCATGGACGGCCCAAAGAATGTCATGCAGCTGCGTCTCCGGCCTGCCCAGGACGAAAATCCCATTTTCTATCATGATTTTTTGTCATAGAATTAGGAGCCCACCACATCTATGATGATACCGGGTTTTGTCACAATTATCGTCATAGAAGTGTCATAAGCATGACAGGAAAAAAATTCGTTCGGCCCAAAATGTCATGGATGTGTCTTTTTTTGTAGTGAAGGTTCTGGTACAAGGATTGAACACAATAGATGAACTAGGGTTTGAGAGGAGATGGTGCTGTTGAAGATGTTGATGGAGATGGCCCTCCCTAAGATGGGAGACTTGTTGGTGGTGACGATGACGATGATTTCCCACTCCGGGAGGGGAGTTTCCCCGGCGAAATCGCTCCGCCGGAGGGCAAAAGTGCTCCTGCCTAAGTTCTGCCTCGAGACGGTGGCACTTCGCCCCGAAAGTCCTCCTCTTATTTTTTCTAGGTCAAAATGACTTATATACCAGAAGAGGGGCACCGGAGGTGGGCCGAGGAGGGCACAACCCACCAGGGTGCGCTTGGGGGCCCTGGCGCGCCCAGGTGGGTTGTGCCCACTTGGTAGGCCCCCTCTGGTAGTTATTTGCTCCAACAATTCTTAAATATTCCATAAAAAATCTCCGTGAAGTTTCAGCCTATTTGGAGATGTGCAGAATAGGTAACTCTGATGTAGCTTTTTCAGGTCCAGAATTCCAGCTGCCGGTATTCTCCCTCTTTGTATAAACCTTGCATATTATGAGAGAAAAGGCATTAGAATTACTCCCAAAAGCATTATTATGCTTAAAAACATTATAAATAACAATAGGAAAACATGATGCAAAATGGACATATCACGTGGCCAACAGCACTGACATACAAATAACATGTCACGATGATTGCAATGGAGTAACCTACCATAGCACACTGTATAGGCTCACCGCTGCCTCTCCTTTTTTGCGATGTTCCATGAAATTGCCACATACTTCTTGTACTAAGAAATCTTGTACTTTTTCATTGTGGCAGCCCATCTGCAAGTTGACACGGCTAATTTGAGATATCTCTACATGATAATACAGTGCATATCCCTTGCACATATTTAAACCACCAATTAACGATTGTGTGCATAGCATAAACTAGCCATGACTCTGTGTACTGGACTAGTAGGCACTCTAAGGGAGCCTAATGTAGTGCACTAGAATTCTTACTGTCGGATTCAGGGCTCCGCAGACACAAGAAGGTTCGAACTCTAGGGCGTGTGCGAAGATCTCAACCTGTCAAGTCCCAAGCTCACCACCCTACAGCCTTGCCTCGTCGGATTCGCGGGAGCAGGGAAGAAGATGAACACAACAATTTACCCAGGTTTGGGCCACCTTGCGGTGTAAAACCCTACTCCTGCTTTGTGGTGGATTGGCCTCACGAGGGGCTGAAAAAGAACTAGTAAAGTGGATGAACAGCCTTGCGAGGGCTATGGTGGAGAGGGTGGAAAGGATCTGATCCTCCTCTATGGTGGTGGCTAAACTATATTTTTAGTGGCCTTGGTCCTCTTCCCTGAAAACTTAGGCGGGAAGGGATCCCACAACGGCCAATTTGAATGGGGACAAGAAGTACATCTAATCCTGATGAAAGGTGGTCTTCTCCTTCAAAGCTTCTGGTCGTGATGCAGCGGTGGGCTCGGCAATGACATCCGTCCTGCCGAGCCTGTGGTCTTGGTCTTGTTGCACCGGAATGGAAAGCTTTGGGGGATTCCTCAGGAACTTGCGCCAGTCCTTGCTCCCTTAGCACCGAAAGGGAAACTGCCGCCTCTGCGCCCGCTGGTGCCCGCCTGGCCTTGGTCGTCACGGCTCACGTCATCGCAGCCTCGAGAGGCTGGGTATCTGCATAGAAATCTCCGCTCCTCGGGAGGCAACCTGGGGAGGCCGCTCCCTTGGAGGTCTTCATGTCGTCCGCCTCGCGAGGCCGGAGCCCTCGTGAGGGTCTTGTCTTTAAGGCTTTGCCGTTGGGCCGTACCAGGCCATCATGGGAGCCACGCCGTGGGCCGCAGGCAGGCAGATCTGGGTACCCTGGTTCCCAGAACGCCGACAGTAGCCCCCGGGCCCAAGGCGCGCTCGGGCTGGCTTCGAGGCGAAGCCAAGGGGCAAGGGCGAAGCGCTGCGGGCCCCAACCGCTTGCGGGCCAGGCTTGACGGGCGGCGCCCAACGGGACACGGACGCCTCGGCTACCCCACATCGCCTCGGCAACCGCTCTGAATTGACAGCAGCCTGGTGCATGCAGCGGGGCCACCACCTCTCAGAACATGGAAGGGCGCCGGTTAGCCTTCCTTCGCCTATAAAAGGGTGAGGGGGTGGAGAGGATCCGGCCCCAGCTTCATCTTCTTGCTTTTGATCCCACACTCCTACAGCAACATCGATGGCACCAGCGAGGAGGTTCTCCGCCACCGAGAATGGGAAAGCTCCACGGGAGGAACCGGAGCCGCTCCCGCTGAAGAGGGGCTGCGGCCGCCCTCGCCGGGCCACCGCAACGCCCACGGCTGCCCCTCCTAGATAGGAGCGTGCGCCGCCTGGATCCCATGCCGACCCAATCGTTCATGCACAGGGTCCTTCCCACGGGGGTGGCCGTGGGCACTGTGGAGGATGAGGCCATGGAGGGGAGCAGGCTACGGCCGTCCGACCACCTCACCCACGGGCCCATACCGACGGCACAACCCACGAGTTTGTGGTGTGGGTGACGATGCCGCCGCGCACCCGGATCCGACTCTCGCGCACCCTGGCCGAAGAGTTGCCGGCACAGGGACCCGTCGAGCTGTGGCTACAGCACAACGGCTGCTGTGGCCAAGCCTCGCAGGCGGATGTCGAGGCCACCTTCTCTGGCGATGTCTTCATGACCCGCGGATGGGGAACGGTCGCCCGCGCCTGTGGCTCGGAGGGGAGGCACACCCTCCATTTTAGGTATGATGGGGCGTCGACGCTGTTCTTCAAGGTCTTCGGGGAAGATGGCGAACACCTGGAGTGCTGCCCAAGTGGCGGCAACAGCGGCGGCGAAGCCTCCTGCGGTGAACTTGCCCTTGGCCGCCACACGTCCAGCAGCAGTGGCGCATCCTTCGAATCAAGCCCAAGCGACGACGACTACGATGAGCCGCCGTGCCACTGCACCCAGGTCTAGGAGGAGGGACGACACCGACTAGGCGCCATGATGCCAGAGCTGGCGCCTCTTGAGCCGTGGTCCTCAGGGGACCTTCCCTTTTGTTTCATTCCCTGCGTAAAAACTGTGGGGGGCCCCGTGAGGGCGTGTAAGAACCATGGCGCTTGCGCCTTCGTGTTAATATTTCCAGCTTATGTCATATTTGCGTTTTCTCGCTTGGGCACGGGCCCCTTTTCGCTCTTGTGGTAGCTTAGTGCTCTACGCCGACATGACCCAGTACCCAGGCAAGCTTCGGCCGTCGCTGGTATGCCAGGTCGCGATGCCGTGGTTAAGGCCAGGAGGTGAGCGGCCCGAGATCCGGTAAGAGCCCCCGAGGTGCGATGCTCAGGAGGTCCCATTTGGCGTGCAAGCGGCTCCTGAAAGATTAAGAGGGGGGATTCCTTGCCCGAGCGAGGTCGCAAGAAAGCAGAGCGGCAGTGGCAAGGCTCACGCTAGCGCGTGTGAGGTAACTTAGCTTAGCAAGCTCGCAGCCTGCGGCAGTTCTCTCGTCGTGAGGGCGAGCTTCTTCGGGCTTCTGACCTTGGGCGTGCTCCCTGTTCTGTAATGAATTAAGGTAAACCCCGCAAGAGGTGCGTGAGGAGACTGATACCCATCGTATTTCAAAAAAAAAAACACCACCATCGTTGGGCCACATCCTTCCCCCTGTACTCCTCTGCGAGGCTTGCGACCCTCCTCTCTCCGCTCATCATGGTGTTCTACGTTCTCAGGACCCGGCCCTCGAGCAGGGCTCAGCCGCTGCTGGTATGCTAGGTTGCGATGCCGTGGTCAAGGCTAGGGGGTGAGGGCTCGAGAGCCAGTAGGATCCCCTGAGGTGCGATGCTCAAGGGCCCTCCTTTTAACGTGCAAGCGATTTACACAAAAGAGGGATAACTTGCCTTGTGGAGGCGCTTGGGAGAGGTCGTACTCAACGGCATGCGGCGTGTGAAGCAAATATACTTAGCCTTTTACGAGTTGGAGCGCCGCTTGATCCCGAGGTCTTATCTCCTGAGGTTCCTGCGTACCAATTAGCCACGAAAACACAAGGGGCGGCGCACGCCTTCTGATCTGCCTGTGATCGTTCCACGAGAAGACAAAGGCACTAAGGACTTGGTGTGGTGATGTGCACGGGGCCGGCCCGTGAGTCAGAGCTCAGTCTCTTAGGTTTATCAGCACTGCAGGGACGGACTCAAGCACAGGCACCGTGCCGGTAGCCCTCTCTCGTGGGTCATTCAAAGGGGAGAGCTGGCAACACGTGAAGCCCATGGGGGTGGCTCCAGGGGCAGTACGTTATCAAGCGCAAGGTTAATAACCACAGTAGCCCACGAAAGCATAACTGGTCCAGAGTACATGAATTGAAATGGTGCGGCCCCGGGGGCGGGCCCTAACAGCCTGAGGATAATGCAGCCCGGGGGCGCCCTCAACCGAACAAACCAAAAAGTCACCTGGCACCAGTGTTGTAGAAGCGTCGGGGTAGCTGAAAACACGTGCCGCGGAGGTCGCTCCTCATGAGCTGGGCGGTTCCGGAGGTCGGGGGAGCTCATGAGGCCCTGGGGGCTTACGAGGGTCCATGACCTCCTCTGACATGACCGCCAAGCGCTTGGCCTCGTGAGCCGCCATAGCACGTTGCGTGAGGCGCTGGTACGTGGCGCCCATGCTCAGCAGGCCAAATGACATTTGGACGTAGCTGTAGGGGTAGCCCCCGCTCCGGCCAACGCGTGACGGCCAGAACAGGTCTTGTGACCCGCCCCTGTTGAGGCCCGAGATGCTGACACAGACGCGCAGCTTGTCGCCCGCACCAGGGGGTCCTCCTACACCGGGTGGTGCGGGGCGACACTCGCCACGCACGGCCCACACCTCTTGAAGCTCCTCGATCGCCTTGGTGATGAATTCACGTGCACCTGGCGCCTCGCGCCGTGCGCCTTGCTCGTGGGGGCGCGCATCGAAGCACGCTTCCAAGTGGTGCCCGAGCACCTCCCTTGTCGCGCTGGTCAGGTCAGAGGCTCTCCAGGCAGAAGCCCCCGAGCCCGAACTGAGGGAGGCGCCGGGCACGCCTTCCTATGTGGGAGGAAGGGGCGCCCTAGCAGTGGGCGTGGAGCCCAAGGCACCGCCAGCGGGCGCCTCGGTCTCCTGACGGCTCTTAGGAAGGAGCTGCTTCTTCTTCTTGGGGGTGGCCTCGGGAGGCAGGACGCCGCACTCATCGTCAGAATTGCCAACTGCCGCGGCTTGGTAGGCATGCTCAAGGGAGCATACCGCGTCTTTCTCATTGCAGGCGACCGTGATGATGCTGCCACTCCCTGGCATCTTTAGGACATTGTAGCCATGGTGGGTTGCTGCCATGAACTTGGCGAGGGCCGGATACCCAAGGATGGCATTGTACGGGAGGCCGATGTGGGCGACGTCGAAGTCGATGAGCTCGATGTGGTAGTTATCGCGCTTGCCGAAGGCGACTGGGAGGCGTATCTGCCCCAGGGGACGGTGGAGCCGTCTGTTACCCCTGAGAAAGGCTTGGTTGGCAGGAGCTGGTCATAAGGCACTTGGAGCGTCTCGAACGTCTCGATAGAGAGAACATTGAGCCTTGCGCTTCCGTTGATGAGGGTCTTGGTGACGAGGACGTTGCTGATGATGGGTGTGCAGAGCATGGGAAGCACGCCTCCGGCGGCCGAGCACTTAAGGTGGTCCTTGGAGTCAAAGACGATAGCACACCGCGACCACCAGAGGGGACGCACGGCCTCGAGCTTCGGGAGGGCCGCGTTCACCTCACGGGAAAACTGCTTGAAGATGCGATGTGAGGCCGGGGCCTAGGCACCACCCAGGATGCAAGCGACCGCACGAGGCTCCTGGAAGCCCCCAGCCCCGTCATCCTGCCAGTTGTCGTCATTCCTCCTGGGCAGCGGCGGCAGCGGAGGGAGGCCGGCATTGCCCTGAGGATGGGCCTCACGAGGCTCATCACATCAACGGTCCTCACGAGGCTGGTCACGCCAGTCCTGGCGAGGGTCGCGGTTGTCCCAGCGGCCTCCACCGTGGCCTCCACCATGGCCGTAGCCATGGTCACCATGCTCGGGGCGGCGACCGAGGCATCCATCACGAATTGCCCTGAGCTCCTGGCAGTCGTTGGTGTTGTGGCTGTGCACGTTGTGGAAGATGCAGAACGGGCGGTTGCCCCTGGGAGGCTCATCGTGGTCACGGCCGCGCTTCATCTCCGGCTCGGCTGCGAGCACAACAGGCCCCTTGCACTTTTCTTCCTTAGCCTTGGCCTTCTTGTCTTTAGGGTCGGCCTCCAGGAGCTCGAGGAGGGAGAGGCGGCCTTCCTCTGCCCTAGAGCACTTGTTCGCCAAGTTGAACATCTCTAGGGCCGAGCATAGGTCCTCATGGATGGCGAGCTCCTCTTTCATCTTGACATCCCGGACGCCATCGGTGAACGCTGAGATGATGGCCTCATCTGATGCCTTTGGGATCTTGAGGCGAACGTTCATGAAGTGCTGTATGTACTTGTGCAAGGTCTCGCTCGACTGCTGCTTTATGGGCCGCAGGTCACCCAATATAGGAGCGCGGTCGCGGGTGCCCTGGAAGTTGGCGATGAAGCGCTCGCGAAGCTCGTCCCAGGAGGAGATCGATCCTTCCGGGAAGTTAAGGAGCCAGGAGCGCGTGCCATCCTTGAGGGCCATGGGGAACCAGTTCGCCATGACCTTGTCATCACCATTTGCCGCCTCAATGCTCAGTGAGTAGAGCTGGAGGAACTCTGCAGCGTCAGGGGTGCCGTTGTAACATGGAGGCAGGTCTGGCCTGAACTTGATGGGCTAGAGGACGCGGCGCAGCTCCGGGGTGAAGGCGCGGCAGCCGCCGCGCTCACAGAAGTAGCGCGCACAGGGTGAGCTCGTTCTTGACGTCCATGCGCCACAGCCTCCGGCGGTGCATGGTCTTGGTAATGGGGCGGAGGAGCTGGGAGCACGCGTGCATCGGCTTGCGGCCGCTGCACCACCTGGCAGCTCGCCTCATCGCGCGCCGGCACTCCGCGTGGCGGGTCACACTGGGGCGCGTCACGCCTGGGCTCAGGGTCGGCGTCGTGTAGAGGAGGAGGGGGAGGCGCGCCGTGAGCCACGTCGCCCGCCTGGGATGGCGGGGGATGGAGCAAGCGGGACGGTGCAGGGACTTCACCGGCGGCGTTGACGAGCTCGGCGGTGCACCCAAGCCAGTCGTCGTAGCGGTCGTTGGCAGGAAGATAGGGCAGCAGTTCGCGCGCCATGAGCAGCGCAGCCTGCGCGTTCGCCAGCCCACGGTGGATGTGGGAGGATGACTGTCGGTGTCAAAACCGGTAGACCTCGGGGTAGGGGGTCCCGAGCTGTGGATCTAAGGTCGATGGGGAACAAGGGACGATGAACACGATGTTTACCCAGGTTCGGGCCCTCTCGAAGAGGTAATACCCTACGTCCTGCTTGATTGTATTGGATGTATAGTATGGTTACAGAGTAGATCTACCTCGAGGTCAGCATGAGCTAAACCCTAAGGTGATGAGGTGATGAATATAGCTCTAGCCCTAAAGACTACAACCCTCGGTTTATATAGACACCAATAGGGTTAGGGTTACCGGAGATAGATTACAATAAGGGATAAAGAGATCCTACGCATTCTTGACTTGGAGGGCACACCACGACTTCATAGATCTCCCATCACTACACGGCTTCTCCAGTTCGGCCCATGTTCAATGGGCCGGCACCCCGAGGACCCCTTAGTCCATGACTCCCTCAGTAGCCCCCGAACTTGCCTCCAACGCCGGGGATTGTCCTCTAGAACCTTCATATCATCGGCTTGCAAGATGAGTTCTTCCATTTCTTTAATCAGTTTGGAGCCGTGTCAATCTCGCCGAACACTATCCGGAGCCCGAACTAATGTACTCGGGCCCGGACAGTTTCAAGATTCAGGGATCCAAAGATATCTCGAGATTGAGGTGGGACCATCAGAGTTTACTGCCATTCCTCGGGGCAAGGGCTTTGTGCACCTTTTTCAGAAGGCGTGCGGCCTAATGCCATCCTTCCACGAGCCCGTCCTTCCAGCTTCACAGTGAGACGCTTATTTATAGATCCAAAGGTGCGGGGGATAGCTTACCTCCCCCCTTTCGCAAAGAACGACACCGAAGAAATTCCACGATGCCATGGCCGACCTCGTCCCTGGTTCATCCTCGCGCCCACACGGCCCACTCCCAGGCGATTGGTCGAGCTATTCAGTTTCACACCTTCAGCTGAGGCGCTTGTAGACACAGTGCTTCCTCCCTCCGGCAGATTTGGTCACAGTCCGCGCCGGTCTCATCTCCGTCGTCGGCTGCGCCCTTGCCGAGAACTCCCCCACTCCAAGCAAGGAGGAGAGGGTATGTCTCATGCCCTTCCTTCTAAGAGGTTTGGGCTTTCCCATCCATCCCTTTTTATGGGGTTTGTTGGAGTTCTATGGGATCCAGCTCCACAACCTCACCCCGGGGTCCATATTGCATATCTCGGGCTTTGTAGCCCTTTGTGAGATATTTTTGAGTTGCGAGGCCCACTTCGATTTGTGGAGGAAGTATTTCTGTCTTGTCCCTCGCCACCGGGGGGGATCCATATTTGAAGTGGGCGGCGCCGAAGTATGGTGTATAGCTGGGACAGGGTACCCAATTGGAACCCCACGAAAAGATCCCAAAGGATGGACCTTGGAGTGGTTTTATATTGAAGACATCCCCCTCACCGACCCAATTCGGCAAGGGTTGCCCGAATACTCAAACGACCCGCCTATAAAGCGGTTCAACTGGCGGCCCAAAGGCCCTTCCCAACAGGATAGCAAAGAGGTGTGTATTGGCGGCCAAGATCAGGCTGCTAACTAGCAGTAAGCTGACCATGATCGAAGTGATGGCCATTGCTATTACCCGATGCGTGCAACCCCTCCAGCAATGGGGTCATCCTATATGGTGCTATAATGGGACCAACGATGTAACCCGCTATCAGCGACAAGGGCCAGACAATAAGGCAGCTCTGGCCAAAATATTGGCCGATCTCTTCAAGGGAGAGGAGGCGGATTTCGCTCAAATGAGTATTCGGGAAGGCTGCTCCGGATACAATCTGGCAGACTGGGTAAGCCACAATCCATTGTTCTGAGCTCACAGATTATGCCTGAATTCTAACTGATTGTACTTGAACAGGGATGGAGGCGTCAAGTTGCGTCCATTAGTTGCCCTCCTCCTCAACCGGAGGATCATTCCCGTGACGACGATCCTGGGTATCATGACGACCCAGAGACGTCGATTGATTTTGAAGATGGGGTGTTTTATCAGGAGAGCCTTGACGGTGCCAAGGTTGCTCTGACAACCAATCATCCTGGGGCTCTTCCCTCTTCCACAGTAAGTGAAAAGAAGACCCTCTCCCGAACTGGGCACTCATCTCGCGCTATTCCCCATGTGCTGACTTCTGCTCCCAAGGGTCGCCGCACTAGGCATCGGACCGTCTTGGGGGGAACGCGGACTGCGCCAGCTTCAGCCCCTAATGGGGGATCAAAGAGGAAGGTTTCCGCCGAAGCGAAAGCACCTGCTTCCTCGGCCCAGAGGTGACGTATTTCGGAATTACAGCAAGGGTTGCTTTTAATACCTTTTTTATTAAAACTTGCTTAATTTTGTAGTAGACGTGTACCCCTGCATCAGTCCGAAGATTCCCCGGGTGGGCAGAATCACAGCTCCGGTCCTAAGTCTTCGGTACGAGCCAGAGCTTCCTCCGAACACGTGGCAGCCGGTGCGCCTCCGGTGGATTCCGTTGATGCTTCAGTTACCAACTCCAAAGTCAAGAGCGTGATGAATCATCGCCGCTGGAGGGAAACTTTATGTCATACTGCCTTTGCCGACCAGGAATTTAGTGCCTTTAATTCGGTGGACGCATACCTTGGAGCGGCCCGGACAGGTCTTGAAGGGATCGCCGGTCTATTTGCCGCCAGAATGCAGGTGTGTAACTAAAATGGCTTGAAAGCAGATCCTGTTCCCTAGCCAACTAGCCCCCTAAGCCTTAATTTGGGCGGGACAGCCGAGTTAAGGGTTTCTAACGATATTATTTTTTATAGGCCGCAAGAGAGCAGAGCAAAAAGCTGTCCGAGGACCTTGAGGTGAGCCGGACACAGTTGGTTGAAGCCAAGGCCGAACTGGATGCTGCTGGAAAAGCCAGCTGCGAATTATCCGGTAAGTAGAAAGAACTTTTTCCCAACGCGTAGAAATGTATACGGTGTATTCTATGCACTAACACCCTTTTTTCATATAGCCGTGGAGGCCGTAGGCGGGTTGCGGAAGGAGCTAGAGGCTGGTAAACGAGTGCTAACGTGAAGTCAGGAGGAGAAAAATGAGCTCAAGGAAGAGAATCGGCGGAAAGCCGAGGAAATTAAGAGCTTGAAAACTCAGCTGGCGCAAGCCTTGGAGGAAAACCAGAAGCTGAAATGTGGCATATTTGGTAAGCACTGATTTGACCGGTACGTTGGTCCAGTACCATTGGCATTTTAATGACAATATGCAACACCTGTTTGTTAGGTCTCCTGACTGGGCGGCCCGAGGAAGAAGTCAACACCTATGATGGGAACCTTTTAAAGGAGCTGTCGAAGACCTACGAGAGGGCCCGGAAGGCCATGAAGAGTATGGCGAAGGCGTTATGGCCGTCAGAGGTGCCGCCAGAGAGCATGGCCGAACTAGGCAGTCGCTTTAACGGAGCTCGGCGAAGGTTTGAATTATGGAAGATCTCGTCTAGCCAAGAAGGAGCGCGCGAGGCATGGGCTATGGTAAAGACACATTTCACCAAGCTGGACCCGAAGCATATGGCCCGGGTTGGTCCAGTGGGCCCTGACGGCCGAGAGATACCTCTAAGCTTGGTGTATGATGATGTGATGCCAGCCGCTCGTCATTCTCAGAAGGATTGCACTTTAGAGCAATTGATAGACAACGTGGATCAAGAGTAGTTTTGTCAATTCTATGTATCTATGCACTGTACATTGACAGAGCTCAATCTGTGGTCTTATTTTTAAAAGAATTGAAAGTGCGTTATATCGACTAGAGGGGGGGTGAATAGGCGATTTTTACAAATTCATCACTGAGGAATTTCAAGGTGAGGAAATTCCTAAGCAACGAACTACTTAGCAGCGGAATGAGTACTCAGATGCAAGCATAACAGAGCAGTAGCACAGTCATCATGATGAAATGAAAACAAGCACAGAGTACGAGAAGCGTAAACACAGGAAAAGCAGGCTGAAGACAAACTGACTGAAGAATTTGAACTGAGGAAATTGAGAAAGTCTTCAGACAAAGTCTTCAAACAGTAATGATCAAATACATAGCAAGTATGCGAGGAAATGAAAGGGTTGAGGAAATAGAACCAGTAGCTCGGTGAAGACACTGATTTGGTAGACCAGTTCCAACTGCTGTGACAGTTGTACATCTGGTTGGAGCGGCTAGGTATTTAAACCTGAGGACACACAGTCCCGGACACCCAGTCCTGAACACACAGTCCAGGACACCTAGTCCTCACCGTATTCTCCTTGAGCTAAGGTCACACAGACCTCGCCCAACCACTCGTGGTAAGTCTTCAGGTGACTTCCAAACCTTCACATACTCGGTCACTCGGCAATCCACAATTTCCTCTTGGATGCTCTAGACCATGACGCCTAACCGTCTGGAGGATGCACAGTCCTCAAAGGTAACAAGCATCGGTTCCACACAGGAACAATCTCTTCAGTGATGCTCAATCACTTTGGGTTTGTAGGTGTTTGGGTTTTTGGGTTTTTCCTCACTTGATGATTTTCGCTCAAAGTCCTCGGAGGATGGGATGCTCTAAATGACAAGTGTCAATCTATCTCACGGAGCAGCCAACCAGCTAGTGGTTGTAGAGGGCGGCTATTTATAGCCTAGGGAGCAGCCCGACATGATAAGACATAACTGCCCTTCAATGATATGACCGTTAGGTGGGTAGATATTTTGGGACAGCTGGCACGTAGCACAGCAACGGTCGGAAATTTGAGTATCAAATTCCTCAGGGCTATCATAATCCTCACTTGTAGGCAATCCGCACTGGCGAATTTCTAACTCCTCAGTCAGAACAAATTCCTCAGAGAACAGAAGAACTTCGTCTCTGTCACTGAAGAACTTGACTAAACTGTATGAGATTTCCAATGGCTTCACTCGAAAGGATTGGGTAGGTGTAGGATTTTGAGTTGAGCATCACTTGGAAATTTTTCCTTAGTTTTACCTCGACCCCCTTTAACAGTACGGTGATTCCTATGACTCAAGAAGAAAAAAATGAAACTACGAAAACAAAAGTCTTCACGCTTCATAATCCTCGCATGAATATCAAGTCTTCAGGGTCACACCAATTTCTTCACTTTCAAAGTCTTCAAGAAAACCAAAGTCTTCAGTTGAGGACATTCATTTTAGGGGTCGACATTCATCGTAATTAACAAACTCCTCATAGACTTATAGACCTGTGTACACTCACAAACTCATTAGTCCCTTAACCTATAAGTCTTCAATACACCAAAATCACTAAGGGGCACTAGATGCACTTACAATCTCCCCCTTTTTGGTGATTGATGACAATATAGGTTAAGTTTTCAACGGGGATAAACATATGAAGTGTAAATACTAATATTGAGGAATTTGACTGCAAGATATAGAAGAACTCCCCCTGAAGATGTGCATATTTGAAGAATTTGCTTTGAAATAGCAAATGCACATTGTTGAGTAATATCATGGAGATCTCCTCCTATATCTTGAAATTCATACACGCATTTATCATATGATATGAAGAATTTGAAATGCATGATGAAATATGGTGTCTGACGAAATTCGGCATGCGTGCATTATGGTATTGAGGAAATAGCATGCAGAAAAACAGAGCAAAAGTATCAGACCACCATAGGACTTAAGTTTACAACTCATCAGAGCAAACACCTCAGAAAAGCAAGAGTTGAAACTTAACAGAAATATAACCCATATATAAGACCCGCTTGAAGACTAAACTCAAATTTCTCCCCCTTTGTCATCGAATGACCAAAAGGGATGAAAAATGAGGACTAACGCCCCTGAAGAATATCATCATCATGTCGATGGAGGAGCGCCAATATTGTTGGGGTCGACTGTTGAGGTAGGGCCTGCCGCAGTGTCGTTCAAGTCTTCAGCTTCATCCGTCTCGCGCGATGAAGAATATGAACTGGCAACAAGCTGAGGAACTTTGACTTTCTTGAATTTCTTCGAAGGTGGCTGGGACCAGTCAAAGTCATGTTGGAAGCCCATCTCCTTGAGTTCTTCAGCACTATGAAGATTAGACAGAATCGCCCAAGTGCGGTCAAAGACTTCATGCAAGTAGTAGTGATTCTTCTTCACAGTATTTTGAGTGACTGTCATGTTCTGAAGAATTGCACCAAACTGACGCTTGACCCACTTGTGATTTCGATCAACTTTCTGATGAAGACTAAGGAGAAGTTCACGATCAGTCATCACACGCGGAGCTGTGGCTTGAGGATGATGTTCTGAAGCTTTGGCGGCAGAATCTTGAGTTGCAGAGTCATCATTGGTGGAATAGGAAGTAGCTTTGCGAAAGTGTCCATCCAATGGACGAGTACCTTCATCAATAACAGCAGCTTTGCCCTTCTCGTCAGCTGAGGAAATAGTCCGTTTGAGGACTTCAATAGGGGGCAAATAGCTGAGATGATTTTGAAAGTCAGCCATGTAATGAATTGAAGACCTTGATCTGATGAATCTCATGATCCAGGGAGCATAAGGCTTCAACTCAAAAGGTGACAGTGCAGCATTGGCCAAAGTCCTCATGAAGAAATCGTGGTAGTTGATAGGAATACCGTGAATGATATTGAACAGCAGATTCTTCATAATGCCAACAACTTCTTCATCATCAGAGTTGTGGCCCTTGATTGGACTGAGGGTTTTGGTCAATATGCGATAGACTGTCCTTGGCACATAGAGCAATTCCTTGACGAGGAATTTGGTCCTTGGAGCTTGGCCTGGCTTCAAAGGCTTCATCATTACTTGCATCAGATGATCAGACAGTTCAGGTTCAACATAGAGAAGCCTAACACCTTCAGTGGGAGGACTGACTGGGACGGCATGAAGCAATTCAGAGGCCGGTGCTTTGAAATGAGTATTATCGGTCATCCAGTCCAATACCCATGAATTGACATCATCAACATTTCCAGTAATGTGCAGCGTGGCGAAGAATTGAAGAATGAGTTCTTCATTCCAATCGCAGATGTCGGTGCAGAAATTGAGTAACCCAGCGTCATGAAGAACACTGAGGACTGGTGTGAAGCAGGGCAGCGATTCCATATCTACATGAGGAATTTGCTCATGTTCAAAGATCTTATCCTTATCAACCAACAATGAGGAGTAGTAGTTCATCTGGCTTGCAGTCCAGAAACGCTTGCGACGAAGACGAGCAGAGTCATAGGGATTGTAGTCAGTGAAGAATATGTGCTCGTTGAAGAAATCATCAGCATTAAACTTCTGCTTCTTGGAGTGAGGGTTCTGTGGCTTGGGCTGAAGATTAACAGTTGAAGAATTTACAGCCTCTTGAGGTGTAGCCACTGGAGCCACTGGCTGAGGAATTTCAGCAGCAGCCTTGGCCTTCATTTCTTCAGACATATGTACATCAGTGCTAGTGACTGGAACTTCTTCAGGTATAGAGTGAAGTGAAGCTTGACGTTCATCAGAGCCCGTATGAATTTCTTCAGTTTGCACAGGAGACTGAGGAACATGATGTAGAGGGGTTGTCAGAGGTGAATTGGGGTGATGACTTTCCCAAAAGTCATCATTCAGAATAGGTGTTGTAGACCCAATATCCACATCCTCATCTTCTTCAGTTCCTTCGATGCCTGCCCCTTCAGCTGTGAACTGAGGCATGGGCGATGATACCAGTGGAGTTGAAGGGAAAGTATCCACTTCAATTTCTTCATCCATCTGCTCTGTCGAAGCAGCAGAAGGAATTTCTTCATCAGATTTACTTGGAATTTTATATTCCTCACCAAAGGGAATGATCTCCTTTGATGGCATGCTTGATATTGGAATAGCATCAATTGGGTTTTCAGATGAACTCCTCAAAGTCTTCAATTTCTTGGGGGCTGAAGACTCTGAAGATGCAGATGCTTTCCTTTTCTTCACAGCTACTTGCTCCGCAGCCTTGGTTTTCTTCGCTTCTGATGCAGAAGGAAGGTTGATGCTTGTCATCGGTGCAGGAGGAGCAGAGGAAATTGGTTGAATTTCTTCAGGCACAACTGATGCAGTTGCCCTGGCTTGTTCAGATTCCTCAGGCACAGTAGCAGATGCTTCAACTGGCCTGGATTGCTCTTCAGGCGCAATATTGGAGGTTGCCCTGGCATTTTCTTCAGAGAATGGAATTTCTTCATCAGCTCTGGCGCTTTCATTTTCTTCAGCAGACTGAACAGATGTTCCAGTCTGAGGAAATTTGGGTTGCGATGAAGCTGCAACACTTGGAGTAAATTCTTTTGCCATTCTGACGAATCTGACTTTGGCACCTAGCCAATCTGCATGGAATGCATGAAATTCATCACTGAGTGCTTTGATCTCAGCCTGCATAGTCACAAGTTCTTTAGGAGACATTTTCACAACATTGTTCTTCAGAAAACGCTCCTTCTTATACTGAGCCTTCTTCACCTACCTGGCCTTTTCAAATTTCCATTTTTTTTCATTTATGAAGGCCGTCAACATGTGACTTTGACCAGGAGTGAGGTTTAATTCAGGCAAAGGTGTGTTAGGGTTCTTGTGCCATAGATCAATAAAATCAAGGATCTTCCTTGGATCCAGCATGAGGGGCACAGCACTGCCTTTGGCTCTAGCGGCCCTTTGTTGTCGATCTCTGATGAGCTCAGCTAATTCTTCATCATCAGCTTCGTCTTCGCTTGACGGAACCTGAAAGGCGACTTGCTTCTTGTGAGGACTTGGCCTTGTGCCTCATCCAGCAGTGGCCTTTTTCTTCAGCAAGGTCGGAGTTGTTGAAGACTGAGGTGGAGCTGAAGAACTTGCAGAGACTCCTGAAGCAATTGAGATTCCAGTAGTACTTTGGCATGTGGCAAGATGCATAGGTGCTGAGGACTTTGCAGGAGCAGCTGAGGATTTTGCAACCGAGGGAGTTGGAGCTGCTTTTGAGGAATTTGCTTGAGGAACAGGCCGTGAGGGCATTGCAGAGCTTGGCCGTGAGGGCATTGCAGCTGAGGAACTTGTCTTGACAGCTGATTTCTTCAGCATAGCCTTCTTAGGCTTGATAGCAGAGGCCTCAGCGGCGGCAGCAACAGAATCTTCATTGAATTTCTTTACCGCCTCTTTAGCCACTTTGGCCAGCTTGGCTTGACGCTTAGCCCACTCCTGAGGAAATTCCTCACCTCTTCTGATGCTAGTGGGATCAGCTTCTTGGCCAGGAGCCAATGGAGGTCTTGGACATGGAGGGTTAACAGCAAATTTCTTCATGTACTTGGGAGTGACATAGCGATATTCCCTCCGTTCTCTTGCCCATCTCCTCTCAATCTTCTGAATGCGCACTTTGCGCTGATTTTTGTTCTCCTTGCCATGAGTTGCTTCATCAGGAGTACAATATTCATCATAGATGTCATCAGGGATCTCAAAAGCAGTATTTGTTTCTGGCCTCTTTCCTCCCTTCTGAGGTCTTTTACCATCAGCCATTTTCTTCACTTGAGGGTTTTGAACAATCGAATTTTCTGATGAGGTGTGCAATTTTTCTTCAAGGAACGCTGCAAATGAGTTAAGTTGATGAGAACCTAGAGATTCAGCAGCGGACATGTGTACCTGTGAACAGAATATAGGTGCGAAGAGTTTTGGAGAGGTCATATGCGTTCTCAGAAGATTTTCAAAAATATCAAGTTTGAGGAAGATGACCAGGGGTGTCTTGAGGAATTTCACTAAGCATTTTGACTTAGGTTCCAGAGTTGTGTAGATTGAAAATCCACACAATTGAGGAATCTTGAAGAAAAACATTGCTTAGAGAAACTGATCAAGGACAGAAGCAAGTTGGTGTTTAAGAACATGAAAGTTGAAGAATAAACACCTTTTGAAGATTTTGTGGAAATCATCAGAATCAACAAGGGCAGTAAAAATAAATTTTATTTACCCTTGACGAAGAACACGACGAACTGAGAGTGGCAGTGGAGATGTTCGTCCGTTCAGATCTTCCACGCCCTAACTTGGCGATGGAAAACAGCTACGGCGGCGGCGGAGTGAGGATTTCCGCGGCCGGCGTGAGTACGACGGCGACGAGGTCGAGGCAGTGAAGCTCTTCCTCACCGGCGACGATGGAGTGTAGCGGCGGCGCTAGGTCTGAGAGCTCGAGCGAGGGAGTAAGATCGAGCGGGGTAAATGAGCTCTGAGGAGGGTGAGGGGTATTTATAGTAGAGGTGAAAAACCGCTCGTCCGAAGAAAATGGACAAACGTGCCCCTGACCCTTCTCATCCTAGCGACATGTGTCACCCACGAACTATGAAGTGGAGATCGTGTTAGATCGAGGGTGAATAGATAAATCTTATCGAGGGATAAGGAACGGTTTGAACGGCAAAAGCCGAAAATTCAGATAAGAATATTTTAATGTTTCGTTCGCAAATTCTTCAGCTGTCAAGGACACAGTGAAGACTTTGAACGGGTTTCAAATAGAACGCACATGAAGAATTTGTGAACGGACTGGATTGAGTTTAGCATTGAGGGGGAACGGGTCCGATCACATTCACTTAGAAGAAACACAACTTGAAGAATTAGCAATAAGTGAATGCTGTAGAGGACAGAAAACTCAAATATATATATATAGTCAATGAAGAACATAGACGGAAAGAGTGAAGATTTTGCAAAGTTGAAGAATTTGAAAATTTGAAGAATTTGCACAATGATGAAAAACTCAAATTTTGAAGATTTTCAACTTTTTGTGGTGGCGTGACCCACCGTGTAAGAGTGATGATTTCAGACACCGCGTACAATTGTCGTAGGGCTCTGAGAATCAAATTCTTCACACTTAGAGGGTTAGTCTTCATTGATTGAAGAAAAATGTTTCTTCGTGTGTTGCACATCTAAGTCATCAATTTGCATAAGTGTTAGGATGTGTGTCCTTTTCAAAGGACATTCCAAGATTCTAAGATATTTAGCTCACACCGCAACTTGCTAAATCTCTTCTCATCCAAGGGCTTTGTGAAGATATCCGCTAGCTGTTCTTCAGACTTCACGGGATCAATAGAGATGTCACCCTTCAACACATGATCTCGAAGAAAATGATGACGAATCTCGATGTGCTTTGTCTTCGAGTGCTGAACTGGGTTATGAGCAATTTTGATGGCACTCTCGTTGTCGCAGAAGAGTGGCACATTCTTCACATTGATGCCATAGTCCTTGAGGGTTTGCTTCATCCATAGCAATTGAGCACAGCAAGAACCAGCAGCAATATACTCAGCTTCAGCAGTAGAGAGTGATACGCAGTTTTGCTTCTTCGAGGACCAACATACTAAGGATCGTCCGAGGAAATGGCATGTGCCTGAAGTTGACTTGCGGTCCACACGATCACCGGCATAGTCAGAGTCAGAATATCCAATGAGATCAAAAACCGAGCCCTTGGGATACCATAATCCAAGTGTTGGAGTGTGAGCTAGATATCAAAGAATATGTTTCACAGCCTTATAGTGTGATTCCTTCGGTGTAGCTTGAAAACGGGCACACATGCAAACACTAAGCATAATATCCGGCCTAGATGCACATAGGTACAATAAAGAACCAATCATGGAGCGGTATACCTTTTGATCGAAGTCTATTCCATTTTCATCAGTGCATAGATGGCCATTTGTGGGCATAGGGATTTTGACGCCTCTGCATTCTTGCATACCGAATTTTCTCAGAACGTCCTTGAGGTATTTCTCTTGAGAAATGAAAATGCCATTATGTTGTTGACGAATTTGAAGACCTAAGAAGAATTTCAATTCTCCCATCATGGACATTTGATATTCCTCACTCATCATGTAAGCAAATTCGTCACTGTAATGTTGGTTAGTACAGCCAAAGATAATATCATCAACATATATTTGGCACACGAATAATTCATCATCATAGGTTTTGGTGAAAAGAGTTGGGTCGAGTGAACCGGGTTTGAAGCCTTTCTTCATGAGGAATTCCTTCAGAGTATCATACCACGCCCGAGGGGCCTGCTTGAGGCCATAGAGGGCCTTATTGAGTCTGAAGACTTTGTCAGGATGTTTAGGGTCTTCAAAACCTGGGGGTTGAGCAACATATACTTCTTCCGCAAGCTTACCATTGAGGAATGCACTTTTCACATCCATTTGATATAAGATGATATTATGATGGTTAGCATAAGCAAGCAATATGCGAATAGCCTCAAGTCTAGCAACAGGTGCAAAAGTCTCATCGAAATCAATTCCTTCAACCTGTGTGTAGCCTTGAGCTACAAGACGAGCCTTGTTCCTCACCACTAGGCCATTTTCATCTTGCTTGTTGCGGTAGATCCATTTGGTACCGATGATATTGTGCTTGCATGGGTCCGGTCGCTTGACAAGCTCCCACACATTGTTCAGCTTGAATTGCTGTAATTCCTCTTGCATTGCTTGAATCCACTCAGGCTCCAGAAATGCCTCATCAACTTTGGTGGGCTCTGTGATAGAGACGAAAGCAAAATGCCTACAAAAGTTAGATAAATGTGAAGCTTTTGAGCGAGTCAGAGGACCTGGTGCGTTGATGTCGTTGATGATTCTCTCAATCTGTACTTCATTTGCAACGCGGGGATGAGCAGGTTGACGACTTTGATTTGGCTCAGCATTTTCTTCAGAGCCATTTTCTTCAGATGCGCCAGCATGCTGTTCTTCATGTTCTGGAATGATTTCTTCAGCAGATTCTTCGGTAGGAATGACATCCTCAGTAGCTTTGAACTTGATGGTTTCCTCAGGCGTCTTTTCATCTAGCACAGGAGGTAGGTGCTCTCTTTGCGAGCCGTTAGTTTCATCGAACCGCACATCTACAGTTTCAACAACCTTGTTGTGATAGGCATTGAAGACCCTGTAGGTGTGCGAGTCCTTTCCGTAACCAAGCATAAAACCTTCATGTGCTTTCGGTGCAAATTTAGAATTGTGATGTGGATCTCTAATCCAGCATTTAACACCGAAGACTTTGAAATAACTCACATTGGGTTTCTTGTCAGTGAGGAGTTCATATGAGGTCTTCTTGAAGAATTTGTGAAGATATACCCTGTTGATGATGTGGCATGCAGTATCAATTGCCTCAGGCCAGAAGTGACGAGGTGTCTTGTATTCATCAAGCATGGTGCGAGCCATCTCAACAAGAGTCCTGTTCTTGCGCTCCACAACGCCATTCTGCTGAGGAGTGTATGGGGCAGATAGCTCATGAGTAATACCAAGTTCATCGAGATAGTCATCAAGACCAGTATTCTTGAACTCAGTCCCATTGTCACTACGTATATGCTTGATCTTCACGCCAAAATTCGTCGAAGCCCTTGAGGAAAATCGTCTGAAGACTTCCTGCACTTCAGTCTTGTAAGTAATGACATGCACCCATGTGTAACGAGAATAGTCATCAACAATGACAAAGCCATATAGAGATGATGCATTTGTTAGTGTGGCATAATGAGTAGGGCCAAAGAGATCCATATGAAGCAATTCAAAAGGACGAGAAGTAGTCATGATAGTCTTCGAGGGGTGCTTGGCTCTGGTCATCTTTCCAGCCTCACAAGCCCCACAAAGATGATCTTTGAGGAATTTGACACCCTCGATGCCAATGACGTGCTTTTTCTTCACGAGCGTGTGTAAGTTCCTCATGCCAGCATGACCCAGTCATCGATGCCATAGCCAGCCTTCTGAAGCTTTAGCAAGTAGACAAGTGGCAGGCTGTGGTCCGGCAGAGAAATCAACAATATACAAGTCTCCTCTCCTAAAGCCTTCGAAGACTTCGGAATTGTCAGATTCCATGAGCACTAAGCAACGATATTTGCCAAAGACAACAACCATATCAAGATCACAAAGCATTGAGACAGACATGAGGTTGAATCCGAGGGACTCGACAAGCATGACTTTATCCATGTGTCGATCCTTTGAGATTGCAACCCTACCTAGACCCAATACCTTGCTTTTGCCTTTGTCAGCATAGGTGATATGCTTCAAGTGTGATGGAGATAAAGGAGTGTTCATCAGTAAGCTCTTGTCACTGGTCATGTGATTTGTACATCCACTATCGAGGACCCACTCAGTAGCTTTGGGTAAATCATCCTGCAGATGAATTAGTGCATCTTACGAACTCATATACTTCAGAGTGAAGAATATGACATCAAATTCATCAGACATATTTCATCAATTAAAGCAACATATGTATATATAGCAATGTGAGGACGTGAGAAATGAATAAATCATTTCTTCATGATTAGCTTGCGTCCTTCAAGCATTTCAGGTCTCCAGCAAATTCTTCAGACGATTTAGTTCGTCTAGAGACCTGCCCCTGCATAAGAGATTAGTTCCTTTTCTTCACCACCCACATCTGGAGGGGTGGCAAAGAGTTCATCATTCTGCGAGCTCCATAAGAGAAAGGTGGCATAGACGCCAGACCACTTCGTTTCACATAAGAGGGGTTAGGGTAAGCATATGAATAAGCAGAGAAATTCTTCGAGGACTTATGAACATAATGATTTGAAGAATAATGCATATATTCGTAGCCCTTAGGCTTTCCCTGCGAAACAGAAGTGTTAGCACGATGATGTTCATGTAAGGACTTGGATCCATGTGAGGAATTTGATCCATAAGAGGACTTGGATCCATATGAAGACCTTGGTTCATGTGAAGAATTTGATCTGGGGTTCTTATTCTTCACAGGTGGTGTCATGAGGACATTCACCTGAAGACTTTCAAGGCACCTTTTGGGAACCCAGATTTTCTTCATAGGGGGACCATTCCTGCAGTTAGATCCAACATATCTAGCAAATACCTCACCATTCTGATTTTTGAACAGTTTATAGTTGGAGTCAAATGACTCATCAGATGAATATGAGGATTCACAAGTAAAGCCAGATAAAGTGGATGGATCTACGGGAGGTCCCTTCGCAGCAACCCATGAGGTTTTGGGATACTGCTCCGGTTTCCAGTAGGTTCCATCAGCATTGAGTTTCCTCTCAAAGGCAATACCCTCTTTCCTAGGGTTCCTGTTCAAGATCTGCTTTTTGAGCACATCACAAAGAGTCTGATGCCCTTTGAGGCTTTTGTACATGCCTGTCACATACAATTCCTTCAACCCTGCATTTTCGTCAGTGATACTAGTGGTATCCTCAGATGAGGAATTTGTGACCACAGAGATAGTTGAAGAATTTGCAGCAATGGAAGCATTTGAACATTCAGGTGAAGAATTAGCAGTTTCACGTTCAATGCATTTCAAGCATGGTGGAATAAATTCTTCTTGAGCGGAACTGATCTGTTGAGCAAGCAAAGAATCATTTTCCTTCTGAAGATCTTCATGACTCACCCTTAGCTTCTCAAGATCTTGCTTTCTTTGAAGAAATTCATAAGAAAGCTTCTCATGATCGGCTAGGAGAGTTTCATGACGACCTTGAAGGTTGTCAAACTTAGACTGTAGTTGCTGAAGATTATCAGTCAGTGTTTGAGTTCGATCCATTTCCTCACCTAACAGATCATCGCTTTTGTCTAGCATATTTTGAACCTTTTCCAAAGCCTTTTGTTGTTTCACAGCAATATTAGCAAGTTTGGAATAGCTGGGTTTGAGGTTATCATCAGATTCATCCTCACTTGATTCAGAGGAGGGATATTTGAGTACCTTGGCACCTTTTGCCATGAAGCAATAGGTGGGAGCATAGTCATTGTTGCCGTCATCAGCAGTGTTGGGGAAGCCATTTTCCTTAGTGTTGAAGATGGACTTGCTAACGTAAGCAGTAGCGAGGGCTAGGCTCGCCACACCAGAGTCTGACTCCTCAGATGCCTCCTCTTCCTCATGTTCCTCAGATTTAGCTTCAGAGTCCATTTCCTTGCCAATGAATGCTCGAGCTTTCTTGGAGCTGCTCTTCTTGTGAGATGAAGACTTTGAAGATCTTGACGATGAGGACTTTGAAGATTTCTTCTTCCTCTTAGAGTCATATGAACTATCATCCTTGTATTTCTTCTTCTTTGATTCCTTCTCCCACTGAGGACAATCAGTAATGTAGTGACCAGGTTTCTTGCATTTATGGCAAGTTCTCTTCTTGTAATCTCGGGATGAGGAATCTGATTTCATGTCATCACCTCTTGAGGATTTTCCAAATCGGCCACGTCTAGAGAACTTCTGGAATTTCCTCACGAGCATTGCTAGCTCCTGACTCAGTTCTTCAGGATCACCAAGGCTGCTACCAGAATCTTCATCTTCAGATTCAGAGACTGCCTTGGCTTTCAGTGCACGAGATCTACCATAGCTCGGTCCGTAGAGATCTCTCTTCTCAGCCAGTTGGAATTCAAGAGTATTTAGCCTCTCGAGGATATCAGCAGGATCAAGTGACTTGTAGTCACCACGTTCTTGAATCATCAGTGCCAGTGTATCGAATGAAGAATCGAGTGACCTCAGCAATTTCTTCACCACCTCATGGTCGGTGATGTCAGTGGCATCCAGTGCTTGAAGCTCGTTTGAAATGTCAGTGAGGCGATCAAAGGTTTGCTGAACATTTTCGTTGTCGAGTCTTTTGAAGCGGTTGAAGAGATTGCGAAGAACGTCAAGTCGAGAGTCACGTTGAGTTGAGACTCCTTCGTTGACCTTGGACATCCTATCCCAGATAAGCTTAGCTGTCTCCAAAGCACTCACTCTGCCATACTGCCCTTTGCTCAGATGGCCACATATGATATTCTTCGCTTGAGAGTCGAGTTGCTTGAATCTCTTCACATCAGCAGTGTTTATGGAAGGAGTGACAGAGGGAACACCCTTTTCCACAACATACCAGAGGTCGTTGTCAATTGCCTCATGATGCATGCGCATCTTGTTCTTCCAGTAGGGGTAGTCCGTCCCATCGAAGGTAGGACACCCAGCTGAGACCTTGATCATGCCTGCAGTCGACATAACTAAAACTCCAGGTGGTTAAACCAAAATCACACAGAACAAGGGAGTACCTTGCTCTGATACCAATTGAAAGTGCGTTATATCGACTAGAGGGGGGTGAATAGGCGATTTTTACAAATTCGTCACTGAGGAATTTCAAGGTGAGGAAATTCCTAAGCGACGAACTACTTAGCAGCGGAATGAGTACTCAGATGCAAGCATAACAGAGCAGTAGCACAGTCATCATGATGAAATGAAAACAAGCACAGAGTACAAGAAGCGTAAACACAGGATAAGCAGGCTGAAGACAAACTGACTGAAGAATTTGAACTGAGGAAATTGAGAAAGTCTTCAGACAAAGTCTTCAAACAGTAATGATCAAATACATAGCAAGTATGCGAGGAAATGAAAGGGTTGAGGAAATAGAACCAGTAGCTCGGTGAAGACACTGATTTGGTAGACCAGTTCCAACTGCTGTGACAGTTGTACGTCTGGTTGGAGCGGCTAGGTATTTAAACCTGAGGACACACAGTCCCGGACACCCAGTCCTGAACACACAGTCCAGGACACCTAGTCCTCACCGTATTCTCCTTGAGCTAAGGTCACACAGACCTCGCCCAACCACTCGTGGTAAGTCTTCAGGTGACTTCCAAACCTTCACATACTCGGTCACTCGGCAATCCACAATTTCCTCTTGGATGCTCTAGACCATGACGCCTAACCGTCTGGAGGATGCACAGTCCTCAAAGGTAACAAGCGTCGGTTCCACACAGGAACAATCTCTTCAGTGATGCTCAATCACTTTGGGTTTGTAGGTGTTTGGGTTTTTCCTCACTTGATGATTTTCGCTCAAAGTCCTCGGAGGATGGGATGCTCTAAATGACAAGTGTCAATCTATCTCACGGAGCAGCCAACCAGCTAGTGGTTGTAGAGGGCGGCTATTTATAGCCTAGGGAGCAGCCCGACATGATAAGACATAACTGCCCTTCAATGATATGACCATTAGGTGGGTAGATATTTTGGAACAGCTGGCACGTAGCACAGCAACGGTCGGAAATTTGAGTATCAAATTCCTCAGGGCTATCATAATCCTCACTTGTAGGCAATCCGCACTGGCGAATTTCTAACTCCTCAGTCAGAACAAATTCCTCAGAGAATAGAAGAACTTCGTCTCTGTCACTGAAGAACTTGACTAAACTGTATGAGATTTCCAATGGCTTCACTCGAAAGGATTGGGTAGGTGTAGGATTTTGAGTTGAGCATCACTTGGAAATTTTTCCTTAGTTTTACCTCGACCCCCTTTAACAGTACGGTGTTTCCTATGACTCAAGAAGAAGAAAATGAAACTACGAAAACAAAAGTCTTCACGCTTCATAATCCTCGCATGAAAATCAAGTCTTCAGGGTCACACCAATTTCTTCACTTTCAAAGTCTTCAAGAAAACCAAAGTCTTCAGTTGAGGACATTCATTTTAGGGGTCGACATTCATCGTAATTAACAAACTCCTCATAGACTTATAGACCTGTGTACACTCACAAACTCATTAGTCCCTTAACCTATAAGTCTTCAATACACCAAAATCACTAAGGGGCACTAGATGCACTTACAAGAATGTTGTCTTAACCGGCCATCGGCTTCTACCTCCCCGATCAGTGATCAGGAAGTGTTCCGTACTACGTGTCGTGGGAAACAAGGCAATACTTTGGGAACCAGGCAATCTGGCCATTTGGCTCGAACGGAGGAAACATGTGCGGAGAGTTACGTTATATTACTGTTTGACGTAAGAAACATCTTCCGATGAAAATAGTTCCTCCAAAGGTTCCTTTCTTCGTGTAAATTTATAGTCCGGATACGTGAAATAAACGGAGACCTATGGCTGTGAAAAAACCCTAGTGATAAGCGCGAGGCTTATATTCACTTCACTTAAGCCGACTTATTGTATTTTGTAAGAACGCTAGCTTTCGGCTGCACCCGTCTGAGGTACGGTCCTGGATGACCCGGTCATAACAATCACAGAGGTGCTCCCTTTACTCCCTAGCCGAACAATTAGGAACGTAGGGGTAAACACCGGAGCCAGGCAACCCAGCTTGGCAAAGATCTTAGGTCAAATAAGTGCATATGTTGGCTTGAAAGATATGAGAAGGCTGCAAACGAAACGAATGCGATGTATACTGATTATATTATTCGGCTCCTCTAAGGGAGCCCCCATGCAAAGCTGGGTGTTACATTCCATGACGTATACGGTATTGGCTTGGTATGGTTCGATTCAGCCGAACACCTGCCATGTCAAGGAAAATAAAAAGAAAGAACAAAGAGAGGTGAGGATGTATGCGGGTGACAACGTCTAACTCAGGCGTAAAAGCGCTGCAGCCGGGCTGCATTCCACGGGTTCAGCTCGAGGTGATCGTCGGACGGGCTGCGAAGGCAGTATGCTCCTCCTGCTAGTACTTCATCGATGATGTACGGACCTTCCCATTTGGGCGAGAGCTTATGCTTTTGTTTGTTGGGGAGCCAGAGGACAAGGTCGCCCACGTTGTATGTCTTTGCCCAGACTTCGCGGTTTTTGGTAGCGCCGTGCTTGCTGCTGATAAAGTGCAGATCGAGCCCGAGCTATATCCCGTTCTCCTTCAAGAGCATCCAAGTCATCCTGCCGATCCAACTCGGCTTCCTTTTCTTCATACATGCGCACTCGAGGCGCGACATGGATGAGATCGCATGGGAGAACGGCTTTCGCACCGTATACCATAAAAATGGCGTGTATCCGTTTGACCGGTTAGGAGTAGTGCGCAACCCCCATAATATGGAATCGAGTTCCTCGACCCAATGGAAGTCTGATTGCTCAAGTGATTGGACCAGGCGGGGCTGGATGCCACTCATAATGAGCCCGTTAGCCCGTTCGACCTGTCCATTGGTCTGTGGGTGGTACACTGAAGCGTAATCGAGCTTAATGCCCATTTTGCCGCACCAGTCCTTGACTTCCTGGGAGGTGAAGTTGGTACCGTTATCGGCAATTATGCTGTGGGGGACACCATAACGGTGTGTGACGTCAGATAAGAACTCGACAACAGGTCCGGATTCTGCCGAAGTGACGGGCCTTGCCTCAATCCACTTGGTGAATTTGTCGACCATGACCAATAGGTACTTCTTTTTCTTTGTGCCCCCTTTGAGTGGCCCGACCATGTCGAGACCCCAGACCGCGAAAGGCCATGTTATCGGTATCGTCCGAAGGGCTGTGGGGGGCATGTGGCTTTGATTTGCGAGTAGCTGACATCCAACGCAACATTGGACGAAAGCCCGGACATCCTCACGGGCGGTAGGTCAAAAGAATCCTGCTCGGAAAGCCTTGCTGACCAAGGCCCAAGCTACCGCATGGTGGCTGCCCATGCCCGTGTGTATTTCTGCTAGGAGTTGATGCCCCTCTTCTTTGGAGATGCCCCTTTCTAAGATTCATGTGGTGCTTTTTTGTAAAGCTCGCCTTCATGGACCTTGTATGCTTTGGAACGCCAGACTATACGTCGTGCCTTCGTCTGGTCCTCCGGGAGCTGTTGCCGAGTGAGGTAGGCGAGCAGAGGTTCTGTCTAGGGGGCAATTATGGCCATGATTTCATGGGCGGAAGGTGTTTCCTCGAGTGCGGAGCCGCCAATGATATGGTTGTTGGGCTTCTTGTCCGGGGAGGCATTGTGAGCGGGCTCGTTGACTAGTGCACCAGCGTCACCATCCTGCCATACTACGGAGGGCTTGAAGAGCCGCTTGAGGAAAGTGTTTTTAGGAACCGGGTCATGCTTGGCGCCCATGCGGGTGAGTACATCCGCGGCTTGGTTGCTGTCCCTAGAGACATGGTGGAATTCTAGGCCCTCGAATCGGGCCGATATCCGGAGAACCGCATTTTTGTATGCCGCCATCTTGGGTCCTTGGTGTCGAATTCGCCATTAACTTGAGAGATAGCTAGGTTTGAATCTCCCCTTACTTCGAGGCGTTGTACCCCCATTGATGTGGCCAGACAAAGACCATGTAGTAGTGCTTCATATTCGGCTGCGTTGTTGGAGTCCATGTACATTATTTGTAGGACATACCGAATAGTGTCGCCTGTAGGGGAGATTAGGATGACCCCAACCCCCAGTCCGGCTAACATTTTTGAGCCGTCGAAATACATCGGCCAATGCGAATATGTGCTATATTTTCGGGGTAGTTCGGCTTCAGTCCATTCGGCTATAAAATCAGCCAGTACCTGAGATTTAATAGCTCGGCGTGGTTTGTATGATATCTCGAAGGGAAGGAGCTCTATGGCCCATTTGGCGATCCGGCCCATGGTGTCCCTGTTGTTGATTATGTCATTCAAGGGGACCTCTGACGCCACTGTGACCGAGCATTCTTGAAAGTAGTGTCGCAGCTTTTGGGATGCCATAAAAACCGTATAAGCTATCTTTTGATAGTGGGGGTATCGTGATTTGCAAGGCGTAAGTACCTCGGACACATAATAGACCGGCTTCTGGACTTGGAACTTATGGCCCTCAGACTCCCGCTCCACGACGAGCACCGCGCTAACCACCTGATTGGTGGCTGAAATGTATAGTAGCATGGGCTCGCCGACGCTAGGTGCGCCCAGGATGGGGTTGCCAGCGAGAAGTGTTTTAATCTCCTTGAGCGCCACAGTTGCTTCGTCTGTCCATTGGAAGTTCTTGGTCTTTTTAAGCAGTCTGTAGAGTGGGAGCGCCTTTTCTCCGAGGCGAGATATGAAGCGGCTCAAAGCTGCCATGCATCCGGCCAGTTTCTGGACGTGCTTGAGCTCTATTGGTATTGCGAGCTGGGATAGCGCACTAATTTTGGCTGGGTTGGCCTCGATTCCTCTATGGGAGACGATGAATCTGAGCAACTTTCCGGCGGGGACCCCGAAGACGCATTTTTCTGGGTTGAGTCATATATCATAGGCTCGTAAGTTCTCGAAGGTTTGGCGGAGGTCGTCTATCAGCTGGTCGATGTTTTTGGTTTTGACAACCATGTCGTCCACGTATGCCTCCACCGTTTTGCCGATTTGGTTTTTGAGGCATGCTTGAATCATGCATTGGTATGTAGCTCCTGCGTTTTTCAGTCCGAACGGCATGGTGTTGAAGCAGAAAGGTCCGTAGGGAGTGATGAATGCGGTTGCCGCCTGGTCGGACTCCTTCATCTTGATCTGGTGGTATCCGAAGTATGCGTCCAGGAAGCATAGCGAGTCGTGTCTGGCGGTGGCCTCAATGATATGGTCTATTCTTGGTAGGGGAAAAGGGTCCTTAGGGCAGGCCTTGTTAAGGTCTTTAAAATTGACACAGAGCCGCCAGGATTTGTCCTTTTTGGGTACCATAACCAGATTTGCTAACCACTCGGGATGCTTGACCTCGCGGATAAATCCGGCTTCCAACAGTTTTTCTAGCTCTTTGCCCATGGCCTGCCATTTGGGTTCGGAAAACCGGCGTAGAGTCTGTTTCACCGGCTTGAAGCCTTTTAAGATGTTTAGGTTGTGCTCTGCAAGCCTGCGTGGGATTCCCGGCATGTCTGAGGGGTGCAAGGCGAATATTTCCCAGTTTTCACGCAGGAACGTTCTTAACGCCTCGTCAACTGTGGGGTCCAGCCGTGCTCCTATATATGTCGTTTTATTGGGATCTATTGGGTGCACTTGAAATTTTACTATTTCATCTGCTGGATTGAATGATGTGGATTTTTGTCTTTTACTGATGACCACATCATCCCTGTTGACCGTGGTGCGCAGTGCTGTCAACTCTTCGGCCGCAAGGGTTTCGGATAGTGCCTCTAGGGCGAGGGATGCCGTCTTGTTTTCGGCTCGCAAGGCTTTGCTTGGGTTAATTTTAAGTGAGATTACCCCATTGGGCCTTGGCATTTTGAGTTTCATGTACCCGTAATGCGGTATGGCCTGAAATCTCGAGAATGCCTCATGTCCTAGGAGGGCGTGGTATCCACTGTGAAAGGGCACAATGTGAAATAGCAAGGGTTTGGATCTGTATTTGTCGGGTGTGCCGAACACAACGTCCAGGGTTATGCATCCCAAGCAGTGTGCCTCCCTACCGGGTAATATACCTCGGAATGTGGTGTGGCTGCGTTCGATGCGAGATCTATTGAGCTGCATCTTGTCGAGAGTGTCCTCGTAGATGAGGTTGACGCCGCTGCCTCCGTCCATCAGTACTTTAGTCAGCCGAAAACCATCGATAATGGGGTCAAGGACCAGTGCGGCCGGTGCATGGTTGCTGCGTGGACTTGGCTCGTCCTCCTCGTCGAAGGTAATAGGTGCCGCTGCCCAAGGCTCTGTGGCCGTCACTTGATATATCTGACTGAGCTCTCGAAGAGCCTTTTTCCTTTTATTGTTTGAGGCGAATGTCATGTATACCGTAAGGACATTATGGTCCTGTGGTGAAGCCGCGGACTGCTTATCTGGAAGTGTAAGGCCCAAGATTGGCTCACCATATTTGGCCACTTGTCTTACCACCCAACAGGCTCAAAGTCTGTGGGTTGGGTTTGCATCTAGCAAGAGTGAGTGTATTGGGCATGGTTTATCCAGCAACTCATCCAGCACTTATCTAGGCCTAGTCTTCTTTTCGTCAGGCTCACGTTCCGGTGATCGATTTGTATATGCCCGTTTAGAGCGAGACCTTCCGTGCTGCGCGGCGGGCGGTGGCCCCATGTTCATCTGTTGCGCCCTCCACGTGTTCTCCATGGCACAATACTTGCGTACCATGTCTGATAGTTCGGTGAAGCTTTGAATTCGGTGACGCGCGAGGGCGTTTAAGAGGCCCTCGTCCTTGCAGTTGAACTGGAAAGATTTAATTGTCTCTTTGTCACAGCAAGGCGCCATCCTGTTCTTCACCAGGAGAAATCTAGCCCAATAATGATGGAATGTCTCGTTTGGCAGCTGTTTGACATACATGAGGTCCCATATGTCTGGGTTTCCCGAATACGAGGAGTATTCCATGTGGTGGGTGGGTGGGAAAAATTCGAGAATTCCCTCCTGGAGCGGACCCGGACTATCCTTGATCGCTGGTTGAGTCTTGTCTGGTTCTGATTGTGCAGGACTCAGATCCGGACTAGTGCACGACTGGATCGGCTCGAGGCAGGATCTAGCATTGGGGCTCGAGTCCAGGCGTATCTCTGGGCTAGTGTCTGACTCCGAGCTGGACACTTGAGTGTACACCGTTCTTAGCTTATAAGGCTGCGGCCCCTCCTAGCCCTCTTCGACGGTAGCAACGAGGTGAGTGACCGGAGGGGTGTTGATTTCTTGGTTGTCGGGTTTAAGCCCGATCCGATCATAGGTCGTGGGCCTGATAACGGAGATTCCCATTGCATGGAATAGACTTACCAAGTGGTCTGTCGGCTGGGCACATGGGGGTGCCGGACACTCCGGCGATTCGGAGGGAGATCTTGCGGACGGTCTGTCGGAGTTAGGCTTCAAAGCCGGACTCTGAGAGATACCTGATTCTTGTAAGTCTGCTGGTCCCAGGGTTGATGCCCCCGAACCGGTGAGTTCCTCTACGGGGATGAAGCCTTAGATCTGGTTGAGGCGACCAGTGGGATCGGCGCGCACCAACATGCCGACGAAAACAAGGAGATGACCAGGGGCAGGGAAGCCCTCAGAGCGGGCGTGGTCTCCAATGACTGGTTGGGCCATCGATAGTTTGGGTGATCTAGCAGCGGAACTCTCAATGAAAGCACCAATGTCGGTGTCAAAACCGGCAGACCTCGGGGTAGGGGGTCCCGATCTGTGGATCTAAGGTCGATGGGGAACAAGGGATGATGAACATGATGTTTACCCGGTTCGGGCCCTCTCGAAGAGGTAATACCCTACATCCTGCTTGATTGTATTGGATGTATAGTATGGTTACAAAGTAGATCTACCTCAAGATCAGCATGAGCTAAACCCTAAGGTGATGAGGTGATGAATATAGCTCTAGCCCTAAAGACTACAACCCTCGGTTTATATAGACACCGGTAGGGTTAAGGTTACCGGAGATAGATTACAATAAGGGATAAAGAGATCCTACGCATTTTTGACTTGGAGGGCACACCACGGCTTCATAGATCTCCCATCACTATACAACTTCTCCAGTCCGGCCCATGTTCAATGGGCCGGCACACCGAGGACCCCTTAGTCCATGACTCCCTCAACGACACCATGGCGGGAGTGGGCGACGGAGTGGCAGTGCGTCCATCGCACCACACGGAGGGTGGCTGCGAGGAGTCCTGCTGCACATGAGCAGCAGGGTCAGTGGCGGCGTTAGCCACAGGGGAGGCAGAGTGGCGAGGAGCACCATTTCCCACGGGTGCCGTCTGGGCAACACGAGCGGCCCGGCGCTCGGCGCGAACCCGTCGCGCGTCGGCCATGGGAGCGACAAAATGGGGACGAAGTGGAGGCAGAAGAAGGACTTCGACACGCCCCTACCTGGCATGCCAAATGTCGGATTCAGTGCTCCGCAGACCCAAGAAGGTTCGAACTCTGGGGCGTGTGCGAAGATTTCAACCTCTCAAGTCCCAAGCTCGCCACCCTACAGCCTAGCCTCGTCGGATTCGCGAGAGCGGGGAAGAAGATGAACATAGCAGTTTACCCAGGTTTGGGCCACCTTGCGGTGTAAAACCCTACTCCTGCTTTGTGGTAGATTGGCCTCACGAGGGGCTGAAGAAGAACTAGTACAGTGGATGAATAGCTTCGCGAGGGCTATGGTGGAGAGGGTGGAAATGATCCGATCCTCCTCTATGGTGGTGGCTAACCTATATTTATAGTGGCCTTGGTCCTCTTCCCTCAAAATTTAGGTGGGAAGGGATCCCACAACGGCCAATTTGAAAGGGGACAAGAAGTACATCTAATCCTGACGAAAGGCGGTCTTCTCCTGCAAAGCTTCTGGTCGTGATGTAGCGGTGGGCTCGGTGATGACATCCGTCCTGCCGAGCCCGTGGTCTTGGTCTTGTTGCACCGGAATGGAAAGCTTTGGGGGATTCCTCAGGAACCTGTGCCTGTCCTTGCTCCCTTAGCACTGAAAGGGAAATTACCGCCTCTGCGCCCGCTGGCGCCCGCATGGCCTCGGTCGTCACAGCTCACATCATCGCAGCCTCGGGAGGTTGGGTATCTGCATAGAAATCACCGCTCCTCGAGAGGCAACCTGGGGAGGCCACTCCCTTGGAGGTCTTGGTGTCGTCTGCCTCGCGAGGCCGGGGCCCTCGCGAGGGTCTTGTCTTGAAGGCTTTGCCGCTGGGCCGTACCAGGCCGTCGTGGGAGCCATGCCGTGGGCCGCAGGCAGGCAGATCTGGGTACCCTGGTTCCCAGAACGCCGACACCTACATGCCACCTATGATTTTGTGTAATGTACTACCTCTGTTCCTAAATATATGTCTTTGTAGAGATTCCACTATGGACCACATACTGATGTATATAGATGCATTTTCGTGTGTAGATTCACTCATTTTGCTCTGTATGTAGTCTATAGTGGAATCTCTAGAAAGACTTATATTTAGGAACAGAGGGAGTATCATGTATGACATCTACATCTCTAATTTAGCAGCCAGTAGTGGAAATCATTGTCTGCACAAAGGGATTACTGGTCGAAAATCCTAGCAAAGCACGCTGGCAGGCACACAACAATACAAGAGAGAGACACACTTACAAGATCATAGCAATGCCTCTGTCCAGGATCTTGGTTGGCCAAGCTGTTAGATCCAGAAGAAACATAGTCCTTGTAGTTCTTGCCAGCTGCATAACATGTAACAGCGGCCTGTTAGTATATTTGAAGTACATCGGGCAGGTGATGCTGGACGAGTTTAAAGGTGACAAGTACCTAGGCCACGGCGGGTGCTTGGCATCTTGCCAGACGGTGGGAATCAGGTTAGAAATGTCAAGGGTGATGACGCTGCGCTGGCTATCCGGGTCCGGTAAGGAGATCTAGAACCGTGGAGTAGGGTGTTTGTGGAGCGGCTCCGGTAGGGTGGACTACGGTGTGGGCGAAGTGGATCTGAGACCGTGGACGAGGGCGTCGGTGAAGCTGCTCCAGTGGTTGGGTTCAGAATGGTGTCGACGATTCGGATCTGCGGTCGTGGACGGGGCATCAGAAGCTGCTCCGGTAGGTTGGATGAGGCTGCGACGAAGCGGATCTGAGGCCGTGGACTTGGGCGTTGGCAAAGCGGCCCCGGTAGGGTTGAGAATGGTATAGGCAAAGCTACTCTGGTAGGGTTGAGGATGGTGTCGGCGAAGCGGCTCCGGTAGGGTTGAGGAAGGTGTCGGCGAAGAGGATCAAAGGCCGTCGATGGGGGCGTCGATGCGGCGGCTCCGAGGGTATGGACGAAGTGTCTCCGGTAGGGAGTACGAAGGAGCCGCTGCAGATGCACTTCGGTTGACGAGAGTACCGGCAAAGCAGATCCGGCACCGTGGACAAGGCCGACACTGAATGGGTTGTGGTACAGTGGTGGATGAGCAGTCTACTTGTTTCTAGGGGAGGTGGGAGGGGTAGATGCGGCCGCAGAAGCAGATCCGGCGAGGTGGACAACGCTGGCAGTGAATGGGCTCTGGTACGCCGGTGGATGAGCAGTCTAGGGTTTCGAGAGGGAAGGGGTAGAAAGGCCGATGAAGTACGGACGGCGTGATGTAAGATGTTCTGGTGCTGTGGAGTAGTCATTTTTGCGGGAGGGGGAGAGGAAATGGGGGTGCTGTGTGGTGGGGGGAACCGGAAGTTACCAAAGCAACCCCGACCTATTATGTAAATGAGGGCCGTATTGTAACTATTGTTCTCCGTGCACCAAGGACATAAGGGGAATTTCGCATGCTAAAGACTAGGTGGCGGAAATTTTAGAAGGAAGTAGGAGATTTTGCCGCCTACGGGATCGTTCATATCTAGTTTCAACTAATTTTGGACAGTGTTAGCAGGAAGGTCATGCGAGACTGTGTACACGGGGCACACGTCAGCAGTTAATAACTGGTATGAAGTCCACCCTAGAAAAAAAGACAATAACTTGGGATGATGCACCAATAACTTGGACGTTCACACGAGCGCGACCAATCGTACGGGTGTAGAGGCGCGTTCACAAAAAAAGGGATCACACGCTCAGACTATGTATTTCTCATGTAAATATATAATTTAGTGCCATTGGTTATTTATTTTAAACACAATGCATTGACGTGTTAATTTTTATTATATTGCGCAGTAACAAATGGATAATATAGATGCACAAAAGAAACAGATATTGTAGTCCGCTACTTAAAAGTGTTACCTCATATGATTACATGGCCTCCATTTCATAAATTGCGTACCCTTTGAATTCATATATGAATATTACATATATTACTTCATAATAGAACCTTAAATCATCCAAGACTAATGAATTTGAATGCAAAACTAACAATGGTGCATGTACATGATAATTACAGTGGTTGTTTGAAGAAACATCACTATAACTTTGGCATGCACAATTGAAAAAGATTATTTGAAAAAAATGCGATATGTGAGTGTTCAATCTTTGTAGCGTTGAATTGATATTGTATCATTGGCCACGATACGAAGTAGATATTGATTATGTTCAAGCGATGCACGTCCACGATCGCTAGATAGTGATACGTGAATGAATTGTGCAATCTCTCTCACACGCATACATATCTCGTTTCTCCGTGGGCACCGGAATCACACACGCGCACTTCATGTATTTCTCTCCCTCCGTCAAGGTTATAATTCGTCTTTCTACCCCGTCCCAGAAGTCTCTCACACAAAAACACACACGCTCTCTCTATCGAACACGCCCACCCCTTTAATTCCGCCCACCCACCGCCAGTAATGTCTCAAAGTATAACTATGTCTCGCACACAAATGCGTAAGGTTAACTCGAGTCCCGGAACCATATGAATACATACAATGGGATTCCAGCAGAGCACCTTTTGTTTTGAGATTTTACACACACACACACACACACACACACACACACACACACACACACACACACGAGCGCGCGCGCGCAGACATTGTTTCTCTCTTTATTTTTTCCGGCACTTGCATGCACACCGTTTCTTTATCTCCGTGATGCTTTAAGCATGCCTTGCACACATGCTATCTACCTATCCCTTAATATAGATATGTATCACACAAACTCCTTCTACCTATATCTAAGTGTCACTGGCACCCCCCCACACACACACTCACACACACCTGTCCCGACACCGAAGGAGCAGGGTGACACCTCGATCTTGATACTAATCTATCTACTGGCTTCTCTCTCAAACACACACACACACACACTTCCCGACACCGAAGGAGTAGGGTGACACCTCGATCTTGATACTAATCTATCTACTGGCTTCTCTCTCAAACACACACACACACTTGCTAGTTGTGCCTTTGTGCCTATCGCGCACACACTCTCGATACGTCTTTCTCTCCCTTCCCACTCCCCACCCCCCAACAATGATAGTAGAAGGGTGACACCTCGATCTTGATCTTAATCTATGAATTGGCTTCTCTCTCAAACACACACACACACACACACACACACACGCTAGTTGTGTCTCTGTGCCTCGCTCACACACACTCGATATGTCTTTCTCTCCATAGCCCCACTCGATATGTAGATTTCTCGCGCGTGCACAGCTGTAGTGACGATGATGCTGAACCCAGTGTGCCTTGTTTTTACCGGCCTCATGTGATAGTTTCACCCTATTTTCTGTTAATTAACAAGGCAACCTTTTCTTTGTTACTACTAGTGAATTTGAGATCATTCGGGGCAGACATAAAATATATCACTTCAACCCAATTATCGTAGTAACTATTGAAAAAGAAACTAGCAAGATGCCCGTGCGTTGCACGGAACATCAAGATGCATTTGTATGAGTAGTTTATCTTGTGGGAGAAAAGGATGAACGAGGGAAGGCCTTATTTGCAAATGTGGAGAGGGGTGTTGGTATCTTTTTGCAAAATTGCCATAGTTTCCTTCCTATCCGTCAGATATAAATCAGACGGCCTATATTGTAGGATGGCAGGCACACCATCATCACCAACTCTGTTTTTTAGGCTGGTCGTAATGGGAGTATCATAAGTGGTATCATGCATGCCAACTAGACTTTTTTGATGATGTGGCACACAATTAAATGAGGAAAGAGAGGATGTGGTATCATATCATGATACCGTATCATATTAAATGTTGTACTACTTTGTGTCATGCATGGCAATTAATAAGCCAAGCTAAGATACTAACTTATGATACTATGCATCACGGAAGCAGTATCATACACTAGTATCATATGCATGATACGAGAAAATGATACTCCCCATTACGCCCAGCCTTATAAGAGTAGGGATATATCTCTTGCATCGTCCACAACGAACATCTGGTGGACTGGTTAGCGCCGGATGCTCGCAACGCGATGACCTGAGTTCGAATTCTGTCTTAATAAAACTTTAGATTTTTATATTATTTAAATATATACTTCTTTCGCTACTGTACTGACAGTGGAACCCACAGAGTAGTTAGAATACAAGATTAAGGATGGATTTGTTTCTTTTTAATTTTCTGTTACGAATCTATAGCCACCCTGCAAGTCATGTACATTGTACATGCAATTAACTTTTTATAGAGGGAGAATCATACACGCAATTAACTCAAATGCATTGGATGTGACTCTATTATTTCCAGCATATGAGCATCTCCTACGGCAACCGGCAAATTTTCTCCCGCTTCCTTCCGTGGAGGATGACATCCAACGCCAGCGGCATGCATTTTCACAACTCTAACCAACCAGAGAAAATTTGTGCAAACACGGACTGATTTCATATAAGCATGAAGGATTTCGTATAAAAAAGCCGGATCTTCATATAAACATGAAGGATTTCATTACATTTACATGAACTAAGCGGTGCTAATCCGGCTCTCGTGGTATAAATTAATACCTAATCTAAATGGCCGCCCACGAATCCCTTTGTCTTCCTCATGTCCGGCAGACAGTAGCGGGGTAGACGAAGGTCCTCGCAAGAGACGAAGCAGCCAAGAGACCACCTGTATACGCAGTCGTCACCTCGGCGGTGGCCTTCATGGGACCCAAGCAGCGGTGGCCTCCCGTGTTCTACTTCTCCTCGATGATGGCAGCGGACACGAAGAAGCTGGCCACCGACTCATCGCTCTCCGCGCACCCGGCTTCTGTCTCTGTCTGCATGGCGCTGCCGTAGGCACAGGAGGCGCGGCCACAGAGACGGGAGGTGCGGCCACCGCAGACACGGGAGGCGTGGCCGAAGACACTGGTGGCGTGGTACGACGCGGCAGCAACGACGCCCGTGCCGCCGTGCTCACCGCCGTGCCGGTGTGGAGCAACTCGCTACTCCTCATCGAGCTGAACTATAGCGGCGAGTTGCTGAACCACGCGCCGGCTTGGGGCAGCAACTGGCTCCGTCGGGCCAGGTGAGGTAGGTGAAGCACCGAGCGGCCTCGCTAGTATCCGGAGGGCTCGGCTGGCCACCCAGCCAGGTAGTATGCCAGAGAACGGCTCCTCGGAAGCCATCGGAAGAGTGGAGAAAATGGTGAAGGAGGAGATGGGGAGCGGCGGAGGGGTGCGATGCTTGCCCGCTGTCTGGCCTCGTTTGAATAGAGGGCGGACGGTAGGAGCTTGGCCGGCATCGGGCCTTGTTTAAACTGAGGGCGGATGGGAGGAGCTCGGCCGGCGTTGCATTTAATTCCGGCCCGCTCATGAACGGACGTGTGGCCGAGGTAGGTTTCTCGGTTTGCATGTGGGTTAGGCATTTGATGGAGGCAAGGAGGCGTGTTCAGCTAGGCATGCAGCGGGCGGTGCAATACTATTTGATTTGACAGCTACTACTAGTAAATCGGGACGGTAAAAATATATTGAGTAAACCAGGACAGTTCCCGATACGGCTTTAATGCAGACGAGGGAGAGGGTAGCGGTTCCCGAAATGTTGAACAGCCAATGATGCATCCTCCTTTAATAAGCATGCTAAGGGAAAAGAGGCAGCATGATGTGAATGCAACGCAGTTTGCACTCATATAAAGGCGCCCCTCCATTCCAATGCATCTACCACATCGCACGCACCTAAGCACCTACACTAAGCGCAAAAGTGCTCACTCTAGACCCATGGCAGCGATGCTCGCGAGCAGCCAACGGCTGTTCCAGATGGTCCACGACGCCGGCCTAGGGCATCGCATCGAGGATCGTCTCCAGACGGTGTTGGCAACCGGTTTGTTCATGGCCATCGTCGACGCCAGCTACGACTCTCAGTTGGACAAGATGATCGTTGCCACCATCAACAAGTTCACCGTCGTCAAGAAGCTCGCGGACGACATCACCGTACTCCTCCAGCCCGCGCGCCAGGGCTCCTCATTGCCTGCTAGCCTAATCAGCCTCCATGGCGAGAACCTCTTTCAAGCACTGGTGCCCCTGCGACTGCCCGCCGATGCAACAAAGAATGTCCACCTGGAGGTCGCGCTCGCCGCGAGGCGCCTCGCCCTGCAAGAATTCGTTGACCTACACATCCACGTGTATGAGGAAGTCATGTACATAGGTATCTACAAGGCCGGTGAGGACGCTACGATGTTGGCCTTCGTCAACCGGCTAGAAGCCTTGGATGCCTTTGTTGAGAATCACCTTGACCTCGCCACAAAAGCCGCTACTCCTAAGCCACCGGTCGGTGGCCCGGCGCACTGAGTCGAGGAGGAGGAGGAGGTCGTACGTTAATGGATGCATCTTTCTTCTTGCCTCTTGTAACCACCACTGCGATCGCATCATCATGGCCTTAATTCTTATTGTGTTATCGCATTCTCGTTCCAGTCAATAAAGACATGTGCGATCCCTTTGCTCACATTTGGTGGCAATTATATGCATCACTGTAACTAGTACTCCATCCGTCAATTTATAAGTTGTGCTTACCTTTTCCATCAACCTTGTAATTTACATTCGATGCTTGAACTGACCTACGAACTACTCCCAAATTCAAAATTGAGACAGAACTTATAAATTCAAAACTACTCGTGCAGCACGCCTTTCACGTTTGCAAGTTCAAAACAAGAAACTGGAACACGTACATGAAGCATGTCTCCCTTCCCCGTCGCATACCACACTGTCGTTCCGGCCCCCCGGTCAACATGCATTGGCTAGGCTTTATATGACTACAACATGTGGGACCGCATGTGACCAAATCGACAATGCGCCAACCTAGCTACTACCCTGCTTATCTGGCGGGAAAAGCCCCGACCTAGCGTTTCCAATCGTTATTGTCGGTGTTCTGGGAACTAGGGTACCCAGACTTGCCTGCCTGCAGCCCACGGCATGGCTCCATCGACGGCCTGGTACGGCCCAGTTTCAACTCCAACAAGACAAGACCCTCGCAAGGGGCCAAGCCTCGCGAGGCAGACAGTGCCAAGACCTCCTGAGGGAGTGGCCTCCCTAGGCTGCCTCCTGAGGAGCGGAGATTTCTATGCAGGTATCCAACCTCACGAGGTTGCGGTGACGCAAGCCATGACGACCAAGGCCAGGCGGGCGCCAGCAGGCGCAGAGGAGCAGGTTTCCTCTTTGGTGTTAAGGAGGCAAGCGTGGGCGTGGGTTCCCGAGGAATCAGGCAAAGGCTTCCATTCCAGTGCAACGAGACCAAGACCGCCAGGACGGCAGGATGTCATCGTCGAGCCCACCGCGGCGTCATGACCAAAAGCTTTGCAGGCGAAGACCACCTTTCGTCAGGATAAGATGTACTACTTACCCCCTTCCAAATCGGCCACTGTGGGATCCCTTCTTGCCTTCGTTTTGGAGGAGGAGGACCGAGGCCGCTATAAGTATAAGCTAGCCACCACCGTAGAGAGGGAGGCCGAACCGAAGGACGGCTCACCCTCACCCCAGAGCAGACCTCGCGAGGTTGTTCTTCCCTTGTACTAGTTCATCCCCAGCCCCTCGAGAGGCAAATCCACCACAAAGCAAAAGTAGGGTGTTACACCACAAGGTGGCCCGAACCTGGGTAAACTGCCGTGTCCATCTCCTTCCTTGATCCATCGAGCTAGGCTGTAGGGCGACGTGTTGGTTGGTTGGATAGGTTGAGTTCTTCATACACGCCCCAGAGTTTGAACCTTCTTTGGGTCTGCGGAGCCCTGAATCCGACATTTGGCGCGAGCTTCTGTGCTATCGTCCGGCCAACGACCTCTACGACGACGGGCTCGCCCGCATCGCCGAACTCGTCAATGCCGCTGGTGAGGCACCTACACCGTCTCGTTTGCTTCGCCCTCCGCCATCCCTGGCGGGCGACGTGGCTCACGACGCACCTCCTCCCCCTCTTCTGCATGGCGTGGGCCCCGAGCCGAGGCGTGAAGCTCCCGAGCGCGACCCACCGCGCAGAGCGCCGGCGTGCGATGAAGAAAGCTGCCAGGTGGTGCAGCGACCCCAAGGAGAAGCGTGTGCGCTCCAAGCACCGCCACATCAAGACTGCGTACCGCCAGAGGCGGCAGTGCGCAGGCGTCGAGATCAGGCTCCTCCCCTGCAGCTGGCCCCTATGAGTGCGGCAGGGTGCCGCGCTTTCACCTCGGAGCTGCGCCACGTCGTCTGGCCCGGCAAGTTCAAGCCGGATCTGCCTACGCGCTACGACGGCAGCCCTAACCCCGCTGAGTTCCTCCAGCTCTACGAGCTGAGCATCGAGGCGGCGAACGGCAATGAGAAGGTCATGGCGAACTAGTTCCCTATGGCCCTTAAGGACGACACGTGATCTTGGCTTCCAAACCTTCCGGTGGGGTCGATCTGCTCCTGGGACGAGCTCCGCGAGCGCTTCATCGCCAACTTCCAAGGCACTCACGACCGCGCTCCAGCGGCAGGCGACCTGCTACGCGTCAAGCAGCAGCCAGGCGAAACATTGCACAAGTACATACATCACTTCACCAACGTCTTCCTCAAGATCCCGAAGGTGTCGGACAAGGCCATCATTTCGGCATTCTCTGAGGGCGTCAAGGATGTCAAGATGAAGGAAGAGCTCGCCATACACGAGGACTTGTGCTCGGCTCCGGAGATGTTCAACATGGCTACTAGGTGCGCGAGGGCAGAGGAAGGTTGCCTCTCCCTCTTGGAGCTTCTAGAGGTCGATCCTGAAGACAAGAAGGCCAAGGCTAAGGAAGTGAAGCGCAAGGGCCCCACAGTGCTGGCCGCGGAGACGTTCATGATGCTCCAGGTGCAGTACGACCAGCTCCTCCCCACCAAACCCTTCTCAGGGGTGACCGATGGCTCCATCGTCCCCATAGGGCAGATCCGCCTCCCTGTCACCTTCGGCCAGCGCGACAACTACCACACCGAGCTCATCGACTTCGACGTCGCCCACATTCGCCTTCCGTACAATGCCATCCTCGGGTATCCGGCCCTCGCCAAGTTCATGGCGGCAATGCACAACAGCTACAATGTCCTCAAGATGCCAAGGAGCAACGGTATCATCACGATCGCCCGTGACGAGAAGGCTGCGGTGTGCTCCCTTGAGCGTGCCTACCAGGCTGCAGCAGTCGAGAACTCAGACGACGAGGGTGCCATTCGACCTCCTGAGGCCATCCCCAAGAAGAAGAAACAGTTCCTCCCCAAGGGCCGTTAGGAGGCTGGCGCATCTGACGATCATGCCTCAGGCCCCGCGCCCGCCGCTGGGGCGCCCTTCCCTCTCGCATAGGAAGGCGTGCCCGGCGCCCCTCTCAGGACGGGCTTGGGGGCTCTTGTCTGGAGGGCCTCTGACCTGACTAGCGTCACGAGGGAGGCTTCGGGCACCATGTGGGGGCGTGCTTCAATGCGTGCCTCCGTGAGCAAGGCGCAAGGCGCCAGGCGCCAGGTGCTCAGGAGTTCATCACCAAGACGATCGAGGAGCTTCAGGAGGTGCGAGCCATGCGTGGCAAACATCGTCCCGCGTCATCCGGTGCAGCTGCGGCCCCTGACATGGGTGGCGAGCTGCGCATCTGCGTCAACATCCCAGGCCTCAACAGGGTTGCATCTCAGGAGCTCTTTTGGCCGTCCCGCGTTGGACGGAGTGGGGGTGCCCCCGCAGTTCCCGCCGCATGCCGTTCGGCCTTCTGGACGTGGCAGCCTCGCACCAACGCTACATGTAGGGCGTCCTGGCGGCTCACGAGGCCCGGCGCTGGGAGGTCCTGACAGAGGAGGTGCCGGACCCTTGTGAGCTTCCCGGGCCTTCTGAGGCTCAGGAGCCAGCCGGCTCGTGAGGAGTGAACTCTGGAGCACGCGTCTTCAGCTACTCCAACGCTTCTGCAACAACGGTGCCAGGTGACTTTTTGGTTTGTTCAGTTGAGGGCGCCCCTCGGGCTGCATTTTCCTCAAGCTGTCAGGGCCCGTCCTTGTAGCCGCATCATTTTGATTCATGTACTCTGGACCGGTTATGCATGCTCAGGCTATTATGTTTGTTAATGTTATGCCTGCCATCTCGTTATCTGTGGAGTTGCCCTTCACGGCCTCCGCGCGTTGCTAACCCGCCTCTTGCTCATCCCGCAACGGGGGCTGCTGGCACGGCGCCTATGCTTGGGTCCGTCCCTGTAGCGCTGATAAACCTAAGAGACTGAGCTCTGGCTCACAGCCGGCCCCGCGCACGTCACCTCACCGGGTCCTTAGTTCCTTCGTCTTCTCGCGGAAAGATCATCGGCAGGATAGCGAGCGCAGCTGTCTGTTATGTTTTTGGCTAACTCACAGGAGCCCTGGAGGCAGGGCCACCAGCGGCCTTGCCAGCACCTCGTACCTTGGAAGGATGTCATGCCACGTGTCAAGGGGCGCAACCCCTCCTTGTAGCCAGCCACTCTTTTCTCGCGCAAGCCGCTTGCACATTAAAGGGGGAGCCCTGAGCATCGCCACTCAGGGGCTCCTACCAGCTCTCGGGCCCTCACCCCCTGGCTTTGACCACGGCATCGTGACCTGGCATACCAGCGACGGCCGAGCCTCGCTCGAGAGCTGGGTCCCGAGGACGTAGAGCACCCAGGCAAGCGGGGGAGATGGAGTCGGTAGGAGCCCTGCGGAGGGGGCGTCATCAGGAGAAGGGCATGGCCTAACGTCGCACGAGAAGCTCGTCAACGCAGCAAAGGAACCACCGCAGGCTTGTCAAGATAAGTCACCTCACACGCGTAGGCGTGAACCTCATGACCAGCATTATGTCCCTCGCGATCTCGCTCGGGCAAGGAAACTTCCCTTTCAGTTCTTCGGGGGCCGCTTGTGCACCAAAGGGGACCTCCTGAGCATCGCGACTCAGGGGCTCTACCGGATCTCAGGCCGCTCGCGCTCCTGGGCTTGACCACGGCATCGTGACCTGGCATACTAGCGACGGCCGAAGCCTGCCTGGGGACTGGGTCCTGCCGGCGTAGAGCACCAAGCTACCGCGAGAGTGAAAGGGGGAACCATGCCAAGGCGAGAGACGCAAACACGACATCGAATCAGGAACGATAATGTTAAAATGCGAGCGTCACAGTTTCTTACATACCCCCATGGGGCCCGTCATGATTTTTGCGCAGGAATGAAGCAAAGGAAAACCCCCTAAGAACCACAGCCTCGGCAGCATCACCAGCGGCCCCGGGATAGCGCCACTCCTCCCCTAGGCATGGGCGCGGTGGCTCGTAGCTGTCGTCGTCGCTCGAGCCCGGTCCGGATGAAGCGCTGCTGCTGTCGGAGGAGTCGCAGACAAGGCCAAGGGCAAGTTCACCACCGGTGGCCTTGCCGCCTCGATCGCCTCCCCTCAGGCAACACTCCAGATGTCCACCGTCCTCTCCGAAGACCTTGAAGAAGAGCGTCGAAGCCCCGTCATACTCGAAGTGGATGGCGTGCCTCCCCTCCGAGTTACAAGCGCGGGCGATCGCGCCCCATCCCCGGGTCATGAAGATGTCGCCGGAGACAACGGCCTCGCCCTCCGCCTCTGATGCCTGGCTGTAGCAGCAGTCGTGCTGTAGCCATAGCTCGACGGGCCCCCACGGCGGTATCTCCCTAGCCAGGGACCGCGGGAGCCGGATCCACGTGCGCGGCGGCATTACCGCCCACACCACAAACTCGCGGGCTGTGCCTTCGACATGGGCCTGTTGACGGGGTGGCCGTGCGGCCACCGCTTGCTCTCCTCCATGACCCCGTTCCTCGCGGTGCCCGCGGCCGCTCTCACAGACGGGGCTGCGCGCGCGAGCATACGCGCGGACCAGGAAGCCCGGTGGAGCGCGTTTGTGCCAGGGCCGCACTACCATGGGTGCCGCGGTGGCATCGCAGGAGCGATCGCACCTCTTCTATGGCGGGAGCAGCTCAGGTTCCACCTGAGGGGTCTTTCCCTTCTCCACAGTGGAAAATGTCCTCACTGGCGCCATGAACGCTATGGCAAGGTGGCAGAATGAAGGAGAAGGAGAAGCAAGAAGCAAGAAGATGAAAAAGAGCTGGGGGCTCCGCACCCTCTTCCATTTATAGTCGGAGGAAGGCTAACCTCCGGCCCCTCATGTTCCGAGCAATGATGGCTGATCTGCATGCACCAGGCAGTTGTCAAGTCGTGCGGTTGTCGATGCAGCATTAGGAAGTGGAGACGCCCACGTCCCATCAAGCGCCACGCGTCGGCTCGGTCCGCAGACAATTGGGGCCCGCGGCACTTCGCCCTTGCCCTTTGGCTTCGCCACGAAGCCAAGTCCGAGCGCGCCTTGGGCCCGGGGGCTACAGTCGGTGTTCTGGGAACCAGGGTACCCAGACTTGCCTGCCTGCGGCCCATGGCTTGGCTCTATCGATGGCCTGGTACGGCCCAGTTTCAACACCAACAAGACAAGACCCTCGCGAGGGGCCAAGCCTCGCGAGGCAGACAGCGCCAAGACCTCCTGAGGGAGCGGCCTCCCTAGGCTGCCTCATGAGGAGCGGAGATTTCTATGTAGGTATCCAACCTCACGAGGTTGCGGTGACGCAAGCCATGACGACCAAGGCCAGGCGGGCGCCAGCAGGCGCAGAGGAGTAGGTTTCCTCTTTGGTGTTAAGGAGGCAAGCGCGGGCGTGGGTTTCCAAGGAATCAGGCAAAGGCTTCCATTCCAGTGCAACGAGACCAAGACCGCCAGGACGGCAGGACGGATGTCATCGCCGAGCCCACCGCGGCGTCACGACCAGAAGCTTTGCAGGCGAAGACCACCTTTCATCAGGATAAGATGTACTACTTGTCCCCTTTCAAATTGGCCACTGTGGGATCCCTTCCCGCCTTCGTTTTGGAGGAGGAGGACCGAGGCCGCTATAAATATAAGCTAGCCACCACCGTAGAGAGGGAGGCTGAACCGAGGAGACCGAACCGAAGGACGACTCACCCTCACCCCAGAGCAGAGCAGACCTCGTGAGGTTGTTCTTCCCTTGTACTAGTTCATCCCCAGCCCCTCGAGAGGCAAATCCACCACAAAGCAGGAGTAGGGTCTTACACCGCAAGGTGGCCCAACCTGGGTAAACTGCCATGTCCATCTCCTTCCTTGATCCATAGAGCTAGGCTGTAGGGCATCGAGTTGGTTGGTTGGATAGGTTGAGTTCTTCATACACGCCCTAGAGTTCGAACCTTCTTTGGGTCTGCGGAGCCCTGAATTCGACAGTTATTTCTATCTATCAAGCATGCCAATGAGCAGAACCAAATGTTACAATTTATACATGTTTCTCTACTCCTATTAAAGACTCAGTTGGTGATGATGGTGTGTCTGCCATCCGTCATTTCTGACTGTTAGATCTGCATCTAACGGCTGTGAGGTAAGTTGTGGCATTTTTGCAACAATAGCCCACTTCTCTGCTCCAATTTGCAGAAAACCCCTTATTATCTTGAAAGCAACCACATTCCTCCCTCACCTCATCAAAATAGCCTGAGAAATATATTTGAGTGAAACGTAATATAGTTTTAGTGGTATATGTATATCGAAACAAGAGTGTTTTCTTTCAAGTTTGTGAACAAGTACTATTCTACTTTGGATCCATTGCAACGCATGGGCACATCTCTACTCTTATAAAAAACAGAGTTGGTGATGATGGTGTGCCTGCCATTCTGCAATATAGGCCGTCCGATTTATATCTGATGGATAGGAAGGAAACTATGGCAATTTTGCAAAAAGATACCCACACCCCTCTCCACATTTGCAAATAAGGCCTTCTCTCGTTCATCCTTTTCTCCCACAAGATAAACTACTCATACAAATGCATCTTGATATTCCGTGCAACGCACGGGCATCTTGCTAGTATCTAGTAAAAGGAAAAGGCCTGCCGCATTCGCGTCGCACCCCCACACGCCCGGGAATCAGGAGTACTCCACGGCCTGTCCGGCATGCCACATAGCTAGGGAAGGCGTGTTTCCTAGCATTTGCACTTTCTTGTGGGACCGCCGTTGAGCAAACCGACTATCGGCAAACCGCACTCCGCCTGCCATGTTGGAAAACAGAAACGAGGAGGGGAAGATCTAGCTGTAGCACGGAAGCCAAAAAATTTGGTGTCAGATGGGACTCGTTGATAGAGTAGGAGCACTCTGTACTACTCCTACTACGAAGTTTGTACTACTACTACCACTATACAACTAGGTACGTGCACGACACAACATCATAGGAACAAAAACGGGAAGATCTTGTTTTGGGTGATTTATCTTTTTTCCGGTCAATGTAGTATGAATAATATGATGTGGGGGGCACCCATGAAGCCACGTGGCATGTCTGGAGGTCTTATTTAGAGCTTCTTGTGTGGATCGATCACACTGTCGTGCTGCTTGTTCGAGAAGAACATGTTTGGGTACAATTAGGTTATAGTAGATCCGAATCGCAGCCACCTGGACCATTGGATCAACATCAATCAATAGTTTGTATCATGTACGTGCAAATACACGCATTGACTCCAGAAAAATAATGAATATAGAATATATAATACATAATACCGCATATTGGGTTTCTCTAAAGTCAAACTTTGTATACTTTCAAAAAATTGTAGGAAAAAGTATTAACATATATACCACCAGATATATATCATTTGATTCATCATTGCTTTTATTTCCACATCATGTAAATTTGTTAGTGTAAATGTTCATATTGTTTTCACCAAATTCGGCCAAGCTTTATAAAATTTGGCTGCAATGAAAGCTATATATGTGCGGAGTAAATTACAAACGGAGGTTGTGGAATAGATATATATATAACTATACAAATAAAAAATATAGTAATATAGTCTATAGATAAAAATAAGGCTACTACCCTTTTTTCTAGGTTAGAACTCGCGTTGTAGTGTACACATTGTTTTGCTTCGCTATAATTTGCATTTGCGGGGTGTGTGTAGGACTACTGCCTTTTGTTCAGTACCAGAAACCCCACCATTATCCTTAATTAATTCATACTGGCAATTACGATTGCATTATCTTAGTTCTAGCCAGTTCTTCAGTTACTTGGAGGAAATCCATCTCGTTATTCAGGTTGATTTTGTGCATACGATAAGATCATCGTCCATCGAAGATTTGTTTAGTAACGATTGTCGATTTGTATCACCGAGTACGATATAGTTGGATCTTCAACGTCAAAATCCACCAAATCGATACTTATCCCACTCTCATTGAAAGATTGGGTCGCCATCATAAGACTACCACCTAGACAATTCCTTCCCTATAACACACCCATCTCATTATTCAGGTCCACGCCTCCCTCTCTCTCTCTCGAAACACACACACACACACACCTCTCCACACGATGCGTGTCTCTTGGTCTCTCTTCCATCCCATGACAAAAAGGCACACTGCCATTCTCTTCTTGCTACCCCACCTATGTAGTTAGGTCTCCTTGCAACAAACAAGCATTCATCTATCTATCTACTATCTCTTTCTGCCACACATAACCTTCCACCACTTGCCAGCCGTGCTGTCGAGGTCTATCCATCTCTCTCACACGCAAACAGATGATGTTTGTGTGTCCCTTCATCGCACACACACTATCGCTCTCCCATATCCGCAACCTCATAACCTTGTCGATCCTAGCGTTACACGCACCTCTCTCTCTCTAACACGCACACGCACACGCACACACCCTCTCTCTCCCTTTCGGACACTCTTCTCTCTACGACACACACAGTCTTTCTAACACGCATATGCCCCTCTCTCGTTAGGTATCGCTGCCCACATCCCCCTCTTTGTCACACAAACATTCTCTCTATATCTATCTCTCGCAATAATACATGCATAGTCTAAATTGAAACCAATACAAAAATGAGCTTCGATTACAAAAATCAAATCCACTCCCAAACAGAATATGAAAATAGGGTGAAATCGTGCACACAAATGTTTGTTGCGTGCATGAATGTCAATGATATGGATGTACTACTCGTACATCCACACAGACCCATTTCACACAAATTACATTAAACACTTCTCAAAATATGGTGCGCATGTGATGTTTGTTGTACTGCTCCTGCCAGCCTTCCTCCGACACGTTCCAACATATTGTGCTACTTCCGATTCTATTTTTCTCCTCAGACCATGTGAAACCACGAAAAGGTCACCACCCGCCCCCACTGGTACTGTAGCTCGAAGCTCCCATACGGACACAACACCCACCGGAGCACGTAGTCGTTGCCGAAGTGGTCGGCGTCATGGCCTGGGACGAGGACAGAGTCTCCGACATCGCCGAGGTGGAGCACGCCCTCTATGGCCACTTGCAGCGCGCGCTAACTGTCCATGCAGAGGACAGTGTGATCTAGCGGTTCGCCCTCGTCGGCCATGAGGGGTAGCTGTGCTCCAGCAGCATGCCCTGGTCGGTCACGAGGAGGTGCATCGCGTCCTTGCCGCTCACAATGTGGACGAGCGCGTTCTCCAGCAGCATGCCCGCGAGCATTGCATCGTCAAGAGCACGCCCGCGAACTTTGCATCATCGCCGCTCTCGACATGGACGAGCGCATGCTCCGGTAGCATGCCCACTAACATCGCATCCTCGCCGCTCACAATGTGGACGAGCACGTTCTCCAGCAGCATGCCCGCGAGAATCGCATCATGGCCGCCCGCAAACATCGCATCATCGCTGCTCTCGATGTGGACAAGTGCGTGCTCCGGCAGCACGGCCGCGAACATCGCATCCTCACCGCTCAGGCGCACAAGCGTGTGCTCCAACAACACGGCCGCCAGCATGGCATCCTCGCGGCTCACGAGGTGGTTGAGCGCGTGCTCCAGACAGTACCCTAGGAGTCGGGACACGAGCATCGCGCCCCCGGCTACGAGGAGTACTGCATGGTGCCCATCGTGGTTTAGGAAAATCCCGTGACTCCCCAACTCCCTGGAGGAGCGTGAGCTCCAGTGGGCACTCGAGGAGTCCCGCGCCGATATGCAGGTGGCGGCAGACGTGCAAGATTATCCTTCGAGCTCTCCTCCTCTTACGAAGATGCCTCCACCGCCCCCGTCGTACATCCTCTGCCTCGGCTCCGGCGGACATTTGGAGTTTAGTTTTATGGAACATTAATATTTGGATTAATCATACCTCTACCAAACTGTGAAGGATCAAGACTAATGCAAAAAACAACCTATGACTAACATGCATAAATAGATGATGTGGCGGCATTGCATGCTGGAGTATATTGCAATTTATGGATTGCATGCATGACTAGCTTATGTGGCTTGGTTGCATGGATAGGAAAGGCTAGAGAAAAATAAATAGATAATGTGTTTAGAGTGCACTCCACTAAATGGGAGCATGTAAATATCTTTAGAGTGCACTCCACTTTTGTTTTCAGACACTGAGGTGCATCGGATGCCGTGCCACGCTACAAAATGTTAGAAAAAAAATCTGCTCCAATGTTTTAAAAATCTATTATTATCTTGAAACCAGCCACACCCACCCCTCATCTCATCAAAATAGCCCGAGGAATATGTCTTCAGTGAAGCATAATTTATTTTTACTGATATATGTATTTCAAAACTAGAGTGTTTATATTTCAAGTTTGTGAACAAGTATTATTCTACTACTTTGGATCCATTGCAATTCACGGGCCGGCACATTGGTAGTAGTAAGAACCAAATTCCGAGTTTGGCACGAGTTCGTACTACGGGAGCACCACAAGGCCTGGCGCAGGAGTTACATTTTCCTCTCGGGGCCCACGGGACTGAACTTCAGCGGCTTAGTGCATCTGCCTTTGAGTCAATGACATGTGGACCCTAAATGCGGCTGGCCCACATGTCATTCTCATAAAAGTAGAGGGGCGGTGGGACCGAGAAGGGTGAGGCGCAGGTCGGGGGACGTGTGGTTTCATGGGTTCGAGCGGCGTCGTGGGAATCGCATGTGGCTGTGGTAGAAACTTGATGGTTGCCGCAGTTCATCTGGCCCGCATGTCATGCACATAAAGGCAGAGAACACGGTGGGGCCGAGAGGGGTGAGGCGCATGTTGGGGGATGTGGTGCTGTCGGTTGGAGCGGCATCATGGGAATTGCGTGTGGCAGTGGTAGAAATGTGATGGTCGTCATAGTTCAACTTCCATGGACAAGCTGTCATGTCTACTGACACATGCATTGCATACCGCTCACTGCAAGGAGTAGTAGTAGAGAAAACTAGGCGGATAAATAGTTCATCATAGTCAAGCGGACCTATATCAATGTACACAGAGTACACTTGTTCCAAAGACATGCACACCAGCGAAATAGTTCATCTATATCAATGTACATAGAGAGGAAATATAATTTTTACAAGAGAGGAAATAGTTCATCCATCTATAATGCCCTACTGCTTGTGCAGCTTCTTCTTCTTCTTCTTCTTCTTCTCATTTTCTGTGGGAGACGGCTTCGCAACAAGCTCTTTCGACCTTGCAGCTATCTCAAAACTCACATGGGCATCTAGGGCAGCATATTTTATCTGCTCGTAGGTCAAGGGATAATTCTCCCATCCAGACGACCTTAATCCCAGCGTCTCATCACCCTTCTCAAGATTTGTTCTGAGCACAGAATTTGCTACGTCGAACAGGGATGGTGTTTCTTTATCACAATCGTCTACAGGAATTCTGGTTTGTAGGTCAGCGATGTTTTTCAAGTCAAGGTTGTATGGCACCAGCTTCTCTTTGTCCACTTGGATGGCTGCCCCACAGAAGTATATGTCCTCCCGAGACATGAAATCGTGGAGCTCACCTGGTATGGAGGGCGCGTGTATGATGTGATACGCCAAAACTTCTTCTTCGAGGCATAGCTGAAGGACGGCGGCGCGTTGGATCTTCCCAGTGGCACGCTCCGTGTACTCTGCGTCGAGACCGACGACCTTCATCTCTACCTTTTGGAGGGAGTTGGATACATTGTTGATCCACTCCCGAACGACCCTTGGGTGGTCGGTGACGGTGGCAACTATGCTCAACGAGCCTTCGACGAGGACATGTTTGACGCTAAAAACCTGCATAGGGATCTCTTTCGCCATTTGGAACTGCTGGACCAGAGGGCTATGGTTTGGAGAATTAGGATTAAGATGGCTAGTCTAACTGAAGAGGATGATTATTTAAAGGGGCTTCAGAATTACTCCAGGAGGATGTGAATCTAGTGGGGTTTGAATGCAAATGAAGGAGAGGTGAAGAAGTCGAGTAAAATCGGTTCCCGATGGAGAAGTAAATGGGAGAAGTGGCATGCAGGCAGTTGATTAGATGGCTAGGTAGACCAACCGGCAAAATGAAAAGGCTATGCGTGTAGCCTACTGAGGAGTGGTCCATGTCCGTGTACGTGTCCATCCTTCTATCGCTAAATGTGCAATTGGTTAGTTGAGGTCACTCTTTCGAATCACCGTGGCGAAACATTTTATGATTCCTTTTTATTTCTGCACCCTTCCTGACAGGTGGGACCTACGCAAAACCCACTTGGGTGGATGAATAGATATACAAACATATCCATATCTTTGCACAAAAAAATGTGTCGTAGCTGGTTCGGATTGATATTGGCGCGTGCCTGCGAGACACAGCCTTTTCTGGTTAAGGAATATGCGGTTATCCTAAAAAAAGAAAAGCCCTTCTTCGCGCTTCCGCATGCACGAGAATTTGGTTCTGCTTGCAATATAAATGCTACTTGGAGGATGAAGTGAACCCAGAGGCATGCTAGCACGGGAGACCTATTTCCGCTATACAGTACTACTCCGTATGTTACTACTAGTAGTAGTACAACTGTGGTACACTTGATGGTCAAAATAATATTCATCTGGTCCTCACAGTGAAGTGACAAGACCATGCGCCCGAGGTGACACTAGTCCAGGCGGCGTGTTCGGGTTACCAAAGTCAGCCTCGCCTTGTGCACTGTGCAGTCACTGTCACCGCCGATGTATAGCATGCCTCGCCTCATCTCCCTCTCCCCTAGCACCACTCCATCTCCATCTTCGTCTCGCCGAAGATCCTGAGGTCACTCTTCATCATCTCAATATGCCCCCGCGTACCCTCGCCTCGCTTGCCTCCCCTAGTACCACTATTCCCTTGCTAGCCGCTCCAGCACCGAGAGCATTCTCCCCCGTAAATCAAGCCCCCCAAAACCCCACCTTCCAAACTCCACCATGGCTGAACGCGAACCGCGCAGCATCCATATGAGCCACGATTGGAGCAATCTCCCCAATGATATCCTCGACCTCTGTTATTCGTGTATGGATATGTTGAGAGCCGTGCGGCTGGCTGCATGCTCGAGGGACATACACGGCCATCGTCGAAGCGAGGCCTGAGCTTTTCAAGACACCCTGCTTGCTGCTATCTCGTATAGCGAGATTTGCTCACCATGATACGGTGGTGTACATGATGCGCCTCGACTTCAATCCAACCTCCATTAGCCGAAAATTCTTTGCAGGTATGTAGTGGGTCGCCGTACATCATTTCCCTCGACTTCGAGACGATCACCATCGCCCGAAACTTCTTGGCAGGTATGTACTAGGTCGGCATGAACTCCCACTGGATGGCTGCCATCAGAGAAGATGGGAAAAAGTTGGTGCTCGTGAACTTCCACACCTCCCATGAGATTATCCTTCCTCCGTTGGAGTATGTAGGGTTTTACCGTCGTGGTCCAAGTCATCTAGATTACCACGTTAGTTGGACGGACCTTGTTTTGCAGAAGATTGTAATCTGCCAAGTGCCCACACGATATGCGGATTACGTAGACTTCAAGCTAATTGCCTTGTTCGACCACAGACTCGCCTATCTTTCCGCTGGTGCCTTCTTTAGCTGGAGACGGCTCACCTCGCAGTGGATTGTCAAAGCTGATACACACTTCTGTGATGCTATTGAACACAATGGCATCATCTACGCGATCGACAAAGCAGATGCCACCACGTATTGCTAGGACGGCGCGTGTAAGTTGTTTTCGTCTGATTTTAATGATAACACCATGACACTGTTTGAACTTTTTGTGATGATTGGCATATCCCTGTTTGAGCAGAATTTGAGTAGAACTATGGCAATGTATTAGAGATGCCGTAAATCAGCTATATTTGGAATGAGTTAATTCATGCGATTGTGACCATGTCATTACAGCCAATTTGTACCCTTGAGTAATCAAACAGTTAGGAAGATATGGATATTCTCCTTACTTTATAGTAATCTATATACTACTAAATATGAGTGTGTATCAATAGCCATGTTAGTTTCCTCATTTTCATGATGTAGAAACATGCATCACACTGTTGGTTTCATCTAACCATACATTAGGGAAGTAAATGTTCATATGGAGAACTCTATATTTGGAAGTAGTGAAATCCTGTAATGCTTACCATGTGTACATACCTATATCGCCCTTCAGCAATCAATGGCTAGAATAATATCCTCACAAGAATTTTTCCCATAGAACATGAGTATATAACAATGCATGGTGTGTTAGTTTCCTTGAAGTATTTATTTGTGAGGACAGAACATGATTACATAACATGCATGGTGTGTTAGTTTCCTTGAAGAATTTATTTGTGAGGACAGAACATGATTACATAACATGCATGGCATGGTAGTTTCCTGTGAAGAATCGATTGCGAGATAACATGAGTATAACCATGCATGGCACTTCTATATTTTCGAACCTAGTAGACATTTCCCTATATTTTCCTCTCAGTTCCAACAGGGACAGATCAATGTTGTTTCTTGCATTATCCTACTCATACTCTGAACAACACTAATCTTACATTAATAATGCCTGTCCTTTTTGATATGATGCAGTGTCCCTACAGTTACTGTCCTTTGTAATCACACCACCTTTGCCAAAAACAGGGAAGCACAATTGGTTCCTCACTCGATCAGATGATGGCAAAAGACTGATGATCATTCGCACACATGAGTCAGAAAAGTTATATTGCAAAAACCCCATTGTATACAAGCACCGTGAAATACGTGAGTATCCGGACAGTGGCTGTTACGTCTATGAGCAGAATACCAGCTTGTTGGGGCCTTCAGGATTTTTGAGTTGGAGGCGAGTAATCAGCCTTGGTTCACACTCTCTGTTTCTCGGACTCAATTATCTGATTAACCAGGAGATCACCGTTGGCATGGACCTTGATTGTAGAGAGACTCTGTTTGCTAGGGAAAACTGTGTCTACACAGCGAGCCCTAGGACTTCGGGAGCAGACTCCCCTGATTGTCAACGATACAACCTGCAGCCAAAAGAAGGTGAGAATGACAAAGGCATCTGGATTAACTTTGATCGTTGGATGTCTCAAGTCCAACATGCAGTGATGTGGTTCAAGCCTTCAAGTTGATAGGTAATTGGGCTGTTGCATTGAAAGGGTGGAGTTCTGGTGTCTCCGAATCACTGGTGGCTGAAGCAGGGCTGCAAATTATGATGGTGTTGGATCATCCCTCTTCGAATGACTTGTTGTCTTTGCTGCTTGTTCTGGATGGTTAGTTCTCTCTCTTGTTATGCATACTCCTTGTCATTTGGTCATCCTCATCTATGTCACTCTTACTATGTAATAGTTGCCTGTATTTAGAATGTCATTCTTGTCTGGATCACGAGAGTTTGAGCGCTGCAGATGGGTGCGTTTTGGTGGTGTAGCAAGACTTCTTATGAACTATCATGACTTGCTGTTTATGTCAGTAGTAGTCACTAGTCAGTGTTTGAATGTTGTATATATCGTTGTTTCGAACTGTTTATTATCTCAAACTGCTGGTGGGCTAAATGAGGGCATCACCATTCTCCAATGTTTAGAGTATATCTCCTTTTTTCAAGTTATAATTTGAGCTCAGTGTCTTTTCGATGATGTACACTTGTTTGGGCCAGTGAGGTGTCGTTGAATATGGGCCGAATAGTAACGCAATGCCAAATAGGTCAATTATGATTCTCAGGCCGGGCGCTCAAAAAAAGAAAGAAAAATGACTCTTAGGCCAACATGTGGGCGCCACCGGTGTTTTCATGCACTTGCGCGCCGAGAGCATATTGGCGCGTGTTCGAAATTCATGCTACCTTTTCATCCCCAATCTCCCGCTGCTCCCCCACCTCTGGAATCTCGATTCCTACTCCAGTTCCCACAAATCCCCCTCCTGTACTCCCTGTACTCAAGCGCACTATCATGTCGCCGGTTAACGTGGATCTCCGAGCCGGAGATCCTAAGGTCCGTCCTGCCTTTGGGCACTGCGTGCTATCGCTCAACAGTGGCATGGTGGCGCTTGACGACCAGTTTGCGGGCAAAGTATTGAAGGTAACCAACAACGGCAACCGGCCTCCCGTCTCACTGGATGACCTTGTCCAAGCTCTTGGCATTGCGCATGACATCCAAATAAGTGACTTACTCGTCGAAGTCTGTCCGCCACTGGCTGATTTCTTCGTCAAGTTCCGGACGACTTTCGACTGCAGTCGTGTGTTCAAATCTTCCCGGCGTTTGTTCTGCGATGGCGCGCTGGTGAGCTTTGATCGGTGGCACCCAGGATGGGGCTCGGTGCCCTCTGATCTTGAGTTTTTAACAAAGCTTACCTTCCACAACATGCCTCGACATGCTTGGAACAGCGAGTCCATGAATGAGGTTATCAATGACCTAGAAGGTGAGCTCGTAAGTATGTTTGTTCCTCCAGACAGCTGGGCTCTGACGGTTATGGCATGGATGAAGAAGTCGTCCACCAAACCGAAGGTGATTGGTGTTGAGATACTGGTGCAAGAACCGGGGTTGTACTATTCGTCGCCACCAAGGCCGCCGCGGACCACGTTAGGGATGTACCTATATCGAGTGTTCGTGCATGTCGAAGAAGTGGTTAATCCATCAATCAAAGTCCTGCTGCCACCGCTGGTGCCAGGGTCCGTTGACGATGTCCATTACAGGAGTCAACGTCAGACTTTCCCCGTGTTGCTCGGAATGATGGATGGCACAGGGCCTACTCCATCGCGCGGTGGAGGCCACTGCTTCTTTGGGAGAAGTGGCAGGGCTGGCTGCCTGGATGTGCTCTAATTTGAGGTAACAACTGAATCTTCTCAGATACTAGTTAAATCCGAGCTATCGGTTTGAAGCACTAATGTGCCAGTACATTTGATTGTGACCTGTTCTATTTTTGTACCTAAACTTTTTTTAGAAAGGGGTGTACGTCAACTTAATGTGCTAGCAGAACTTATTGTGTTGTCTCTCTATTTTCTTTGCACAACATTCAAGATATTTCCCCATCATTGATAAAGACGATGAACGGTTATGTACGAGTTCGTTGGTTTCAACATAGCCCTACCCGTAGCGATCCACTGCTTCCACCCTGATTGTGTCGCTTGCGTGAAATTTTTGTATGCAAGTTCAGTGTGCTATGATGTTCTATATGATTGTGTCAACTATATAAATTTTTACTAAACATCATCAATGCATATGGCTGAAAGATGTATTTATGAGCATCGACCGATGGGTCTCTCTCTCTCCCTCTCACACACACACACACACACAAGTGGGACCATTGAATTATTTCTTTGCTCGTGACAGCTTTTAATTAGGTTCCACTGTACTCTAACTTTTTTCTTAAGTTATTAATTGAGCTCAGTGACTTCAAAAAGTTGCACAGAAGCCTCGTTTGGGCCTTTTCAGGCGTCGTTGAATGTGGGCTGAGTAGCCATGTAAAGTTGTACTGTACTACACATGCCTTTTTCGTTGAACATCAGCAATGCAACTGGGCCGATAGTTGTACCCAAGATCCTAAAATAAGCGTAGCCTGGCCTATGTTTCTTTTAATAAAATGCACATCTCAGTTCAATTTTTATATAATAAGATAACAAGCCCAACTTAATTTTTTAATAATATTCCTATCTCAATATTATTTCTTATACGAAATGCTCAGTCCAGACCATCATTGTTTTTTCAACCATCCCAGAAAATGGGTCCATTTCTACTAAAATCAAATGGCTTGTAAATTATCAGAAATGATAAATGGGCTGCATGTATGCAATATTATTTTTCACCCAGCCCAGTAAATAGGTGTATTCCAATAAATAATCAAATGCACTGTAAATTATCATAAATAGTAAATCGGCAGTATTATTTTTACCCAGCCCAGGAAATAGATTATTTTTTGAGTCAAAGCCCAGGAAATAGATGTATTGGCAAACAAAATGAAATGGGCTGTAAAACCTAAATAAATGGGCTGCATTACGCCACAGCTTTCGAAGCTGACTTTGTTGGCCCACTAGACGAAGCCTGCGCAAGGTGTTGTCCATTTAGTGAACAAAACGATTTAATGGTCTAAAACAAAAAGTCAACAAATTATTCTGACATCTGTAGTCGTTGGATTGACATCCAACAGCGATCCTGCTTCTTTAATCTCTGATCTAGTTGCTCTTGCTCCAGCCGCCAAAACCATCGCCGGCTGGAGCGCCTGCATCTGCCTCTTGTGCCCGGCTGTGCTGCCGCGCAGGCCTCGCCGCCCCCTACTACGCCCACCGCTGGCCAGGTCATACATGTACTCTCCCACATCCCTCCACTACTGTGGCTTCGCCGCCTCCAGGTTATTCCCTTCCTGGGTCTCGCCGTCGTCCATCGCGTTGGTGTTCTCGGCACGGCGTGGTCAACGTTGTCAACAAAGAACAACATCAGAAGAGGGATGTACATGGAGAGGCTGACAGTTGGGACCCACATGGTCCATGGCCGCACGCAAGCAAGTACCTCCTTATTACGCCAAAAAGAATGAATCCTCCCCATGACAGCTGGGACCCACCAGCTATATCTTGGCATGGAAGGAAGTGCCTGCTTATTAAGCGAAAAATAATGAGTGCTCCCAATGACAGCTGGGGCCCACCAGATTTGGAGGCTGACTTGTGGCCCTACTAAGTTGACACGTACGCAGGGCTTTGTCAACTTAGTCAACAAACGATTCTATCACCAGTGACCGTTGGATTGTTAACATCCAAAGGTCGTCTTGCTTCTTCAACCTCTGATTTTCTTGCTCCTGCCATCCAAACCACAGCGTGCTCCTACCTCCCGTGGCTGGCTGTGCTGCCGCGCAGGCCTCACCGCCCCTACTACTCCCACCGCTGGCCATGCCATCCTTCTACTCACCCACACCCCCTGTTATTCTGCGGCGATGACAGCCTCACACCGCAGCCAAACCAGTCAACCCTCATACTACCCTCCGCGTGTTCCCATGCTTCGTGTCGTTCCCTGCCTCACCGTTGTCCACCGCCTAGGTGCTGTCCATGCGGCGTGGTCAACATGGTGAACGAACGACAGCCATCGGAAGAGGACTGTACGCGGTGAGGCTAACAGATGGACCCACCAGCTACATCTTCGCACGCAAGGAAGTGCCTCCTTATTACGCGCAAAAAAAAGAATCCTCCCCCTGTCAGCTCAGACCCACCATCAATATCTTCACACGCAAGGAAGTGCCTCCTTATCCTCCCTGACAGCCGGGACCCACCCGGTCAAAGCGTACGTAGCGTTGTCATTCTGGTCGCAAACATGTATGTACATACTGGTCCATCGGTCTTTCTGCCACGATGAACCGTGGCCCAGTAAGGAGCGGTAGCTGTTCAGGTAGTCCCATCTATATCGTGTACACGTACGTACAGCCACGCTGCAAGAAAGTAAATATGGCTACGTATGTATATACGGGCGGGGTCTCGAACGCGTACACTGACGATGTCCTGTTCATCGGCAGCCAACCGGCTGGGTCGGATAGGAGAAACAATGTCGTGTTCATTGGGAAGCAATAGACTGGGTCGGAATGCGTCATGTTCATCGGGAGCCAACCGGCTTGGACGGAACAGCCGAAACGGGGTCTGGCATACCGCAGTACAGAGGAAACGGCCTTTTGTTTGACCAGCTATGGTCGAAACGGGGTCCTGTTGATCGGGAGGGGTGTGGCGTACCGCAAAACGGAGGAAATAGACTTGTGTTGGAGCGCCTACGGTCGAAATGGGGTCCTATTCATCGGGAGGGGTGTGGCGTACAGCAAAACGGGACTCCACGGCCTACTGTTCATCCACAGTCTAATGCCTCACTCCAGCCTCAACGGGCTACTGTTCATCCATCGTCCACTTCCTCCAGCCTCCACCTGCTACTGTTCATCCACCGTCGACTTCCTCCAGCCTCCACCAGCTACTGTTCATCCACGGGGTCCTGTTCATCCAGTCTCCACCGGCTACTGTTCAACAAGCCCTCCACGGGGTCCTATTCATCCAGCCTCCACCAGCTACTGTTCAATCATCCCTCTAGGGGGTCCTGTTCATCCACCCCCAACCGGCTCGGGTGTGTGGCGGCCTCCTCGATCGGGGTCCTGTTCATCCAGCGGCAACGGCCTCTACTACCATGGGGTCCTGTTCATCCAACCCCCACCGGGAACTGTTCATCCAACCCCCAACAATGGTCACTGTTCATCAAGAGGCAGGAGGTTCGATCGGCTTCAGTTAGTAGCAGTAGCTAAGGAATCGCTCAGGTTCAGTTAACAACCAGGGATCGATCGCTCGGGTTCAGTAATGTAGCTAGTGCAATCGCTCGGGTTCAGTAAGCGAACGCCTCACTCTGGTTCAGTTAGAGCCCAATGCCTCGCACCCACGCACGTATGTGTATGAGAGAAACGCGCAAACCTCCGTGCATCGCTCGGCCCCGACCACCCACCGTAACCGGGAACTCCCCGATATTTTCCTCGCCCTCACTTCTACCATGATTTTTCCGTCATGGACGGCCCAAAGAATGTCATGCCGGTGCATCCCCGGCCCGCCCAGGACGAAAAGCCCATTTTCTGTCATTATTTTTTGTCATAGAAGTAGGAGCCCACCACATCTATGATGATACGTGCTTTTGTCACAATTATCGTCATAGAAGTGTCATAAGCATGACAGATTTTTTTTTGTTCGGCCCAAAATGTCACGGATGTGTCTTTTTTTTGTAGTGATGGGAGTAGGATCACAGTTACAAGCCATACAGTTCTTGTTCACACAGGCTTTCTTTTTAAAGCCTTTATGTATGTCTTGGAGTCTCATGCTCCTTCTTACCTCTGTTTCCACCAGAGGAACTCTTTCCTTAATCTTCTTTTTGCTCGGAAGGGCACTTGTTGTAGAGGCATGCTCCCCCTCAGAAGGTATCTCAGATGATGATGGCTTAGATTGTAGAGTTGAGAAAGTTGGATCAGTCACAAGCATCCCTTTTTCCTTCCCCTATAGTTCACAAGTGGGAGGAGGGATATAGACACATTTGCCAAGCATTTGAAGAGGGAAAATGTGAAGACTTGTTGAACCTTGGATTATAATGTTCCACATATCAGAGTATAAGAAGTTTTTTTCCAATTCAAATCTTTCAGGTGATATTAGTGCAGATATGATAAAATGGGTCCATTCCATGGGTACCTGAATAATCTTATCTCTCTCATTGGCAGGAGCAAACATGTCCTTCCAAATTTTAGCTCCTTCCATCCCTAGCAAAGAAACAGCCTCAGAGAGATCAGACACAATAATCCTATTCTGAAGAGTATCAGGTATCATTGATTGCATCTGAGGAGTAGTAATATCAGAGGGCTATAGAAGATATTTCTTGATTAATTTCCAAGAATTTACCCTTATCAGGAAAACTAGGTGGACCACCGAGATTGCTGGATGCTACTTCTTGAGCTTGCGTTGGTTTTTCCCTTGAAGGGGAAAGGGAGATGTAGCAAAGTAGAGATAAGTATTTCCCTCAGTAAGAACCAAGGTATCAATCCAGTAGGAGGAACACACAAGTCTCCAATGATACCACCTACACAAACAAACAAATACTTGCACCCAACGCGATAAAGGGGTTGTCAATCCCTTCACAGTTACTTGCAAGGATGATATCTGATAGATATAGGTATAAAAGGTAAATAAAAGTGCAAAATAAAGTAGAAGTAAATAAATTGCAGCAAGGTATTTTTGGGTTTTTGGTTTTATAGATCTGAAAATAATATGATAAAAATAGACCCGGGGGCCATAATTTTCACTAGAGGCTTCTCTCTTGAAAGAACGCATACGGTGGGTAAACAAATTACTGTTGAGCAATTGATAGAAAAGCGCAAAGTTATGACGATATCTAAGGCAATGATCATGAATATAGGCATCACATCCGTGACAAGTAGACCGAAACGATTCTGCATATACTACTATTACTCCACACATCGACCACTATCCAGCATGCATCTAGTTTATTAAGGTAACAAGAACAGAGTAACGCCTTAAGCAAGATGACATGATGTAGAGAGATAGATGCAATCAATATGAAATAAACCCGATCTTTTTATCCTTAATGGCAACAATACAAATACGTGCCTTGCTACCCCTTCTGTCACTGGGTGAGGACACCGCAAGATTGAACCGAAAACAAAGCACCTCTCCCATTACAAGAAAAATCAATCTAGTTGGCCAAACAAAATCAATAGATCTGAGAGAAATACAAAGCTATCTTAATCATGCATAAAAGAGTTCAGAGAAGACTCAAATAATATTCATAGAAAATCTGATCATAAATCCACAATTCATTGTATCTCAACAAACGCACCGCAAAAGAAGATTACAATGAATAGATCTCCAAGAACATCGAGGAGAACATTGTATTGAAGATCAAAGAGAGAGAAGAAGCCATCTAGATACTAGCTATGGACCGGTAGGTCTGTGGTAAACTACTCACACATCATCGGAAGGGCAGCAAGGTTGATGTAGAAGCCCTCTATGATCGAATCCCCCTCCGGCCGAGTACTGGAAAAGGCCCAAAGATGGGATCGCACGAGGATAGAAGCTTGCGGTGGCGCAAAAGTATTTTTGGTGCACCCTGTGGTATACGCGGATTATTTGGATATTTATGGAGCTGAGATTAGGGTTGGAGGAGCCACGGGGGGCCCACAAGCTCATAGGGCGCCCCCTAGGGCGCACTTGGTGAGCTTGTCGCTCATCCATGGACCTTTTGGCCTCCTCTCGAAGCTTCCTAGGTGTCTTCTGGTCCAAGAAAAATCGTCAAAAAGTTTCATTCCATTTGGACTCCGTTTGGTATTGATTTTTCGTAAAAGACAAAAACATGGAAAAACAGCAACTGGCACTGGGCACTAGGTTAATAGGTTAGTCCCAAAAAAATGATATAAAATAGCATAATAATGCATATAAAATATCCAAGATGGATAATATAATAGCATGGAACAATCTAAAATTATAGATACGTTGGAGACATATCAAGCATCCCCAAGCTTAATTCCTGCTCGTCCTCGACTAGCTAAATGATAAAAATAAAATTTTAAATGTGGAATGCTACATAACATGTTTATCATGTAATCTTTCTTTATGTGGCATGAATATTCAGTTCCATAAGATTCAAAACAAAAGTTTAATATTGACAAAAAAATAATAATTCAGCCATACTAATAAAGCAATCATGTCTTCTCAAAATATTATGGCTAAAAAAAGTTATCCCTACAAAATCATATAATCTTGTCATGTTGTACCTTCATCACACAAAGTATTTATCATGCACAACCCCGATGACAAGCCAAGCAATTCGTTCATACTTTTAACGTTCTTAAGATTTTTCAACTCTCACGCAATACATGAGCATAAGCCATGGATATAGCACTATAGGTGGAATAGAATATGATGGTGGAGGTTGTGTGGAGAAGACAAAAGAGGAGAAGGTCTCACATTGACGAGGCTAATCAATGGGCTATGGAGATGCCCATCAATTGATGTCAATGAAAGGAGTAGGGATTGCCATACAACAGATGCACTAGAGCTATAAGTATATGAAAGCACAAAAAGAAAACTAAGTGAGTGTGCATCCAACTCGCTTGCTCACGAAGACATAGGGCAATTTGAGGAAGCCCATCATTGGAATATACAAGCCAAATTCTATAATGAAAAATTTCCACTAGTAATATATGAAAGTGACAAAATAGGAGACTCTCTATCATGAAGAACATGGTGCTACTTTGAAGCACAAGTGTGGAAAAGGATAGTAACATTGTCCCTTCTCTCTTTTTCTCTCATTTTTATTTTTTTCTTTCTTTTTTTATCTCCTTTTGTTTTGGGCTCTTTGGCCTCTTTTTTATTTTAAGTCCGGAGTCTCATGCTGACTTGTGGGGGAATCATAGTCTCCATAATCTTTTCCTCACATGGGACAATGTTCTAATAATGATGATCATCACAGTTTTATTTACTTACAACTCAAGGATTAGAACTCAATACTAGAACAAAAATATGACTCTATATGAATGCCTCCGGCGGTGTACTGGGATGTGCAATGATCTAGCGTGACATGTATAAAAATATGAACGGTGGCCAAGCCACAAATACTATGTCAACTATATGATCATGCAAAGCAATATGACATTAATGGTGTGTGTCATAATAAAACAGAACGGTGGAAGTTGCATGGCAATATATCTCAGAATGGCTATGGAAATGCCATAATAGGTAGGTATGGTGGCTATTTTGAGGAACATATAAGGTGGCTTATGTGTGAAAGAGCGTATCATATCACGGGATTTGGATGCACCGGCGAAGTTTGCACCAACTCTCAAGGTGAGAAAGGGCAATGCACGGTACCGAAGAGGCTAGCAATGGTGGAAGGGTGAGAGTGCGTATAATCCATGGACTCAACATTAGTCATAAAGAACTCACATACTTATTGAAAAAGTTTATTACCCCTCGAAACAAAGTACTAATACGCATGCTCCTAGGGGGATAGATTGGTAGGAAACGACCATCGCTCGTCCCCGACCGCCACTCATAAGGAAGACAATTAAAAATAAATCATGCTCCAACATCATCGCATAATGAGAGACCATACGTGAATGCTTCGGGAATCACAAACATTAACACAAATATTCTTACTAATCCACAATTACTCACTAGCATGACTCTAATATCACCATCTTTATATCTCAAAACAAATGCAAGGAATCAAACTTCTCATATATTCAATGATCTTCATGAAAGTTTTTATTATATCCCTCTTGAATACCCATCATGTTAGGCCTAAATTCATAACCTAAGCAAATTGCCATACTATTTTTAAGACTATAAAAATAATATAAGTGAAGCATGAGAGTTCATCAATTTCTTCAAAATAAAACCACCCCCGTGCTCTTAAAAAGATATAAGTGAAGCACTAGAGCAACTACCTAGCTCAAAAGATGTAAGTGAAGCACATAGAGTATTCTAATAAATTCATGATTAATGTGTGTCCCTCTCAAAATGTGTGTATAGAAAGCATGATTGTGGCAAATAAAAAGCAAAGACTCGTATAATACAAGACGCTCCAAGCAAAACACATATCATGTGGTGAATAAAAATATAGCCTCAAGTAATTTACCGATGGATTGAAGACAAAAGAGGGGATGCCATCTGGAGCATCCCCAAGCTTAGACGCTTGGTTGTCCTTGAATACTACATTGGGGTGCCTTGGGAATCCCAAAGCTTAGGCTCTTGCCACTCCTTATTCCGTAGTCCATCGAAACCTCACCCAAAACATGAAAACTTCACAACACAAAACTCAACAAAGAACTCGTGAGATCCGTTAGTGAAACAAAGCAAATAACCACTTTTAGGTACTATTGTAAACTCATTACAAATTTATATTTGTATTATATCTACTGTACTCCAACTTCTCCATGGCTCATACCCCCAGATACTAGCCATAGATTCATCAAAATAAGCAAACAACACAATGAAAACAGAATCTGTCAAAAACAGAAAAGTCTGTAGTAATCTGGACTTTAGACAAACTTCTGTAACTCCAAAAATTCTGAAAATTTAGGAAAACTTAGGAAATTTGTATATAAATCTTGTGTAAAAAATTCATAATTTTATCACGCTCCAGAGAGTTTTAACAATTCTTCTACTGGACACAAAAGTTTCTGTTTTTCAGCAAAATCAAATCAACTATCACCCAAATTATCCCAAAGGTCTTACTTGGCACAAACACTAATTAAAACACTAAAACAAAATCATAAAAGAAGTATAATTTCATATTTATTGAAAAACTAAAGCAAAAACAAAAAACACAAAAAAAAAATTGGGTTGCCTCCCAACAAGTGCTATTGTCTTACGCCCTAGCTAGGCATAATGCATAGATCTAGGTATTGTAATAGAAGTGAGGGTGATCATGCATGCTCATCTCATATTCCCTCCTTTCGACAGCAAGCTTTCTTTGTGGCAAGCAAAAATAATCAAAAGGGCTAAATTTTATAGGGTATGGATCCATGAGATTAAGTTTGGGAGGAATATAGTCCTCTTTTGGCCCTTTATACTTGATAATTATTTCTTCATTATACACGTTCCTTCGATTAAACTCCCTAAGTTTATCCCGAAGAACAAACCCTAATCCATTGTTTTGTATAGAAAAATTGTCATTGAGTTTAGAAATTTTATCAATCAATACATCGGGAGGAACCCTTTTTCTTAGTTTTTCATTATAAGCGGCATAATCTGGAGATTGTAATCTCCTTATCTCCTCTTGATTAAAAAGGATCTCCTCTATAGGAGGGCAACCACAATTTATATTGTAATGAGCAAATATTTCACGTGCCTCTTTCATAATATGTCCAAATTCATAAGCTAGAAATATAGTGGTGACATGCTTAACGGAAGGATAATGAATATTAGAAAATCCTAAGAGGATCCTTTGTATGCATGGATGCATGTGAACGAATTGTCTTTCAAATTCAACTATAAGCAAAGCTATTGCATCCGCAAGGCTAGAAGTTTTGTTAAGAATCGATCCTCCTACCATAGGTAATGTACCAACACAAGTAAAGAAATCTTGAATAATACCTTTTTCAATAATATTACCGCTACCTACACGGAGTTTTTTAGTGTGCAAGATAGTAGGTTCTTCCTTATGAGGATCATCATTAGCAAAATCATCAAATTTTTCCACAAGATTATTACTTGTTTTTTCAACGATAACCTTCCCAGATTCAGACATGATGGCAAAGCAAGCAATCTAGCACACAACCAAGCAAAAAGCAAACGAAAAGAAGGCGAATAAAAAGGCAAATATTTTTGTGTTTTTCTGAAAATATTTTAGAAGTGGGGGAGATGAAAGTGAGAGGCAAATGGAGAATAATGTAATGCAAGAGATGAGAGTTTATGATGGGTACTTGGTAGGCTTGATGTAGATCCTCCTCGGCAACTGTGCCAGAAATTCTTCCTCCTACTTCTTGAGCTTGCGTTGATTTTTCCCTTGAAGAGGAAAGGGTGATGCAGCAAAGTAGAGATAAGTATTTCTCTCAGTCAAGAACCAAGGTATCAATCAAGTAGGAGGAACACACAAGTCTCCAATGATAGCACCTACACAAACAAATACTTGCACCCTTCACAGTTACTTGCAAGGATGAGATCTGATAGAGATAGGTATAGAAGATAAATAAAAGTGCAAAATAAAGTAGAAGTAAATAAACTGCAGCAAGGTATTTTTGGGTTTTTGGTTTTATAGATCTAAAAATAATATGATAAAAATAGACCCGGGGGCCATAGTTTTCACTAGAGGCTTCTCTCTTGAAAGAACGCATACGGTGGGTAAACAAATTACTGTTGAGCAATTGATAGAAAAGCGCAAAGTTATGATGATATCTAAGGCAATGATCATGAATATAGGCATCACGTCCATGACAAGTAGACCAAAACGATTCTGCATCTACTACTATTACTTCACACATCCACCGCTATCCAGCATGCATCTAGTGTATTAAGTTAACAAGAATGGAGTAACGCCTTAAGCAAGATGACATGATGTAGAGGGATAGATCCAATCAATATGAAATAAACCCCATCTATTTATCCTTAATGGCAACAATACAAATACGTGCCTCACTACCCCTTCTGTCACTGGGTGAGGACACCGCAAGATTGAACCCAAAACAAAGCACCTCTCCCATTGCAAGAAAAATCAATCTAGTTGGCCAAACCAAATCAATAGATCAGAGAGAAATACAAAGCTATCTGAATCATGCATAAAAGAGTTCAGAGAAGACTCAAATAATATTCATAGATAATATGATCATAAATCCACTATTCATCAGATCTCAACAAATGCACCGCAAAAGAAGATTACATCGAATAGATCTCCAAGAACATCGAGGAGAACATTGTATTGAATCTCAAAGAGAGAGAAGAAGCCATCTGGCTACTAGCTATGGACCCGTAGGTATATGGTAAACTACTCACACATCATCGGAAGGGCAGCAAGGTTGATGTAGAAGCCCTCCGTGATCGAATCCCCCTCCGGTAGAGTACCGGAAAAGGCCCCAAGATGGGATCTCATGAGGACAGAAGCGTGCGGCGGCGGAAAAGTATTTTTGGTGCGCCCTCTGGTAAATGGGGAATATTTGGGTATTTATGGAGCTAAGATTAGGGTTGGAGGAGCCACAGGGGCCCCACAAGCTCATAGGGTGCGCCCCTCCTAGGGCGTGCCTGGTGAGCTTGTGGTCACCCATGGACCTTCTGACCTCCTCCCGAAGCTTCCTAGGTGTCTTCTGGTCCAAGAAAAATCGTCAAAAGGTTCATTCCTTTTGGAATCCATTTGGTTTGGATTTTTTGTAAAAGAGAAAACATGGAAAAAACAACAACTTGCACTAGGCACTAGGTTAATAGGTTAGTCCCAAAAAATGATATAAAATAGCATAATAATGCATATAAAACATCTAAGATGGATAATATAATAGCATGGATCAAAAAAAAATTATAGATACGTTGGAGACATATCACTGGATTGTGCAAGGTCATCTGAGTTGTGCTTAACAACAAAAGGAGCCAATTCAAAAGGAAGAGACGGGGGCTTTTCAAAACTGATAGCCAGCTCAGCATTAGACATTTCAAGAAGTTCCTTTTGAGTCTCTGAAGCTGGTTCAAGGTTTTGCAGAACAGGGGTTTTGCCAATGTCCTTCAGTGGACCAAATAGAGTAACAGTGGTCTCCGTGTCATTGTTTTTAATTGATGAAATCACAGCAGCAGATTGATCAACATAAGAGGCTTCCACTCTGAGTGCTTGTGCAATTGGAAGACCACCAAAGTTTCTGTCAAATTCATCCAACAGCTGAGTGTCTAAAGTCTGCTTATTGGGCCCCAATATATGCAAGCTCTGTAAAAAAAGGTCAAGTTCTGGAAGTAAAATAACATGCTGCTGTGGAGCCAAGGCTACTGCAAAAGCAGGATCAGGTTGTTGCACTATCACTTGCTGTGCTGCAATAGGACGGGGTTGTTGCTATAGATGAAAATCATCATGAACCAGAGGATCAATAGCTAGAGCATTCAAATCAATGTCCAGATTGAGGTTTTCTCCTCCACCCATAACAAAATCTTCAGAGTTATTTGATAGGCTCCCATCAGAAATAGTGATGTTGCTACTGTTGTCCATCAAGGGAAGATCTAGGTTGGGTTGTTCATGATCAAGCAGGGGTTCCATGAGATCATTTAACTGAAAAATTCCCCCTGATGCAGTTCTTGATCAATGTTGATATCAAAGTTAGCTGGAGGCCCATTCCCAACTCCCAAAGCAAGTTGAAGAGGCTTATCTGCCAGGTTCAGGTCCAAATTCATCTAATGCATATCTTCCTATTGAAAGTCATCAGCCACATTATCATGAGCATCTTGAGGGTGCTGCAAGAAAGGCCCAATGAATACATGCTGATTTGGGTGAAAATTTTCATTCTCTGGAATTGGGTGGGGATTGCTATTGTGTGGGATTGGATCTTCATCTGGAGGCCCTTCTCTTATCAGATTCTGTTGAACAATGACTACAGGGCAGGACCAAGATTCTCCCTGAAAATTTTCTTTACCAGAGAGGATTATGCTTGCTAGAATATCTCTCAACTCCTCAACTTTAACCTTAATAATAATACCAGCTTCACTACTTTGTTTTTCATCCCAAGCTTGGAAGATACCAAAGGAACTGACAACATTGTGTATTTCAGTTAAATTATGCAGATCTACATGAAAACCAGCAATGAACAGCCAACACTCTCTAGTAGGGCTGAACTTTCTCCAGCTTTGCCCCTCGTCATGTTTTTCAAAGACAATAAATATATCATCATATCTATGAGGGCTGTTATTCACAAGATCATCCCTATAAAAAATGCTATGGAGGTGAACAAAAGCTTGACCCAATGGACACTTCACTATCTTATGAAAACCAAGTCTCTTATGCATGGTGAGGAATTCAAAGATGATCTCCCTTACATTGGCGAACTGAACCGGACCATCGGGCATCGGGAGGATTGTTGCAATGCCAAGGGTTTCGTAGCCGTGATGGATGTGGCCACATACCACTCTGACTCTAGCTGGGCGGCCTTCAACCTCCACCGCTTCATGGTTCCTAGGCAGAAAAGGGGTTGGGTCGAAAGGGAAGTTAGCCATCTTCGAGGAACGACAGCGATGGTCGGCGGCAATCTGGAGATGCAAAGGTGGGGTTGGAGGGCGAGGTGGCGGAGGGGGATAGTAGTATTGGAATGGGAAGAGGCAGAGGTAGTGGGAGTATGAAGAGTCTCTGGGTGACTAATCTATGGGGCCCCCTGATGCATAGGTGGCTGATGAGATTGCTAAAATGAAGCTCCTGATTGGCAAGGGACACGACTAGTATCCAGATTAGGAGAAGGATTAGTAGTAGGAGGTCCACCGTTCAGTTTGTTTGAGTAGCAGGCCGCTCCAATGTGTCCCCAGCCATTGCAGGCCCAGTAACAAATGCGGTTGGTGCACTGGGCTCTTAAGTGGGCCGAAGAGAGACATCGAGTACATATATTCATAGGACAAGACAGGACAGACTTAGGGCCAAGAATGCCACGCTCAGTATTTTTAATTCCCATCGATGGCGCCACATTATGCGTCATAACTCCCTGACCAGAAACTGCTCCACTTTGAATGGCAGCAAATTCAAGTCTTTGAAAAACTGACTGGCGAATCTCATGCGAATAATTGGGATAAAAAATTCTCGGTGTTTGAACAACTCAAGCATAAGATTTTGAATTTCCTTTACGGTGAACTTTGGTCCATTCAGCATCCTCTTCACGACAGAAAAGTTCAAATTCTTCCATAAAATCCGGGCCTCCAGAGTTCCACAGCCAGAAAGAAAGATTGAAATTTTGATTTGCTACATTACCTCCTTGGAAGATCGTCATGCCCACATCTTTAGTAGCGACTGAAAATTTAAATGTCCAATTCTGATAGCAAGATACCTTGTAACAAGAAGCATGGCCTTCAAAGCAGGATTGAAGAATGAGACTAACTGAATCATCATTGAGCTTAATCTTGGACTGGGTGAACTCTGCTACTAGGAAAAATTCTTTGAGATTACGCCTTCTATGAAATTAACTGGGACTCCAAACTTCTTCCAGATCTGCTCCTCGAAGGCCAGCCCTTGATCAAATTTGAGATTCGAAAGCGCCATGGTGCAGAGGCTATGAGGTGGTCGCAGAAACTAGAATAGTGAACTGTGATATGGTGGCCGCCACGACTAGAGTGGTCAGTGGCGGGCAGTGTTGGCCACCGTGACCTGAGTGGCCAACGGCGGGGCTAGAGGAGTGGCATACAATCTGTTGGATGGGACTATCTATTATAGACATTGAATCATTATGGCTTTCCTGCCCGCTTTCGTGACTGGCTCTCGGCATCCTCGAGAGTTTTGCTAAATGGTATTGCTGGCGATCCAATCAAGCATGGTTGAGGTCTTAGGCAGGGAGACCTGCTATCATCGTTATTTTTCATGCTCGCCATCGACCCACTACACCACATCTTTGGCAAAGCCACAACCGAAAGAAATCTCCATCCCCTCCCTAGGAGGCACACGGGGATTCGTTCCTCCCTTTATTCCAAGTACGTCGTTGTTTTTTGTGCCCTTGTCAAGGAGGGCGTTCAATTCCTTGCCACCATGCATAACGAGTTGGGATCACGATCTTTATTTTCATCTAGTTGTAGCGGAAGAATAACGTTTCGGTATAGATCGAACTTGGAGTCCCTCGAACCATCGATGAACGATCCCTCGAACCACCCACAAACAGTCCCTCTAACCAAAGACCGAAAGCACGACCTCTCTACTTGGTTGCAAGCGTGCAGCCTTCACGATCCGACAGCGCTTCACCGTCCAAAGCTAATAGTCATCGGAGAATTAGAGGGAGGATATTAGAACCACACTGGGCTTCTAATTATGAGGATTATAGGAACTAGACCAAGGTCTAATTAGTCAACTAGGACCAACTAGAACTAGGGCTAGATGAACTAGAGGAGGCTCCAGAGCTTGTGTATTCAAAAAGAGCCAACACCTCATGTATATATAGGTTGGAGGAGAAAGGAGGGCGCCACATAAGGGAGAAAGGGCTCCCACCTTGCGCCGGCCTAGAGGGTGAGGAGGAGTCCTCCCCCAACCCCAATTCAGCCTCCCCTATAGGAAAGGGGGGCGTGCTACTTGTGAGATGCGTTGGGATTTCCTTGAAGAGGAAAGGATGATGCAGTACTGTAGAGATAAATATTTTCCTCAGTTAAGAACCAAGGTTATCAATCCAGTACGAGAACCACGCAACACCTCGTTAATAGTACATACACACAAAATAACAAATACTTGCACCCAACGCAAACAAGGGGTTGTCAATCCCTTGGCGGTTAATTGCAAGGATCAAATCTCGTAGTGGTAGATATATAAACAAAATCACAAAATAAAATGAAGTAGATAAAATCACAACAAGGTATTTTTGGATTTTAATATATGATAAATATAGACCCCGGGGCCATAGTTTTCACTAGAGGCTTCTCTCCTGAGCATAGCATATGGTGGGTAAACAAATTACTGTTGGGCAATTGATAGAAAAGCGAATAATAACGATATCCAAGGCAATGATCATGTATATAGGCATCATGACCGAGACAAGTAGACCGACTCCTGCCTGCATCTACTACTATTAATCCACACATCGACCGCTATCCAGCATGCATCTAGAGTATTAAGTTCATAAACAACGGAGTAACGCCTTAAGCAAGATGACATGATGTAGACAAAGTAAACTCAATCAATATGAATAAACCCCATTGTTTTATCCTTAATGGCAATGATAAAAATATGTGTCATGTCCCCTTCTGTCACTGGTATTGAGCACCGCAAGATCGAACCCATCACAAAGCACCTCTCCCATTGCAAGATAAATCAATCTAGTTGGCCAAACCAAATCAATAGATCAGAGAGAAACAAAAAGCTATAATAATCATGCATAAAAGAGTTCAGAGAAGACTCAAATAATATTCATGGATAATCTGATCATAAACCCACAATTCATCGAATCCCAACAAACACACCGCAAAAAAGAATTACACCGAATAGATCTCCAAGAACATCGAGGAGAACATTGTATTGAAGATCAAAGAGAGAGAATTGAAGCCATCTAGCTAGTAGCGATGGACCCATAGGTCTGTGGTAAACTACTCACACATCATCGGAGGGGTAGCAAGGTTGATGTAGAAGCCCTCCGTGATCAATTCCCCGTCCGGCAGAGTGCCGAAAAAGGCCTCCAGATGGGATCTCGCAAGAACAGAAGCTTGCGGCAGTGGAAAAAGTGTTTTGGGTGGCTTTCTGTTGGTTTCCCGATTTTAGAGAATTTATGGAGGTATAATTAGGTCAAACGGAGCAAAGTGGGCCCACGAGGCACCGGGGCATGCCCTGGTGGCTCGTGGCCACGTCCTTTGTCTTCTAACTTCCTCCCGAAGCTTCTAGGGTGTCTTATGCCCAGAAATAAATTGTCAAAAAGTTTCATGGCATTTGGAATTCATTTGGTACTGATTTCCTGGAAAACCAAAAATAGGCAAAAAATAGCAACTAGCACTTGGCACTAAGTTAATAGGTTAGTCCCAAAAAATGATATCTAATTGCATATAAAACAGCCAAGATTGATACTATAATAGCGTGGAACTATCAAAAATTACAGATGCATTGGAGACATATCAAGCATCCCCAAGCTTAATTCCTGCTCGTCCTCAAGTAGGTAAATGATAAAAACAGAATTTTTGATGCATGAATATTAAGATCTGAATGATTCAACTAGTCTGACATAAAAACAACAATAATAAGGCATACCAAAAAACAATCATGCCTTTCAAAATATCAATGCTAAAGAACGTTATCCCTATGAAATAATATAGTCTTGTCATGCTCCATCTTCTTAACACAAAGTATAAATATTGCACTACCCCATTGTTAGCAAAGAAATTGGTTCATACTTTTTAACGCGCTTCAGCATTTTCAACTCTCACGCAATACATGAGTGCAAGCCATGGATATAGCACTATGGGTGAAATAGAGTATGGTGGTAGAGATTGATATGGAGAAGACAAAAAAGGAGAAAGTCTCACATTGACGAGGCTAATCAACGGGCTATGTAGATGCTCATCAATTGATGTCAATGCAAGGAGTAGGGATTTCCATGCAACGGATGCACTAAGAGCTATAAGTGTATGAAAGCTCAAAAAGAAAACTAAGTGGGTGTCCATCCAAATTGCTTGCTCGTGAAAACCTCTGCAATTTGAGGAAGCCCATCATTGGAATATACAAGCCAAGTTCTATAATGAAAAATTCCCACTAGTTATATGAAAATGAAAGCATAGGAGACTCTCTATATGAAAAATATGGTGCTACTTTGATGCACAAGTGTGGAAAGGATAGTAACATTGCCCCCATCTCTCTTTTTCTCTCATTTTTTCTTTTCCTTTTTTTTGTTGGGCACTTTTTGGCCTCTTTTTATGTGCTCTCTTTATTTATTTTTATTTCCCCACTTGGGAAATGCTCTAATAATGAATAATGATAATCATCACACTTCTATTTTCTTACAACTCAAAATTACAACTCGATACTAGATTAAAATATGACTCTATATAAATGCCTCTGGCGGTGTACTAGGATGTGCAATGATCTAGCGTAACATCTATAAAAAATGATTAACGGTGGCTTAGCCACAAATACTATGTCAGCTATATGATCATGCAAAGCAATATGACAATGATGATGTGTGTTGTAAAAAATGGAACGGTGGAAGTTGCATGGAAATATATCTCGGAATGGCTATGGAAATGCTATAATAGGTAGGTATGGTGGCTGTTTTGAGGAAGATATAAGGAGACTTATGTGTGATAGAGCATATCATATCAAGGGGTTTGAATGCACCAGCGAAGTTTGCACCACATCTCGAGGTGAGAAAGGGCAATGCACGGTTCCTAAGATGCTAGCAAATTGCGAAAAGGTGAGAGTGTGTATAATCCATGGACTCACATTAGTCATAAAGAACTCACATAATTATTGCAAAAGTTTATTAGACCTCAAAGCAAAGTACTACTACGCATGTTCCTAGGGGGGGAGGTTGGTAGGAGTTAACCATCGCGCGCCCCCGACCTTCACGCAAAGGAAGACATTCAATAATAAATCATGCTCCAACTTCATAGCATAACGAGAGACCATATGTGCATGCTTCGCGAATCACAAACCTTAACACCAATAGCCTTACAAAACGACAATTACTCACTAGCACAACCCACATATTACCACCTTTATATCGCAAAACTATTGCAAGGAATCAAACTTATCATATTCAGTGATCTACATGATTTTTTATTATATCCCTCTTGAATACCTATCATATCAGGACCAAATTCATAACTTGTGCATATTTCCATTACTATTATCAACTCTCAAAATAATATAAGTGAAGCATGAGAGTGCAACTATTTCTTTAAAATATAACCACCGTCGTGCTCTAAAAGATATAAGTGAAGCACCAGAGCAACTGCCCAGCTCACAAGATATAAGTGAAGCACATAGAGTATTCTAACAAATCACGAATAATGTGTGTCCTTCTCAAAAAGGTGTGTTCAGCAAAGATGATTGTGGCAAACTAAAAAGTAAACAAAGCAAAGACTCATATAATACACGACGCTCCAAGCAAAACTCATATCATGTGATGAATAAAAATATAGCTCCAAGTAATTTATCAATAGTTGGTAGAAGAAAGAGAGGATGCCATCCGGGGCATCCCCAAGCTTAGATGCTTGGGAGTCCTTGAATATTACCTTTGGGTGCCTCGGGCATCCCCAAGCTTAGGCTCTTGCCACTCCTTATTCCTTCATCCATCATGATCTCACTCAAAACTTGAAAACTTTAGCACATAAAACTCAACAGAAAACTCGCGAGATCCATTAGTATAATCAAGCAAATCACCACTTTAGGTACTGTTGTAAACCCATTCATATTTTATTATTGCATTATACCTACTATATTATAACTTCACCATGGCTTATACCCCCCGATACAATACATAGATTCATCAAAGCAAGCAAACAACGCAACGAAAACAGAATCTGTCAAAAACAGAATAGTCTGTAATGATTCAAACAATGACCATATTTATGTAACTCCATAAATTCTGAAAAATTAGGAAAACATGGGAAATTTGTATCAAAATCATGTGTAAAAAATTCAGAATTTTATCATGCTCGAATGAATTTAAACAATTCTGTTACTGGGCAAAAAAGTTTGTGTTTTTTTACAAAATCAAAGCAACTATCATCAAAATCATCCCAAAGGTTTTACTTGGCACAAACGCTAATTAAAACACAAAAACACAACCATAACAGTAGCATAATTGTGTGCACACCAAAAAATAGAAAAGAACTAGAAAAATTAAGATAACTATTGGGTTGCTTCCCAACAAGCGCTATTGTTTTACGCCCCTAGGTAGGAGTAATGCATAGGTTCAAGTGTTGTCATCCTTCAAATTAATTCCATAGGTGGCCCTCATAATAGATTCATATGGTGGCTTAATTATCTTTCTAGGGAAGTGTTCCATACCCTTCCCATACCCTTCTTTAATGGGAATTGAAATTTTATATTCCCTTATTTCATATCAATAATAACACCTATGGTTCGTAGGAAAGACCTACCAAGTATTATGGGACAAGACGGATTACAATCAGTATCAAGCACAATGAAATCAATGGGCATATAATTCCTATTTGCAAGAATAAGAACATCATTTATTCTACCCAAAGGTTTCTTAATAGTGGAATCCGCTAAGTGCAAATTAAGAGAACATTCATCCATAATGGTAAAACCTAGCACATCACATAATGATTTTGGTATTGTGGAAACTCTAGCACCCAAATCACATAAAGAATTGCACTCATAATTTTTAATTTTAACCTTAATGTTGGGTTCCCACTCATCGTATAATTTCCTAGGTATTGAAACCTACAATTCTAGCTTTTCTTCTAAAGCTTTCATCATCGCTTCTACAATATGTTTAGTAAAAGCCTTATTTTGTTCATAAGCATTGGGTGAATTTAACATGGATTGCAACAAGGAAATACACTCAATTAAAGAACAACTATCATAATTAAAATCCTTGAAATCCAAAATAGTGGGTACATCACTATTTAAAGTTTTGACCTCTCCAAACCCACTTTTATCAATTTTTTCATTAAGATTTTCACCCTCAGAACAATGGGGATGCCTTCTATCTAAAGTTGACTCTTCTAAAGTCCCCTTTTCATCAAGCTTAATATTACTAAACAAAGATGCAATGGATGTAACACTAATCATTTTAATATCTTCATCATTGCAACGATAAAACCGGGCCGAATCGCTTTTTCTAGGAATTCTTGCTTAGCCCTCAACCTAGCGGTTCTTTCTTTACTTTAATCAATGGAAACATAAAGAGATTTAATGGATTCATTAATATCAAGCTTGGGTGGCAAAATTTTATATTTAAGATTTTGCACATCATGAACAATTCTATCCATGCTCCTAGACATATCATTTAAGTTTACTCAATTTTTCCTCTATTGTAGTGTTGAAAACCTTTTGAGCATTAATAAATTATTTAATACTACTTTCAAGATCAGAGGTCATACTATTATTATTATTATAAGAATTACCATAAGAATTTTCATAATTATTATAGGAATTTATAGGAAATGACATAGGATTAAAATTACCTCTATAAGCATTACTATTGAAATTGTTCCGTGAGACAAAATTCACATCTACGGGATCATTATTTTGCTCAATCAAAGTAGACAATGGCACATAATTAGGATCAATATGAGTACTTTTACTAGCAACCATTTTCATAAGCGCATCTACTTTATCACTCAAAGTACTAATTTCTTCAACATAATTCACTTTTTTAATAGTAGGAGTTCTTTCAGTATGCCATTGTGAATAATTTGCCATAATATTATCTAGCATTTTGGTAGCTTCTCCTAATGTGATTTCCATAAAGGTACCACCCGCGGCGGAATCTAAAAGATTTCTAGAAACAAAGTTCAATCCCACATAAATTTTTGTATAATCATCCATAAACTCAAGCCATGAGTAGGGAAATTTCTTATCATTAATTTCATCCTCTCACAAGATTGGGCAACATGTTCATGCTTAAGTTGATTAAATATCATAATTTGATTTCTAAGAGAAATAATTTTCGTGGTAGGAAAATACTTGGCAATAAAAGCATCCTTACACTTATCCCAAGAATCAATACTATTTCATGGCAAGGATGAAAACCAAGTTTTAGCACGATCTTGTAGTGAGAACGGAAATAATTTTAATTTTACAATATCATTATCCACATCTTTTTTCTTTTGCATATCACACAATTCAACGAAAATGTTAAGATGAGATGCAGCATCTTCATTAGAACTACCAGAAAATTGTTCTTTCATAACAAGATTTAGCAAAGCAGCATTAATATCACAAGACTCCGCACTAGTGGCGGGAGGAGGAATCGGGGTACTAATAAAATCATCATTATTAGTACTGGAAAAATCACACAACTTTGTATTTTCTTGAGACATAGCGACAAAGCAAGCACACAAGTAAAAAGGCAAACAAAAAATATTTTTGTGTTTTTGTTAAAATGTTTTAGAAGTGGGGGAGATGAAAATGAGAGGCAAAAGGCAAATAAAGTAAATGCAAGGAGATGAAAGTTTATGCGATGGTACTTAATAGATGTTGATGATGTCTCCCCGGCAACGGCACCAGAAATTCTTCCTGCTACTTGTGAGTTGCGTTGGGATTTCCTTGAAGAGGAAAGGATGATGCAGTACAGTAGAGATAAGTATTTCCCCCAGTTAAGAACCAAGGTTATCAATCCAGTAGGAGAACCATGCAGCACCTCGTTAACAGTACCTACACACAAAATAACAAATACTTGCACCCAACACAAACAAGGGGCTGTCAATCCCTTGGCGGTTAATTGCAAGGATCAAATCTCATAGTGATAGATAGATAAACAAAAACACCAAAAAAATAAAGTAAATAAAATTGCAGCAAGCTATTTTTGGATTTTAATATATGGTAAAGATAGACCCGGGGGCCATAGTTTTCACTAGAGGCTTCTCTCTTGAGCATAGCATACGGTGGATAAACAAATTACTGTTGGGCACACTCTAAAGGATGGTCCAAACGCAACAGTACAAATAGAACCTTTGATGAAACTGTGTGCGATGCATTAATCGCAAACGATGGTGTAAGAAACCCGTCAAAAATGATACGAACTATTTGCGATGGTGCAGTCATCAAACACAATTCAGATCAGAGTTGCGTGTGCGATATGTGGCATACAGTTGGTCCATACGAACTGTTTGCAATGAGCACAACAACAGAAACGGTCAGACATATGAGGGTGTGTGTGATATACGGCATACAGTTCACTCGGATGAACTGTTTGTGATTAGGCAACACAATAGAAACGGTCAGCTAGATCAAGGTGTGTGCGATAGAGGGCATACAGTTCAGTCTGGTGAACTGTTTGCGATGAGCCAAGACAACAGAAATGGTTCAGCTGAACAAGATGTGTGTGATACGCGGCAAACAGGTCCGTAATCAGAAATGTGTGCGAAGACTGATAATAACACAGAGGATTGCTGCTAATAAGTCATGTGTGTTGTGGGTAAACGCTTGCTGGTATACAATTGTCAGCGATTGATGAAATCATCACTCACGGGTTCCCTAGTTTACTCCGTCTGCGATGTGACTTGCTCTATCTACAGAAGAACAACATATATAACCAAAATAAACTTCCAATTACATAAGTGACTATACAAATCCTTCGCACACACCTCAATAAACAATTACATGCATTCTAAACTAGGAAAAATGATCATCTAATCATCTACTTCTTGTTATGCTGTCGCCACTGCTCTATGGTTCGATCCCTCGTCTGGGGCAGGACGAAGGCACTTCCTCATGTCAATGATTTGCTTGTACATCTCGTAGCTTGTGTACGCGTCCATGGTCGCGTACTTGACGTGTTCTTCATCCGGTCTCTACTCCTAGGCATTGTGCCAGGCGATCCTATCCTTCTTGCTCTCATCCTTCATCTTCATGTAGTAGGGGTCGATGATGGCCGAGGCAAATGTCAACCAGGGAGTTCTGATTGTTCTTGGTGCTGCCCCTGACCTTGTAGTGGTCACGGATGTTGACAAGATTCCGGCAGGTCAAGCCCGAAACCTCGAGCGCTTTTAGATCATTGGTGGTGTCCATAGTAGCGAAACTGTAGTCGAGGTTGTTGATAAACCTGGCGAAACTCTCGCAAGGCCTTGTGGCCAGGTGATAGTGGTAGACGAGGACGTCATGGCGCACGCACAACTGGGCAACGACAACCTTCTGATCATGCCCGGCACGACCGCCGGTGAACTCGAGGTCGAAGCCGACCACTTGGTACTAGTCGCCAGCAAGCAATCGCTCCATAGTTTGGATGGAGCTCTCTACCGAGACCGGCTCATTCGTGTACACCACCGAGAGGTCCTTCCCCCTCACGTGGATGTCCACTACATGATGCATGGTGAACTGCCGCCCATTATCATCGTCAACTACTGGGAGCACCATTGGAGCCACAGGGAGTGCCATTGGAATTGCTAGATATCCTCTCTGTATGTGTCGTCGTGGGTGTGCATATTGTGTCGTGTGGCGTGAGAGATTAAGGTAAATGGCCGCAGGAATAAATGGGGGCCGGGCGGCCTGGATTCTCGACACATCCGCATGGTAGTTTTTGCAGTGGGTAACTACATCATGGCACCGCGCCCAGCGCAACCGCATGCATAATGGCAGCAGAACATCCGTGATCGTGCGCCGGCCCCAAACATTGGCAGCATGCGTGGAGGGACACGGGCAGAGCGCACGGAGGGATGCGGGAGCAGAGCGTGCGTGGTGGGATGTGAGAACCCACAAGTATAAGGGATCGCAACAGTTTTCGAGGGTAGAGTATTCAACCTAAATTTATTGATTCGACACAAGGGGAGGCAAAGAATATCTGCAAGTATTAGCAGCTGAGTTGTCAATTCAACCACACCTGGAGATTTATTAACTGCAACAATATGATTAGTAGCACAGTAATATGATAGTGTTGATAGTGGTAGTAACAGTAATAGTAACGGTAACAGTGATAGCAGTGATTTTGTAGCAGTTGCAACAGTAACAAAAGCAGTAGTAACTTAGTAGAAACAATATATGGAAAATTCATAGGCATTGGATCGGTGAATTCATTGGATGATATTCATCATATAACAGTCATAACCTAGGGCGATACGACACTAGCTCCAGTTCATAAATATAATGTAGGCATGTATTCCGTAAATAGTCATACATGCTTATGGAAAGAACATGCATGACATCTTTTGTCCTACCCTCCCGTGGCAGCGGGGTCCATAAGGAAACTAAGGGATATTAAGGCCTCCTTTTCATAGAGAACCGGAACAAAGCATTAACACATAGTGAATACATGAAGTCCTCAAACTACGGTCATCACCAGAAAGTATCCCGAATACTGTCACTCCGGGGTTTACGGATCATAACACGTAATAGGTGACTATAACTTGCAAGATCGGATCTAGAACATAGATATAATGGTGATAACATAAACGGTTCAGATCTGAAATCATGGCACCCGGGCCCAAAGTGACAAGCATTAAGCATGGCAAAGTCATAGCAACATCAATCTCAGAACATACTGGATACTAGGGATCAAGCCCTAACAAAACTAACTCGATTACATGATGAATCTCATCCAACTCCTCATCGACCAGTGAGCCTACAAAGGAATTACTCACTCTTGGTGGGGAGCATCATGGAATTGGCGATGGAAGGAGGGTTGGTGATGACGAAGATCGAAGATCCCCCTCTCTGGAGCCCAAAACGGACTCCAGATCTGGCCTCCCGATGTAGGACAGGAGGTGGCGGCGGCTCCGTATCACGAAATGAGATAATTCTTCCTCCCTAATTTTTTTCTGGAAAAATAGGATTTTATAGCTTTGGAATTAGGGTCTGCGAGGCCACCAGGTGGGCACAACCCACCTGGGCGCGCCTGAGGGGGGGGGGGGTGCGCCCTAGTGGGTTGTGCTCACCCAGGGGGCCCCCTCCGGTGGTTCTTGGCTCCAGTATTTTTCTTTTATTGTATAAAAATTCTCCAAAAAGTTCCGTTCCAATCCAAGAACTTTTATTTCTGCACAAAAACAACACCATGGTAATTCTGCTGAAAACAGCGTCAGGCCGGGTTAGTTTCATTCAAATCATGCAAATTAGAGTCCAAAACAAGAGGAAAAGTGTTAGGAAAAGTAGATACGACGGAGATGTATCAACTCCCCCAAGCTTAAACCTTTGCTTGTCCTCATGCAATTCAGTTGATAAACTGAAAGTGAAAAAGAAAAACTTTTACGAACTCTTTTGCTCTTGTTTACATAAATAAGCTTAAGTAGCACCCAGGTTTTCAGCAAAGATTATGACTAACCATGTCAACAATAACTCTTAAAAACTATATTAACTCATATCAATGACATAATCAACTAGCAAGCAATAATAAAACATCTCAAACGACAACACCTTGTCAAAACAATCTTGATATAATATGACAACAATGGTATCTCGCTAGCCCTTTCTGAAACCGCAAAACATAAATGCAGAGCACCTCCAAAGTTCAAGCAGCGACTAAACATTGTAATTCATGGTAGAAAAGATCTAGTCATGATGCATCCAACATTAACTATACACAATGCATGAGGATGTCAATAGTGCTCTCAGGATCTGACGCTTATTTGAGAAGGTGATGACTTAACATGAAATTAAATAGATAGTCCCTTTGCAGAGGGAAGCAGGGATTTCCAGTGGTGCTAGAGCTCATTTTTTTTAAAACAGAGGTAAATGAAATTTTGAGAAATGCACCCTTCCTGTTTACTTTGTGACCATTAGTTATCGATATCTTCCATGCTAAACACATTAGTGGCGGTTCCCAAGCGATAAGAGTAAAGGTTTACTCCCCCTCCACCAACAAACACACTCCACGGGTAGCCGAATCCACCTGGTACCGTCCATACCAACATCAATCCTGGGGGAGTTTTGTTTAATTATTTGCAATTTGGTTTCGGGACTGGGAATCCCTATTACCGCCCCTCTTGTGCAAGGACGAGTGAATAAACACTCATCATGAGAATAACCCGCTTAGGATGGAAGATACCGACTACCTCCTGTCACTCTATGAACAATCCAGGTACACAAAAACATGTATTTATTTGAAGTTTTTAGAGGTGGCGCATGCAAATTTACTTAGAGCGGCAGGGTAATACCGCATATAGGTAGGTATGGTGGACTCATCTGGAATAACTTGGGTTTAGGATTTTGATGCACAAGCAGCATTTCCGCATAGTACAGGCGAAGGCTAGCAAATAAGTTGGGAAGCGGCCAGCTAGAGAGCGAAAATGGTCATGAACATGCGTTATGCATAATGAACATTGGATACTAGCATGAGTAGGATATGCACACCATGAACATAAATATCATAGAGGCTATGTTGTTTTGATTCAACTACATGCATGAACATATGTCAAGTCAAGCCACTCGAACATTCGGAGGAGGATACCATATCATCATACTACATCACAATAATTTTAATGCAATGTTGACATCCAAGATAAATCATTATCCACTCCTAGCTACTTAAGCATGGCATGAGAAACTATAATCTCTAATTCTCATTGCAAACATGTTTGATCATAATATGTTGAATCATGGATACTAGGTTAAACATATTTACAAAAACAGAACAAGTTCAGTTCATACCCGTTTCTCTCTGCCACAACCAGTTCTCCAAATGTCGTCATTATTGCCTTTCACTTGTACGGCCGAACGATTTGAAAATAATAATAATGCAAGAGTGCCATGGACTAAGCTAGAATCTGCAAACATTTTATTCAAAGGAGAAGACAAGGTAATTTGGGCTCTTCGCTAGATCAACAATAATGCACATGAAAGCCACTCAACATTTTCATCGTGGTCTTCTCCTTGGTATGACTAAAAAAACGGAAAATAAATTCAGAGAAACACACTGAAATATTTTTGGAGTTTTTAGTTTTTCTAGAAGAAAGCAAATCAAAGAGGGAAAAAACAAAAATGAGAAAAACTATTTACACGGGAAAGCTCCCAACAAGCAAGAAGAAGAAATGAGAAATCTTTTTGGGTTTTTCTTTTAATACTACAACTAATTAAACTAATAAGAAAAACTGAAAAGAAGCAAGAAATATTTTTGGGTTTTCTCAAAGTTTTTCAAACACACAAGAAGAAAGCGAGAAAATAAATCTAGCATGGACAATACAATGAAAAGTGTGGACACCGACAACTGGAATGAAATGTGTGAACATGAATGTAATGTCGGTGAAAATACATACTCCCCCAAGCTTAGGCTTTTGGCCTAACTTGGTAATCATCGCTCGTAGAAGCCATCAGGACCCATGTTGAAGTGCTGCGGTGCGGGAACCTGAGTGTCCCACTCCTGAGGTTCCTCCTCAGCTGCTGCCTGGGCATTCCGATATGCAATAATGTCCTCAGGCATGATCCTGTATCCTCTCCTGGCAATAGAATCAAACAAAGCAGGTGCAGGCAAAGGGATAATATCATGGGTGTTCTCACTAAAACCAGGTTGTAAGGAACACTATTAGTAGTGTCCTCGCCATCAAGAAACTGATGAGCTACCATCGCCTGGCGATCTAAGTAAACCTTAGGCAAAGGATGATCATGTTGGCGTATCTGAACATTAAAATGACTCGCTAAGTGAGTAGCGTAAATACCACCATGAATCTTGCCCTTGGACCTGTTAAGGTGCAGGCGACGTGCAATGATAGCTCCTAACCTATAAGTGTTATCATCGTAGAGTGCGTGGCGTAAGACAGCGAGGTCGAGGGCACTAAGTGCACCAACCTTCTCCCTAGCAAGCAGACACTTCGCAATGAATAGAGTAAAATAATGCACTGGAGGAAACTGCATGCTAGTGGCGGTGACACTCGACACCCCTCTCTCATCCCCCACTGACAGGGTGCGATAAAAACCCTCAAACTCTGCAGGCCTAGGCTCTCTTACTTCCCCGTCAGAAGGGATTAAGCAAATATCACAGAATTCAGTAAGTGGTACCTGACGGGTTTTAGCGTATAAATTAAACTGCACCTCAGGGGGATTATTCCTACTCAGAAAATGAAAGCTTTGCACAAAGGAATTTGTAAGGAGATGGTATTTTTCACACTCAGCTGCGATGAAGTCGGTGAGACCAGCATTAGCAGCAAATTGTGTGAACTCTTGACGGATCCCGGCTCCATCCATGAAGGGGTTGTGCGGCCATTCGCACGGCCGCACCTCCGCCATTCTCCGGGTGCGGAGATCATTGTCTGATGACTCCCCAATGAGTCCCTTGGAGTTCTTCTTGGAAGCAAACTTCCTAAAGAAACTCATCTTATTCCAAGTAGCAATCCCCCAAAACAGTTTCGGAAATGGAGCTTCGAGCAAAGAGATTGAAATCCGTGGGTTTGAGAGCAAGAACACGAGAGAGAGAGAAATGGTGAATTTTTTCTGGAGGTAGGTGATGACATGGGCTAAAGAGATAAGTGAAGGGGCCCACGTGGGGACCACAACCCACCAGGGCGTGCCTGGGGTTACTGGCGCACCCAGGTGGGTTGTGCCCACCTGGTGCTCCCCCCTCTGATGTTATTTACACAAAAAATTCTTAAATATTCAGAAAAAAATGTATTAAATTTTCAGGGCATTCTGAGAACTTTTATTTTTGGGTCATTTTTTATTGCACAGGAAATTCAGAAAACTGACAGAACATGGCATTTTATTTTATTTAACTAAGAAAAACAGAAAACAAACATTGGGGGTAGAATGTGGTGCTTACTAAATTCATCAACTCCATACCTCTAAAAAATGATCCATTAATAAGGTTGATCAAGTCTTATTAACAACCACTTTTGATCAGCATGAAACCGAAGAACTTTTGTAAAACACTAGGTTACCTCAACGGGGATATGCATGTCCCCCACAATAAGCATTTCATATTTCTTTTTGGCAGTAGGTAGAGGTAGTTGAAAACTTCCAACAGTGTGTGTCGAAGATTTTTCAATAACATTAATACCATTCGCTTGGAATTGTTTCTTCGAAAAGTGCACCATATGCTCATTACCATTGATATGAAAAGTGACCTTGCTTTTATTGCAATCAATAATAGCACCTGCAGTATTCAAGAAGGGTCTACCAAGGATAATCGACATGTTGTCGTCCTCGGGCATCTCAAGTATAACAAATTCAGTAAAATAGTAACATTTGCAACAACAACGGGCACATCCTCACAAATACCGATAGGTATGGCAGTTGATTTGTCAGCCATTTGCAAAGATATTTTAGTAGGTGTGAGTTTATTCAAATCAAGTCTTTTATATAAAGAGAAAGGCATAACACTAACACCAGCTCCTAAATCACACAAAGCAGTTTTGACATAATTTCTTTTTATGGAGCAAGGAATAGTTGGTATTCCCGGATCTCCAAGTTCTTTAGGTACTCCATCCTTAAAAGAATAATTGGCAAGCATAGTGGAGATTTCAGCTTCCGGTATTTTTCTTTTATTAGAGATGATGTATTTCATATATTTTGCATAAGGGGCCATCTTTAATATATCAGTCAAACGAGTGCGCAAAAAGACTAGCCTAAGCATTTCAGCAAAGTGTTCAAATTCTTCGTCATCTTTCTTCTTAGTTGATTTAGGTGGAAAGGGCATGGGTTTTTGAACCCATAGTTCTCTTTCTTTTCCAAGCTTTCTAGCAACAAAGTCTCTTTTATCATATCTTTTATTTTTAGGTTGTGGGTTATCAAGATCAACAACTGGTTCTATCTCAACATCATTATTTGGTTGTTTATCATTGTCTGGTTGAGTATCTTCATGAACATCATCATTATTATCACTAAGTGAATGTTCATTGCCAGATTGAGTTTCAGCATCAGAGATAGAAACATCATTATCATTATCAGGAGGTTTTTCTATTTCAGGTTCACTAGAGGCATGCAATGTCCTATCATTTTTCTTTTTCTTCTTATTTTTAGAAGGACTAGGTGCGTCAGTGTTAATTCTTTGAGAGTCTTGTTCAATTCTTTTAGGGTGTCCCTCAGGGTAAAGTGGTTCCTGAGTCATTCTACCTCCTCTAGTCACTACTCTTATAACATGATCATTCATATTATTATTCATTTCATCTAACAACTCTCTTTGAGATTTAGCAACTTGTTCTAGTTGAGTTTGAACCATAGAGGCATGTTTTCCTACACCCCTAACATCATTTGAGATTCTACATAACAAGTCACTTAAGCGAGCAATCATATCAGAATTGTATTTCAATTATTTCATAACATTTGCATTCAAGTGATCTTGTTTTCTAATATAGTTATCAAACTCATAAAGGCATTGACTAGGATGCATATTATAAGGATTGTCATTATCATTAAATTTCATTAAAGAATTTACCTCTACCACCTTGGGTGGTGGTGTGTCAAGTCCATGTATCTCTTCAATAGGAGGTAAATTTTTAACATCCTCTGCCTTAATACCTTTTTCCTTCATGGATTTCTTTGCCTCTTGCATATCTTCCGGACTAAGATATAAGATACCCCACTTCTTTGGAGTGGGTTTATACGGTGGTTCAGGAAGAGTCCAATCATAAAAAAAATTCAATATATTATTCAGTAATTCCTCAGCTTGTTCAACGGTTCGTTCCCCGAAAACACAGCCAGCACAACTATCTAGGAAGTCCCTAGAAGCATCGGTTAGTCCATTATAGAAGATATCAAGTATTTCATTTTTCTTAAGAGGATGATCAGGCAAAGCATTAAGCAATTGGATAAGCCTGCCCCAAGCTTGTGGGAGACTTGCTTCTTCAATTTGTACAAAGTTAAATATTTCTTGTTAAGCAGCTTGTTTCTTATGAGCAGGAAAATATTTTCAGAGAAGTAGTAGATCATATCCTGGGGACTAGGCACACAACCAGGAGCAAGTGTATTGTACCAAGTCTTAGCATCACCCTTTAATGAGAATGGAAATAACTTGAGAATATAATAGTAGCAAATTTTCTCATCATGAGCAAATAGGGTGGCTATGTCATTCAGCTTAGTAAGATGTGCCACAACAGTTTCAGTTTCATAACCATGGAAAGGATCAGATTCAACCAAAGTAATTAACTCTGGGTCGACAGAGAATTCATAATCCTTATCATCCACAAAAATAGGTGAAGTAGCAAACTTAGGATCACATTTCATTCTAGCATTCAAAGATTTCTCCTTCAGTTTGCATAATAATTTCTTAAGATCATCCCTATGATTGCAAGCAAGAAAATCTCTAGTTGTCTCCTCATCCATAACATAACCTTCAGGTACCTTAGGCAATTCATATCTAGGAGAGCTAGGTCTAACAGGTATTTTAAGATTTTCAGTTTCAAGTACTTCATCAGTTTCAGCATTCTCAAAATTTTTAGCTCTAGCAATTTGTTCATCAAGAAAATCACCTAGTGGCACACCATCATCAAGCAAGGTACTAGCATCATCATGAGTAGTATTCATAGAAGTAGCATCATCAATAACTTGCGACGTATCAGGATTAATAGCATGTGGTGGTGTTGCAAGTCTACTCAAAATAGAAGGTGAATCAAGTGCAGAGCTAGATGGCAGTTCCTTACCTCCCCTCGTCTTAGAGGGAAATATTTTAGTCTTGGTATCCTTCAGATTCTTCATAGTGATAAATTGATAATAATCCCAAGTGACTCAACAAATATAGCTATGCTCCCCGGCAATGGCGCCAGAAAAAGGTCTTGATAACCCACAAGTATAAGGGATCACAACAGTTTTCGAGGGTAGAGTATTCAACCCAAATTTATTGATTCGACACAAGGGGATCCAAAGAATATCTGCAAGTATTAGCAGCTGAGTTGTCAATTCAACCACACCTGGAGATTTATTATCTACAACAATATGATTAGTAGCACAGTAATATGATAGTTTTGATAGTAGTAGTAACAGTAATAGTAACGGTAACAGTGATAGCAGTGATTTTGTAGCAGTTGCAACAGTAACAAAAGCAGTAGTAACTTAGTAGAAACAATATATGGAAAATTCATAGGCATTGGATCGGTGAATTCGTTGGATGATATTCATCATATAATAGTCATAACCTAGGGCGATACAACACTAGCTCTAGTTCATAAATATAATGTAGGCATGTATTCCATAAATAGTTATACATGCTTATGGAAAGAACTTCCATGACATCTTTTGTCCTACCCTCCCGTGGCAGCGGGGTCCATAAGGAAACTAAGGGATATTAAGGCCTCCATTTAATAGAGAACCGGAACAAAGCATTAACACATAGTAAATACATGAACTCCTCAAACTACGGTCATCACCGAAAAGTATCCCGAATACTCACTCCGGGTTTTACGGATCCTAACACGTAATAGGTGACTATAACTTGCAAGATCGGATCTAAAACATAGATATAATGGTGATAACATAAATGGTTCAGATCTGAAATCATGGCACCCGGCCCCAAAGTGACAAGCATTAAGCATGGCAAAGTCATAGCAACATCAATCTCAGAACATAATGGATAATAGGGATCAACCCTAACAAAACTAACTCGATTACATGATGAATCTCATCCAACTCCTCACCGACCAGCGAGCCTATGAAGGAATTACTCACTCCCGGTGGGGAGCATCATGGAATTGGCGATGAAGGAGGGTTGGTGATGACGAAGATCGAAGATCCCGCTCTCCGGAGCCCAAAACGGACTCCAGATCTGGCCTCCCGATGAAGAACAGAAGGTGGCGGCGGCTCCGTATCGCGAAATGAGATAATTATTCCTCCCTGATTTTTTCTGGAAAAATAGGATTTTATAGCATTGAAATCAGGGTCTGCGGGGCCACCAGGTGGGCACAACCCACCTGGGCGCGCCTGAGGGGGGGCGCCCTGGTGGGTTGTGCTCACCCAGGGGCCCCCTCCGATGGTTCTTGGCTCCAGTATTTTTCTTTTATTGTATAAAAATTCTCCAAAAAGTTTCATTCCAATCCGAGAACTTTTATTTCTACACAAAAATAACACCATGGTAGTTCTGCTGAAAACAGCGTCAGTCCTGGTTAGTTTAATTCAAATCATGCAAATTAGAGTCCAAAACAAGAGGAAAAGCGTTAGGAAAGGTAGATACGACGGAGATGTATCAGGACGCGAGCAGAGCGCGCTGTGGCCGCCTCAACCATGAGCAAGCACATGCATAGAGCAGTTGAACACGCAGGGAATGGTCGTCTACAAGCCGGCAGGCAGTTGCGAGCTGGCGGCATGATGTGAAACTACGTCGCGTTCCACATCACACGATGGTTGAACAATCGTTCGCGACGCTGCGTAGAGAGCGGCCGTGTGCTACTACCTCCGTCCTGGTTTGTCAGTCCCCTTTATATTCTGTGTCATATTTTAACCTTAAATTTAACTAACAAAATGTTAATGCATGTTATAAAAATAATATAATGGGAAACTATGTTCAAATACGAATCCAATGATATAATATTTGGTTACATGCATTCGTATTTTATTAGTTAAATCTCTAGTCAAAATTTGGCACAAAAATACAAAGAGGACTTATAAACCAGGACGAAGGTAGTAGGTAGTTAAATCGCAAACGTTTTTTTATTAACTATATGTGTACGTGTTGTTTCGTCCTTCTCTCGCACGTCTTGTCACCCCGCTGCCGCAGACGGCTTCGAGCGCAAGCTTGAGCATCGTGCAGGTGTTATTTTGGCCAAATGGTGGCTCGAAGTGGCGCCAAAGAATCGTCTGTGAGCCTGTTCCCGCGCAACTGCGTAGGTTCCAGTGCATAGCCGCGCAAGCTTCCCGCCCGACTCAGTGAAATCCCCCAAAATCCCAATGCTTACCGGCCTGCTATATAAACCCTCACGACCGGCGAGTCCTGCGTCGCATTTTCCCCTCCCTCCCTATAGCTCATCTCATCTGCTTCTCCCACAATCGGCAATGGCACCGGTCCGTCATCATCGCTCAGCCACTCCGCCGTCAATAGAGGACAGCTCCAGCTGGGAGGCTACACCGCGGTGGCGGTGCAGTCCCCGGCGTAGTGTAGTACACGTGGCATCCCTATTGGGTGTGCACGCAACACCCATGACACGCTCCGTCGCTGCTGCCCGTCGGCAGCTGTTGTCGGCTGCCGTTGCCGCCACCGCACCGTCTTCCGCCGTGGCCGCCACACCACCGTTGAAAGCCAGGTCCATCACCTACTCCGCCACCACGGCCCGAAGGTGGGAGGTGGCCATCGTGGCCGCCACCCCACTATCGGCCACCGTGGCCATTAACCGCTCCGGCACCACGGCCCGAAGGCCGAAGGTGGCCATTGTGGTCGCCACCCCACCGTCGGCCGCCAGCCCACCATCGACCGCCGGGGTCATCACCCGCTTCGCCACCGCCGCCCGAAGGCGGGAGGTGGAGGTGGAGCCCTGCATGCGTGTCAGCAACCTTGCGCGCTACATCAAGTTCCTACGGGAGGAGGAGGAGCGCCTGGTCGAGCATGCAAAAAGTCTTACCGCCGCCATGGCCGTAGCACATGCCGCCTCAGAGGCGCAGAATGAGGAGATCTACGAGGAGTCCCACCGCTAAAGGTGCAACAGCGGCAGGCATCGGATTCCAGTTGTCCAGCTCGTCGGTAGGCTCCTCCCCCTCTGCCTCTCACTGAGCGCGCTCAGCAGAGGAGGGGATGCTGGAAGTAGTACAAAGCCCCTCCATAGTAGTAGTATTTAGGGGCTATTTTGTTCAGTTCATCTGACTATAGATGTGGTTGAACTGTACTACATACTTAAAATTAGCTAGTATATATAGCTGAACTAGCTATTTCAATACGTGTTTGGCAACAATTGGGGAAAATTTGGGTCGGTTCAGCTGTCGAGTTGAACTGTTTGTATAAAGAACGACTACTTAATCTATGAAGAAATCTATGCTTACTGAATTTCAGTTGCAAAATTAGATAGTGCTAGTGATTTTAAGCTGCAAATTTTGACAAATGGCAGTGTTACAAGGTTAACAAAGGGCAATGTTACTAGATCGACAAATGTTAATCTTTCTAGTTTGACAAATGGCAATATATCCAATATGACAGATGCAAATCTCACCAAATTGTCTGTACGTGGTTGCGCACGGGTCATCAGAAAAAACCGTTTGCGTTGAAAGGATGTACAAATCCTGCGCGCCCGATTTTCTCTTGGCTTAGTGGCGAAGGAACCATAGCTCTCCTTTGCATACCATGTTCAATCTGAACTGTTTGCGATGAAGAGATGCGCCAATCCTGCACAAAAAAATTTCCCTTGGCTTATTGGGAAAGGACCATAGCTCTCGCTTTGCATACGAGTGTTCTATCTAAAACGTTTGCAATGAAGAGATGCACAAATCCTGCGCGTCACATTTTCCCTTGGCTTACTGGGGAAGCTGTCGGTTTGCATATGGGTGTTATATGTAAAACGTTTGCGATGAGTCTTTTAAATTAAAAAACATTGATGTTTTTTTTAAATCATTTGATAAGTCTGTACATTCAGAGAGAAAAACACAAGTTTGTTCAAACCATAGGTTTCATTGATTCACACTATGACTTTGTATTCATACGATCAAGATACAGTATTAATAAACACAAAAAAACTAATTCCAGTGGCGACGGAGGCGGCGTGCCGCGGCGGTGTTGTTGTTGTCGTCCTGTGGGACGTCATTGTTGAAGTCTTCAAGGCAGCATAGAATGTTCTTCACTTGGAAATCAAACACCCTGTCATCGCGCGATCGACGGGCGGGGCACGGGAGGACGACAACTCGTGGAGCTGCAAAGTAGCGATCAACGGCGGCGTCCCATGACGCTGAGGGGGGCGCGCGCACGGGCACGGGCGCGGCGGGGTGCAGGAAAACGCACGGGGACCGGCGCCACGGTGGATGCAGGGGCGCACACGGGCACGGGCGGGGGCACTGGCGCTTGCATGTACACAAGCTTGCACGGGACCGCGGGGACCTCGCTGACGCCCGTGGCTTCCAGTGCTGCGATAGTGCTCGGCGACCAGCCCGTCAATGCTACGGGGATGGTCGCTGGCGCGGGCGCGGGGATGGGAGCTGGGACGGGCACGGGGGCAGCGACTGCCGTGGCCAGCTCGTTCAGGGCCATGTCCATGAGGCCTTATACCTACTTATTTTCTATCTCATCCGGCTCGGAGTCGACTTCACCAAACTAGAAGACTAGTGGAAGATGATCCTTCTGCGCCATGGCGTTGGTGGAGGTCTGCGGGAGGGGAATGGGAGGCTAAGAGTAAGGCCGCCAGTATTAAACATTGGCTCAGGCACCATTAATGAAGAGGATGGGAGCGAGGTAGGCAGCCATGGAAGTCAAAGGGCTCACTGTGCAGTGAGCTTGCACAGCGTACAGCTCGCACGCTTCCCGGTGAGCCTGCACATTGGAGGACAGCTTGCACGCCTCCCAGTCAGCCTGCGCAGTGGACTGCGCTCGCACGCCTCCCGTCTACTCAAGCAGCTATTCGCATGGTACCTCCTAGCCATTAAAAGTGTGACGCGTGACGTCATGTGAATGGTTAGCAGAACGCCCATGATTTAAATTATACAAACGTTTGAGATGATAAGGTGGCAGCTATTTGTTTCAAAATGCCCTTGTTGGCTGTTGATTCGCGCGCCTTCTCTCAAATTGGACACAAAAATACAACAACATGTTGGTCCCATTCCATGATAGCATGCCAAGTTTCATGAATTTCAGACGACTTTTGGATTTACTAGAATTTTAAAACCAAGTATTTCAATGTTTGCGGCCGAGGCACGATGCTAGGGTGTTTGAAGTTCATTCCCATTTCTTGCATGGGGCCTAAGCATGCACACAAGGACACACATATGATTTTTCAACCTAATTTGCTACACTTGAGCATGTGCCTGTAGTTCAAATTTGAATTATGCACATAAAATGCCTAGAAAACTCAGTTAATGCATAAAAATGTCCAAACGAACCCCGAATAATTCCAAAATTTAACATAACACTCATGTTGCTCTATGTTGTATCTAACAAAAAAAATCAAGGCGAGAAGAGGCAATGAATGTCGTTTCGTCCAGAAAGGTGACACGCGTTCCCTATCGGAACCACGAGGCTTCTTGGGAGAAGCTCTGGTTTGTGAGGAGCGTATACCAAAACCTACCCCAAACGGGACAATGCTATTACCACAACATGTTGCTGCCATTCCATGATAGCATGCCAAGTTCCATGAAATTTAGACGAGTTTTGGATTTACTCGAATTTAAAAACAAAGTATCTCAACGTTTTGCCGGCAAGCAACGGTGCGCTGGTGTTTGAAATCAATTCCCATTTCTTGCATGGGACCTAAGCATGCACCCAAGGACACACATTTGATTTTTCAACCCATTTTTTTGCACTGGAGCATGTGCATGTAGTTCAAATTTGAATTATGCACATTAAATGCCTAGAAAACTCAGTTAATGTATAAAAATGTCCAAACGAACCCAGAAAAATTCCAAATTTTAACACCACACTCTGTTGCTCTATGCTGCCACTAGACAAAAATTTGAAAGCAAGAAGAGGCAACGAATATCGTTTCGTCCATGAAGGTGGTACGTTCCCTACCGGAACCATGAGGCTTGTTGTGAGAAGCTTATACCCAAACCTACCCCAAATGGGACAATTTTGTTACGACAACATGTTGATGCCATTCTATGATAGCATGCCAAGTTTCATGAATTTCAAATGAGTTTTGGATTTACTATAATTTAAAAACCATGTATCTCAATGTTCGCGGCCGAGCGACGGTGCCGAGGTGTTTGACATTCATTCCATTTCTTGCATGGGACCTAAGCATGCAACCAAGGACACACATTTGATTTTTCAACCCATTTTTATGCACTGGAGCATGTGCCTGTAGTTCAAATTTGAATTATGCACATAAATGCCTAGAAAACTTACTTAATGTAAAATGTCCAAACGAACCCCAAAAAATTCCAAAATTTAACACGACACTCCTGTTGTTCTATGTTGACACTATAAAAAAATTGAAAGTAAGAAGAGGCAACGAGTATCGTTTCGTCCACAAAGGTGACACGTTCCCTACCGGAACCATGAGGCTTCTTGTGAGAAGCTCTGGTTTGTGAGAAGCTTATACCAAAACCTGCCCCAAATGGGACAAGTTTTTTACCACAACATGTTGGTGCCATTCCATGATAGCATGCCAAGGTTCATGAATTTCCAACGAGTTTTGGATTTACTAGAATATCAAAACCAAGTATCTCAACATTTGCCGGCGAGCCACGATGCCGAGGTGTTTGAAATTCATCCCCATTTCTTGCATGGGAATAAAGCATCAACCCATGGACACATATATGATTTTACAACCCATTTTGGTGCACCGGAGCATGTGCAGGTAGTTTAATTTTGAATTGTGCACCTGAAATGCCTAGAAAACCAAGTTAATGTATATTAAATGTCCAAACGAACCCTGAATAATTCCAAATTTTTTGACGACACACCTATAGTTGCATGTTCACTGCAGATAAAAGTTCTAGCAATTCAAACACACTCCTTTACCACTGTGACCCCATTATGTATTTCAAATCAAGACAAAAACTCAAGTAGATCACACACAGTTTATTATCACCAACTGTGTGAGATGCAGTACAAAATATCTTGGAGCACCGTCGGGGTAGTATATGGCTTACGTGAGAAGGTGCATCGGCTACAGTCCACAGCCGGCGCTTCAAGCACACTAGCTCGCTCCCGAAATATCATTTCACTGTTCAATCGTCACCGGTCAAAGATGGGGATGTGGACCCGCATCGTGAGGGCAACTTTGGTGGCCCACTCGGGCGAGAGCGCGATCGCAGCAGCCATGCGCATCCTAACAACCTGCGGGAGCGTGGCCGCAATCTGCGACCAGGCGGCCAAGGCAACCCAAATGACCACTGTTGCTACTAAGGTGGCGGCAGCAACATCCGCGACGGGCACATCAGCTATCTATTCCGCAGCGGCGGCCTTAGCCCTGATGGAGGCCGCCCATGCCCACATCCTGGCGGTCACCACACTAATCGCACGAAGCTTCTTCGACAACGGTCGGCAACCCACGGCCGAAGAGTTGGCAATTGCCGAGAGCGTTCGAGCAGCCGTCCGTTCCTTCGCAGCATACCTTGCCACGATGGAGCCCGTCCATGCCCAGACCGCGGCCGCCCATACCCACCTCATGGCAGGCTTTTCGAAAGATACGGTGGATGCGGATGGCGAGATGCTTGCTGAGTATGGTGCGATGGATGCCATGGAGCCCCTTCCCCAGGAGATCGTCGGGCGTGAGCTGGACATGGAGGCGGCGGTGAAGATCAACGAGCGCCAGCCGGAGTAGTACTCTTTGTTTAATTTAGAGCGTCGGTCTTTAATTTTTTAGAGTAATATTTAGGTCAGCTAGCTCTGTTTAATTACTGAACTTACTCGATTAAAAGTGTGGGTGTATTGTAGGCTCTTTTGTGTACCCAAATTATGCAATGACATGGATGACCACTGTAACCAGGAAATTCGGACCAAAATTTGCACGTTCAAACTCATCACACACGGCGTAAGCTATATAAATTGTTTGTGATGTTCACATATTGTATACAGTGCTGAATAAGGGACCGTGTCTGATGACACTTTGCACGCCAGTTTTTCGCTGCACCGAGCCAAAATTTTCGGCTTCCGCGGAAATATATACCTCCCCGCCCCCTCCCTCTGACCAAAATCCTCATTTCCCCTGTTTCCACCTTACTTTCCAAGTTCAAACCTTCACTCCTTGCTTGTAGCGTTGCCTCCTTGCCGGTAACCCTCCTGCATGCTGCTCGGCCACGTCGATCTAGGCAGGTAATCCACACCCAACCCCCATCCTCCTCCTCCTTCTACATCCCACATGCCCCGATTGCCGGCGTGACACCTTCCACCCAAATCACCGACCCGTCCTCCAAATAAGCGCCGCCCTAAGCCATAGTGCATGCAGTATAGCCAGGAGCTCAAGGAGCATTTGGCAGCGGAGAAGCAAATCACGGCCGCATGCGCGGATGAGGTCGCGATAGCTGCCATTCGTGCCGACACCCAGATCTTGGAGGAGCACCTCGCTGCCAAGGCCACCATCAACGCCTCACGCGCCGACGCTGCCACGTGGTTGGATGCTTTAAATGACACTTCATGGTGTTTTCTCGAGGCCACCGTCGGTGCCTTCGATGAAGACTATGAGGTGTTTTCTCAGCGTGCCCGTGCTTACCTCAACTTGAGAGCCAGCAGGTTGGTGCCCGGAGCGGCTCTGGAAACTCACCACTACGAGGAGGGCACCCATGATGTGGAGACCTCGCCCTCTTCCAAGTCCAAGGAGCCAATCGTCATTGATATCTCCGACGATGAGGAGTAGCTTGTATTAATAGCTCACTATAAGGACCTATGTTCACTTAGCTAGCTACGTCGGTTAAGCATGTTCGGTTTACCTGTTGCATGTTCTGCTCCTGCCTTTCCTTAATGAATTCTAGTGAATTGTTCTATGTACTTTTAACATGCAATCTGATCCTCTAGTGTATATGTTCTATATGTCGTGCAATGTGATGCTCACTTATTAACTGTTTGGTTAATTTGTTATCGTGTTCAGTTAACTGTTTGGTTCAATTCTGCAATGTGATGTTCAATTCTTCGGGGTGCAATTTTGTATTGTCTTCCTTGTGAGAAATAAATTGAATTTGGCCGTACAAAATACATGAGAAACAAATACAATTGCTATATTTCCAAGTTGTCAAGCATGCTTGGTTTGGTTAGCTGTCTGATCTTCTACTATGTTACATATTGTGCAATGTCATGCTCAGTTAATGTTTGGTTCATTTGTTGTGGTGTTTAGTTAACTGTTTGGTTCAATTCTGCAATGTGATGTTCAATTTTTGTGGGTGCATTTTTTATTGTCTACCTTGTGAGAAATAAATCGAATTTGGCTGCACTAAATACATGAGAAACCAATACAATTGCTATATTTCCAAGTTGTTAAGCATGCTTGGTTTGGTTAACTGTCTGATCTTCTATTAGGAGTATGTTATATTATGCAATGTGGTGCTTAGTTAATGTTTGGTTTATTTGTTGTGGTGTTTAGTTAACTGTTTGGTTCAATTCTGCAATGCGATGTTCAATTGTTGTCAGTACAATTTTGTATTATTATGCATGTGAGGAATAAATTGAATTTGGCTGTACTAAATACATGTGAAACACATACAATTGCTATATTTCCTAGTTCTTAATCATGCTTGGTTTGGATAAATGGCTTTTCCATGTGGCGTGAATTAATCTGCTGAATCTGTAATGTGTTTATTTTTCATCAACATATTTTACTGATAGTATGTCAACCCTCACTTAACCTGATCAATAACTACCTTATATGTGTTGCAGGGAAACAATGGGAAGCACCGAGGTTTACAATCGAGGTTTGCACATCCACGGTCCTTTGTCTAATAGCACATTATTGTGTAATTGCAGGAACCATTCTAATATTTAGGTTTTGAACAATTTGGTCTTGCACATGTAGGTCATGCTGTCAGAGGTTTTGACTCACGGCTCGACCCATTTTGCATATGGGGAAATGAGTTGTCCATGAATATCAGTCAAGTCAAGAAACTCAGAAAGATTGTTAGGATAAAGAAACTAGCCTAAAGCAGTTCCTTTGCACCATTTCCAAATTTAGAGAAGATATTTATGCATATCTTTGTTTTCAGGCCTTTCCAAAGCAGTTCACTAATGATTACCTCTCAAACCACCTGTATGGTCAGGAGGCGAGGAAGGTATTCATACAACACCCACGGTACAATATTGAAGTCTTCCTCAAGAGGACGAAGGATGGACAGTCAATCAACCACATGCACTGGCCTAAAGTTGCAAGGACCTTCAACATCAATGAAGGCTCAATATTCGCCTTTGGCTTCAGCAGTTTTCCAGATGAGATTCATCTGTCTATCTACCGTCTATGATGCTAATTTCCAAAGGTTATAGATGTTGCATTTGAAACTTGGTGTTGGTGCAGTTGTGTAATTGAGTAGCTAGCTATATACCTATATGGTGTAACTAAGTGCTGAAGCTATATGATGTTGTACTCTGATGTATTTCAATTATGAAATCCTGGTTCCGTAATACGAAAATGAAATATATTGTGTGCTTAATATGAAATGTCAATTTGATTAATAATTGGATTATTAATAATAGGCCAATTAGCCTTCTTATTGGGTTTTTCTATTGCAAACGGTTATTGAGACAACACCGTGGGCGATGACCTCAGACAACCCACACAGTTTCTAGGAAGAAAACGTGTTGGATCAATGAACAATCACACATGACTTGCTCTTGAAAACTGTTTGCATTAGGCCACCTTGCGCAAACGTTTTCCACATAAAAAGTGTGTGTGATGGACAACCTATGCCACACAGTTTCTTCTACGCACGCGTGCGTGATGCATTCAATAATGCAAACGATAAAATTGTTAATATCGTTTGCAATGGCAATGCTATCACAGACGATTTGATGGGGAAAATTGTGTGTGATGTACATGCAAACAGAAACGTTTGTCTAGGATTCATCGTGTGGGATGTACATACGAATGGAAACGTTCTTCTTGGATTGACTGTGTGGGATGTACATACAAACGGAAACATATTCCTTGGATTGACTGTGTGGGATGTACATACGAAGGGAAACGTTTCTCTGGGATTCACTGTGTGGGATGTACTTAAAAACGGAAATGATTGGGCCTGTATAATTGTATGCGATGGCTAGCCTGATCGCACACGAGCTCATTTTGTGTGGCGTGTGTGACCGGAGGGCCTATCCCCTACGGTTTCTTGGTCGTGTGGTAAGGACCCCCCCCCTATCACCCACACTAGCAAGGTGATGGTTTAAAATGTCATCGCGCAAAGGGGTTAAAAACCGTTTGTATAGCAGCTCGATGTACCAGTGCTAATTGATAGAAAAGCGAATAATCATGACGATATCCAAGGCAATGGTCATGTATATAGGCATCACGTCCGAGACAAGTAGACCGACTCCTGCCTGCATCTACTACTATTACTCCACACATCGATCGCTATCCAGCATGCATCTAGAGTATTAAGTTCATAAGGAACAGAGTAACGCCTTAAGCAAGATGACATGATGTAGACAAAGTAAACTCAATCAATATGAATAAACCCCATCGTTTTATCCTTAATGGCAAAGATAGAAATATGTGTCATGTCCCCTTCTGTCACTAGGATTGAGCACCGCAAGATCGAACCCATCACAAAGCACCTCTCCCATTGCAAGATAAATCAATCTAGTTGGCCTAACCAAATCAATAGATCAGAGAGAAATACAAAACTATAATAATCATGCATAAAAGAGTTCAGAGAAGACTCAAATAATATTCGTGGATAATCTGTTCATAAACTCAGAATTCATCGGATCCCAACAAACACACCGCAAAAAAGAATTACATCGAATAGATCTCTAAGAACATCGAGGAGTGATACGTTTCCAACGTATCTATAATTTTTTTATTGTTCCATGCTATTATATTATCAATCTTGGGTGTTTTATATATATTTACGAGCACTTTATATCATTTTTTGGGACTAACCTACTAACTTAGTGCCCAGTGGAAGTTGCTATTTTTTGCTTGTTTTTACTTTGCAGAATATCAATACCAAATGAACTCCAAATGCCACGAAACTTTTTGGAGATTTTTCTGGTGATAAGAGACCCTGGAAGCTTCTGGAGGCCACGAGAAGATGGAGGAGTGGCCCACTAGGCACCAGGGCGCACCAGGGGCCTCTGGCTCGCCCTGGTGGGTAGTGGGCCCCACAACCCTCCGTTTGACCTACCTCTGCCTCTATAAATACTCTAAAATCCCAAAACCCTCGGGGTAGTCAACGAAATACTTTTTCCGCCGCCGCAAGTTCCAGAACCATGAGATCCAATCTAGAGGCCTTTTTCGGCACTTTGCTAGAGGGGGAAACAATCACGGAGGGGTTCCGCATCATCCTTGCTTCCCCTCCGATGATGCGTGAGTAGTTTACCATAGACCTACGGTTCCATAGTTAGTAGCTAGATGGCTTCTTCTCTCTTTTTGATCTTCAATACAATGTTCTCCTCGGTGTTCTTGGAGATCTATTTGATGTAATCAATTTTTGCGGTGTGTTCGTTGGGATCCGATGAATTGTGAGTTTTGATCAGATCTATCCACGAATATTATTTGAGTTTTCTCTGAACTCTTTTATGCATGATTGTTATAGCCTTGTATTTCTTCTCTGATTTATTGGTTTGGTTTGGCCAACTAGATTGATTTATCTTGCCATGGGAAGACGTGCTTTGTAATGGGTTCGATCTTGCGGTGCTCAATCTCAGTGATAGAAGGAGACATAACACGCATGTATCGTTGCTATTAAGGGTAAAAAGACGGGGTTTATATATACATGAGTTTATCTTTTCTACATCATGTCATCTTGCTTAAAACATTACTCCATTTTTCCATGAACTTAGTACACTAGATGCATGCTGGATAGCGGTCGATGTGTGGAGTAATAGTAGTAGATGCAGGTAGGAGTCGGTCTACTAATCTTGCACGTGATGCCTATATACATGATCATTGCTTGGATATCGGCATAATTATTTTCTTTTCTGTCAATTGCCCAACATTAATTTGTTTACGCACCGTATGCTATTTTCTCGAGAGAAGCCTCTAGTGAAAACTATGGGCCCTGGGTCTATTTTCTAACATATATTAAAACCCAAAATACCTTGCTGCAATTTTATTTTATTTATTTTATTTTGTATTTTAGTTAGATCTATCTATCAAAACCTATACAATTTAATCTTGCTCATAACCGTTAACGGATTGACAACCCCTCTACGCGTTGGGTTGCAAGTATTTGTTGTTTGTGTGCAGGTGCTGTTTACATAGCGTTGCTTGGTTCTCCTACTGGATTGATAACCTTGGTTTCATAACTGAGGGAAATACTTATCTCTACTGTACTGTATCATCCTCTCCTCTTTGGAGAAATCACAATGGAACTCGCAAGTAGCAGGAAGAATTTCTGGCGCCGTTGCTGGGGAGACATCATCAACATCTATCAAGTGCTGCTACTTCTTGAACTTGCATTGCTTTTTCCCTAGAAGAGGAAAGGGTGATGCAGCAAAGTAGAGATAAGTATTTCCCTTAGTTAAGAACCAAGGTATCAATCCAGTAGGGGGAACACACAAGTCTCCAATGATAGCACCTACACATACAAACAAATACTTGCATCCAACGTGATAAAGGGGTTGTCAATCCCTTCATGGTTACTTGCAAGGATGAGATCTGATAGAGATAGGTATAAAAGATAAATAAAAGTGCAAAATAAATTAAAGATAAATAAATTGCATCAAGGTATTTTTGGGTTTTTGGTTTTATATATTTGAAAATAATATGATAAAAATAGACCCGGGGGCCATAGTTTTCACTAGAGACTTCTCTCTTGAAAGAATGCATACGGTGGGTAAACAAATTACTGTTGAGCAACTGATAGAAAAGTTCAAAGTTATGATGATATATAAGGCAATGATCATGAATATAGGTATCACGTCCATGACAAGTAGACCGAAATGATTCTGCATCTACTACTATTACTCCACACATCGATCGCTATCCAACATGCATCTAGTGTATTAAGTTAACAAGAATGGAGTAACGCCTTAAGCAAGATGACATGATGTAGAGGGATAGATCCAATCAATATGAAATAAACCCCATCTTTTTATCCTTAATGGCAACAATAAAAATTCGTGCCTCACTACCCCTTCTGTCACTGGGTGAGGACACCACAAGATTGAACCCAAAACAAAGCACCTCTCGCATTGCAAGAAAAGTCAATCTAGTTGGCCAAACCAAATCAATAGATCGGATAAAAATACAAAGCTATCTTAATCAAGCATAAAAGAGTTCAGAGAAGACTCAAATAATATTCATAGATAATCTGATCATAAATTCACAATTCATCGGATCTCAACAAACGCATCGCAAAATAATATTACATCGAATAGATCTCCAAGAACATCGAGGAGAACATTGTATTGCAGATCAAAGAGAGAGAAGAAGCCATCTAGCTACTATCTATGGACCTGTAGGTCTGTGGTAAACTACTCACACATCATCGGCAGGGCAACAAGGTTGATGTAGAAGCCCTCCGTGATCGAATTCCCCTGCGGTAGAGTACTGGAAAAGGCCCAAAGATGGGATCTCATGAGGACAGAAGCTTGCGGCGATTTGATGGGGAAAATTTTGTGTGATGTACATGTGAACAGAAACATTTGTCTGGGATTTATCATGTGGGATGTACATATGAACGGAAACATTCTTCTTGGATTGACAGTGTGGGATGCACATATAAACAGAAACGTATTCCTTGGATTGACTATGTGGGATGTACATACGAAGGGAAACGTTTCTCTGGGATTCACTGTGTGGGATGTACTTACAAACGGAAATGATTGGGCCTGTATAATTGTATGCGATGGCTAGCCTGATCACACACGAGCCCATTTTGTGCAGCGTGTGTGACCGGAGGGCCTATCCCCTACGGTTTCCGGGTCGTGTGGGAAGGACCCCCTATCACCCACACTAGCAAGGCGATGGTTTAAAATGTCGTCGCGGAAAGGGGTTAAAAACCGTTTGTATAGCAGCTCGATGTACCAGTGGCACTTGATAGATAAGCGAATAATCATGATGATATCCAAGGCAATGGTCATGTATATAGGCATCGCGTCCGAGACAAGTAGACCAACTCCTGCGTGCATCTACTACTATTACTCCACACATCGACCGCTATCCAGCATGCATCTAGAGTATTAAGTTCATAAGGAATAGAGTAACGCCTTAAGCAACATGACATGATGTAGACAAAGTAAACTCAATCAATATGAATAAACCCCATCATTTTATCCTTAATGGCAAAGATAGAAATATGTGTCATGTCCCCTTATGTCACTGGGATTGAGCACCGCAAGATCGAACCCATCACAAAGCACCTTTCCATTGCAAGATAAATTAATCTAGTTGGCCAAACTAAATCAATAGATCAGAGAGAAATACAAAGCTATAATAATCATGCATAAAAGAGTTCAGAGAAGACTCAAATAATATTCGTGGATAATTAGATCATAAACTCACAATTCATCGGATCCCAACAAACACACCACAAAAAAGAATTACATGGAATAGATCTCCAAGAACATCGAGGAGTGATACGTCTCCAACGTATCTATAATTTTTTATTTTTCCATGCTATTATATTATCAATCTTGGGTGTTTTATATACATTTACGAGCACTTTATATCATTTTTTGGGACTAACCTACTAACTTAGTGCCCAGTGCGAGTTGCTATTTTTTGCTATTTTTTACTTTGCAGAATATCAATACCAAACGAACTCCAAATGCCATGAAACTTTTTGGAGATTTTTTCTGGTGATAAGAGACCCTGGAAGCTTCTGGAGGCCACGAGAAGATGGAGGAGTGGTTCACTAGGCACCAGGGCGCGGCAGGGGCCTCTGGCGCACCCTGGTGGGTAGTGGGCCCCACAACCCTCCATTTGACCTACCTCTGCCTCTATAAACACTCTAAAATCCCAAAACCCTCAGGGTAGTCAACGAAATACTTTTTCCGCCACCGCAAGTTCCAGAACCATGAGATCCAATCTAGAGGCCTTTTTCGGCACTTTGCCAGAGGGGGGAACAATCACGGAGGGGTTCTTCATCATCCTTGCTTCCCCTCCAATGATGTGTGAGTAGTTTACCACAGACCTATGGTTCCGTAGTTAGTAGGTAGATGACTTCTTCTCTCTTTTTGATCTTCAATACAATGTTCTCCTCGGTGTTCTTGGAGATCTATTTGATGTAATGACTTTTTGTGGTGTGTTTGTTGGGATCCGATGAATTGTGAGTTTATGATCAAATCTATCCATGAATATTATTTTAATTTTCTCTGAACTCTTTTATGCATGATTTTTGTAGCCTTGTATTTCTTCTCTGATTTATTGGTTTGGTTTGGACAACTAGATTGATTTATCTTGCCATGGGAAGAGGTGCTTTGTAATGGGTTTGATCTTGCGGTGCTCAATCTCAGTCACAGAAGGAGACATGACATGCATGTATCATTGCTATTAAGGGTAAAAATATGGGGTTTATTCATACGTGAGTTTATCTTTTCTACATCATGTCATCTTGCTGAAAGCATTACTCCATTTTTCCATGAACTTAATACACTAGATGCATGCTGGATACCGGTCGATGTGTGGAGTAATAGTAGTAGATGCAGGCAGGAGTCGGTCTACTAATCTTGCACGTGATGCCTATATACATGATCATTGCCTTGGATATCGGCATAATTATTTTCTTTTCTGTTAATTGCCCAACAGTAATTTGTTTACGCACCGTATGCTATTTTCTCGAGAGAAGCCTCTAGTGAAAACTATGGTCCCCGGGTCTATCTTCTATCATATATTAAAACCAAAAATACCTTGCTGCAATTTTCTTTTATTTATTTTATTTTGTATTTTACTTAGATCTATCTATCAAAACCTATACAATTTAATCTTTCTCATAACCGTTGACGGATTGACAACCCCTTTACACGTTGGGTTGCAAGTATTTGTTGTTTGTGTGCAGGTGTTGTTTACATAGTGTTGCTTGGTTCTCCTACTGGATTGATAACCTTGGTTTCATAACTGAGGGAAATACTTATCTCTACTGTACTGCATCATCCTCTCCTCTTCGGGGAAATCACAACGGAACTCACAAGTAGCAGGAAGAATTTCTGGCACCGTTGCCGGGGAGACATCATCAACATCTATCAAGTACTGCTACTTCTTGAGCTTGCGTTGGTTTTTCCCTTGAAGAGGAATGGGTGATGTAGCAAAGTAGAGATAAGTATTTCCCTCAGTTAAGAACCAAGGTATCAATCCAGTAAGAGGAACACACAAGTCTCCAATGATAGCACCTACACATACAAACAAATACTTGCACCCAACGCGATAAAGGGGTTGTCAATCCCTTCATGGTTACTTGCAAGGATGAGATCTGATAGAGATAGGTATAAAACATAAATAAAAGTGCAAAATAAAGTAAACATAAATAAATTGCAGCAAGGTATTTTTGGTTTTTGGTTTTATAGATTTGAAAATAATATGATAAAAATAGTCCCTGGGGCCATAGTTTTCACTAGAGGCTTCTCTCTTGAAAGAACGCATACGGTGGGTAAACAAATTACTGTTGAGCAATTGATAGAAAAGTGCAAAGTTATGACGATATCTAAGGCAATGATCATGAATATAGGCATCACGTCCGTGACAAGTAGACCAAAACGATTCTGCATCTACTACTATTACTCCACAGATCAACCGCTATCCAACATGCATCTAGTGTATTAACTTAACAAGAATGGAGTAACGCCTTAAGCAAGATGACATGATGTAGAGGGATAGATCCAATCTATATGAAATAAACACCATCTTTTTATCCTTAATGGTAACAATACAAATACGTGCCTCGCTCTCCTTCTGACACTGTGTGAGTGATACGTCTCCAATGTATCTATAATTTTTGCTTGTTCCATGCTGTTATATTATCATTTTGGAAGTTTTACAATCATTTTATAGCAACTTTATATCATTTTTTGGGACTAACCTATTGACATAGTGCTAGTGCCGGTTGCTATTTTTTGCTTGTTTTTTACTTCGCAGAAAATCAATACCAAACGGAGTCCAAATGCAGCGAAACTTTTTGGAGATTTTTTCTGGACCAGAAGACACCTGTTGGGCCAAAGAAGTACCAAAGGGGGGCTCCGAGGGGAGCACAACCCACCTGGGCGCGCCTGGGGGCTTAGGCACGCCATGGTGGGTTGTGCCCACCTCGGCCGCCTCCCGCACCGGCTCTTTGCTCTATAAATACCCCGAAAATCCAAAAACCCTAGGGGAGTAGATGAAACACAATTCCAGCCGTCGCAAGTTCCAGAACCACCAGATCCAATCTAGACACCATCACGGAGGGGTTCATCATCCTCATTGGTGCCTCTTCGATGATGCGTGAGTATTTCATTATAGACCTATGGGTCCATAGTTAGTAGCTAGATGGCTTCCTCTCTCTTTTTTGATTCTCAATACAATGGTCTCTTGGAGATCTACTTGATGTAACTCTTTTTGCGGTGTGTTTGTTGGGATCCGATGAACTTTGAGTTTATGATCAGATCTATTTATCCATGAAAGTTATTTGAGTTTCTTTGATCTCTTATATGAATGATTACTTATAGCCTCGTATTTCTTCTTCGAATCTTTGGTTTAGTTAGGCCGACTAGATCGATTTTTCTTGCCATGGGAAGAGGTGCTTTGTGATGGGTTCGGTCGTGCGGTGTTCTTTCCCAGTGACAGAAGGGGCAACAAGACACGTATTGATCATTGCTATTAAGGATAACAAGATGGGGTCTATTCCTACATGAATAGATCTTGTCTACATCATGTCATCATTCTTATTGCATTACTTCGTTTCTCCATGAGCTTAATACACTAGATGCATGTGTGGAGTAATAGTAGTAGATGCAGGCATGAGTCGGTCTACTAATCTTGGACTTGATGCCTATATAATGATCATTGCCTGGATATTGTCATAATTATTTGAGGTTCTATCAATTGCCCAACAGTAATTTGTTTACACGCCATATGCTATTTTTCTCGAGAGAAGCCACTAGTGAAATCTACGGCCCCGGGTCTATTCTTTATCATATTTGCTTTGAGATCTATTTTTATTCGCTTTTGTTTTCAGATCTATTATTCTAAAAACCCAAAAATACCTTTCTGCACTTTTTCTTTATTTATTTTATTTTGTTTTATTGCGAGATCTATTTATCCAAAATTATGCAAACCAATCTATCTTTTACCCGAGACGGATTAACAACCCCTCTTATGCGTCGGGTTGCAAGTATTTGTTCTTTGTGTGCAGGTACCGTTTACATAAAGTTGCTTGTTCTCCTACTGGATTGATACCATGGTTTCATAACTAAGGGAAATACCTACCGTAGCTGTGCTGCATCATCCCTTCCTCTTTGGGGAAATATCGACGTAGTTCAAGCGACATGAGTGAGGTCACCGCAAGATTGAACCCAAAACAAAGCACTCTCCCATTGCAAGAAAAGTCAATCTAGTTGGCCAAACCAAATCTATAGATCGGAGAGAAATACAAAGCTATCTTAATCATGCTTAAAAGAGTTCAGAGAAGACTCAAATAATATTCATACATAATCTGATCATAAATCCACAATTCACCGGATCTCAACAAATGCACCGCAAAAGAATATTACATCGAATAGATCTCCAAGAACATCGAGGAGAACATTGTATTGAAGATCAAAGAGAGAGAAGAAGCCATCTAGCTACTAGCTATGGACCCGTATGTCTGTGGTAAACTACTTACACATCATCGGAAGGGCAGCAAGGTTGATGTAGAAGCCCTCCATGATCGAATCCCCCTCTGGCAGAGTACCGAAAAAGGCCCAAAGATTGGATATCACGAGGACAAAAGCTTGCGGCGGCGGAAAAGTATTTTTTGGTGTACCCTCTAGTATACGGGGAATATTTGGGTATTTATGGAGCTGAGATTAGGGTTGGAGGAGCCACGGGGGGGCCACAAGCTCATAGGGCGCCCCCTAGGGTGCGCCTTGTGAGCTTGTGGCTCACCCGTGGGCCTTCTGGCCTCCTCCCGAAGCATCCTAGGTGTCTTCTGGTCCAAGAAAAATCGCCAAAAAGTTTCGTTCCGTTTGGACTCCGTTTGGAATTGATTTTCTGTAAAAGACAAAAACATGAAAAAAAAACAGCAACTAGCACTGGGCACTAGGTTAATAGGTTAGTCCCAAAAAATGATATAAAATAGCGTAATAATGCATATAAAACATCCAAGATGGATAATATAATAGCATGGAACAATAAAAAATTATAGATACGTTGGAGACGTATCAAGCATCCCAAGCTTAATTCCTGCTCGTCCTCGAGTAGGTAAATGATAAAAACATAATTTTTGATGTGGAATGCTACCTAACATGTTTATCATGTAATCTTTCTTTGCATATTCAAATCCATAAGATTCAAAACAAAAGTTTCATATTGACATAAAAACAATAATACTTCAAGCATACTAATAAAGCAATCATGTCTTCTCAAAATATTATGGCTAAAGAAAGTTATCCCTATAAAATCATATAAAATTTTCATGCTCTATCTTTATCACACAAAGTATTTATCATGCACAACCCCGATGACAAGCCAAGCAATAGGTTCATACTTTTAATGTTCTTAAGCGTTTTCAACTCTCAGGCAATACATGAGCGTGGGCCATGGATATAGCACTAGAGGTGGAGGTTGTGTGGAGAAGACAAAAAAAGGAGAAAGTCTCACATTGACGAGGCTAAGCAATGGGCTATGGATATGCCCATCAATTGATGTCAATGCAAGGAGTAGGGATTGCCATGCAATGGATGCACTAGAGCTATAAGTGTATGAAAGATCAAAAAGAAAACAAAGTGGGTGTGCTTCCAACTCGCTTGCTAATGAACACCTAGGGCAATTTGAGGAAGCCCATCATTGGAATATACAAGCCAAGTTCTATAATGAAAAATTCCCACTAGTAATATATGAAAGTGACAAAATAGGAGACTCTCTATCATGAAGAACGTGGTGCTACTTTGAAGCACAAGTGTGGAAAAGGATAGTAACATTGTCCCTTCTCTCTTTTTCTCTCATTTTTATTTTTTTTCTTTTTTCCCCTCTTTTTTTTTGTTTTGGGCTCTTTGGCCTCTTTTTTATTTTGGGCTCTTTGGCCTCTTTTTTATTTCAAGTTCGGAGTCTCATCCCGACTTGTGGCGGAATCATAGTCTCCATCATCCTTTCCTCACATGGGACAATGTTCTAATAATGAGGATCATCACACTTTTATTTACTTACAACTCAAGGATTACACCCGATACTAGAACAAAAAAATATGACTCTATATGAATGCCTCCGGTGGTGTACCGGGATGTGCAATGATCTAGCGTGACATGTATAAAAAATATGAACGGTGGCCAAGCCACAAATACTATGTCAACTATATGATCATGCAAAGAAATATGACAATGATGGTGTGTGTCATAATAAAATGGAACGGTGGAAGTTGCATGGAAATATATCTCAGAATGGCTATGGAAATGCCATAATAGGTAGGTATGGTGGCTGTTTTGAGGAATGTATAAGGTGGCTTATGTGTGAAAGAGTGTATCATATCACGGGATTTGTATGCACCGGCGAAGTTTGCACCAACTCTCAAGGTGAGAAAGGGCAATGCACGGTACCGAAGAGGTTAGAAATGGTGGAAGGGTGAGAGTGCTTATAATCCATGGACTCAACATTAGTCATAAAGAACTCACATACTTATTGAAAAAGTTTATTAGCCCTTGAAACAAAGTACTAATACGCATGCTCCTAGGGGGATAGATTGGTAGGAAAATATCATCACTCGTCCCCGACCGCCACTCATAAGGAAGACAATCAAAAGTAAATCATGATCCAACTTCATCGCATAACGAGAGACCATACGTGCATGCTTTGGGAATCACAAACCTTAACACAAATATTCTTACTAATCCGCAATTACTCACTAGAATGACTCTAATATCACCATCTTTATATCTCAAAACAAATGCAAGGAATCAAACTTCTCATATATTCAATGATCTTCATGAAAGTTTTTATTATATCCCTCTTGAATACCCATCATATTAGGACTAAATTCATAATCTAAGCAAATTCCCATACTATTTTTAAGACTCTCAAAATAATATAAGTGAAGCATTATAGTTAATCAATTTCTTCAAAATAAAACCACCGCCGTGCTCTTAAAAAGATATAAGTGAAGCACTAGAGCAACTACCTAGCTCAAAAGATATAAGTGAAGCACATAGAGTATTCTAATAAATTCACAATTAATATGTATCCCTCTCAAAAGGTGTGTACATAAAGGATGATTGTGGGAAACTAAAAAGCAAAGACTCATATAATACAAGACGCTCCAAGCAAAACACATATTATGTGGTGAATAAAAATATAGCCTCAAGTAATTTACTGATGGATTGAAGACAAAAGAGGGGATGCCATCCGGGGCATCCCCAAGCTTAGACGCTTGGTTGTCCTTGAATATTACCTTGGGGTGCCTTGAGTATCCCTAAGCTTAGGCTCTTTCCACTCCTTATTCCATAGTCCATCGAAACTTCACCCAAAACTTGAAAACTTCACAACACAAAACTCAACAGAAAACTTGTGAGATCCGTTAGTGAAACAAAGCAAATAACCACTTTTAAGTACTGTTGTAAAATCATTCAAATTTTATATTTGTATTATATCTACTGTATTCCAACTTCTCCCTGGCTCATACCCCCCGATACTACCCATAGATTCATCAAAAATAAGCAAACAACACAATGAAAACAGAATCTGTCAAAAACAGAACAGTCTGTAGTAATCTAGACTTTAGACAAACTTACGTAACTCCAACAATTCTAAAAAATTAGGAAAACATAGGCAATTTGTATATCAATCTTTTGTAAAAAAATCAGATTTTTTTCACGCTCCAGTGAATTTTAACAATTATGCTACTGGACGCAAAAGTTTTTGTTTTTTAGCAAAATCAAATCAACTATCACCCAAATCATCCCAAAGGTCTTACTTGGCACAAACACTAATTAAAACATTAAAACACAATCATAACAGAAGTATAATTTCATATTTATTGAAAAACATAAGCAAAAACAAAAAAATAAAATTGGGTTGCCTCCCAACAAGCGCTATTGTTTTACACCCCTAGCTAGGCATATTGCATAGATCTAGGTATTGTCATCTTTGGTATTCAATCCATAAGTGGCTATCATAATATATTCATATGGCAACTTAATTTTATTTCTTGGAAAGTGTTCCATGCCCTTCCTTAACGAAAATTCAAATCTAATGTTTCCTTCTTTCATATCAATAATTGCACCAATTGTTCTAAGGAAAGGTCTACCAAGAATAATAGGGCATGTAGGAGTGCAATCTATATCAAGCACAATAAAATCTACGGGCACATAATTCCTATTTGCAACAATAAGAACATCATTAATTCTTCCCATAGGTTTCTTAATAGTGGAATCCACTAAGTGTAGATTTAAAAAACACTCATCAAGTTTATGGAAACCTAGCACATCACATAAAGTTTTTGGAATAGTGGAAACGCTAGCACCCAAATCACACAAAGCATTGCACTCATAATATTTAATCTTAATTTTAATAGTAGGTTCCCATTCATCATAAAGCTTTCTAGGGATTGAAACTTCCAACTCAAATTTTTCTTCACAAGATCTCATCATAGCATCAATGATATGTTTAGTAAAAGCTTTATTTTGATTATAAGTGTGAGGTGAATTAAGCATAGGTTACAACAAGTAAATACAATAAATCAAAGAACAATTATCATAATTAAATTTCTTGAAATCCAAAAGAGTGGGCTCATCACTAGTTAAAGTTTTGACCTCGGCAATCCCACTTATATTAATTTTTTCATTAAGATCTTCACCCTCCAAATTATTGGGACGCCTTCTAGCTAAAGTTGACTAATCTCCAATCCCTTCTTTATCAAGTTTTATATTAGAAAAAAGATTCAATAGGAGTCACACCAATCACTTTAAGATCTTCATCATGATTATCGCAAAAACTAGAAGAGCATACTTTTTCTACCCATTCTCTCTTAGCACGCATCCTAGCGTTTCACTCCCTACTTTCATTAATAGAAATTTGGATAGCTTTCAGAGACTCATTAATATCAAGCTTGGATGGCATAGATCTAATCTTAAAAGAATCAATCTCATGAGAAATTCTATCAATGTTTCTAGCCAAATCATCAATCTTAAGCAATTTTTCTTCTACCATAGCATTGAAAATCTTTTGGGAGTTAATAAAATCTTTAATATTATTCTCAAGATCAGAGGGTATCTTATTATAATTTCCATAAGAATTGTTATAGGAATTACCATAATTATTAGAGGAATTACTTGAAAACGACCTAGGATTAAAATTGCCTCTATACGCATTATTACCAAAATTGTTCCTACCAACAAAATTCACATCCATAGATTCATTATTTTTGTAAATCAAAGTAGACAAATGCATATCATTAGGACCAATAGGAGCACTCTTGCTAGCAATCAATTTCATAAGTTCATCCATCTTTCCACTCAAAGTATTTATTTCTTCAATAGCATGCACTTTTTTACTAGTAGAAGATCTTTCGGTATGCCTTTGAGAGTAATTTGCCATAATATTATCTAGGAGTTTTGTAGCTTCTCCTAATGTGATTTCCATAAAAGTACCACCCGCGGCAGAATCTAAAAGATTTCTAGATGCAAAATTCAATCCAGCATAAAAATTTGGTATGATCATCCATAAACTTAAACCATGAGTAGGGCAATTTCTTATCATCAATTCCATCCTCTCCCAAGATTGTGCAACATGTTCATGATCTAGTTGCTTAAAATTCATTATATCATTCCTAAGGGAGATGATCTTAGCGGAAGGAAAATACTTGGAAATAAAAGCATCCTTACACTTATTTCCATGAATCAATACTATTTTTAGGCAAGGACGAAAACCAAGTTTTAGCACGATCTCATAGTGAGAACGGAAATAGCTTCTATTTAACAATATCATTATCCACATCTTTTTTCTTTTGCATATCACACAATTCAACGAAAGTATTTAGATGGGATGGAGCATCTTCATTAGGACTACCAGAAAATTGTTCTTTCATAACAAGATTCAACAAAGCGGCATTAATCTCATAAGATTTAGCGCTAGTGGCGGGAGCAATCGGAGTACTAATAAAATCATTATTATTAGTGTTGGAAAAATCACACAACTTAGTTCTTGAGACATCGTGGCAAACCAAGCAATCTAGCACACAAGCAAGCAAAAAGCAAACAAAAAGACAAACAGAAAGGAGGCAAATAAAAAGGCAAATATTTTTGTGTTTTTTTGAAAATGTTTTAGAAGTGGGGGAGATGAAAACGAGAGGCAAATGGCGAATAATGTAATGCAAGAGATGAGAGTTTATGATGGGTACTTGGTAGGTTTCATGTAGATCCCCCTCGTCAACGGCACCAAAAATTCTTCCTGCTACTTCTTGAGCTTGCGTTGGTTTTTCCCTTGAAGAGGAAAGGGTGATGCAGCAAAGTAGAGATAAGTATTTCCCTCAGTTAAGAACCAAGGTATCAATCCAATAGGAGGAACACACAAGTCTCCAATGATAGCACCTACACAAACAAACAAATACTTGCACCCAACGCGATAAAGGGGTTGTCAATCCCTTCACGGTTACTTGCAAGGATGAGATCTGATAGAGATAGGTATAAAAGATAAATAATAGTGCAAAATAAAGTAGAAGTAAATAAATTGCAGCAAGGTATTTTTGGGTTTTTGGTTTTATAGATCTGAAAATAATATGATAAAAATAGACCCGGGGGCCATAGTTTTCACTAGAGGCTTCTCTCTTGAAAGAACGCATAGGGTGGTTAAAAAAATTCTGTTGAGAAATTGATAGAAAAGTGCAAAGTTATGACGATATCTAAGGCAATGATCATGAATATAGGAATCATGTTCGTGACATGTAGACCGAAACAATTCTGCATCTACTACTATTACTCCACACATCGACCGCTATCCAGCATGCATCTAGTGTATTAAGTTAACAAGAACGGAGTAACGCCCTAAGCAAGATGACATGATGTAGAGGGATAGATCCAATCAATATGAAATAAACCCCATCTTTTTATCCTAAATAACAACAATACAAATACGTGCCTCACTACCCCTTCTGTCACTAGGTGAGGACACCGCAAGATTGAACCCAAAACAAAGCACCTCTCCCATTGCAAGAAAAATCAATCTAGTTGGCCAAACCAAATCAATATATAGGAGAGAAATACAAAGCTATCTTAAATCATGCATAAAAGAGTTCAAAGAAGACTCAAATAATATTCATAGATAATCTAAACATAAATCCACAATTCATCGGATCTCAACAAATGCACCACAAAAGAATATTACATCGAATATATCTCCAAGAACATCTAGGAGAACATTGTATTGAAGATCAAAGAGTGATAAGAAGCCATCTAGCTACTAGCTATGGACCCGTAGGTCTGTGGTAAACTACTTACACATCATTGGAAGGGCAGCAAGGTCGATGTAGAAGCCCTGCGTGATCGAATCCCCCTTCGGTAGAGTACCGGAAAAGGCCCCAAGATGGGATCTCATGAGGCCAGAAGCTTGCGGCGGCGGAAAAGTATTTTTTGGTGTGCCCTCTGGTATACGTGGAACATTTGGGTATTTATGGAGCTAAGATTAGGGTTGGAGGAGCAACGGGGGGCCCACAAGCTTATAGTGCGCCCCCTAGGGCGTGCCTGGTGAGCTTGTGGCTCATCCGTGGGCCTTCTGGCCTCCTCCCGAAGCTTCCTAGGTGTCTTCTGGTCGAAGAAAAATCGTCAAAAAGTTTCATTCTGTTTGGACTCCATTTGGTATTGATTTTCTATAAAAGACAAAAACATGGAACAAACAGCAACTGGCACCGGGCACTAGGTTAATAGGTTAGTCCCAAAAAATGATATAAAATAGCATAATAATGCATATAAAACATCCAAGATGGATAATATAATAGCATGGAACAATAAACAATTATAGATACATTGGAGACGTATCAAGTACCTACGCATAAACTTTCATCTCCTTGCATTTACATTATTTGCCATTTTCCTCTCATTTTCATCTCCCCCACTTCTAAAAAGTTTTTTTACAAAAAAATACAAAAATATTTTCCTTTGCCTTTCTCTTGTTTGATCTTTTGTTTTCTTGCCTTGAAACTTTCATCATGAGTGATTTTGGTATGGCAAAAATGGATGATGATAGAACTCCTAAAATTGGAAGTTCCACTAGTCTTGATGCTAAAACTTTTGTCTTGGGACAAGGGAATGTTATAGGAAAAAGTGCCATCCAAGAATTCTTTAATTGTGTTGGAACTTTGACTTGTGATGATGCTCCTATACTTAAAAGAACTAGAACTTACATAGAAGCTATTTCCGCACTTGTTCTTAAACTTGAGAGAAGATTTATTCATACTCATCCTACCTTGCAAAGATTGTTTTATGAGTTGCCTATTATAAAAGATCGTAGAGCTAAAATATAGCCACCCTTGTCCTTATGAATGAGTTTGATCACATAGTGCGGGGAGCCAGGGAAATCTTTGACTTTTATGGTATGAACCGTGAGAAACCGGTGATAGATGAGATCCTTTATAATAGTGATTATTTATTAAGGTATTTGCTTCGCAATGATCATATCTTTGATGAGAACCTTAAAAAGGAAGCTTCTCTTTTGAGTATGATCCAACAAGTTTTCAATGATGTTAATCAACAATATTCTTGGACTATCATCGGTAATCAAGGGGGATTTGCAGACGGGCAACCTGCTAATGCTAAAATTTCTATGGATGATGTGACTCATGTTATATTTGAAAAACCTCATGATAAAAACACATCTATGGAAAAGAAGAACAAAGATGACAACACTTGAAACTATGCATTCTGCCTAGCTAGGGGCGTAAAACAATAGCGCTAGTTGGGAGGCAACCCAATAGTTATATTTTAATTTTTTGTTTTCTTTTCTATTTTTTCAATAAATATGCAATTATTCTACTGTTATGATTGTGTTCTAGTGTTTTAATTAGTGTTTGTTCCAAGTAAAGCCTTTGGGATGATTTGGGTGATAGTTGATTTGATTCTGTGCGTTAACAGAAACTTTTGCGTCCAGTAGCAGAATTGTTAAAAATTGCTGGGAGTGATTAAATTCTGAATTTTTACACATGATTGATATACAAATTTTCCAAGTTGTCCTAATTTTTCAGAATTTTTGGAGTTACAGAAGTATGGTCAAAGTTCATATTACTACAGACTGTTCTGTTTTTGACAGATTCTATTTTTGTTGCATTGTGTGCTTATTTTGATGAATCTATAGATTGTATTGGGGGGTATAAGCCATGGTAAAGTTGGAATACAGTAGGTATAATGCAATAACAAAATATGAATGGGTTTGCAATAGTACTTAAAGTGGTGATTTGCTTTATTATACTAACGGATCTCACGAAGGTTTTGTTAAGTTTTGTGTGATTGAAGTTTTCAATTTTTGGGTGAGATCATGATGGATGAAGGAATAAGGAGTGGTAAGAGCCTAAGCTTGGGGATTCCCAAGGCACCCCAAGGTAATATTCAATGACTCCCAAGAAACTAAGCTTGGGGATGCCCCGGATGGCATCCCCTCTTTCTTCTAACGACCATCGGTAATTTTACTTGAAGCTATATTTTTATTTGTCTCATATCAACAGTTTTGCTTGGAGCGTCTTGTATTATATGATTCTTTGATTTGTTTATTATTTAGTTTGTCACAATCATCCTTGCTAAACACACTTGTTTGAGAGAGCCACACGCATATCATGATTTGCTAGAATACTCTTATGTTCGTGCTTCACTTAAATCTTTTGAGCTAGGTAGTTGGTCTAGTACTTCACTTATATATTTTTTAGCACGACGGTGGTTATATTTTGGAGAATAAAATCTCATGCTTCACTTATATTATTTTTAGAGTTGGAAAATTTTAAAGAAATATGCTCTCATGCTTCACTTATATTATTTTGAGAGATGAAAATTTTGAAGAAATATGCTCTCATGCTTCACTTAGATCTTTCTGAGAGTTAAGAATAGTAATGGTAATTTGCATGAGATATGAATTTGGTCCCAAAGTGATAGATATCCAAGAGGGATATAATAAAAACTTTCATGAAGATCATCGGATATTATGAACTTGATTCCTTGCAATAGTTTTGCGATATGGAGATAGTGAGATGTGAGTCATGTTGGTGAGTGATTATGCTTTAGTCACAATATTGGTGTTAAGGTTTGTGATTCCCTATGCATGCACGTACAGTCAATAGTTATGCAATGAAATTATATCCTACTTGTGGTGCATTATTCAGTGTTAATTATGTTCAATGCTTGTTTATGACCGTTTTTGTTTTTTGGTTGGTTGCTTCTCAATATATTTGCCAGCCGTCCTTTGTTCTAAGCGGGAATACTGCTTGTGCATCCAACTCCTTAAACCCAAAGTTGTGTCAAATGAGTCCACCATACCTACCTACATGCGGTATTTCCATGTCATTCCAAGTAAATTTGTACGTGCCAACTCTAATTTTCAAAATGAATTTCCATTTTGTGTGCCTCTAACGCTCATGAAGCGGCAAGGGGTGGCCAATATTTTCCATGCTAGGTATTTTATTCTCACGATGAGTGTTTTTTCACTTGTCATTGCACGAGAGTGCAGGTAATAGGGATGCCTAGTCTCAAAATTAAAAAAATACTATGATAATAAATTCCTTGGAAAGTGTTGGTATGGAAGGCACCCGTGGATACAGCTAGCCATGGATTGTGAAAGAATGGTGGAAAGGAAATAAACTTTACATTCTATTTGGGAACTGCCTATAATTAATCTACCATGGAAGATATTGGGACTTCTCGGTCGTTTTCGTTGACAGGAAAAGCATGCCTCTCAAAACAATTTTATCTCTCAAGTTATGCTATGAACTCTGGCACCTCTACAAATCTCTGCTTCCCTCTGCGAAGGGCCTATCTATTTACTTTTATGCAATTTTCATTTTTATTGACTCTCCATCTTCTCTTATAAAGCACCAACTAGGGAACACTATTGTCATACTTGTGTATTGGATGTAGGTAATATTTGACTGTGTTTCATGGATGGATCAATGATTGAGCATAATGGGCTAGGGATAACTTTCTTTAGCATTGATATTTTCAAAGACATAGTTGCTTGTTGATATGCTTGAGTATTGATGTTTCCATGTCAAATTATAGACTATTTCTTTGAATCACTCAAGTCCGAATGTCCATGCTATAAAGGAAAGAATATATGATGAATATGTTAGGTAGCATTCCACATCAAAAATTCTGTTTTTATCATTTACCTACTCGAGGACGAGCAGGATTTAAGCTTGGGGATGCTTGATACGTCTCCAATGTATCTATTATTCTTGATTGTTCCATGCTATTACATTATTAATCTTGGATGCTTTATATAGATTTACAAGCAACTTTATATCATTTTTTGGGACTAACCTACTAACTTAGTGCCCAGTGCCAGTTGCTGTTTTTTCTTGTTTTTTACTTTGCAGAATATCAGTACCAAACGAAGTCCAAATGCCACGAAAATTTTTGGAGACTTTTTTCGGGTGATAAGAGACCATGGAAGCTTCTGGAGGCCACGAGAAGATGGAGGAGTGGCCCACTAGGCACCAGGGCACGCCCTGGTGGGTAGTGGGGCCCACAGCCCTCTGTTTGACCTACCTCCGCCTCTATAAATACTATAAAATCCCAACACCCTCAGGGGAGTCCACGAAATACTTTTTCCGCCACCGCAAGTTCTAGAACCACGAGATCCAATCTAGAGGCCTTTTCCGGCACTCTGCCGGAGGGGGAAAGGATCATAGAGGGGTTCTTCATCATCCTTGATGCCCCTCCGATGATGCGTGAGTAGTTTACCACAGACCTACAGGTCCGTAGTTAGTAGCTAGATGACTTCTTCTCTCTTTTTGATCTTTAATACAATGTTCTCCTCGGTGTTCTTGGAGATCTATTTGATGTAATGAATTTTTGCGGTGTGTTCGTTGGGATCCGATGAATTGTGAGTTTATGATCAGATCTATCCACGAATATTATTTGAGTTTTCTCTGAACTCTTTTATGCATGACTGTTATAGCCTTGTATTTCTTCTCTGATTTATTGGTTTGGTTTGGCCAACTAGATTGATTTATCTTGCCATAGGAAGAGTTGCTTTGTGATGGGTTTGATCTTGCGGTGCTCAATCTCAGTGACAGAAAGACATGTGACACGCATGTATCATTGCTATTAAGGGTAAAAATATGGGGTTTATTCTTACGTGAGTTTATCTTGTCTACATCATGTCATCTTGCTTAAAGAATTACTCCGTTTTTCCATGAACTTAATACACTAGATGCATGCTGGATAGCGGTCGATGTGTGGAGTAATAGTAGTAGATGCAGGCAAGAGTCGGTCTACTAATTTTGGATGTGATACCTATATACATAATCATTGCCTTGGATGTCGTCATAATTATTTGCTTTTTTGTCAATTACCCAACAGTAATTTGTTTACCCACCGTGTGCTATTTTCTCAAGAGAAGCCTCTAGTGAAAACTATGGCCCTGGGTCTATTTTCTATCATATATTAAAACCAAAAATACCTTGCTACATTTTTTTTGTATTTTAGTTAGATCTATCTATCAAAACCAATACAATTTAATCTTGCTCATAACCGTTGAGGGATTGACAACCCCTCTACGCGTTGGGTTGCAAGTATTTGTTGTTTGTGTGCAGGTGTTGTTTACATAGTGTTGCTTGGTTCTCCTACTGGATTGATAACCTTGGTTTCATAACTGAGGGAAATACTTATCTCTACTATACTGCATCATCCTCTCATCTTCAGGAAATCCCAACGAAACTCACAAGTAGCAAGGAGAACATTGTATTGAAGATCAAAGAGAGAGAAGAAGCCATCTAGCTACTAGCTATGGACCCGTAGGTCTTTCGTAAACTACTCACACATCATCGGAGCGGTAAGATGGTTGATGTAGAAGGCCTCCGTGATTGATTCCCTGTCTGGCAGAGTGCCGGAAAAGCCGTCCAGATAGGATCTCATAAGAACAGAAGCTTACGGTGGTGGAAAACGTGTTTTGGGTGGCTCTCTGTTGGTTTCCCAATTTTAGAGAATTTATAGAGGCGGAATTAGGTCAAACGGAGCAAAGGTGGGCCGATGCAGCACCAGGGGACACCTACTCCCTGGGCATGCCCTAGTGGCTCGTGGCCACCTCCTTCGTCTTCTAACGTCCTCTCGAAGCTTCTAGGGTCTCTTATGTCCAGAAAAAAATCGTCAAAAAGTTTCGTGGTATTTGGACTTCGTTTGGTATTGATTTCCTGGAAAACCAAAAACAGGCAAAAAATAGCAACTGGCACTTGGCACTAAGTTAATAGGTTAGTCCCAAAAAATGGTATATAATTGCATATAAAACATCCAAGATTGATACTATAATAGCATGGAACAGTCAAAAATTATAGATAGGTTGGAGACGTATTAGGGCGCCTCCCAACTTGGACCCTTGTGGCCCAAGTTGCATTCCACCTCTAGGCCTTTTAAGGCCAGTTGATATTTAAATTAATATAAAAGCCTTTTAATAATTGCTAGACACTTTATATATAATTTAACATCACCGAAAACATTTTCCACCTATATATTAATTATCGGCAATACCCGGTATTGCCCGATAAACTCCGAAACCCCTTTGGTGACCCCAAAACGCTTCTAGTTCTTCTCAAAACTATTTAAAATATTAATGAAACAATTCCACAAATAAATCCTCGATACTCTCATCCTACTAACAATCAGTAGATTGTGATTGCCTTAAGCTTGTGACCCCGTAGGTTCGGATAAATCATAGACATGAACGAAAACCCCTTCGTTCAATGACCGATAGCGGAACTATGGACGTCCATATCGATCCCTATGATTACACGAATGATATTCTAGTGAACCTTTGGTTATCATGTGATGTTCCCTTTGCTTCACGACACTTTACAACACCCGGGGTGCATCGGTGTCCTCGTGAGTCATACACATGCTCATTATACCATTAATCTCGTTGCCGGTATTGTACTTCTTTCTTGTTTTAGTGTTTTGACATCTCTGTGACGTAGTCACCTGTGTCTGTCCACATGATGATGGATGCCGTCACACCAAGAGTGCCCTAAGAATATCTCTGCATCGTCGGAGGAGCAAATCCCACTCTTGAGCTATCTAGTCCCTTGTCAAACTTTCCAATGAGCCAGTAAGTTGCCATTATGATCACTGTGTTACAGGTGATATTTGAGCAACCCCAAAGTCCACCATACGGCAAGAAGTTACTATGATACTCTCATGGTATGAGGAACTAAAAGACATGCTAACACTCCGTGTTATAACAGTTGATTACAGACAATATTATCTCAAAGTATAACAAACAAGATTGGGTCGATTCAATATGATCGTTCTTCTAATGTCAAACTCTCAATGTTGTTTCAGGACTATCATTACACTTAACGATGTCCCGAGATCTGGAAAACATGATCACCAACAACACTTGAGCCAGTCTCAGGGGCATGTGATACGTCTCCAACGTATCTATATTTTTTGATTGTTCCAAGCTATTATAGTATCAATCTTGGATGTTTATTATACAATTATATATCATTTCTTGGGACTAACCTATTAACCTAGTGCCTAGTTCCAATTGCTGTTTTTTGCTTGTTTTTGGTTTTTCAGAAAATCAGTGCCAAACGGAGTCCAAACGCTACGAAACTTTTTGACGATTTTTTCTGGACCAAAAGGGACCCTAGAAGCTATGGGAGAAGACCTAAAGAGTCACGGGGGAGCGTCAAGCCTACCAGGGGCGCCCCAAGGCTTGTGGGCCCCTCGTGGCACCTCTTGACCAAAGTCCAGCTCTATAAATTCCCAAATATTCCCAATACATCCGAGATCCACCCAAAATACTTTTTGTGCCGTCGCAAATTTCTGTTCCTTCTGCATCCCATCTGGAGGCCTTCTTTGGTACTCTGCCAGAGGGGGAATCGATCATGCAGGGCTTCTACATCAACCTTGTTGCCCTTCCGATGATGTGTGAGTAGTTTAGAAAAGACCTACGGGTCCATAGCTTGTAGCTAGATGGCTTCTTCTCTCTCTTTGATCTTCAATATAATGTTTTCCTCGATGTTCTTGGAGATCTATTCAATGTAATCCTTTTTTGCGGTGTTTTTGTTGGGATCCGATGAATTGTGGGTATATGATCAGATTATTCTTGAATATTATTTGAGTCTTCTCTGAACTCTTTTATGCATGATTGTTATAGCTTTGTATTTCTCCCCGATCTATCTGTTTGGTTTGGCTAACTAGATTGATTTATCTTGTAATGAGAGAGGTGCTTTGTGATGGGTTCGAACTTGTGGTGCTCAATCCCAGTGACAGAAAGGGACATGGCACATATTTGTATCGTTGCCATTATGGATAAAATGATGGGGTTTATTCATATTGATTGAGTTTACTTTGTCTACATCATGTCATCTTGCTTAAGGCGTTACTCCTTTCTTTATGAACTTAATACTCTAGATGCATGCTGGATAGCGGTCGATGTGTTGAGTAATAGTAGTAGTTGCAGGCAGGAGTCTGTCTACTTGTCTCAGACGTGATGCCTATATACATGATCATTGCCTTGAATATCGTCATAACTATGCGCTTTTCTATCAATTGCCCAACAGTAATTTGTTTACCCACCGTATGCTACGTTTAAGAGATAAGCCTCTAGTGAAAACTATGGCCCCCGGGTCTATCTTTATCATATATGAAAAACCAAAAAATACCTTGCTACGATTTATTTACTGTTATTTTATTTTGTGTTTTTGTTTATCGATCTACCATTATCAGACTTGATCCTTGCAATTAACCGCCGAGGGGATTGACAACCCCCTTGATCATGTTGCGTGCAAGTATTTGTGCTTTTGTGTGTAGGTGTTGTTGACGAGTGTTTTATGCGAGATAAATATTAAATTTATCTGCATTGGCGTTTTAAGTGTGGGCGTGCCAGTATACAACTGTATACAAATTGAAGTACTGCAAATACACAGAAATAGAAACCCATATTTCATCATATTATCAAGAATCTATTTGTTTCTATTTCACATGTATTTTTCATATTGCGCATGAATATACATCTGACGAAGACGATTGCAAAGGCTCTTGATTCCTGGAACCTTGAAATAATTTTAGTTAATTACATCTGCAAGTCTACACTTGCAGAATACCTCTGATTAAGCTACATCAAATGATCATCTTATCTTTACAAATTTCTAGCTCACGCCTTCATAAAAATATGCATGGAAATAAAAGAAACCATCAAAGCACACACAGGGGACACACATTTTAATGTGGAAAACCCAAGCCGGGTAAAAAACGAAGGCCAAATCCATTATGTGAAATGTTTACACGTGAGGGGATTCAACATCTCTTCAAATCAGGATAAGCCTTTCTATGAATCACTACAAAAAAAACCACTTCCGTGATGATACGTGTTTGTCACAGTAAGTCATGTTTTTTGTCATGCATGTACATCCATGATGATTTTATGACAGAATCAAGATAGTCATACCTGTGCTGTCGTACAAGTGTTCCATGACAATACCAAAATTATCATCGCGGAAGTGTCCACTTCCATGACAATAAACAGGGCGTCATGAAAGTGCTTTAGTCAAGGGTAACCGACACGTGGCATCCACAGTAACGGGTCGCCGTTAAGCTATCGGGTTCCGGTTTGGATCTGATAACCTGTTAACAGCCTGGACCAATGGGGATTTTCCAGATGTAAAATCATCATTGGCTGGAGGAAACACGTGTCGCCTCCTCGGTGGGCCAGATGTCGTCCGTCCAATGGAGGAGACGTGCCTATGATACGACGACATGTGGCAGGGCCCAACAGAGCCCATATAGGTTAAAAAGGCTGGCCCAGTCAAAGGCCCGTAGTATTTACTCAGGTACTAGTGGGCTAGCCCACTAACGGCCTGTTTAAACATGGCCCATTTATGGCCCGAAGCCAGATCTGGCCTGTTAATTGTTCGCTGAATATTTGGTCCCAATTACGGCCCAGTGACATTTTGGCCTGTTAGAGGCCCGATGTAGACATGGGCCCATTTCAGCCCGGTGTGTCTTTCGGCCTGGGAATGGCCCGTGCTGCCCAAGGGCCATATATGGTCCGACGCAACATCCGGCCCTCTAACGGCCCGTGATCAAGGTGGCAACAGTTCAGCCCAACATGACTTTGGGCCTGTTAAAGGCCTGTCGTATATTTCGGCCGTTGATGCCTCTACTAAGCTTTCTGCCTCTTAAAGGCCCATGATATCAGTGGGCCAACTAAGGCCCGAGATATGTTTCGGCCTGGTAATGGCCCGTCATATAACTGGGCCAATAATGGCCTGGTCTACATTTCAGCCTGCTGAAGGCCCGTCGACGACTAGTGAAAATTGAGGCCCAACATGCATTTCGACCTGCTAAAGGCCCATGGTTTCTTTTGGGCCATAACAGGCCAGCAGAATATTCAGCCTGTTAATGGCCTGAAGCTACATGGGCCCAACTAAGCGCTGGGTCCACTAAAGGCCCAACTAAACTTTGGGCCGAATATAGGCCCGTGTAAGTTGTGGGCCTGGCGCAAAGTGTGAAGGCCTCAATGGCCTCTCAGGCCCAAGAAAGTTGCAGGCCAACCCAATTGTGGCCTGCATGTTAGAGGCGAATGTTTTGGCCTGGTCAACTACATTAGATTTTTGCCGTTTTTTTCAGATAGCGAATGATGGCATATATGGTAACTAGTAGGAATTAAGAACAAACCTACTCTATACAATAAAGAAATTACGGCATAGTAACTTAGAATAAACCTACACAATACAATAAAGGATTTATGGTATATTACATCCACTGGGCATTGAAGTTCGCCACCAGTGATCATAAAGCGCAACGAAGAAGCAGATTACAAAAACTGGGCGCCATTGCAGCGTAACAAAATAGTACTGAACCAAGACAGTTTAAGAAAGGTTAGCCTTGCGTGGGAACTACTACACAAGCTGCTGAGCAAGGCTGTGAGACCGGCCTAGCATGTCGGTCATAGCTTCCAGGTGTAGCTGTTTGGCAATGAGGTTCTCATTGGTGTTCTCCGCAATCTTTCTTAGAGATAGGACTTCAAGTCAAAGTTGAGTTACAGGATGCCTTTCTACTAGAACTTGGGACTGAAGAAGTCAAACTGATTCAGACAATGAATTCTGTGAGCATGTCTGACTGCTAGTCTCAAGTAACTTGAACACTGCATCAAGAAAGACTTTGGGGTTGTCTCGCTATCTTCAAGATGTTTTGCCTTCTTTGCTGTAATATATGTTGGGTTTGTCTCACAGCCTTCAGCAGACTTGTGCATGCCATCAGGCATATCACCCTGAAACAAGCAGAGAGATGATAGGTTTTGCACGTGTATAAACAAAGATGGTAACTGTGCTGTCAATTCCATCCAATTTCAAATTAGAAAATGAAGAGTAAGTTCAAAATATCAATAGCATAATTTGGCATTGTTCATAATGCGGGGAGCTTCACCACACTACTGGATTACCATGTCAACAAAACAAGCATAGATGAAGGGCAAAGACAATCAGTGTATCTATTTTGGTTAATGTGCATGGCATGTTGTTCATATCATCAGCCATATTAGTAAGATAAAACAGGAGATGACAAGGTGCAAACGTGGGCTGCTTCACCGCACGCTAGATTATAGATCCACAAAAACAAGCATACATATAGGGAGTATTGAGTAATGTGCATGGTATGAATAAGGAATTTGGTTTTACAAGTAAAACTTGGAACTTATAGTTGTTGTGAACATGCATTTTGATAGAAACAGCAAACTAAACAACAGTTGACAATAGGGAGTATGAGCAAATTAAACAGCAATTGAGGATAAAGGCTTTAGAAGGACTGACTTACATTAACAGTTAACACCGGCTTTATAATGCCCTTCTCCATGTCAAGGGAAGGATAACTCAAGAATTTCAGCACATAATCTTCTTCATAAGCATTGCCTATACCCTACATTTTGTAGAGAGTAATTATAGATATGATAATACTGGAAGGGATAGAGGATAATGAAGATAGGATGCAGATTGATGCTACATAATCAACTAGCAATCCCTGGAAGTACAAGCGTTACAGGACAAAATGTACTGACAAGAGCAATGGGCTACACTTCTGCACTGGCATTGTCTGTGTATTCAACTTTTTGGTAAGATTAAATATAGATCTGATATTTTTTAGTAAATGGTGGGTGAGGGAGATAAGATTTAGAATGTTACACAATGAACCAATCCCTCTTCCCATAATATAAGAGTGTTTTGAACACTGGTGTACTGTACAAAACGCTCTTATATTATGGGACGGAGGGAGTAGCTGTTAATGTAAGTACAGTGATAGACGACGTTCAGTCCTTACAAGAGGACTGCAGAGCTAAACCTCTTCAAAAGCATTGGGTTGATTCTAAATTTATGTAAGAGTCGATACAGATCTTATAATGTCCACCAAATGGAGGATAATGAGGCTAACATGTGTAGTGATGCTACATAATCAACCAGCTATGAAAGTAAGTATGGTCATATAGGGTAAGAGGTACTCACAAGAGCAATGCAGTGTGCAGTATAGTTGCGAGATTCTGTGGTCCCTTGAGAATGAATGTTCTTCTGCAAACAGTTTTCGTACAAGATAGACGTTAAGGCACATGCAGAAATGTAGTTCAAATTATGATGTGATATCATAGACAGTACCTTACGCTGCAGACGAGACCAATGTGTAACAAGATTATTCCAGTCACTATCTGATAAATGTAGCACCGGAGACTTTACAGAAATTTCGTTTAGAGGCTTGCCATCGAAGTGCGCTTGCCTCAGGTAGGAACGATGCTTCATCAACGAGTGCTTGAAAAGTGCAACCAACCCTTGCTCGTCTTGAATATCCAGTTTGGTCCTCGCCTATTTAAAAGAATGAAATCTTGTGTCTTCTGTCAGTAGAAACATATGCAGTAATTACCATGAATAACATTAGTACATTACTTACGCGTAAGTTGCGGAGGATGATTGGAAATTGTTCTTTGTCTGTGGTATAATCTTTCCATGAAGGAAAGATGTGCACAAAGTTCCTGACAACAATATAAGCTTCGTCTTCTAAACTGAGAAGAAGTGGAACAGGAGTCCTATTTGCTGCAATTGGGGCTCTCTCTCGTTCGAAAAGGGATTTGGCAACTGGATTTGGTGTACTCTTTGCTGGAATGGGGGTTTTGCGTCGTAGAGTTGGTGCTATGTTAACTGGCATCATCATACTGTTTGCAGCAGTTGGGGTCTGCTGAGTTGGGGCATCAGAGATGGCCAGTGTAGTAGGGCTAGAGTCTGCTAGAGTTGTGGCCGTGTTTTCTGGGTCTGGTGATATTGCAACTACACCTAATGGGCTATTTGATTTATCAGGTGTCACTACCTTTTCCAAATACTTTGTTCGTGCTCCTCCGCGATCAGCAACCGCCCTCTTCCTTTTGAATGTCTGATACACAAGAACAACATTTGAATGGATAAATATGGTATGATGACAGATGGAATATGTACTGAAAATGGATAGGCAGGGCGTATTCACATACACAATGTGTAAACTAAACTAATGGCAGTGCAACAAAGTAGAAGGAATGCAAAGCATCAGTTGCAAGATATGTGCGACCAATATAACCTTGGAAAGTTAGAGCAAGCACCTTGATGGGTGAATAAGATAGGGTATCTGCCTCTGACTCCTCCACTAGGGAGCTACATTGACTTAGGTCTCCCTCTAGCTCAGAATCACTATTAGGATCATATTCTGAGCATGAATCTGTAGGTGGAGAGCGTTTGCATTGCATTTCATCCAGACTTGATTTCAGTCCCTTAATGCCAAGTTTGACAGCCATGGCATTGTTCTGCTTTATTCTTTTCATGCGCGCAAGCTCATAATCATTATGATGTTGTTCAGTATCTGAGATTCATGAAAACATAAAAAGTAGTCAGATTATCTATGGAATGCATTGCGGATTCAACTCGAAGAGTGTCTCCCTATAAACCCCTGCGTATACAAAGTTCACCCCCAACTATGCTGACCAGACCACACACAGAAATACAAACCTCTTATGTCTCTATAACAGGCAGACACACATTTCAAAACTAAAGTAGGAACATTAGAATCATATCAAATTCGTATTTGAACAAATAAACTAAGGAATTATGAGTGGCATAATGTTTAGCTTCAAGGGTGGAGTGCTGGTAGTGCGACACAAAGCAAGTAGGCAGATTGTATTCCATGTAAAAGATCGTAGTCTATGTAAAAGGTGGATGTGACACTTTCTTTCTATACAATGCAGTGTTCATTGCCCACACATGATGGAAGAGATCACACAGAGAAATACTATTCACTCATGTCTGCAGTTCCAGTATTTTGAAACAGGGTGGTCCACCCTAAAAGAAGATTGACAACAAATATGACAAGGCTAGCATAGAGTTAGTGAATCAATCATTACTTGTGAGCTTACTAGGACAAGTATGCAGAATTGTAACTGCAGTAAGAGACCGTCCAAAATCTGAATCAAGAAGTTGGTCTAGCACTTATTGTTTGCAACTAATCGACATGAATAATTGGATATCATATCGATTGAGTAAGAAAGACAAGTAAAATTGTCAACAAACCTGGCCTGCAGTAGTAATCTGGGTTAATGTCACTATGACCAGCAATCCAAAATGACTAGTGTCTGTTCCTAGGGCCGGAATTTTGAAACCCTGTGAACTTTACAGGTACTAAAGATTACTGAAATACATCTGAACCATTAAGTGTAGGTAGCACTCAGTACACAACAAACCCTAATGACAGTCCTACCTAATGAGTAATGAATCAATTAGAAAATGGGTGATGAGGAGTGGCTGCTGAGTGTTGAGGACGTATCTCAGGATAAATCGGGTTGGCTTAGTGGCTGCTGCACGCCTAAGCCCTGAACGGACTGGGAAGGTAGGCACAGCGGCGTGCCCGGGCAGCGGTGATGCTGTTGGGCGAGCGGCTCCTGACCTCCTGTTAGTCCGGAATCTCCTCCTAGAATCATGCCGTCCAGGGACGGCAAGTCACTGGCGAGGCAGGCGGCTGGGGGCGAGTAGAGATCGGAAGCGCAGCAAAACAGAGAGGAATCGGGGCCTGGGCTGACCCAAAATCCCAGGGTGGGCCGTGGCCCACCGTGGGCACCCTGTAGATCCACACCCGAGCGGCGTACATGCATTTTCGAAACTAAATTAGGAACATTTAGCTGACCAATTAAATGACTCTATTTTAATAATATCAGATTCGTATTTGAACAACTAAGCTTGTTTAGTTTGATGGGTGGAGCAGTGCTATTATGATACGAAGCACGTATGCTGATCGTATAGTGATCCTAAAAGGGGGGAAACCCTAAGCATGATCAATTAAACCCTATTATGACTGTGCCATGGCAGATTTGAAGCTGCAAATCGTAGAAATGCTATTTAGCAACCATTGTTTGCTTCGAACTAAGAACTAAATGCTAAGAGCTGATAAGAAAGTATAGTAACCAAGTTACGATCTATTTTCTGGTTGAGATCAAAAAGTTGAGCAGATATGAAGTAGTACCACCTCTCTTGCGGCGCCGTGTAGGCATCAGGGGTGTGATGGCTGTCCGTGGCATTGAAGCAGATCTGCAACGGTAGACGGGTGCATCGGGGGATAAGTCCCGTTGCAGTGGACGAGAAGGTCGTGGGAGTGGCCCCGGCAAGGAGGACGACGACGCCGATGAAGCGAGAGGACGCGATGCAAGGCTCCTGGTCCGTCGCCATGGATGACAAATGTCCATCTCTAGTAGTGGACGATGCGGTCTTGGTAGGCGCTCCGGCATGGTGGAGGATGGCGATGATGGATGGGGTGGAGGACGGCGGCGATGGATGGGGTAGCAGACGAAGGAGGCTGGTGTGGGGATGGTGTTCTAGCGTGGACAGTGTATGAATGGGAAAATGGAGGGAGAGGTACGGGGAACCATGTTTTTGGGACGCGCCTATCTGAAATATAGGAAAGTTATGAACTTAGCCCCCGTTTAAAATTTGGACGTCTCGTCGGTTGGGGATAGGACGGTAATCTTGCATCTCCCCAATATTTGCCCAGAGCGATTTCGAGCGACGAGAGGGTGTTTTGGCGCCCACTGTTGGCACCCACGGTGTATGAACGGGGCTAACAGGTAGGGCGATTGTGTCACGTCTGAGTGAAGTTACAAACCTGCCCCTATTGAAAATATTTGCCAACATCGATTTCGGCCGAGTCGAGTTTGTTTTGCCGCCCACCGTGTATGAATGGGGAAATGGAGGGAGAGACAGAGGTCTTTCGGATGAGCTTGAATCAAATGTGTTTTGTCGCCCATGTTTGGCGCCCACCGTGTCTGAATGGGCTCAGAGGCGGTCGTGTCACGTCTAATTGAAGTTACTAACCTACCCCTATTGAGAGAAGTGGAAATCGGGCTGATGGATTATCCGTGTAAGGGGTAGATAGTAATTTCCATCTCGCAAACACTGGCTTCGGGCAGCCGACGTGGGAGTGGATATTTTGCCGCTTCTTTCGAATTTTGGGACAATAAGCATCCACATTTACCCTGGCAACTAAATTCGAATCCATTTTGTATTCTTATATGAATCTTTATAAATCTTTCTATGTGATTTTATATATCTTCAAAAGCACAACAAAGATGTATTCCACTGTCATATATGAATATGATTTACAAACGCCGATACTCGAATTCAGAAGCTAGAATCCAGTTTAAGGTGAATTCGAATATTTGAAACCACTTTATGTCCAACTCAAGTGTCACACGCAGCATAATGTGTACTCCCATTTAGATATGTACACAAGCGACGTCTCAAGATTCAAAATACCGAGTCAATCAACCAATAATGTAGAAAACTAACAGACATATAAACACTTATAGAATATATGGATGAATAATATCAACTAACATACATAAGCCAGGCCGCTGTACTTTTTTTGCTAGAAGAGCATCATTTTTTTAGTGAAGCTAATACAACATCTTGGCCCTTTCAGATGCGTTCCACTTAAGGACCATCTATACTACTATTATTGTTGAATGCACATTCAGTCCGATTGGCATATTTGTAGGTCTGGCACAACAATCAAAATGAAATGTCTCAGATTCTTATCAATTAATACAGTCTCGTGCTAAAGAAATTACAAACCAAAAAACTAAAAACAATTATTACATGATCTCTAAAACAAATGGTTTGATCGATTACATGAACAAACAACACAAAGGTTATTCAACGATGGAAAAATCATTTCACCTATGATTTACCAAGTGGGAATTTAATTTCCTTTTTCCTTCAGGACCTTAACAATGCGGTCAGTCTCAGCTTGCTTCATTTTGAAATCCACCAAATATTTAATGGTTGTCTTGAGTACTGCTTGTGATTGTATTGTTTGCTTCCTCAACATGTCAACTTCATCCCTAAGTGCAGAAGCAGAATCTCTTTCTACCAATAGTTTAGCCTCTAGAGCATCAGCAGTTGGCAATTCATGATGCACGATTGGGCCGGTGCCACTACTGTGGGATGATACAACGTCCATGGGGACCTCGCTCTTTGATCTTGGGCTAACCTGTTTTGCCATTAAAGTTCCGATTGGATTCCGAAAAGTTGAAGTTAGCAAAACATCTCAACTGGGAATTAGAACAGCAAACCAGTTAAACAAAAGGAATTAAAGAGTTTCGATTGGATGCTGAAAAGTAGTTATTAACATCATTGTAACCGGTTGCAGCAGCAAAGAAGTTAAACAAACAAGTTTTGCAAAAGGTACCTGTTGTGGCATTGGAGTTTCTCTTGGATCCTGAAAAGTTGAGTAGCCAGTAACATGATTAGAGCAACCGGTTGCAGCAGCAAAGCAGATAAACAAACAAGTTTTGCAAAAGGAACCTGTTGTGGCATTGGAGTTTCTCTTGGATCCTGAAAAGTTGAGTAGTCAGTTACTTGATTAGAGCAACAAGTTACAGCAGCAAACCTGTTACACAAATATATTTTTGAAAATGTACCTGTTGTGCAATTAGACTTCTAATTGGATCCTGAAAACTTGAAGTTGGTAAGATGATTACAGCAACAAGTTACCGCAGCAAACCAGGTAAACAAGGAAGTTTCTGAAAACATACATGTTGTGCCAACGGAGTTTCAGTTGGATCCTGCAAACTTGAATGTTAGCAATCATAAATAAAGTGTTGCAAGAGCCATAAGAAACTAACATCAAACTAGTAAAACTAACCAGTTTTGGCAACATATTTAATTACACATGAACTAATAAAACTAACAAGTTCTTGGCAACGTATTAAAGTAACAAGTTGGTACCGTTTACCAGCAACACAGACATCTATAAATTTCTTTGATGTAAGCAAAATGATTCCGACACATATATATATAAGTTAGAAAGACGGTGTCCCTCATATAAACTTGACAGTTGTCTATCTATGAACATGCAAACATTACTAGTGCTACAAGTGATAATAGCAAACCATTTAAACAAACAGGGTATCAGAACGTAAATTACACGTGAATTTTGCTGCACCCTAGAAGTACATATGACCAGCTATCTACGTGCTTAAGTAGCTATTTAAGTTCAGGCAAACAGATAATTCTTAACAGTAAGTATCAAACACATAGATAGGCGCAGTCTATAATAGGATTAACATGCTATGGCATTATGTAATCAGTAGCAAACTAAATTAAGCCAAACAACGTAATCGAACAATTTTGCAATAAGTGGCTAACTAAAATTCCAAGAAGCAGGTAACTGAACTTACGCTAGCTCTTTGTACAGGCACACTGCAACTTCTTTTTTCGCTTACAAGGTTCTACGAAGGAGTCCATGGCATCAATTGCTTGGAAACGCAGTCCCAATACTTCTTTCTTCCCGCACTGCATTGGTAAGTCGAATGGTTAATATGATAAGATGGTGCGTCTTTGATATGTTATATGAGGACAGGTTGTCAGACTAGTTGTAGAAACACATATCACACTGGCTTTTACTGTATATTTAATGCGATTACATTTGGCATATCGAGATCTAAGCAATCTACAATAGGATGAAAAGACTCGCATGCTTCACATTATTGGCGAACTCAGTTCATAGAAACAAGCAATTCAACCATTCTGTGGGTAAATCAAAAGCGCCACTAGAATATTTTTCACTACCCCAATCATACATGCAAAAAGGGGCAACGCCACCGTAGGGGCTGGTATGGGCGGCCGCCTCGGGTGGCTGGAAAGTGTGCACCTAGTTTGAGTCGTCCAGGTTGGCCCAGGCTAGTTTTGTTCACCCCAGCGCACGAGCAGGCAATGTAAAAAATGAAGAAAAATGTTTCAATTTGGATGGGCCAATAATGTAAGTGCAAGGCAGGCCCTATAGCAGGCTCACGGCCCAAACGAGCGCCTCCCATATCGATTGACAGCAGGAAAAAACCCAATTCGTTCGCTCCAGCCTCCAAGCTGGTTCGCTCCTAACCTAGCCGCCACTGGACAGACCGACACAGCACTTCCTCGCGCCCTCGTTGGACGCCGGTCGCCAGGCTTCAAGCAAATGGAAGGACAAGAATATGAAGATCCAACCCTAGGTGTAGCCTGCATGGGAGGCAGTGGCGGCAGCATGGGCATGGCATCGAGCTTGCGCAAATGGACAGTCGCAGCTTGCAAGAGCAGCATGCGCAACGAGCAGGTACATCACATCCCTGATTATATCTAATTCAACTGTTCAATTTCTGGCCAATAGTTAAACCTAACGGTGTTGTAAAACTGCTTGTATGTAGGGAATCTATAAGAAAATGAAACCAATTTCTTCTTATTTTATAACTCCCCCAATCAATACTGAACTGACTAAACCTGATGTGTCTAATCAAGTTTCCGATGCAAACACACAAGCTCATGTTGTTCTTGAGCCTGAAGTGTCTAATGAACAGACTGCTAATGAAGGATTTGATGCAAACATTTTACATGCTCCTGGTGATGAACATATAGTGTCTAATGAGGGATCTCATGCAAGCATTTTGCAAGCTCCCATTGAAGGATTTAGTGTCTAATGATGATCTGCTATGTTGAGAGAGAGAGATAGAGATTTGCAGGAATTGATGACAAGCAAATTATAGTACATTTTCATGGCTTGAGGAAACGTCGAGGCCATCTACCAGAAAGTCCCCGTATCATGACAACGTAGCATAAATACTTTTCTAATCTGTTGTTTGAAACTATTGGCATACTTGTGCAGGATAGATATATTGATATGCAGTTTGCGCATTAGTTATAGGTGCAATTACACTTCAATATTTTCAGCCAGAGTACGAATAACTCAAGCAGGTACAGTCCATGTTAGTATTCCTTGTACACCATGTTGCATTTTGTGTTTTTTGGTGCTTACATCATTTAGTGTTTTATAATCTGGAACTACTTTGGATCATTAGCTGGTTTTCAAAGTGCATGTAGCTTCACATTTCTCAAGTTATGTTGATTTCTGGAGTGCAAGTGCCTTCGTATTTTTTAAGTTAAATTTTCGCCCCTGGTAACTTGAATTCGTGGATCCGCCACTGCACACAAATCATACACACAGGCCAGTACAAATTAAATGAAATGCAGGGACTTACGCTAGCTCATTGTACAGGCTCACTGCAGCTCTGCTTGCGCTTGGGATGTTCCATGTACAAGTCCATGTTATCACTTGCTTGGATGTGTAGGCCTTGTGCTCCTTGCATCCCCCTCTGCATTTTTGACACAGCGAATGGTTGATCAAATAAGAGGAATCGACCTTGTTATTGTACCGGAGGACAGGTACTTACAAGGTTATACCGGTGTGCAGGATGTGTACCAGATCCCGTAGCGCCGTCATGCTTCGCTAAAAAATGGTTTTGCTTGTTTCAGATGATATCTCCAGAAGAAATAAGAGTTAAAGTCAGAGTTGCATAGGCGTGTAAGCTAAGAGAGCAGTAAAAGGATATCCAAACATCGTTGAAACAGTGCACAAGGGAGTGATATGTGGATACCTAGTTCGGGCCGGCGTTTGAGCATGCTCGTTTAGCTAGAGTGCGGGTCACTTCAGAGCCGTTGAGGGTGATGCGCTGGCGTTGGCTGGCCGCGCATGGATGCAGATCTTGAGCGGCAGTGGAGCGCTACGATGTGGTGGACGAGACCGTTGGTGAAGCCCCAACGGCCTCAGGGGGTGGAGGTGCGATGATGTACTCGGTGAAGTAGCCCCGGTGAGGTGGGATACGGCGTCGGTGAAGCGCACCTGATGTGGTGGAAGTCAGTGTCTGTGAGGCACGTCGGTTGCGGCGGATGACGTTGTCGGTGGACCACCCGATGCGGTGGACGAGGGCATAGATGAGGTAGCTCTGGTGCGGTGGTGAAGCGCAACCATCGTCTTCGTCGTCGTCGTCCGGCACAGAGGTGGGGAAAGAGATGAGACAAGGGGCGATTCGAACTTTGCTTGGGTTGGCGGCGAATTAGGGATTTGAGCGCTCTGGGTGCGGAAGGGGACGATGCAGAAGGGAGATTTTGCAGGGCTGGAATTGGGGCCGCCAGATATTTCAATCTGAAACGTGGAAGCGCGAACTTTTTTTGTCGTCGTTCTTTTTTTGGGGGGGAGGGAGGGAGCGGGGTGGGTGGGTGGCTGGGTGCTAGCGTCCGTACGACACACGCGATCACCACGACACGACCCTGGTCTGCCTGGTGCGCCTACATTTGAGAATGCAAACAAATCTTCTTTCATTTGCAAACGAATCTGTATGTATTACCATGCCCGTGTTTTCCATGCAAATAATTAGTCATTCGAAACGAGATACTATAAATTAATTAATGAGGAGTTATTTGAATTAGAGTGTGTGTCACATAGCGATCTCCAATTCTAACGTGGATTTCGCATTTCACGGTATCCACGCTACTTTTTTAATACAAATTCATATGTATAAGATGAACACCATGGTAGTGAGAAAACTTTGGATGGATTCAAACATATGACCTACAAAATAGCACAACAATCAAGTCAATGTCAACGTTTCCAAACCTAGTATGGCACGAATTCGAAATAATTACAGAAGCCACATGCATGGTCCTCAATTCAAATCTTACAATGTACACTAAATTGAAACGTCGATATTAAGTCTCGTACTATCTACATTCAAATGTTGTTTTTAGCCCCACCCCCCCTCGGCACACACGCTACATACTTCCTATATCGATCAATCTTCCTCTCCTAACCACCTTAGAAAGCTATCGGTTTCCGACACACGTTCATTCTTTCTCTCCATGTTTCGATCTCTAACTCTCTCAACTACACAACCCCCTTTTCCACTCTGTTACCAAATGTATCTCTCTCACACACCCGCCATTGCACTCCATGTCGAGCTCTCTCTCTCTCTCTCCCTCCCACCCTCTCTCGCTAGATACATGCACTGCCTATCTAGAACCCCCCTCTCGTGTGCACGCATGTACATTGTCTATCTAGGTCACTCTCTCGAGACTGTCTCACTCTTTCTTCAGCACGGTGGCCCACACTCGCTCAATCTCGCTCTCTTTATCTAAGTCTCGATTAATCTCGTTTTCTCTCACACACAAATGATATATCTCCCTATTCAGGCCTAGATCGACACACTCTATACTCTCTCAAGCAAATTGTCTATCTAGGTCAGTCCATCCAAGCCACCCCCGCTCTTTCGACCTCATGGCGGGCCATGCTCGCTCAATCTCTCTCTCTCTCTCTCTCTCTCTCTCTCTATGTATGTCTCAATTGACCTCGCTCTTTCTCAGACACAAATGATATATCTCCATGTTTGAGCCCAATTCAACATATTCATATTGTATACTCTCTCACACACATTGTCTATCTAGGTCACTCTCTCCAACCTGTCTCACTCTTTCGATCGCATGATGACCCACACTCGCTCAATCTCTCTCCCTTTATCTATGTATCGATTGACCTTGCTTCTTCCCACGCACAAAATATATCTACATGTCTGTGACTGGATCATCTCTCAAGCTCTATCTTACAGCCCTCATCCTTCCCAAAAGCTCAATCGAACAATATCTCTCCAGAGCATATATATCTTTTCAACGAATGCCGGACCACACTCACTTTGTCTCTCTATCTATCCGTGTCTCGATTGACCTCGCTTTCTCACGCCGTATCTTCCACACATTGAAGCTACCTCTCCATCCCTCACAGAGCCGGAGCTATTTACATTGCGATGGGGACTCCAACCTTGGATTAATTTGTGAAGGCATTTATTCTGGTGGGTTTAGATTATGTTCGTAGCATTCGGCCCACAACTACTCCAAACACCGTTGCAACCCCCGCACCTCCCCCAATTGATTTCCCTCTGGATCGGTCACCGCTCTCTCGCACGTCCTTTCTCACCTTCCATGTCGCACCATGGTATTTTTGCAAAAAACTCTATTGTTCTCTTTAATTATTACAAATAAGCTACAAACTACACACTGATAGTCCACCTGTAATGGAACAAATTTCGACCCACAAATTAAAGTGCTACAAACTACACATCGAGGGGCCCACCTGTCATGGAACAAATTTGGACCCATATATAAATTAAAAATGAAAAAGGACGAGGATCGAACATGCGACCAGGGCCTTCAAGCCGCACGTCAATAGGCAACATAGTAGCAACGTTTGTTGTACCCCCCTTTGTTGATATAATGTTTTTATATTACCATAGCCTATTTAATGGATAACATGTTTTAATATTAATTTTAGTACATTAGTGGGACCGGCTTGTTAGCACGTACTATTTGCCTTCACTTACTGGTGGGTTCCATGTCTGCTCTCTCTCTCCTCCCCTTCTACGTTTAGACGCACGGGCAAACACGAAGAACGCGCGGGTGATGTTGCCGTTGACCATACCTGGACGCGTTCACAAGTTATGGCACCAGTTTCACGTACTAGTAGTACATGTAACAAGTTTAGTAACAAAAGTGACCGTGACGGACAAGTTAGGCTAGTTGTAGTACTATTTATCTACTACTCTATCATAATTAAATGCGTGGATAAATAGATGTATCGCCTAGTCCTCGAACATGGGGACTGGTCGCGCCCTACAAGTATTCGGAATTGACTTCCCTAATTTTTTTTGGAATTGACGTGGTATTTAATATGAAATGTTTGAGATGAGAAGGAATACATGTGGCTTGATGACGTTTTATATTTAATTTGATACGGCTCTAGCAGAACATTCAATCGATCAAACCATAGATTTCATTCAGTCTGACTCCGACTTTACATTCATACGACGATCAAACTAAAATAAACGGAAATGATAAATCCCAAACGTTCCGATTTTAAGCATGGCAATCCGAACATTTTTTATGGCAAATTTAGATTATGCGGCGGTGGCGGGGGCGTCTTGCGGTGGGAAGCGGCTCCTCTGCCGTGCTCTGTGTGCCGTCGGGCCACTGACCGACGGCGACGGCGGCGTCTTGCGCCGTTGTTGGCGTACTCCTGGACGTTGGCCCTAGCTTCAAGGAAGGCTAGAATGTTCTGGACTTTGGTCTCCAAGAGCGAGTCAACTGGCGGGAGGAGGCGACTAGCGTTGGTGCAAGGAAGCGGTCGACATCGGCGATCCATGCCGCTGAGGGGGGCACTAGCATCCGCGCGGGGATAGGCGCTGGCAACGGCGCGGCGGAGACATTCGTGTGCACGGGCACCGGCACGGGCGCGCGTCAGTGCACATGCAGGCGCATGCGCTGGCAGGTGCACAGGCACTGGCACGGGCGCGCGCGTCGGTGCACACGTAGGCACATGCGCTGGTAGGTACAAGGGTGCGTGAAAGTCGGCGGGGACCTCGTGGAACCCCGTGGCATCAAGCTCAGCGACAATGTGCGGCTCCCAGCCCATCAATGCCACGGGGATGGGCGCTGGCACAGTCGGGGCGACGGGAGCCGGAACGGGAGCGGGGACAGGCGCGACGTCTTCCCGCAAGGCCAGTTCAAGCTCGTCCCAAAGCGCCTTATGTGCTTGAGACTCTGGCTGGGTGTCTTCCTCAGGAAACTGGAAGACTAAGGGCAGACCATCGTGATGCGGCATGGCGTACGGTTAGGTCAGGCTGGTTGGAGGTAGACGACGGGAGAATCGGAGAGGAAGAGAGAAGATTGTAGTGATACCGGGTAGTGCGGGGGTGATTTTAAACTGTAGCGCCGGCGCCATTAAAAGTGGGGGCAGTTGGGACGAAGGTGGCGGCGGAGCCTAGTCAAACGGCTTGCCTCCCGGTGAGCCTGCACAGCGGCCTGCTCGCACGCCTCCTAGTCAGCCGGCGCAGCGGTCTGCTCGCATGCCTCCCGTCGACTCACACGCTTGCTCGGACGGCACCTGCCGATGAGAAGCGGGACTCGTGGCGGCACGTAAACGCCCATGATTTGAATAGTGAAAGCGTTCACGTTAACGTGACATGTCTTTGTTCCAAAATACCTTGGCTCTTCATTTGTGCAACTTTTCATAAGCAGCTTGTCTCAAATTGAACAAAAAAATTATGACAGCATATTTGTGCCATATCACAAGACCATGCTCAGTTTCATGAATTTCAGGTCACTTTTGGATTTTCTGAAATTTAAAATCCTAGATTCGAAACAATATCATAACCTGCATCATGCAATAAATTTTCAAGCGATACATCTTTACTGTTGTAGATGTTAATATTTCTTAAGAAAGGATTTGGTCAAACATTTTGCTTAGTTAGACTTCAGACAAGTTATATATGCAGAGTAAAAGGATAATCCCTCCGTACCAGTGCATTGCCTGATATATTAACTCAAGTAATAGGCACGAACAAACGGGGCTCAATTCTGTGCTCATCCTGGTGTAGTACTCCTATTAGTACTAGGCAATGGAGTTGACGGGTGACCTTGGGTAGCGGCGACCGAGGGAATTGAACCGTGCTCGGCACGGTAGGTAACATTGTCTAGTTACTAAAGCATCCCTCATTGTTCATCGGTAGTCATTATGGACTGGGGACATGAGGGGAATTTCCTAGGGCTGGAATTCTGGCCGCCAGATATTTTGACTCGAAACGCGGAGGCTCGAGTGGTTGGGGTTGGCCAATGTGCGTACCACGCACGCCACCAGAAGGACACGAGCCCGGTTTTTTTTTGAGGATCAACACGAGCCCGGGTCTGGCTGGTACGCCGTTGGGTGCTGCCATTCGAGAATACGAAAGGAATCTTTTAAATTGCCAAACGAATCTATATGTATTACAATGCCCGTATTTTCCTTGCAAATTACTGGTCATTCCAAAAGGCACGATAATTGATTTATGACGAGTTCTTGAATTAGAGTGAGTTTGTGATATAGTGATCTCAACGTGGATTTCATATTTCATGGTATCCCCAGTAAGTTTTTCATTGCAAATTCAAATTTAAAAGACGAACGGTATGGTGGTGAGAAAACTTTGTATGTATCAAGTATATGACCACACACACACACACACACACACACACACACGAATACAACAATAATCCAGTAAGTATAGTGCATCTATTTTTCCAAACCATGCATGTATGACATGAATTCAAAAATACTCCCTCTGTTCCTAAATATTTGTCTTTTAGAGATTTCAACAAGTGACTACATACGGAGCAAAATGAGTGAATCTACACTCTAAAATATGTCTATATACATCCGTATGTGGCAGTCCATTTGAAATGTCTAAAAAGACAAATATTTAGGAACGAACACTACCGCAGGATGGTCCAAACGCGACAGTCGAATCAGAGACCCTTCGATGAAACTGTGTGCGATGCATCAATCACAAATGGTGATGTAATTAAACCGTCAAAAAAGATGCAAAACATTTGCGATGGCGGCGACATCAAACACGGTTCATATTAGAGTTGCGTGTGTGATGAGTGGCAAACAGTTAATCCAGAAGAACTTTTTGCGATGATGCAGAGCAACAGAAATGGGCAGCCAGATGAGGGTGTATGCGATATACGGCATACAGTTCACTAGGATAAACTGTGTGTGATTAGGCAACACAATGGAAACGGTTCAACTGAACAAGATGTGTGTGATACGCGGTGAACAGGTTCGTAATCAGAAATGTGTGCGAAGACCAATAATAACACAAACGATTGCTGCTAATAAGCCGTGTGATTTGCTCTGTCTAAAGAAGAATAACATGTATATTTATATATAACTGAAATAAACATTCAATTACATAAGTGACTATACAGATCATTCGCACACACCTCAATAAACAATTGCATGCATTCTAAACTAGGAGAAACGATCGTCTAGTCATCTACTTCTTGTGACGCTTCCGCCACTGCTCTGTGGCTCGATCCCTCATCTGGGGCAGGAAGAAGACACTCCCTCATGTCAACGATCCGTATGTACATCTCGTAGCTTGTGTACGCGTCCTTGGCCGCGTACTTGACATGCTGTTCATCCAGTCTCTCATGCCAGACACTGTGCCAGGCGTTCTAGTCCTTCTTGCTCTCATCCTTCATCTTCATGTAGTAGGGGTCGATGATGGCCGAGGCGGGTAACTGCATTGTCGCGCCGCGCCTGGCGCAACCGCATGCACACGAACGTACATGATTGTGCGTCGGCCCCAAACACTGGCAACGCGCGTGGAGGGACGAGGGCAGAGCGCCCGGAGGGACGCGAGAGCAGAGCGCGCGCCGCGGCCGCCTCAACCGCAAGCAACCACACGCATAGAGCAGTCGAACACGCAGGAAATGGTCGCCTACAAGACAGCCGACAGTTGCGTCGCTGCGTAGAGAGCGGCCGTGTGCTACTACCTCCGTCTTGGTCTATTAGTCCCCTTTATATTTTGTGCCATACTTTTCCCTTAAATTTAACCAACAAAATGTTAATGCATGTTATAAAAATTATATAATTGGAAACTATGTTCAAATACGAATCCAACGATATAATCTTTGGCTACATGCATTCGTATTTTATTAGTTAAATCCTACTTATAAACCAGGATGGGGGTATAGTAGGTAATTAAATCACAAACATTTTTTTATTAACCGTATGTGTACGTGGCCATTCGTCCTCCTCTCGCACGTCTTGTCACCCCGCTGCCGCAGACGGCTTACAGCACAAGCTTGCGCAGCGCGCGGGGGCGTTCTTTTGGCCAAACGGTGGCTCGAAGTGGCGCCAATGAATTGTCGGTGAGCCCATTCCCGCGCAACCTCACAGGTTCCCGCGCAAGCTTCCCGCCCGACTCGGTGAAATCCTCCAAAATCCCAATGCTTACCGGCCTGCTATATAAACCCTCACGGCCGACGAGTCCTGCGTCGCATTTTCCCCTCACTCCCTGTAGCTTATCTCGTCTGCTTCTCCCATAATTGCCAATGGCACCGGTCCGTCGTCGTCGCTCAGCCACTCCGCCGTCATCAGAGGACAGCTCCAGCTGGGAGGCTACACCGCGTCGGCGGCGCAGTCCCCGGCGTAGTGTAGTGCACGTGGCGTCCCTGTTGGGTGTGCGCGGAACACCCACCACACGCTCCACCGCCGCTGCCCGTCGGCAGCTGTTGCCGGCTGCCGTTGCCGCCACCCCACCGTCTGCCGCGGTGGCCGCCACACCATCGTCGAAAGCCAGGGCCATCGCCCACTCCGCCGCCGCGGCCCGAAGGCGGGAGGTGGCCGTCGTGGCCGCCACCCCACTGCCGGCCACCGTGGCCATCAGCTGCTCCGCCGTCGCGGCCCGAAGGCGGGAGGTGCTGGTCGTGGCTGCCACCCCATCGTCGGCCGCCGTGGCCGCCAGCCCACCGTCGACCGCCGGGGTCATCACCCACTCTGCCACCGCCGCCCGAAGGCGGGAGGCGATGGTGGAGGCCCGCACGTGCGTCAGCGACCTTGCGCGCTACACCGAGTTCCTGCAGGAGGAGGAGGATTGCCTCGTCGAGCATGCAAAGAGCCTTACCGCCACCGTGGCCGCAGCACATGCCGCTGCAGAGGCGAGGAATCAGAAGATCTACAAGGAGAACCACCACTTCGAGAGGGGTCATCTGGAGCGGCAGAGGCGTTCGAGGTGAGCGTCGCTGAAGGTGCAGCAGCGGCAGGCACCGTATTGTAGTTATCCAGCTCGTCGGTAGGCTCCTCCTCCTCTGCCTCTTACTGAGCGCGCTCGGCAGAGGAGAGGCTATCGGAAGTAGTACAAAGCCCCTCCATAGTAGTAGTATTTAGGGGCTATTTTATTCAGTTCATTTGACTATAGATGTGGTGAAACTGTACAACTTACTTAAAATTAGCTAGTATATATAGTTGAACTAGCTATTTCAGTATGTGGTTGGCAACAATTGTGGAAAAGTTTGGTCGGTTCAGCTGTCGAATTGAACTGTTTGTATAAAGAAAGACTGCTTAATCTATGAATGAAATCTATGATTAATTACTAAATTTTAGTTGCAAAAATTAGATAGTGCTAGTGATTTTTAGCTGCATATTTTGACAAATCGCAGTGTTACAAGGTTGACAAATGGCAATGTTACTAGATCAACAAATGTCAATCTTTCCAGTTTGACAAATGGCAATATACCCAATATGACAAATGTAAATCTTACCAAATTGTCTGTACGTGGTTGCACATGGGTCATCCAAAACAACCATTTGCATTGAAGGGATGTACAAATCCTGCTCGGCACATTTTCTCTTGGCTTAGCGCCGAAATCTGGCTTTGCATACCGTATTCAATCTGAACTGTTTGCGTTGAAGAGATGCACAAATCCTGCGCTGCGTATTTTCCCTTGACTTAAGGGGGGAAGACCATAGCTCTCACTTTGCATACGGGTGTTTTATCTAAAACGTTTGCGATCAAGAGCTGCACAAATCCTGCTCGGCACATTTTCCCTTGGCTTCCTGGGGAAGCTGTCGGTTTGCATACGGGTGTTCTAACTAAAACATTTGCGATGAGTGTTTTATATTTAAAAACCATTGACATTTTTTTCAAAAGAAAATCATTTGATAAGTCTGTACATGAAGAGAGAAAAACGCAAGTTTGGTCAAACAATATCTTTCATTCAGTCACACTGCGAATTTATATTCATATGATCGAGATACAGTATTAAACCCAAAAAAATATTTCTAGCGGCGGCGGAGGCGGCGTGCCGCGCTGGCATTGTCGTTGTCATCCTCCGGGATGCTGTTGTTGAAGTCTTCAAGGCAGCACACAATATTCTTCACTTGGAAATCAAACATCATGTCGTCGCGCGATCGACGGGCGAGGCGCGGGAGGACGACAACTGGCGGCACTGCGAGGTAGCGATCGACGGCGGCGTCCAATGCTGCTGAGGGGGGCGCGTGCACGGGCACGGGCGCGGCGGGTGTAGGCAAATGCACAGGGACCGGCGCCGCGGTGGGTGGAGGGGCGCGCACAGGCACGGGCGCTGGCATGTACACGAGGTCGCGCGGGTCCGCGGAGACCTCGCTGACGCCCGTGGCTTCCAACTCTGTGATAGTGCTCGGTGACCAGCCCGTCAATGCTACAGGGATGGTCGCTGGCGCAGGTGCGGGGATGGGAGCTGGGACGGGCGCGGGGGCAGCAACCGCCGCGGCCAGCTCATTCAGGGCCATGTCCATGAGGCCCCATTCCTCCTTATTTTCTATCTCCTCCGGCTCGGAGTCGACTTCACCAAACTTGAAGACTAGTGGCAGATGATCCTTCTGTGCCATGGCGTTGGTGGAGGTCTGCGTGAGGGAGGGGAATGGGAGGTAAACAGTAAGGCCGCTCGTATTAAACAGTGGCTCGGGCACCATTAATGGAGAGGATGCGAGCAAGGCGGGCGGCCATGGAAGTCAAAGGGCTCGCTTCCCAGTGAGCCTGCGCAGCGTACAGCTCGCACGCTTCCCGGTGAGCCTGCGCATTGGAGGATAGCTTGCATGCCTCTCAGTCAGCCTGCGCACCCGACTACGCTCGCACGCCTCCCGTTCAGTTAAGCAGCTGTCCTCACGGCACCTCCTATAGCCATTAAAACCAAGACACATGGCATCACGTGAATGGTTAACAGAACACACACGATTTAAATTATACAAATGTTTGAGATATTAAAGTGGTAGCTATTTTTTCAAAATGCCTTTGTTGGCTGTTATTCGAGTGCGCCTTCTCTCAAAATGGACACGAAAAATACCACAGCATGTCGGGTGCCATTCCATGATAGCATGCCAAGTTTCATGAATTTCATACGAGTTTTGGATTTACTAGAATTTAAAAACAAAGTATCTCAACGTTTTGCCGGTAATCAACAGTGCCCTGGTGTTTGAAATTCATTCCCATTTCTTGCATGGGACCTAAGCATGCACCCAAGGACACAAATTTCATATGTCAACCCATTTTTCTGCACTGGAGCATGTGCATGTAGTTCAAATTAGAATTATGCACATAAAATGCCTAGAAAACCCAGTTAATGTATAAAAATGTCAAAGCGAACCCCAAAAAATCTCAAAAATTAACACAACACTCCTGTCGTTCTATGTTGACACTAGAAAAATTTTGAAAGTAAGAAGAGGCAACGGACATCGTTTCGTCCCCAAGGGTGGCACGTTCCCTACCGAAACCATCAGGCTTGTTGTGAGAAGTTCTGGTATGCGAGAACCTTATACCCAAACCTGCCCCAAATGGGACAATTTTTTTACCACAGCATGTTGATGCTGCTCCATGATAGCATGTCAAGTTTCATGAACTTCAGACGAGTTTTGGATTTACTAGAATTTAAAAACCATATATCTCAATGTTTGCGGCCGAGCGACGGTGGTAGGGTGTTTCACATTCATTCCCTTTTCTTGCATGGGACCTAAGCATGTAGCCAAGGACACAGATTTGATTTTTCAAAAAATTTACATGCACTAGAGCATGTGCCTGTAGTTCAAATTTGAATTATGCACATAAATGCATAGAAAACTCAGTTAATGTATAAAAATGTCCAAACAAACCCCGAAAAATTCCTAAAATTAACACAACACTCATTGTTCTATGCTGACACTAGAAAAAAAATTGAAATCAAGAAGAGGCAACGGATATCGTTTCGTCTAGAAAGGTGAAATGTTCCCTACCATAACCATGAGGCTTGTTGTGAGAAGCTCCAGTTTGTGAGAAGCTTATACCCCAACCTGCCCCAAATGGGACAATATTTTTACCACGGCATGTTGATGCCGTTCCATGCTAGCATGTCAAGTTTCATAAATTTCAGACACATTTTTGATTTACTAGAATTTAAAAACCATGTATCTCAATGTTAGCGGCCGAGCGACGGTGGCAAGGTGTTTGACATTCATTCTCATTTCTTGCATGGGACTTAAGCATGCAACCAAGGACACACATTTCAATTTTGAACCCATTTATATTGTCGGTGCAACAGACCCTGGGTCCATTGCACGGACTGTGCACAGGCCACAGACAAGATTACAAGACCAAGATCAGACCAAACAAGGAGGATCAATTCCTTTGAAGAATCCAAGTGCAAGTCGAGAAGGCCAAGGTGAGCCAGAGGAACAAGGCATCGCTAAGGGAAGGACCTACCTTGCCGGGCAGGCGAGCCTGGCAGGGTTGGGTTTTGCCCCGGAAGCAAGCTCCCAGATCGTCCCGGCAGACATGCCGGGGCTGGCAGAGGCAAGCCACTCCACCGCTCCACCTCACAAGCAACGCAAGTCATTAATCAGAGCGGTGTCGAGCTCCAAGGTGACTAAGTGGCTGCTTTTTGCCACATGGCAGCCACTTTCTACAGCAAACACCTCCATATGACACCCATCCTGAGACGTGTCAAGCGAGCAGGCGCAAAGCTGGCAAAACAGCCCGGCAGGGCCTGCCGGGTGAGCTGTGATGTGACACTGAGTGGCGCATTTAATGCGCTCTGTCAGCCTGCAGAGTTAGATATGATAGCACTGTTAGCTATCTAATCAGTACGCAAAAACTGATTTGCCACTGTGGTGACCCCTTAATCTATAAAAGGAGGCCCATGGCAACGGTAAAAGGGGTTGGACCCTCGCATGTCCATACGCGCGTAGCCACTCTCGCCCCAGAGCGACCTTGCCGGGCGAGAGTGCTACGTTCACCGCCATTATCCACCATCAATCCACCAAAGCAGGAGTAGGGTTTTACGCCTCACAGCGGCCCAAACCTGGGTAAAGACTACCCGTGTGATCTCTGGCGTGCTGCGCGACGCTTCTCCGCTCTTTGTGGAACGTGTCCATCCCCCCGCCGAACCAAAAGGGGCTCATGGACCCATAGGTGGCTGTGGTTTCCCATGACATCTTTGGTGCGCCAGGTAGGGGGATCACTTGCGCGAAACCGAGAGCGTACGCTGCGCGTCATCTTCATCGTCGACGGCATCATCAACTATGGTGCCCAAGAGGAAGCCCGGAGCTGCAAATCACCGGTCCACCTCGAAGGCTCGGCCACCCGCGACCGCCGATGTCGTGGGGAATGCGGTGGCTCGCGAGGGTATGGATGCTGCGGGGGACATGGTCGGCGCAGGCGGCGCCGTCACCACCTCCCCCACGGCCGACGCGGGAACGGGAGGTACCGGAGAAGGACAGCATCAGCAACATCCCGACGGTCATGCTCCATGAGGTACAGATGGAGAGATCATTCCGCCTGAACCCCTTCTCCTCCCCAATGGGCACAGCCGTAGTGATGATGCTCGTTCTGGGGCGAATCGCAACCCTCCGGCTGCCCCCGCTGCGGGCGCGACCGCAGGGCACACGTCACCCTCGGGGCGGGCTGACCCAGCTACTGTGCCCAACAGAGCCGCTGGCCCTCAGGCGCCTCCGCCGCATCATCATGCCGTCCAAACGGCTGGTTCACAGCAGCAAGGGCGCGGCGCAGTCGCCACCGGCAACGTCAGGAGCCGAGCGACACTACGATCTACATCATCATCACCTATGCCAAGCACTGCCTCAGAGGCCATGGCGCGAGCCCAACTGCTGTTGAGATTTCCACCGGCAGCAGACCAGATGGATGAGTGGTGAGCCACCATCCAAAGTCAGATTGGTTTTGTCAAGGCGGAAGGATCACAGCGGGCCGGACCGCCACGGCCTTACCAGGCAGCAGTGACGGCTCGTGCAGCTGGTCGTGCGGGAGGGGCCACCCTCACGGTGCAATCCCCACCACGGCAAGCCGCCCAGGAGCTGCAAAACCAAGCACCCGATGACGTCTTGATGGCCTCGTCAGACCCTCGAGCCCGTCAAGGCCGACAGCGTGCCCCAGAGGGCAGGCAAATGGAAGGCGCGCGCGTCATCGACGAGCGGCACCGCGACAACCCCCGCCAGTCCAATGGGTGTGATGGCCCCGACGTCGATGAGCCCGCGCTCGGAGATAGCGGGTGCCTGCCTTTCGAGGTTGGGTGCCCTGCCTTCACCCGTGAGCTGCATCAAGTCCGTTGGCCGTCCACTCGCATGTTCAAGCCAGAGATACCCGAGAAGTATGATGAGAGACTAAACCCAGCAGAGTTCTTGAGCATCTACACCATTGCTGTTCAAGCTGCCGGGGGAAGAGATGAGAAGGTGTTCACCAACTACTTCCCTTTGGCCCTCAAGTCAAATGTGAGGTCTTGGCTGATGCACCTACCGGAGAACTCCATTTCGACCTGGGCTGACCTGTGCCACGAGTTCATTGGTGCCTTCATGGGCGGCCATCAAGAACCAGGGCGGCCCAGTGACCTGCAGCTTCTCCAGCAGAAAGAGGGAGAAACTCTACGGAAGTACTTGCAGAGATTCAATCGAGTCCACAGAAATATCCCAGATATCCACCCAGTTGCCGTGATAGCTGCCTTCCAATCCAACGTGTGCAACCGCAGGATACGTTCCAAGATGAATGTCCGGTTGCCCAAGACTGTGAAGGAGCTCTACACTTTGGTGGACAAATGTGCTCGGGTGGAGGAGGGGAGGAAACTTCCTGGAGAGGAAGATTGCGTCGACATCGACTCAGAAGATGACGATGAAACCATCAGCAAGAAGAAGAAGAACAAGAAGCACAACAAGAAGCGCAAGGATAAGACTGTGATGACTGTTGAGGGATCAGGCATGCCTAGTACCGGCAAGAAGGCCAAGGCTGAAGCCCCTGTCAAGGAAGCTACCCCATGCGCTGACTGCCGGAAGGCGGCGGCTGCCGAGAAAGCTGGGAAAAGTGATGGGCCGTACTGTAAGATTCATCGGACCAAGGGCCATTATCTCCAGGAGTGTCATCAGGTTGAGCAGCTCGCCAAGAGGCAGAAGGCTGAGTATGAGAAGTGCGATAAGGAAAAAGGTCAGAATGGCGCTGCTGGGAAGGGCCGGGGTGGTGAAGCAAATCGCCTCGGCAAGGCTCCTCGGAACCAAGGGAAACCCGCCAAGGGCCGAGAGAAGGAGGATTGCAGTAATGAGAGTGATGGAGGGAATGAAGAGGAAACCAGTGAGCAGGAGTTCCAGAAAGCCACCGATGCCCTGTGCATTGACGGGGGTGCATCTTTGCACTCCTCTCACTGCCAACTTAAATAGTGGGCACGTGAAGTCAATGCCGTGGAGCCAGTGGCAGATTCTCGGAAGCCGCTCAAGTGGTCACGCACGCCCATCATCTTTGATGAAGATGACCACCCCGACCGCATTACTGCGGTAGGGTGCTTGCCGTTGTTGGTCTCACCAACAATTCACAACCTCAAGGTCACAAAGATGCTGATTGACGGCGGGGCCGGGTTGAATCTGATTTCCCCAAAGGTTATCAGCAAACTCCAGATAGCAGAGGAAGAACTTAAGGCCACCGGCACATTTCAAGGAGTCAATCCCGACAGGAGCCGACCCATGAAGTGGACCCCGGAAGCAGATGCAACACTGCAGGATTTGAAGGCCTACTTGTCTTTTGTGCCTACTTTGTTCGCACCTAAACCACAAGAGTCATTGCTGCTATATCTGGCAGCAACTAATCAAGTGGTTAGTGCAGCCCTAGTAGTGCAACAGGAAGTAGAAGAAGCAGCCACCTCAGCAAGTGTCCCACCCGGGGAAGAGGAAGAGAGCGGCCCGGCAAGGCCAGATACGGATCAGGACAAAGAAGAGAGCGGCAGCGGAAACAAACCCAAGGACACGGCAAGGAAGAAGGTGGTGCAGCGCCCAGTATACTTCGTCAGCTCCCTATTATAGGGGGCTAGATCCAGGTATTCTGGCGTGCAAAAGTTGATCTTTGGCCTTGTCATGGCCTCAAGGAAACCGCGCCACTACTTCCAAGCCCATGAGATCACGGTTGTCACCCGCTTCCCGTTGCAAAGGATACTTTGAAACCCAGAGGCCACCGGCAGGATAGTGGAGTGGGCATTGGAGTTATCCAGCTTTGGCCTGAAGTTTGAAAGCACATCAACAATCCAGAGCAGGGCGTTGGCAGAGTTTATTGCAGAATGGACGCCAACCCCTGATGAAGAAGTATAGGAAACAGTTATCCCCGGCAAGGAAGCGCCCCAAGAATGGATCATGTATTTCGATGGTGCCTTCTCCCTACAAGGTGCAGGGGCTGGCGTGCTTCTTGTGGCTCCCACTGGAGAGCACCTGAGGTACGTCGTCCAGATGCACTTTCCCTGGGAGGATGCGACCAACAATACAGCAGAATATGAAGGGCTTCTTGCCGGGCTCAGGATTGCTACATAGTTGGGAATCAAGAAGCAAATCATTCGAGGAGATTCACAACTGGTGGTGAGACAAGTCAACAAGGATTACCAAAGCCCATTGATGGAGGCATACGTCGAGGAAGTGAGAAGATTGGAGGAGCGCTTTGACGGGTTGCAAACAGAGCACGTACCCCGTGCGGAAAATAGCATTGCTGATCACCTGTCAAAGTGCGCTGCGTAGAAGCTTCCTGTGGAACCAGGGACTTTTGTTCTCCATCTTACTCAGCCCTCCGTATCCCCAACAACAATGGCCTGAAAGAGGAGGAAATTGGACTCCGGTAAGCCTCTCCCGGTAGAGCCTTTCGGGGCTCCTGACAGGGACCCTGCCGGGAACAACTCCCCTTCGATTGCCGGGCTGCACCCTCCTGCCGGGCCACTGGTCCCCGCAGTCAAGGGATGCGCCCCCACGAATGAGGAGGTGCCGCTAGTCCTCGTTGCCGAGCCTCAGGCTCCAACTTGGGAAAGGCACATAGTCCATTTCCTCCAAACCGGAGAACTTCCCAAAGAGCAAGAAGAAGCTGAAAGAGTAGCCCGGAGGGCCAGTATGTATCAGTTTGTCGATGACACACTATACAGAAGGAGGCCCAACGGTGTGAAATTGAAGTGCATTTGCCGGGAAGGAGGAAAGGAACTATTGGCAGAGATACACAAAGGCATGTGCGGCTCCCACATTGGATCAAGGGCTTTGGTTGGGGAAGCATTCCGGCAAGGATTCTATTGGCCCACAGCCCTCCAAGATGCGGTTGAGCTCGTCACCAAGTGTGAAGCCTGTCAGTTCCATTCCAAAAATATCCATCTGCCTGCCCAAGCACTCCAGAAAATCCCTTTGTCATGGCCGTTTTCGGTCTAGGGGCTCGATATTCTCGGCCCTTTCCCCCGAGTTGCCGGGGGCTTTGAATTCTTGTTCATTGCAATCGACAAGTTTACAAAGTGGCCAGAAGTAGATGCCATGAGAAAGGTGACTGCTTAGTCAGCTATCAAGTTCTTGAAAGGGTTGGTGTGCCGCTTCGGGGTCCCTGCCCGGATCATCACTGACAACGGCACCCAGTTCACGAGCCGCGCCTTCATGCAATATGTTCATGCCCTCGGAAGCAAGATCTCATTTACCTCTGTCGCACATCCCAAAAGCAATGGACAAGCTGAGAGGGCGAACGCTAAAGTGCTGCGGGGACTCAAGACAATAACATTTGATAAGCTGCGGAAGCACGACGGGCAATGGATCAATGAGCTGCCGGTGGTTCTTTGGTCCCTCAGAACGACACCAAACCGAGCTACCGGGCAGACTCCCTTCTCCCTAGTCTATGGGGCAGAAGCAGTTATCCCCACGGAACTTATTTACGGGTCACCTCGAGTGCTTGCCTATGATGAAGTAGCGCAGGAACAGCACATGCGTGACGACGCCGTGCTTCTCGAGGAGAACCGTCTCCAGGCTGCTACACGTGCTGCACGCTATCAGCAAGCCCTGCGTCACTATCATAGCCGCAGGGTTCATGCCCGGTGTTTTGAGGAAGGCGACCTTGTCCTTAGGTGCGTTCAGTCCACCAAGGGTACAAACAAGCTGTCGCCGAAGTGGGAAGGCCCTTACCTGGTAGTACGAGTCACCACACCTGGCGCAGTCCGTCTGGAGACCGGAGATGGCATTCAATTGCAAAACTCATGGAATATTGAGCATCTCTGCAAGTTCTACCTGTAAGGCGCGGCTGTCGGGCCCTGCCCGGCAGCCACCCTTTTGTACAGGCCTTGCCTCAGCTGCATGTAACCCCTTGTACAAAGCCAGGCGCAGACCCTGAGCAATAGAGGAATAAATGAAGCGCTGGGGGCCCCCGACAAGTTGCATGCATGCATAAGCATTGCATGATTCATGTAGATAGGTTGCATGATCATGTAGATAGATTACATCTGGCATCATCTTCATTTGCATAAACTGCAGGCTCCTGCCGTGGACTTAGTCCTAGGAAGAGGATGCAAAGACAAGCCAGCACTGCAGTCTCCGGCAAGCCAAACAGATAAGTTCCATCTCTTATCCATACATGTTCCGTGAGTAGGACTTGTGCATATGAAAACCACGCCGCCTCAGAAACAAAGGAGCTCCCATCTACTGACACGAACGCTGCTTCGGTCAGGATGGTCGTAGTGGCCTTTGGCTGAAAGGGGTTGGTGGGGGGCTGGTCTCTCCCAATGGGTTCTGCGCCCGGTAGGCTCAGCCTCACGGCAGCGGTCCTATGGGGTGCTGGCAAGGTAGCTTACAGGGATCTACTTGTTTACATGAAAGTATGGAGGCATTTCACCTCTGCATGGAAATCGTACATGCACAAGTGCCCGGCAAAGTTTATCTTTTTCATTAATATGTTGATCAACAAGTACAAATCTCATGGAACATAAACATGGATACAAGAGATTACATTATTTGAACTAAAATTTGGCAAGTGCCTACAGATTTAAGATTGAAAAAAGATAAGTGCCCCGTAATGCCCTTTCTTGTCCCTCTCCTCCTAGGCACGACAGTAGAAGGTGAAGAGGGAAAAAGGAGTGCCTGGGCAGAAGCTTAGCCTGACCCTGTCGGGCTCCAGGAGAGGTTGCCCGACGGGGGAGGGAGGGCGTGGACGAAGATGACGATGGAGAACATGGCGGAGGTGACCCGTCGACCACCACCACCAAGGCCAGCAGAATACGGCAGGTCTAACATAGTTGCAGCCCGAGAGGAAGCCTGTCGGGGTCCAGCTGGAGGATTGCTGGAGGAGCCAGGGGGCACCGCCACCACCTCTGCACCCAACTTCCCGGCAAACCACCTTGCTGGGGAGAGAACACAGGTGCAGATGACGGTGCTGCCGCCTGATGAAGATGGTGCGGGCGACGTTCATTCGGAGTCGGAGTCGTCGCCCTCCCGGTCGCTGTCGTCATCATCGCCATCACTGTCCTCCTCGTCGCTTTCGCTCGAGGAGGAGCTTTCGTCATCGGTCGAGCTCTCCGTGCAGCACCCTAAGCAAGCTCCCGAGTGCCCAAAGACCTTGACAGAGAGAAGGCCGCTCTCCATTAATTTAAACTAGAGAACGTGCCCCTCCGACAAGCTATGGGCTCGAGCAAAGGTCTTCCAGCCGCGGCGGAGGTACATAACATGAGGAGCAGGGAAGTCAACATCCACCCACATGCCACCATTCCCATAGCCCCTCATGTGCAACCTCAGTGCACGCGGCTGTTCGAGCTCCATCACCCTTGCAAATGGAGTGGGGAGGCGGAGGTGGCCGCACGGAGGCTTATATAGCCTGATGATGAACTCCAAGGGTTGATCTCCGACGTGGCCTTCCATCAGGGGAGGCGCGTCCGGTACGGGCACAATTGAGGTGCTGCCCCAGCCTCCTCAGCCGCGCACACCGTGATGACCTTGGCCGCGGCCCCTTCCGCTTCCTCTCACAGCGTGTTCCGCTCCCACATCATCGAGAGGAGTGGGAGACGCTGTCGAGCAGAAGTTCTCATCACCACCACCGGAGTACCACCACGCCCTCGCCCCCTCACCATGGCAAGCAAGGGAAGCTTTGAGGAAAGGGAGAAGGAAGGTGTGTGAGCAGACACACTACTCCTACCCCCTTTTATAGGAGAACGAGGCAGGGGGCTGGCCTCTCATCCAGCAGGCGACCGCCTTGCTCCTCCAATGCGGTTACCCTCCACCTCCAATGGCTCGGGGAATCAGAGCCGCCCCTCTACACCACTCGGCGACGCCTGGCTTTCTGCCATGGTGCCCATTCCAGCGCCCTCCGCGTCCACCACCTACCCTGCGCAATGAATGCGATACACATGGCAGAGGTGCCACAGGGCAGGAGGCAAGTGGGACGGCAATTTCTTACCCCGTGATCGTGGGGCGTGGGCTGCCCGCAGATCATGGTTCAGTTTCTCCCCTAAACGTTTTGCACAAGGCGCGGGAAAACCGGAAACTAACCCAAGCTTAGGTTAATGAAGAAGCAAAGAAGATCTCAAGGGGCGGAGCCGCCCTTACATTTCTGCATGTGCACTGGTTAGGGCCTACCTCGACGACGCCCAGCGGCGCATTCGTGCCAGGCCTGGGGGCTCCTATCGGTGCAAAAGACCTGGGTCCATTGCACGGACTGTGCACAGGCCAGAGACAAGATTACAAGACCAAGATCAAACCAAACAAGGAGGATCAATTCCTTTGAAGGATCCAAGAGCAAGTCGAGAAGGCCAAGGTGAGCCAGAGGAACAAGGCATCGCTAAGGGAAGGACCTACCTTGCCGGGTAGGTGAGCCTGGCAGGGTTGGGTTTTGCCCCGGAAGCAAGCTCCCAGATCGTCCCGGCAGGCCTGCCGGGGCTGGCGAAGGCAAGCCACTCCACCGCTCCACCTCACAAGCAACGCAAGTCATTAATCAGAGTGGTGTCGAGCTCCAAGGTGACTAAGTGGCTGCTTTTTGCCACATGGCAGCCACTTTCTACAGCAAACACCTCCATATGACACCCGTCCTGAGACGTGTCAAGCGAGCAGGCGCGAAGCTGGTAAAACAGCCCGGCAGGGCCTGCCGGGCGAGCTGTGATGTGACACAAAGTGGCGCATTTAATGCACTCTGTCAGCCTACAGAGTTAGATATGATAGCACTGTTAGCTATCTAATCAGTATGCAAAGACTGATTTGCCACTGTGGTGACCCCTTAATCTATAAAAGGAGGCCCATGGCAATAGTAAAAGGGGTTGGACCCTCGTATATCCATATGTGCGTAGCCACTCTCACCCCAGAGCGACCTTGCCGGGCGAGTGTGCTATGTTCACCACCATTATCCACCATCAATCCACCAAAGCAGGAGTAGGGTTTTACGCCTCACGGCGGCCCGAACCTGGGTAAAGACTGCCCATGTGATCTCTGCCGTGCTGCGTGACGCTTCTCCGCTCTTTGTGCAACGTGCCCATCCCCCCACCGAACCAAAAGCGGCTCATGGCCCCATAGGTGGCCGTGGTTTCTGATGACATATATGCACTAGAGCATGTGCATGTAGTTCAAATTTGAATTATGCACATAAATGCATAGAAAACTCACTTAATTTATAAAAATGTCCAAGCGAACCCCGAAAATTCCCAAAAATTGACACAACACTCCTGTTGTTCTATGTTGACACGAGAAAAAATTTGAAAGTAAGAAGAGGCAACAAATATCTTTTCGTCCCCCAAGGTGACACGTTCCCTACCAAAACCATTAGGCTTGTTGTGAGAGAAGCTCTGGTCGAGAAGCTTATACCCAAACCTGCCCTAAATGGGACAATATTTTTACCACGGCATGTCGATGTCGTTCCATGATATCATGTCAAGTTTCATGAATTTCATATGAGTTTTCGATTTACTAGAATTTTAAAACCATGTATCTCAATGTTAGCGGCCGAGTGACAGTGTCAAGGTGTTTGACATTCATTCTCATTTCTTGCATGTGACCTAAGCTTGCATCCAAGGACACACATTTGATTTTCCAACCCGTTTTTATGGACTGGAGCATGTGCATGTAGTTCAATTTTGAATTATGCACATAAATGCCTAGAAAACTTAGTTAACATATAAAAATGTCCAAATGATCCCCTAAAAATTCCAAAATTTAACACGACACTCCTGTTGTTCTATGTTGACACCAGGAAAAAATTGAAAGCAAGAAGAGGCGACAAATATCATTTTTTCCACAAAGGTGACACATTTCCCTAACAGAACCATGAGGCTTCTTGTGAGAAGCTCTGGTTTGTGAGAAACTTATACCATAACCTGCACAAATGGGACAATATTTTTTACCCCAGCATGTCGATGCCATTCCATGATAGCATGCCAAGGTTCATGAATTTTAGACGGGTTTTGGATTTACTAGAATTACAAAAGCAAGTACCTCAACATTTACCGGAGAGCCACGGTGCCGTGGTGTTCGAAATTCATCCCCATTTCTTGCATGGGACATAAGCCTAAACCCATGGACACATATATGATTTTACAACCTATGTTGGTGCACTGGAGCATGTGCATGTAGTTTAATTTTGAATTGTGCACCTGAAATGGCTAGAAAACCAATTTAATGTATAAAATGTCCAAATGAACCCTGAATAATCCCATTTTTTTACGACACACATATAGTTGCATGCTCACTGTAGATAAAAGTTCTAGCAATTCAAACACTCTCCATTGCCGCTGTGACCCCATTATGTAATTCAAATCAAGATGAAAAATCAAGTAGATCGCACACAGTTTATTATCACCAACCGTGTGACATGCAGTACAAAATATCTTGGAGCACCGTCGGTGTATAGTATGCCTATGGCTTACGCGAGAAGGTGCGTCGGCTACAGTCCACAGCCGGCGTGTCAAGCACACTAGCTCGCTCCCCAAATATCATTTCACTGTTCAATCATCGCCGGTGAAAGATGGGGACGTGGACCCTCGTCGTGAGGGCAACTTCGGCATCCCACTCCGGCGAGAGCGCGGCCGCAGCCGCCATGCGCGTGCTAACAAGGTGCATGAGCGCGGCCGCAATCTGCGACCGGGCGGCCAAGGCAGCCCAAACGGCCACTGTTGCTTCTCAGGTGGCGGCAGCAACATCATCCTCGGGGATAGCAACTAGCGAGAGTGGCACAGTAGCTATCCGTTCCGTAGTGGCGGCCTTAGCCCTGATGGAGGCCGCCCACGACCATGTCGAGGCCGCCCACGCCCAGCTCGTGGCGGTCACCGCACAAATCGAATGAAGCTTCTCCGACAATGGTCGGCAACCCACGGCCGAAGAGTTGGCAATCACCGAGAGCGTTTGAGCAACCGTCCATTCCTCCACCGCATACCTTGCCACGACGGAGCCTGTCCAAGCCCAGATCGCGGCCGCCCATGCCCAGCTCATGGCGGCCTTTTCCAAAGAGATGGTGGACGCGGATGGCGAGATGCTTGCCGAGTATGGTGTGATGCATGCCATGGAGCCCCTTCCCCAGGAGACCGTCGGGTGTGAGCTGGACATGGAGGAGGTGGCGGAGATCGACGAGCACCAGCCGTAGTAGTACTCTTTGTTTTGTTTAATTAAGAGCGTCGGTCTTTAATTTGTTAGAGTAATGTTTAGGTCAGCTAGCTCCGTTTAATTGCTGAACTTGCTCGATTAAGAAGTGTGGGTGTGCTGTAGTCTCCTTTGTGTACCCAAATTATGCAATGACGTGGATGACCACTGTAACCAGGGAAATTCGAACCAAAATTTTTGACGTTCAAACTCATCACACACAGGTTAAGCTATCTGAATCATTTGTGATGTTCACATATCGTACACAGTTCTGAATAAGGGACCGTGTCTGATGACACTTTGCGCGCCATTTTTTTCACTGAACCGATTCAAAATTTTCGGCTTCCACGGAAATATCTACCTCCCCGCCCCCTCCCCCTTACCAAAAGCCACATTTCCCCTGTTTCTGCCTTCCTTTCCAAGTTGAAACCTTCACTCCGTGCTTGCAGCGCCGCCTCCTCGCCGGCGACCCTCCTTCACGCTGCTCGGCCTCGTCTATCTAGGCAGGTAATCCACACCCGACCCCCGACCCCCATCCTCCTCCTCCTTCCACATCCTACATGCCCCCATCGCCGGCGCGACACCTTCCACCCAAATCACCGACCCCTCCACCAAATAAGCGCCGCCCTAAGCCATGGTGCACGCAGTATAGGCAGGAGCTCAAGGACCATTTGGCAGCGGAGAAGCAAATCACGGCCGTACGCGTGGATGAGGTCGCGATGGCTGCCATTCGTGCCGACCCCTAGATCTTGGAGGAGCACCTTGCCATTTTTGCTAGCTACGCCAGTTAATCATGCTCGGTACCCGTTGCGTGTGCTGCTCCTGCCTTTCCTTAACAAATTATAATGAATTGTGCTATCTAATTTTACCATACAATCTGTTGCTCTAGTGTATATGTTCTATATGTCATGCAATGTGGTGCTCACTTATTAACTGTTTGGTTAATTAGTTGTCATCTTCAGTTAACTGTTTGGTTCAATTCTGCAAATGTGATGTTCAATTCTTCAGGCTGCAATTTTGTATTGTCTACCATGTGAGAAATAAATCGAATTTATCTTTACAAAATACATGAGAAACGAATACAATTGCTATATTTCCAAGTTGTCAAGCATGCTTGGTTTGGTTAACTGTCTGATCTTCTAGTATGTTATACATTTTGCAATGTGGTGCTCAGTTAACGTTTGGTTCATTTGTTGTGGTGTTTAGTTAACTGTTTGGTTCAATTCTGCAATGCGATGTTCAATAGTTGTGGGTGCATTCTGTTATTGTATACCATGTGAGAAGTAAATTGAATTTGGCTGTACTAAATACATGAGAAACAAATACAATTGCTATATTTCCAAGTTGTTAAGCATGCTTGGTTTGGTTAACTGTCTGATCTTCTATTAGGAGTATGTTATATTGTGCAATGTGGTGCGTAGTTAATGTTTGGTTCATTTGTTGTGGTGTTTAGTTAACTATTTGGTTCAATTCTGCAATGCTACGTTCAATTGTTGTGGGTGCATTCTGTTATTGTATACCATGTGAGAAATAAATTGAATTTGGCTATACTAAATACATGAGAAACAAATACAATTGCTATATTTCCAAGTTGTTAAGCATGTTTGGTTTGGTTAACTATCTGATCTTCTATTAGGAGTATGTTATATTGTGCAATGTGGTGCTCAGTTAATGTTTGGTTCATTTGTTGTGGTGTTTAGTTAACTGCTTGGTTCAATTCTGCAATGCGTTGTCCAATTGTCGTGGGTAGAATTTTGTATTGTTGTGCATGTGAAGAGTAAATCGAATTTGGCTGCACTTAATACATGAGAAACATATACAAGTGCTATATTTCCTAGTTCTTAATCATGCTTGGTTTGGATAAATGGGTTTTCCATGTGGCTTAAATTAATCTGATGAATCTGCAATGTGCTTATTTTTCATCAACATATTTTACTGATAGCATGCGAACCCTCACTTAACCTGATGACTAACTACCTTATATGTGTTGCAGGGAAACAATGGGAAGCACTGAGGTTTACAATCGAGGTTAGCACATGCATGGTCCTTTGTCTAATAGCACATTATTGTGCAATTGCAGGAACCATTCTAATATTTAGGTTTTTAATAATTTGGTCTTGCACATGTAGGTCCTGCTGTCAGAGGTTTTAACCCACTGTTTGACCCTTTTTGCATATGGGGAAATGAGTTGTCCATGAATATCAATCAAGTCAAGAAACTCAAAAAGATTTTTAGGATAAAGAAATTAGCGACAAAAAACAACAAGATCTTTGTCTGCACAATGAAGAAGACATCTATTCACTACAAGATGGTACTAACTATTATACCTTGCTTTTTCTATTCCTTTGCCCCATTACCAATATAGAGAAGATATTTATGCACATCCTTGTTTTTAGGCCTCTCCAAAGCAGTTCACTGATGATTACCTCTCAAACCACCTCTATGTTCAGGAGGCGAGGAAGGTTTTCATACAACACCCACGGTTCAATATTGAAGTGTTCCTGAAGAGGACGAAGGATGGGCGGTCAATCATCCACAGTCACTGGCCTAAAGTTGCAAAGACCTTCAAGATCAATGAAGGCTCAGTATTCGCCTTCCGCTTTAGCAGTTTTCTAGATGAGATGCATCTGTCTATGTACCGTCTATGATGCTAATTTTGAAAGGTTCTAGATGTTGCATGTGAAACTTGGTGCTGGTGTAGTTGTGTAATGGGGTAGCTGAGTGCTGAAGCTATATGATGTTGTACTCTGATGTATTTCAATTATGAAATCCTGCTTCCTTAATATGGAAATGAAATATATTGTGTGCTTAATATGAAATGTCAATTAGATTAATAAATGGATTATTAATAATAGGGCAATTAGCCTACTAATGGCCAATTAGCCTGCTAATTGGGTTTTTCTATTGCAAACGGTTATTGAGAAAACACCATGGGCGATGACCTCAGGCAACGCACACAGTTTCTAGGAATAAACCGTGTTCGATCAATGAACAATCACACACGACATCCTCTTGAAAACTGTTTGCGTAAGGCCACCTTGCGCAAATGTTTACCACATAAAAAGTGTGTGTGATGGACAGCCTTTGCCACACAGTTTCTTCTATGCACCGTGTGTGATACATTCAATAATGCAAACGATAAAATTGTTAATATCGTGTGCAATGGCAACGCTATCACAAACGATTTAATGGGGAAAATTGTGTGTGATGTACCTGCGAACGGAAACGTTTTCCTTGGAGCGACTGTGTGGGATGTATATACGAACGGAAACGTTTAGCGAGGACTGACTGTGTGGGATGTACTTACGACCGGAAACGATTTCGCATGTATAATTGTATTTTTTAGCACTACTGTACGTATAACCATATTTGATCGCTCGCCGGTCGCACACGACCTCATTTTGCCGAGCGTGTGTGCCAGGAGGGCATATCCCCGACGGTTTCTGGGTCATGTGGGAAGGACCCCCCTATCGCAGTCACTCACTAGGCAACGGTTCAGAACACCATCGCGGAAAGGGGTTGAAAACCGTTTGTATAGCACCTCACTGTACCAGTGGAAGGGAGTAAAATGTAAGCCATGCATGGTCCTCTATTCAATATTTAAAATGAACAGGAAACTGAAACATGAATATTATGTCTAGTACTACATACATGCGAATGTTGTGTTTAGGTCTCTCCATCGACCCCCCCCCCACCCCACCCCCACGCACACACACACATACTTCATGTATCGATTGATGTTCATTTCTTTGTTAATAGAGCTATTGGTATCCGACACACGCGTGCTCATTATTGCTCTTCACGTTTCGATCTCCATTTATGCCATTCCCGCCCTCACAGTCTCAACAAATGTATTTCTCACACACAACCTCATCATGCCCTCCATGACAAATGCTCCCTCTCTCTCTCTCAAGACACATGTGTTGCCTTTGTAAAACACCTTCACCATGCGCGCACACACAAAGTCTATTTAGGCCACTCTCTCAGTAACTATCTCCCTCTAGCCCTCACCACAGCTTCGCCGCGTAATATCTCGGTGTATCGTCTTTAACATTCGAGTGTATGCTAGGCCACACTCCCTTGTTCTCTCCCTCTATAAATGGCTCGATTGACCTCGCTTTTTTGCGTCGTCTCTCTCACACATAGACACTCACACTACACCTCTTGCATAGGCGGAGCTATGTAGATTGTCGGGGGTTAACCTCTCGACCTTAGATAAAATTGTGAAGCTCTGTTTAGGATTGTTTAGATTATATTTTTTGAACATTATATTTGTCCCCACCCTCCCAAACACCGATTGGTTGTGCACCCTCCCTGGGAGAATATCAGGTGCCCCCACACCTTAGATGCTATATGCTGATACGAGTTCCTTGGAGCTTGTAGATCTGAGATATAGCAGCTCACAGGATGTCTTAATATTTTTACAGGAAACCTTAATGAGTTTCAGAATTGCACACAATTTGTACAAAAAACTACTCAGATGCCCTTGGATCCCATATCCAACGACCTCGAAGCTCGTATCACCGTAGCATCTAAGATGAAGGGGGACTTCATATTCTCCTGTATGTAAGAATATCATGTGATACCACACCTTAGATGCTTTGGTGATACAAGCTCTTCGGAGCCGTTGGATCTGTGATCCAACAACTCCTTGGTGGTTCGAATGTTTTTTTTGCAGAAAAGCCCCCAAAGAGTTCGGCCACTGCTTACAAGCACAAAGACTGCTCAGATGCCATTGGATCTCAGATCGAACGACCTCAAAGCTCGTATCACCGTAGCATCCAAGCTGCGAGAGCACCTAATGTTTTCTCGCATGGGAGAATATGAGGTGTTCCCGCATCATAGATTCTATGGTGATACGAGTTCCCGGGAGATCTAACGGCTCACAGTAGGAGGTTTCAATGTTTTTGCAATATAGGCCTCAAAGAGTTTGGGAATTGCGCAGAAAGTACAAGTACTACGCATGTGGCATCTGATCACAGATCATATGACCTAGATGCTCGTATCACTGTAGCGGCTAATTAAGCTACGGGGAGCACCTAATATGAGCTACTGGGAGCCATTGGATCCAAGATGCAGCAGCACACACGAGGCTTGAATGTTTTATTTGCAAAAAAAAACCTTGGAGAGTTTGGAAATTGCGCATAATTACAAAGACTACTCCCAAGCCATTGGATCTCAGATCCAACGATGTAAAAACTCGTATCACCATAGCATCTAAGCTGCGGGGTGGATGTGATATTCTATGCCGCTGTCATTTTTATTCCTAAACTTGCAAAATATGTGTAACTGGTGCCATTACTTGTCTAACCCCGCAAAGTGTTTGTGAAAAAAACCATCCTACACTGAAATATCGGAACAACACACGGGGGTCCCACTTGTCATTGATCAAATTTGGACCTAAAACTAACAAATCTGAAAGACGAATTTCAAACTGGCAACCTAGACTACAAAGCGTAAGTCGATAGCCTGAAACAGCAACGGTTGTTGGCTTTGTCGCATAACTTGATTTTATACAGTATTACGTTGAGTAGAGTAGAGGGAGTGGCTCGTCAACACGTGCATGATCGTTGACTTACTTACTGGTGGGTCCCATGTCTGCGATCTCTCTCTCCTCTCCATCGTCTAACCTTTAGACGCACGGGCACACATGAAGAGCGGCGCGAGCTTGCCGTGGTGTTATTATCTCTACTCCTATAAAAGACTCAGTTGGTGATGATGGTGTGTCTGCCATCCGTCATTTCTGGCCATTAGATCTGCATCTAACGGCTGTGAGGTAAGTTGTGGCATTTTTGCAACAATAGCCCACTTCTCTGCTCCAATTTGTAGAAAACCTTTTATTATCTTATAAGCAACCACATCCCTCCCTCACCTCATCAAACTAGCCTGAGAAATATATTTTGAGTGAAAAGTAATATATTTTTAGTGGTATATATGTATATCAAAACAAGAGTGTTTTCTTTCAAGTTTGTGAACAAGTACTATTCTACTTTGGATCCGTTGCAATGCACGGGCACATTGCTAGTAACTAAAAAAATGCTTGGAAAATAGAAGAATCACCTAGAACAAGAGACGTTGTGGCTGGTCGAGACGGAGCTAACCACACCTATCCTCCGTGCCACGTTAGCATGATGAAGCTTTGTGGCTAGTGGGGTGTTTTCGACCGACTGACTGGGTCCCGAGGTCGAACCATAGGTAGTACGTCTGATACAAAATGTTTTTACACGCACATTTTTCCTCCCTGTCGAGACGTGGCACACCCTACCGCGCAGTTTCTAGGTCCTCCCGGGTGGTGCACGCATATTTTCTTCCTTGCCGAGACGTGGGATGCCCTACCGCGCGTTTTCTGGGTCCTCCTCGGTCATAGCGCCGAAGCAAGTAAATGAGTCATAAAATCACAAAAGCCCACCTTTCCCGCTGAGTATATCAGTGAAGCACGGTGGCTAGCTAGTTGGGCTAGTGTGACCGATTAGCTAGGCCACCACCACATTTGTTTTTTCACCCCTTTTTTCTCTCCTTGCCGGCAGGTAAATTTAAATATCCACCGCGGCGTTACTCTGGTCTTTGGTGCGGCAGGCGCGGCAGGATTTTTATTTTTTTGATTGACAGGAGTAGGGGCGACAGTAATTAGTCATGATGACTCCGCCTGTAAAACCCACTGCTCCCTGATGTGAAAAGTCGTCGACTGGTGTTTTCCCATGGTGAAAACCAAAAGATTCACCTCGCTCCTCGGCTGGCTCCCTCCGCCTTCCCGTAGATTGCATTGCCTTTCAGCCATTTTGCCCCCTTTTCTTCCTCTCCCCATTGCTTCTACCTGGTTCCATGGCGGCGCACCAGATCACGGAGTCTGAGCTGAGGCGCCTGACACAGGAACTCCTGGCCAAGGATGCGGAGCTCAGGGCCAAGGACGTGGAGCCCCGTGAGCTCAAGGAGGAGAGGAGTGCCATGCTCCTCCTTTATGTGCGGGAGTTCACGGAGCTTCAAAAGCGGCAGGTGTCCACCACAAAGATGCTCGAGGCATCGGCGGCATTGCTGCAGAAAACGGGAGATACGATAGGCGGTCAGGCGAGCCGGCTGGAGCGCGAGCGGGCCGATCGTGACAAGGTCCAGGATCGCCTCAACCACTTAGTGGACCATGTTGCCACACACGTGTTGCGGCTGCGCGATGCCTACCATCGTGCCAGAGCGACCATGCCGGCCGTCGGGCTAAACCCGTTCGACCACCCCGTCGAGTTCAACGAGCTGCGGCTTCCTGACCTGGTCTCCTTCTTCACCTATATCTCCGAGGAGCTGAGCCGTCTCCGCGTGATGGTGGGGGCGGAGCTGGACACGGAGGGGTTGTGGGCTGTCATCACCATTGCTGGGCGAATCCTCTCAGGGCTTCGTCACCGGAATCCATTCGTGCCATTGGACACCGTCTTTGACGAGCTGGCTCCCGTCGACCGGGAGCGGGCTCTGCGGGCGGTGGCACCCTGCATCACCAATGTTGTGCGCCTCAAGAAGCAGAGGGACTTCGGTGGTGTTTAGGCATCCTCTGCATGGGCATGTCCATGTCTCGATGCAACATGACTATTGGATCAAACTCAGACGGTGCAGATGAGTCACTGTAGCACAAAGCGTGTGGGTGTGTTTGGTTGCATTCTCATCTCAATATAGTTGTTCCCTCTTCGTGCATGCTCATCTCAGCACCCCTCTTCATGCATGCTCCTAGTGTATTTGTGTTAACCTAGTAGTGTGGACTCATGCACCCTTCATGCACTCTGCCAAACACCCTAAAGTGGGTCGAGAAGGGAACTTTTGCTCCCATCCCATGCACCCTTCATACACCCTGCCTAACATTGATTCGTGCTTCATATGGTTCATGTTCCATGGAGTACTGTAGCACCGTACTCTCCGCGCGCTGTAGACCTAGTTCTGTTTACATTGATTTCACCGTTCATTCTCGACCGAACAGTCAAAAAAGGGGTATGTTACATTACTGTTCATATAGTTGACATGCACACAACATCATTTGTTATCGTCATATCTTACTACACTAGCAACAAGATTATGTAGTACTGATGTATGAACCACTGCACATGCCTAGTAGTAGGAGTACTGTGTAAGTTCAAGTGGCTGTCGTGTTCGCACTCCTCCGTCGTAAGAGTGGACACGCTCTACCGTGAGGATCCTCTTCGACGATCGTCGGGAACCTAGCTACTCACTTTCGCTGATGTGTCAGACAGCCAGCATCAGGGTCCACTTGCCATGCACTAAATTACTCCATACTAGAGTGCACAACTGCACGGAAGACTGCCCCGGTCGAAGCGCCGCAGTAATGCCCAATGAGCCATCAAAACACAAAACCCCCACCTTTCCAGCAGTAAGTTGGACGGACGAAGCAACCATCATTTCACTCTTCTCCCTCAGCTTCCTCTCTTGAAGAAAACCCCAACTCGCTTCTCCCTCATCTTGTTCCTCATTTCTTCAAGAAAACTCTGACACGCTTTTGCCATTGTTCTTCTCTCCCAAAGAAGGAAAGGTGAGCGCATCAATGGAGTTGATTCTGGCCAAGGCCCGGTCTTGCAACCCTGAGACTAATCCTATAAATCCCTCTCTGTTCTTCTTTTGGTTTTGTGATTATGGTTTCTTTTCTTTTATTTCTGTTTGACAGTTTCTTGATGGACCCTGGAGCACCGGCCGAAGTGATGTCTATGGCTCTAGCCAAAACCCTCGAGGCTCAGGGTATGAAGAAGCGCAAGCACCCCGTCGAGACTATCACACACAAGCTCAAGGCCATCGCCCTATCCAAGCCCCCCTCTTCGGGATCCCTCATTAAGCAAGTCCAGGTAATATCGCTTCTTGACGATCTTTTTGGCGATCTTGATCGTGTTTTTTCATCTAACACGCAGTACTAGTACTAGTAGTACAACTTTCTGGGGGATATTGCATGTGATTTTTGTGTGCCAAATGACGGTTCTAAATTACTCTTTTGACCAAAACTTGCAAGAGGTTGACATACATATGATTATTGCACATAACACTGATTTCCTATAGATTACTTTCAACTACTTTATGAACATCAATGCTAGCTGTAGGAAATGCAAGATTTTAGCTCTCATGCCTTTGAAGAGAGTATATCAGCCTCAGTAACTTGTGTTATGGATATTGCAAGTAATCCCACTGCTCTCATGCCTTTGAAGAGAGCATATCAGCCTCAGTAACTTGTGTTATGGATATTGCAAGTAATCCCTCTGCTCTCATGCCTTTGAAGACATGTTCTAGTGTCTTTGTTCACTCATTTCTGTGCATATATGTAGTCTTATATGGAGTAAAATATCGAAAATCATCTTATATTTCTGAATGGAGGTAGTAATAAAATATTTGGTTTCTGTTTGAATTAGAACCAGGTCCGCGGTGGAGATGAAGTTCTCAAAGTGATGCCTTGTGAACTAGAAGACCTGAGGATGAGTTCTACTACTAAACTATCCAGCTGCTGTGTCCTTGTCACCACGTGTCGTGAACTAGTGTTTTCCTGTAGCATTGTTGTCAGGCGTGTTCTCGAGGGTGTACTTCACCACAACAATTTCCTAGCTGTTCCTTCGATTATGAAGGGTGTGGTTCTTGTAAAGCCTCCCAACAAATCTGATGCGGACTGTCTTCATCGTCATGTTTATGAGTGGAAAGAGCACTCTGTTAGGTTCTCCAAGGCTGACGAGCTGGCGATGGTGCCAGTAGACATCTCTCATGAAGTCCATGGCCTAGTTAGTTATGTGGGGTACATCCCGTAGGTCGGTGGCAAGAAATAGTCTGCAGAGTTTAATTAGTGCAACTTTGCTTGTCTGTAGTAAGTACTATTATTCAGCACTTGATTTGTGTGTGTGAACCCTGTATTGTTTAGTACTGCTGCTTTTGTTGTGTGGTGAGTCCTGAGAATAGTCTATGTTAATGTCTATCCACTCAATTCAGTCTGTATATTTTGAAGTATGCAGATCATCTTTTTTGTGAGGACGGTTTATCAATTATGGTTACACTCCAATATATGTATGCATTGCAGGGTTTATCGCACCCACTAGGACTTCCAGTCCCATGGATGTTCGGTCCATACGATTTGTCACGACCTTTGGACTGTCCTGCTTGTGGGAGTAAGCGAGGGCCCTGCATGCCACCCGTAATTGGACGATCAACCTTCTGTTTAGAACTTGAACATAGTGATTTCCTGGTAAGGATTCACTCGTGTCACATCAAGTAAATCATATTGATTTATTGTCATGTTTTCTTACTTTTGCTGTAATTTTACGATGTAGGTTTTGCCATGTCACATTCGTTACAGAATAAACCGTTTGGTTTACTCTATGATGGTTATTTTTGCAGGTTTCACTTCTTATGCCGTGTCAATAATGAAGGCACTGTCCATCACTTATATTACTGGACACAATTGGATCAGTCTATTGTCTGAGTACAATCTGAAGCCCTATGATGAACTGCAGTTTGGTTTAACAAACACGTCACAATTAGTCCTTATGGCCTTTAAAAGAAGTGAAGAAAAAGACTGGATCAAGGTCACGGAGCCTACTGAAGTTAGAAAGCTGAAGTATGAAATCATAGCAGACCAGAGATGATCGCTGCTGTCTCGCACACCGGTACCACCTTCAGCATCGGATCGAGCACCGGCACCTTCTTAGACGGCACTGGCTCTAGCACTGACAGCAGCAGCAGCTCAGTCTGATCCACCAGAGGATTGGGCACCGACCTCATCAGCAGATCAGGCTGATCTACCGAAGGATCGGGCACCGACACGGGCACCTGCTCCGACACCGGCACCAGCCCCACAAGGAGCACCATCTCCGGCAGCAGCAGCGGCACTACCAGTCTCACTGGCACGGGCACCAGCAACGGCTTCGGCACCTGCACCAACACTTGAAGTTGCACTTGCATCTGCTCCGGCCCGTGCAGCGGCAATGGAACCAGCAGTTGCACCGGCAACAGACTGGGCCGCAGTTCGCACTGCATATACCAAAGTCCTTACAAAAACCGACATCTCCACCTTCTTGGTAAGCATTGGCTGCCCGAGTGCTTCATTCTTTTTTCTTTCCATGTTGTTTCACACGATTCACTGTGTTGATCTAACTGTTTGTGTGTGTCTTCTTGTTTGCAAACAGAGAATTCCTAGAGCAACAAGGGAGTCATTCAATAATCCGGGCGACCGTGGCCAAGTTTCTCTTACCATGTGCAGCCTTGGTGTGAATGAACCTGCTCAATATATCATAAGTACAAAGGATGGTCGCATGATGATTGATGCTAAAGGATGGTCAAGGTTCAAAAATCTATCAAATCTTGCGGTAGGGGATGATGTCAAAATCGAACTTTCTCGGCAAGGAGAGCTGGTCCAAATCAACTTTGAAATTCTTCAGTAGCAACACGCAACTGCCGAACTGATCTATCCTCCGAGAGCTTTTGATGTAATAATATGGCATGGTGAAACAAGTGTCATGTGTGTATAAGTAGTATGGCAGTATTATTTATCACATAGGATATCATGAAAGAATTGCAACTCTGATTGCTGGTTAGGAACTGTCGTTCGATTTCATTCTAATAGCTGCCGTGCTTTATTTAATTTTCTGTATTCGCCTTGCGACAACATCTAAAACTGGCGCCGTACCGATCGCTTGCAGTATGAAATGCGCTAAGTTAGAACACATGGGCCCCCAAACATGCAGGCCCACCGGCCTGTGGCCCAAAGTCCAGAACCGTGAGCCTGTCTGAGTATTATATTCTCAGCTAAACCCCCATATTATGTTATATATATTCCCCTTGATTTTTCTTATGTATAAAGTTGTGATATAAAAGATTTTTATATTTCTTTACAGAGGGAGTATCTCTCTGTCAAAAATATATTTATGTGTAACTAGTTACTCCTGCCTTTCTAATTCCTTTCGCTGATATGTGGGGCATCCGACAACAGGGTCCACGTGCCATGCACCAAATTAGAGTGCACAACTGCACGGTAGGCTCACCCCGGTTGTAGCGCTGCAGTAATGCCCAATGAGCCGTCAAATCACAAAAATCCCCACCTTTCCAGCTTTAGCAGTAAGCTGGACGGACGAAGCAGCAATATTTCACTAGGCTTGAATCCCCTTCTCCCTCATCTGCTTGTTCAGAGAAAACCCCCTCTCGGCGATTGCGTAGGGTTTTCTCATGGAGAACCAGGTACGAATTCTTCATCCATCCCCAATAAATCCTAGTCCCTTGGTCGCGGATAATCCTAGGATGGCAGCCACCGCCATTGATGCATTTTTGTTCCTACTGAATCTAGTGTGTTTCATTTGTAGTGCCCAAAGTGCGAGGACCCTATAGGTTTCTGCGCCCTCGGCGAGACGCCACACTTGTTCCTTCTCATCCTAACACAGGATTTTAAAACGCGCACAGTATGTTCCTAGAATCCTCTTTTCTATCCGGGAGGGTGGGGGTTTTTGAACATGCTGTCGACTAATTTGGAAATTTGGATTGCTATATTTGGATAAAAGGTACTAGTACCATGGTCAACACTAACATGAAGGAGGAAATTATTTCTAGATTTGGATAGCGAATACATTGTGTTCCCATATTATTTTTCCTGCAGTGCATTCCTTGCTTTGCCAGAACACATGTACTAAAGATGGTCGGCCTTGCCATAACTGAATACACCAGTTTAATGGTCACATTGAAGACAAGCCATGGATATAAGTTCCGAGTTGTGTTCATGAACCAAGAAGATCGCTGCTTTTTTTATGGCCAAACTTGGATAAACTTTCTCAAGTGTTACGGACTGAAAGTTGGCGCACGAATGATGATGGAAATAGCAGAACCTGGTCTCATCTTCACTGTGATCTTCCACCCCGACGTCGTTCCAGTAGTTCATCCATGTTAGTTTTGTATCTAGTTCTTGCATGTTGCCTCGATTACTTCTTAATCCACCTATTCTGTCTAACGAATCACAATTTAACTTTAGAAGTTGCAACGATTTGTGATTCCCTTCTCTCACGAAGATGCTACTTCTAACTAATATTTCTTATAATTGGTGGCATGTGTAGGTTATTTCAAAGTTAAGCACGCTACTCGTTTGTTATTCTATAAGAACTCGACTGTTACTGATGGCACTGAAGTTGACTGGGACGACATCCACCAGTTCCTACACTTTATTGATCATCTTGAGGTCCTTGTGGGGCGTTTCAATGGTGGAAGGCCATGTGGGATATGTGTGCCACTGCTGCACACGTTGAACAGGTCCAATTGTGTCGAGAAACTTATGGTACGAGCTATTTTCTGTTATATATGTTGTTCATAAACTCTTGTTTATACACAGTTTTATAGCTGTGATCTTCTTGAAACAGAAACTGCCCAGTTCTATTGTTCCTATACAGATGCCTGACCATGGTCGGGTCAGACTTGCGCTTGGTCACAACATGATGTTTATGTCGACCTACTCCTTTTCCCTTGGAGGTGAAAATACACTTATTCATGGGTGGTCTCAAATAATGAAGGTCCGTCCATCTTGGAGAATAGGACAGAAGGTTATGCTCATGCTTTTCCATGGCTCTAAAGCGAATATCCTATTTATTGACCACATTGCGAGATGAAGCCGCTTTCAGAAGGTTGTGGATGTGCGGGGTGGCGCCTGGGCCTTGTCCTGGGGCTTGGTGGCCTCACCCTTGGTTAATTGTAGGCAAAGTAGCACTGTTCGAGGAGTGCTTTGTATGGTTGAACCTGTATAAGTACTCATACTGCTTTCAGCTATGGTTGTTAAGTGCCCCTGCTGGTTTCAGTTAAGGTTGTTAAGTACTCCTGCTGCTTTTACAGTCTGTCGCGTTTCTTTAGTCCTTTCTTCCTCCAGCCGCCAAAACCAAACCAGTGTCGGCGAGGCCGCCTGCTTCCGCCTCCCACGGCTGGCTGTGCCTCAGCACATGCATCGCTGCCCCAACGTCTCCTAAATCGTTAATGTTGACGTCCGAGGCCTCGCCATCGTCCTCCGCGCACTTTGGTGCGCTCGCCGCGGCGGCGCCCTCTCGCGTTGTCAACATGGTCAACAAACAACAGGAATCGGGAGAGGACTGTACGTGGAGAGGATGGCAGTAGGGGCGCACCATGTCCATGGCCGTACGCAAGCAAGTTCCTCATTTTTTGTTATATACTCCATTGTCAGCGTATAGAAAAATAAAATGCTTCCTCCTAGTGGTTTGCTGACATCTGGGAACCACGACATTGTCAGCGTATAGTCAATAGACAAGAGAACAACACAAGATCGGCTGACACCTAGGACGTAGCTGCTCGAGCAGTATTTTTTTGTTATTGTTGAGACGGAGCAGGGTTTCAACTGGGATGTGGCCCGTCTAGCCCAAGCTTCTATTTTACGTTCACCACATGACCAGCCCAGCTATTTTTTTCTTTGTGAAAATGATCCCAGTTTATTTTTTCTGAAGAATACCCAATCCAGGCCTACTTATTTTTCTACGCTCTGCTGGGCTGCAACTCTTTCAAGACGGCTGCAAATCTTGAAAGTAATATGAAATGGGCTATAAATATAAAAAATAGACGACAAATTGGCAATTACTTTCAAATTTTTGAATTTTTTCACATTTTCAGATTCCAATTTCACTGGGCTTTAACCTAATTTAAATATATCTTCAAAGTACTTTAAATCTGGTTCGACATTTCGGTATTAAAAATAGTTTGTACCCCACCGAAATATGCGAAATTTCGTTTAAATTTTTAACCCAGGCCCTGGCCAACAAAAAAACGGACTGCAATAAATTGCATAAGAACTTGCAATGAGCTGTAAATTATTAAAAAAAATAGGGAATGGTCTGACTTGTGGGCCTATTAAGTTGACGCGTATGCAAGATTTTTTTACTTATTATATAAGTCAACAAACAATTCTAGTAGACGTGACTGTTGGATGTCAATCCAACGGCCATCGTGCTTCTTCAATCTCTGATCTTCTTGCTCCAGCCGCCAAATCCAGCGCCGGCGGGACCGCCTGCTCCTGCCTCCCATGACCGGTTGTGCTGCTACGCAGGCCTCCCACCCCCTACTACTCCCACCGCTGGCCAGGCCATCCCTCTACTCACCCACATCCCTCCACAGTTGTGGCTTCGCCGCCTCCGAGTCATTCCCTTCCTGGGTCTCGCCGTCGTCCATCGCGTTGGTGTTCTCGGCACGGCGTGGTCAATGTTGTCAACAAACGACAACATCAGAAGAGGGATGTACATGGAGAGGCTGACAGTTGAGACCCACATGGTCCATGGCTGCACGCAAGCAAGTACCTCCTTATTACGCCAAAAAGAATGAATCCTCCCAATGACAGCTGGGACCCACCAGCTATATCTTGGCACGGAAGGAAGTGCCTCCTTATTAAGCGAAAAATAATGAGTGCTCCCCATGATAGCTGGGGCCCACCGGATTTGGAGGCTGACTTGTGGCCCTACTAAGTTGACGCATACACAGGGTTTTGTCAACTTAGTCAACAAACGATTCTATCACTAGTGACCGTTGGATTGTTAACATCCAACGGTCGTCCTGCTTCTTCAACCTCTGATTTTCTTGCTCCAGCCGTCCAAACCACCGCGTGCTCCTGCCTCCCGTGGCCAGCTGTGATGCCGCGCAGGCCTCACCGCCCCCTGCTACTCCCACCGCTGGCCAGGCCATCCCTCTACTCACCCACACCCCCTGTTATTCTGCGGTGACGACAGACTCACACCGCAGCCAAACCAGTCAACCCTCGTACTACCCTCCGCGTGTTCCCAGGCTCCGCGTCATTCCCTGCCTCACTGTCGTCCACAGTCTGGTGCTATCCACGCGGCGTGGTCAACGTGGTCAACGAACGACAGCCATCAGAAGAGGACTATACGCGGTGAGGCTGACAGATGGACCCACCAGCTACATCTTCGCACGCAAGGAAGTGCCTCCTTATTACGCGCAAAAAAAGGAATCCTCCCCTTGTCAGCTCAGACCCACCATCAATATCTTCACACGCAAGGACGTGCCTCCTTATCCTCCGTGACAGCCGGGACCCACCCGGTTGAAGCGTACGTAGCGTTGTCATTCTGGTCGCAAACATGTACGTACATACTGGTCCATCGGTCTTTTTGCCATGATGAACCATGGCCCAGTAAGGAGCGGTAGCTGTTCATGCAGTCCCGTCTATATCGTGTACATGTACGTACATCCACGCTGCAAGAAAGTAAATACGGCTACGTACATACATACGGGCGGGGTCTCGAATGCATACTGCGATGGCGTCCTGTTCATCGACAGCCAACCGACTAGGTCGGAATGGAGAAACAGCATCATGTTCATTGAGAGGCAACAGACTGGGTCGGAATGCATCGTATTCTTTGGGAGCCAACCGGTTTGGACGGAACAGCCGAAACGGGGTATGGCGTACCGCAAAACGGAGGAAACGGACTTGTGTTCGAGCTCCTACGGTCGAAACGGGGTCCTATTGATCGGGAGGGGTGTGGCGTACCACAAAACAGAGGAAACGGACTTGTGTTGGAGTGCCTACGGTCGAAACGGGGTCCTGTTCATCGGGAGGGGTGTGGCGTACCGCAAAACGGGACTCCACGGGCTACTGTTCATCCACCGTCGACTTCCTCCAACCTCCACCTGCTACTGTTCATCCACCGTCGACTTCCTCTTCCCTCCACCAGCTACTGTTCATCCACGGGGTCCTGTTCATCCAGCCTCCACCGGCTACTGTTCAACCAGCCCTCCACAGGGTCCTATTCATCTAGCCTCCACTGGCTCCTGTTCAACCAGCCCTCCACGGGGTCCTGTTCAACCAGCCCTCCACAGGGTCCTGTTCATCTAGCCTCCACCGGCTCCTGTTCCACCAGCCCTCCACGGGGTCCTGTTCAACCAGCCCTCCACGGGGTTCCTCCACCGGCTACTGTTCATCCACCCCCACCTCCTTGATCGGGGTCCTGTTCATCCAGCGGCAATGACCTCTACTACCGCAGGATCCTGTTCATCCAACCCCCACTGGGAACTGTTCATCCAACCCCCACCGGGGACTGTTCATCAAGAGGCAGCTTCGATCGGCTTCAGTTAGCAGCAGTAGCGAAGGAATCGCTCAGGTTCAGTTAACAGCCAGGGATCGATCGCTCGGGTTCAGTAACGTAGCTAGTGCAATCGCTTGGGTTCAGTAAGAGAACGCCTCGCTCGGGTTCAGTTAGAGCCCAATGCTCGCACCCACGCGTGTACGTGTACGAGAGAAACGCGCAATCCCTCCGTGCATCGCTCGGCCCCGACCACCCACCGTAACCGGGAACTCCCCGAAATTTTCCTCACCCTCACTTCTACCATGATTTTTTCTGTCATGGATGACCCAAAGAATGTCATGCAGGTGCGTCCCTGGCCCGCCCAGGACGAAAAGCCCATTTTCGGTCATGATTTTTTGTCATAGAAGTAGGAGCCCACCACATCTATGATGATACGTGCTTTTGTCACAATTATCGTCATAGAAGTGTCATAAGCATGACAGAAAAAAATTTGTTCGGCCCAAAATGTCATGGATGTGTCTTTTTTTGTAGTGAATGCTTGATACAAAAACTGCATTGCTAATGATGTAGTCATGATGTGTCATTAATGAAAGAATATTCAGCTTTAGTTCTCCATGAGCCATTGGTCGGAAAACATGAGGTCTCTAAGTAGTTGTTCGGGCTCATCGGTCGCGAACTATTTGTTTCAAACCTTGTCGGTTAGGACATATCTGCATATTCTGGCCTCGTCGGTCGCGGAAGAGAATAAGTCGGCTGAGCTTGAATAATAAACTGTCATTTGATTTGAATAATGGGTGTATAAATTGTGAACAATGGCATCTTATTTATTCCAATGTAGATGGCCATGTCCTTACTAACACGTGCTCAACTCACAATGCAGTTAACTCTTACACATCATGTTGAATCTGTCTTACAAAGTCTCATTCGCCAGAGGATCCGATAACCCGTTAATAGCCCGGACCAATGGGGATTTTCCACGTGTAAAATTCTCATTCGCCAGAGGATCCACATGTCAGCTCATCGTTGGGACAGATGTCATCCCTACAATGGATGGAAGACGCCTATGATATGTCGACACATGGCACAGCCAAACAGTGGCCCATTTAAGATAAAAAGGCTGGCCCAGCTAAAGGCCCACCATATTTTTTCAGACACTAGTGGGTGAGCCCGTTAACAGCTTGCCATGTTTTGGGTCAAATTACGGCCCATATTAGATCTGGTTCGTTCACAGCCTGTCATGTTTTCGGCTAAATTACGGCCCTTATCAGATCAGGCCCGTTAACAGGCCACTGTTCTTTTGGGCCCATTATAAGTCGGGTTTGTATTTCAGCCTGTTAAATGACTGTTTACTAGTTCGGCCCGATAATCGTTTTGGCCTGTTAGCGGCCCTTGGTGCATCTGGGCCGTTTTCGGCCCGGTTTCACTTTAGGCCATTTAACAGCCCGTGCTGAAACTGGGCTATTTCTTGTCCGAATAGGCCTCTTAACGGTCCGTAGTCTTCGTGGATAAATTTCAGCCCAACGTGCCTATCGGCCTGTTATTGGCCCGTGTAACAGTTGGGCCTAATTACAACCCGTGTTAAATCCGTCCTGCTTACAGCCCATCTGTTAATGGCCTGTGACATAGTTGGGCCGACGCCCCGCGTTGATACCAGCCTACTTAAAGCCCATAATTTTATTGGGCGAAACAGGGCCCGAGATACATTTTGACCTGTTAATGGCTCGTTTGCTATTTGGGCCAAACATGGGCCTATGACAGTTTCGGCCTGTGTTGGCCCGTGAATTTTTGGCTCAATGCCAGCCCAATCTAGTTTTTAGCCTGTTAAAAGCCCATGGTATTTTCTGGTCCAGCTTGCCCGAACTTTACTCGGCCTGTTAAAGGCAGAAAACTACTATACGTTTAGACCTGCTAATTGCCCAAGATGATTATAGGCCCACGTTTCGGCCCATATATAGCAGGTTACGGGCCGGCCTGAAGACCGACAACATTGAGATCCGTTGAAGCTTCAGGCCTAAATTACAGCATACCGACTAAGAATAAACCTAGACTATACAATAAAGAAATTACGACATATTACATCCAGTGGGCATCAAAGTTCGCCACCGGTGATAATAAAGCGCAATGAGACCACAGATTACATACACTTTGTTGGCGTGGAAGTGATACGTCTCCAACGTATCTATAAATTTTGATTGTTCCATGCTATTATATAATCTGTTTTGGATGTTTTATATGCATTAATATGCTATTTTATATTATTTTTGGGACTAACTTATTAACCTAGTGCCAGTTTCTATTTTTTTCCTTGTTTTTGACTTTTATAGAAAAGGAATACCAAACGGAGTCCAAACGGAATAAAACTTTACAGTGATTTTTCTTGGACCAGAAGAAACCCACGAGACTTGGGGAGGAGGCCAGAAGACCCACGAGGGGGCCACAAGCCCTGGGGGCTGGGGCACGGCCAGGGGGCTTGTGGGGCCCCCGTAGCTCTCGTAACCCTAACTCCGCTTCTATAAATACCCAAATATTTCCCCTACACTAGGGGGCACACCAAAAATACTTTTCCGCCACTGCAAGCTTCTGTTCACGTGAGATCCCATCTTGGGACCTTTTCCGGCACTCCGCCGGAGGGGGATTCGATCACGGAAGGCCTCTACACCAACCTTGCTGCCCTTCCGATGATGTGTGAGTAGTTCACCATAGACCTATGGGTCCATAGCGAGTAGCTAGATGGCTTCTTCTCTCTCTTTGATCTTCAGTAGAATGTTCTCCTCAATGTTCTTAAAGATCTCTTCGATGTAATCTTCTTTTGCGATGTGTTTGTTGAGATCTGATGAATTGTGGATTTATGGTCAGATTATCTATGAATATTATTTGAGTCTTCTCTGAACTCTTTTATGCATGATTGATATAGCTTTGTATTTCTCTCGGATCGATCGATTTGGTTTGGCCAACTAGATTGGTTTTTCTTGCAATGGGAGAGGTGCTTTGTGATGGGTTCAATCTTGCGGTGTCCTCACCCAGTGACAGAAGGGGTAGCGAGGCACGTATTGTATTGTTGCCATTAAGGATAAAAAGATGGGGTTTATATCATATTGCTTGAGTTTATCCCTCTACATCATGTCATCTTGCTTAAGGCGTTGCTATGTTCTTATGTACTTAATACTCTAGATGCAGGCAGGAGTCGGTCGATGTGTGGAGTAATAGTAGTAGATGCAGAATCATTTCGGTCTACTTGTCACGGACGTGATGCCTATATTCATGTTCACTGCCTTAGATGTCTTCATACTATGCGCTTTTCTATCAATTGCGCAACAGTAATTTGTTTACCCACCGTGTATTTTCTTCTAGAGAGAAGCCTCTAGTGAAACCTATGGTCCCCGGGTCTATTTTCCATCATATATTTTCAGAGCTATAAACCAAAAAACCCCAAAATACCTTGCTACAATTTATTTATATTTACTTTATTTGATACCTATCTCTATTAGATCTCACTCTTATTCATGAGCGTGAAGGGATTGACAACCCGTTTTCGTGTTGTGTGGAAGTGTTTGTTAGTTTGTGCTGGTGCATATATTGGAGACTTTCTTGTGCCTCCTACTAGATTGATACCTAGGTTCTTAACTGAGGGAAATACTTATCTCTACTTTGCTGCATCACCCTTTCCTCTTCAAGGGAAAAATCAACGCAAGCTCAAGAAGTAGCAGGAAGCACGATCACCTATGGGGCAAGGCTGCCCCTTTGTGGTTCGGCAGGAGGATGGTCACATTGCACAAAGAGCTGAAACAGCAGGGCAGCATGGTGATGGACAACTCTCTTTTACCCAGGTTGGGGCCACTTTGTAGGGTAAAACCCTACTCCTGCTATGGTGGATTGATCTGGGGGAACACGAAGACTCGTAGCGCTCAAGCCCGGCAAGTGTGCCTCGGGGAGAGCAACTACGTGCGTACAAGCATTGATGGATCAAGGTTTTGAACCCTTTGCTAAGTTGCCTCGGGCCTCCTTTTATAGCTTAAGGGGCGACCACAGTGGCAAATCAGTCATTTTGGTGTGATTAGATAGCTAACAGTGTCAGCATACCTAACTTCGGCAGTTAGGACAAAGTGCATTAAATTCACTGCTAGGTCTTGTGCTGAGATTGAAGCCCGGCAAGCCTGCCGCGCCGCTTATCCATCTTCTTCTTATTAGCATGACACGCAATCTGGACGGCTGTCAATAAAGTTAATCTCCTATCTAGCAGGTTGCCACGTGCTTGACAGGATCCACCTAGCCACTTGAGAGCTCGACACCGCATCGATTAGCGATTGGCGTACGATGAGGTGGAGCGGTGGCATCTTGGCGGAGGTTTGCTGGCATGGAGCCTCCCGGGCTCTTGTCTTGTGGCCTTGGAGGCCCTGGGGATCTTGTCGGCGTGGCATGGCCTTGTCTACAAGCGCGACCATCGACCCCGCCGGGCTCGCCGGCCCGGCAAGGGAGGCCCTCTTGAAAGCTTCTCTGGTTGGTCTAGTTTTGTTATTGCACTCCTTGATCTCACGAAGAGCAGATTCTCTGGCTCATCTTATATCAAGCATTGATACCAGATGTATGCCTTGTCGTACGCCGGTGCATAAGTCAGGGCAGTGAACGCATATGTTTGTTGCACCGACAGGAGCCCCCGGGCCTGGCCCACACGTACATCCAAGGCGTCGTTAGGGTAGGCCCCACAAATGCACATGTGTACACGTTGGCCTTGCTGGGGCTGGTATGGTTCATTTTGAGATCTTCTTTGCTTCTTCATTAACCTGGGCTTGATCTTGCTCCCAAATTTCCCATGGCATCTTCAACATTCCAAACGGTACACTTCGTTCGCGTCGTAAACCAGGGGTGTACATGTCCACGGGAGTCCATTAGGGGGTAACTGCCATTTCATCTTTACCTCACTCACTACGCCTGCTGTTTCCGACACGCGCGCCGCATGCACTACGTGGGGTTGGTGGTGGATGTGCAGGGCGCGGGAACTTGTGCCTTTGGCAGAATATGCAGCGCCGTGGATTGGCGTAGTGGGGCAGCCGATGAATCAGGGCGCCATCAGTGATGCAGAGGGTCGGATTGGAGGAATGGGGCGGTTGCTCCATGGTAGTGGAGAGACAGCCTTCCCCTCCATCCCACTATAAAAGAAGACAAGAGGGGGTGGCGATGCTCATCCACTGTCTCCTCCTCCTCCTTCCCTGACTTTGCTTCCACCATGGCAAGGGGAAGGGGCTGAGCTCGGGCTCCGACGGTGGCGACTAGAGCTTCTTCTCGGCACCCTGCTCCTGCCTCCATTACCGCTACAGGGGCAAGATCTAGTGCACAAGGTGAAGTTGCGAAGCGTGGTCGAGGTCGATGCGGCGCCCGTGGTCGGGGCGGACGGGGCATCGTGCCCGCCATCCCTCCTCCAGCCGCCCCCACTCCAGCAGAAGGCCATGTAGGGGATACAACACTGGAGTTCATCGTCAAGTTGCGCGGTCCTCCATGCAGTCGCCTGTGGCTCCCCGGCCCCTTTGCCAGCGTGATGGAGACCGACCAGCCGCCCCGGCTGGGGTTCCGCATGCAGCTGCTGAAATGCCGCTGTGTGGGCGAACGTCGAGTTCCCCGCGTCGCGCGTCATGCTCCTCAGGCGTGGCTGGAAAACCTTTGCACATGCCCATTATCTGGCGGAAGGGCATGTCCTCCGCTTCAAGTTGGTGGAGGCTGATCTGCTCTCCATCAAGGTCTTCGGGTGTTCAGGTGCTCGCTTAGGGTGCTGCGCAGAGAGCTCAAGCGATGATGAAAGCTCCTCTTCAAGCGACAGCGGCGAAGAGGACACTAACTGTGAAGACGGCAATGGCGAGCCCCGGGTCGTCAAGCACGAAGACGATGACTCAGACTCCAGCTAAGCACCGGATGCACCATCACCGTCAGCTAGGCGCTGGCGGCACCATCATCTGCAGCTGGACCCCGACAGAGCGATTTGCCAGGGGTGCTTGGCCTGGTCGTCATCGCCACCTCCAGCTGGACCCCGACAGGCTTCCTCGTGGACTCCAGCTTCGTCTTCCCTGCCGGTGTCCCTGCCGAGCCACGTCCCTCTGTTCCTGGCGGGGTGACCAGGGCATCGCCTAGCCACTCTCTCTGTCCCTGGCCACTTCTTCCTTGCCGGGGAGGCGCCCTCCCAATCTTGTCAGGCTGCATCCCGCTGGTCCTGACGGGGTTCGGCTGGGCTTCTGCCCAGGCGCTCCTTTTGCCCTCTTTCCTTCTCAATGTAACTCCTAGGAGGAGAGGGAGAAGAAAGGCATTACGGGAGACTTATCTTTTCTTATATCAAAAAGTGTAGGCACTTGCCAAATTTTAATCAAATTAATGTAATCCTTCGTCCATGTTAGTACTTGTATGATAAGTACTTGTTTGTTCATGTAAATTTGGAAAAAGAGCTTGCCGGATGTTTGTGTATGTATAAAACATACTGAAGGATGAACCTTGAATACTCCTTAGTAAACAAAAATTTCTGGCAAGGCATCTTTGCCGGCCTTCGACGCTGCTGCCACTATAACCACGTTTAATGAGCTCAAAAACGGGTTAGTTAGCGCGAATGAAGGCCAAACCCCTACCAACCCCCCCCCCCACACACACATATGTAGCTACAACTAAACTTGTCGAGTGGACTCGAGTCAAGGATAGGAGCACAAATGGCAGAAGTGGCGAAAGCCTCTTTACGTGCAAGCCTCTCATACTTAAGTATAACATGGAATGGAGGGGTATCATGAAGTGTACTTATCTATCTTTGCTATTCTTCTTATCGTCTCCGATAAGGAGAAGCTGTCGGGGATCAGTGCATGGGCTTATATTCATTCTTCTTCCCGAGAGACTATTTGTGATGAAATCCTTCTATTGACATCAAAGTAAAAGGAGGGAAGAGGATAACACATGGCCCTTTGCTGCATGTTAGTCACTTTATTCAAGAACTATTGTAATCACAATAGGATCATATTTAAGCAAATAGGAAATCATACATGCAAGTTTTTATGAAAGCGCTTCATTTTATTCACTATGCACAGGGTCTACGCCTGGCTTTGTACAAAGGGTTACAAGTCCCGAGGACTATGCTTGTACAAAACAGGTTGCCGCGACAGACCCCGGCAACCGCGCCTTACAGGTAGAACTTATGAAGATGCTCAATATTCCATGAGTTTTGCATTGGGATGCCATCTTTGGTCTCCAGACGGACTGTGCCAGGTCTGGTGACACGTACTACCCGGTAAGGGCCTTCCCACTTCGGTGTCAACTTGTTTGCACCCTTGGCGGACTAAACACGCCTAAGGACAAAGTCGCCTTCCTCAAGGCTCTGGGCGTGAACCTTGCAGCTGTGATAGCGGCGCAGGGCTTGCTGGTATCACTGCAAAAAAAAAGACACATCCGTGACATTTTTGGGCCGAATGAAAAAAAAATATGTCATGCTTATGACACTTCTATGACGATAATTGTGAGAAAACCACGTATCATCATAGATGTGGTAGGCTCCTACTTCTATGACAAAAAATCATGACAGAAAATGGGGTTTTCATCCTGGGCGGGCCGGGGACGCACCTGCATGACATTCTTTGGGCCGTCCATGACGGAAAAAATCGTGGTAGAAGCGAGGGCGAGGAAAATTTCGGGGAGTTCCCGGTTACGATGGGTGGTCGGGGCCGAGCGATGCACGGAGGTTTGCGCGTTTCTCTTGTACACGTACGCGCGTGTCTGCAAGGCATTGGGCTCTAACTGAAACCGAGCGAGGCATTCGCTTACAGAACATGAGCGATTGCACTAGCTACGTTACTGAACCCGAGCGATCGACTTGGCTGTTAACTGAACCCGAGCGATTCCTTCGCTACTACTGCTAACTGAAGCCGATCGAACCTGCTGCCTCTTGATGAACAATGACCGTTGTTGGGGGTTGGATGAACAGTTCCCAGTGGGGGTTGGATGAACAGGACCCCGTGGTAGTAGAGGCCATTGCCACTGGATGAACAGGACCCCGATCGAGGAGGCCGCCGCACCCGAGCCGGTTGGGGGTGGATGAACAGAACCCCGTGGAGGGCTGGTTGAACAGTAGCTGGTGGAGGCTGGATGAACAGGACCCTATGGAGGGCTGGTTGAACAGTAGCCGATGGAGGCCGGATGAACAATAGCCCGTGGTTGAACCGTAGCTGGTGGAGGCAGGGAGGAAGACGTGGTGGATGAACAGTAACAGGTGGAGGCTGGAGGAAGTCGACGGTGGATGAACAGTAGCCCGTGGAGGCTAGAGCGAGGCAGTAGACGGTGGATGAACAGTAGCCCGTGGAGTCCCGTTTTGCGGTACGCCAAACCCCTTCTGATGAACAGGACCCCGTATCGACCGTAGGCGCTCCAACACAAGTCCGTTTCCTCCGTTTTGTGGTACGACACACCCCTCCCGATCAATAGCACCCCGTTTCGATCATAGGAGCTCGAACACAAGTCCGTTTCCTATGTTCTGCGGTACGCCACACCCCTCCCGATCAACAGGACCCCGTTTCAACCATACACGGTCGAACAGAAGTCCATTTCCTCCGTTTTTCGGTATGACAGACCTTGTTTCGGCTGTTCCATCCAAGCCGATTGGCTCCCGATGAACACGATGCATTCCGTTGCCTCCTGATGAACACGGCGATGTTTCCTCCGTTCCGACCCAGCCGGTTGGCTGCCGATGAACAGGACGCCATCGCTCTACGCGTTAGAGACCCCGCCCGTATGTACGTATGTAGCCGTATTTACTTTCTTGCAGCGTGGCTGTACATATGTGTACACGATATATATAGACGGGACTGCGTGACATGCTACGTCCGCGCCTCTACTATGACACGTGCCGCTCCTTACTCGGCCACGGTTCATCATTGCAGAGAGACAGATCGACCAGTATGTACATACACAGTCGTGACCAGACAGACAACGCTACATACGCTTCGACCGGATGGGTCCCAGCTGTCAGGGAGGATAAGGAGGCACTTCCTTGCATGTGAAGATATAGCTGGTGGGTCCCAGCTGTCAGGGGGAAGAATCATTTTTTTGCCCGTAATATGGACGCACTTCCTTGCGTGCGAAGATGTAGCTGGTGGGTCCCAGCTGTCAGGGGGCAAACATTTTTTTCGCAAAATACAGAGGCCCTTCCGGTGGGTCCCCGCTATCAGGTGGAGGAATCATTATTTTGCGCGTAATAAGGAGGCACTTCCTTGCTGCGGCCGTGGACCCAGCTGTTAGCCTCTCCACGTACAGTCCTCTTCCGATGGAAGTCGTTCCTTGACCACCTTGACCACACCGCGCCGAGAGCACCAAGGCACTGGACGACGGCGAGGCCTAGGAAGGGAATGACCCAGAGCCGGGGAAGACTAGGCAGTTGTTTCCCATGCGGAGGGGAGTACGAGGGTTTACTGGTTCGTCTGCAGTGTGAGGCTGCCGTCACCGGAGAATAACAAGAGGTCTGGGTGAGTACAGTGATGGCCAGGCCAGTGATGGGAGTAGGGTGGGGCGGTGAGGCCTGTGTAGCAGCATAGCCGGCCACGGGAGGCAGGAGCAGGCAGCACGGCCGGCGCTGGTTTGGGCGGCTGGAGCAAGAAGACCAGAGGTTGAAGAAGCACGACGACCATTGGATGGACATCATACGGTCACCGCAGCTAGAATCATTTATATTGACTAAGCTGACAAAGCCCTACATCCACGTCAACTTAGTAGGCCCACAAGTTAGCCTCCAATTATGGTGGGACCCACCTAGCAGTGGGGGTATTCATTTTTTTTGTGCGTAATAGCTAGTGGATCCGAGCTGTCAGCGGGGCGAATGTTTTTTCGCGAAATACACAGGCCCTTCCGATTGGTCCCAGCTATCAGGAGGAGGAATCATTATTTTGCACGTAATAAGGAGGCACTTCCTACTCACAAAAAAAGGAGGCACTTCCTTGCGTGCGGCCGTGGACCCAACTGTCAACCTCTCCACGTACAGTCCTCTTCCGATGGATGTCGTTCGTTGACCATGCCGTGCTGAGAGCACCAAGGCGGTGGACGACGGCGAGGCCAAGTAAGGGAACGACCCGGAGCCGAGGAAGACTCGGTAGTTGTTTCCCAAGCGGAGTGGGTACGAGGGTATACTGGTTCGGCTGCAGTGCGAGGCTGCCATCGGCGGAGAATAACAGGAGGTGTGGGTGAGTAGAGGGATAGCCAGGCCAGGGATGAGAGTATGGTGGGGCCGTGAGGCCTGCCCGGTAGCACAACCAGCCACGGGAGGTGGGAGCAGGTGGTTCCACCGGCGCTGGTTTGGGCGGCTGGAGCAGGAAGATCAGAGACTGAAGAAGCACGATTGCCGTTAGATTGACATCTAACGGTCTGACGCTAGTAGAGTTGATTGTTGACTAAGTTTCTTTTTTGAGAAACCTTGTGTACGCATGAAATTAGTAGGCCCACAAGTCAGCCTCCAAATCTGTGGCAGAAAACATAGAGCCCATTTGCTATTTTTTAATAATTTGCAGCCCATTTGCTAATTCTTAAGGAATTTATTACAGCCCATTTTCTGCGCAGGACCACGGTCAAAAAGTTCAACCTAATTTTGCATATTTCGGTGGAGTCCAAACTATTTTAATCTAGAAATGATAAACATTTATTTTTTAAGAACTTATTGATTTGCCAAATAAAATATTGTTTTATTTTTGTAAGCTAATAAGACGTGGGACAGTTGAGTTGGTTTTAGGGAAAACCAGTGGTAAAAAAATTAGCGCTAGGAGGGAAAAAAACAACAAAAAATAAGGATGTAAAGAAGAAAAGGGAACTTTATGTATTTTCAATATAATAATATGTGTATATGAACTAGTAAAACTATAGGTAGAGATTAGAAAACGGAAGTAGGACATGGCGTTTCAAGAGGAAAATAAAATTGGGCTGTGTGTTTTCTTCAGTAAAAAAACTGCGCGGATGTTCTAAGAGAAAATATAACTAAGGCTGGCGGGCCAGAGGCCAGTTGATACCTGCTGGATCTTTGTGCCCCATTGTCGTCATGGGCTGGGCCTGTTAAAAACAAAACCAAGCCTGGGCAGTCTACAACACAGTTGAAACTTGCTCGACCTGAAAAAACTATATACCTGCTAGATCCCAGTTATTAGTCTGTACTTGCAGAATTCTCTCGTTTATTGACTATGTTGAAAACTTCATGGGTTTCACCATCTCAGGCATCAGCATTATTTTTCCATCGTGATAATAAGTGCATGCACTTGCTTGCGTACGGCCATGGACCTGCTGGTTTCGTACGGTTAGGCTCCATATGGACAACCATCTTGTGGTTCCATGGACGAATTTCATGCAAATCGGATGGTTTTCAGTGAAAGCGGACTAAATTCATTGCATTTTACATATTTCTTTTTATTATGGAATATTTTACATATTTCAACTAATAATAACCGACTAGGCCTTTTTTTAGTCCATGGGAGGCGCTTCACGATCGAGGTCGCGACACTTAATTTTTCTGAAAGGCCCAAATCCATCGCTCCTCTCTTTTAACAATTTGCAGCTGGGCTTGCCATGCCACAGCCCAGTTCTGACATGTTGTGTCCAACTATCAGCCTGTGAAACTGGATGGATCCCGTGCGTACTTCGAAGATGTAAAATTTTTGGAGAACTGGGAATTCGAATAGCAGGTGCTTATGCTACCCATCAAATAAAAATCAGGTGCCTGAAAATTCATTTTGAAACAAATGATTCAGCTTTATATCCACGTCGACCGTCAACATGATGGTTGCAAGCAAATGCCAAGTTCATACCGAAAGTTCTTTAACAACAATACCAACCTGCAGACGACCAGGTAGTACAAGTACCAATACCAAACTAACTTATAATATTTTTAGTCCTGGCCCTAGTGTTCATTTCGTATAAAATCTTGCATACGACTAGCTCCCGCTCCTTCTCTTGCTCCAGGTCCCCGAGGTGGTACTGGTGCATCACCCAGTTGGTCCTTGATACGTCTCCAACGTATCTATAATTTTTTATTGTTCCATGCTATTATATTATCTGTTTTGGATGTTTTATATGCATTATTATGCTATTTTATATTATTTTTGGGACTAACCTATTAACCTAGAGCCCAGCGCCAGTTTCTGTTTTTCCTTGTTTTTGAGTTTCGCAGAAAAGGAATACCAAACGGAATAAAACTTTCGCGATGATTTTTCTTGGACCAGAAGACACCCCGGAGACTTGGAGTTCAAGTCAGAAGAGCCACGAGGCGGCGACAAGGGGGGAGGGCGCGCCCCTGCCTTGTGGGCCCCACGTGACTCCACCGACCTACTTCTTCGTCCTATATATTCACATATATTCCAAAACCCTCAGAAGCATCCATGAAAAGACTTTTCCACCGCCGCAACCTTCTGTACCCGTGAGATCCCATCTAGGGACCTTTTCCGGCACCCTGCCGGAGGGGGATTCGATCACGGAGGGCTTCTACATCAACTCTATTGCCCTTCCGATGAAGCGTGAGTAGTTTACCTCAGACCTACGGGTCCATAGCTAGTAGCTAGATGGCTTCTTCTCTCTCTCTTTGATTCTCAATACCATGTTCTCCTCATTGTTCTTGGAGATCTATCCGATGTAATATTCTTTTGCGGTGTGTTTGTCGAGATCCGATGAGTTATGGATTTATGATCATATTATCTATGAATATTATTTGAATCTTCTCTGAATTCTTATATGCATGATTTGATATCATTGTAATTCTCTTCAAATTATCGGTTTTGTTTGGCCAACTAGATTGGTTTTTCTTGCAATGGGAGAAGTGCTTAGCTTTGGGTTCAATCTTGCGGTGTCCTTTCCCAGTGACAGTAGGGGCAGCAAGGCACGTATTGTATTGTTGCCATCGAGGATAAAAAGATGGGGTTTACATCATATTGCTTGAGAGAAGCCTCTAGTGAAACCTATGGCCCCCGGGTCTATTTTCCATCATATAAGTTTCCGATCTACTATTTTCCATCATATTACTTTCCGATCTACTATTTTGCAATCTTTTATTTTCATATCTATAAACCAAAAAACCCAGAAATATTTACTTTATCTTTTGTTTAGTTTTACCTATCTCTATCAGATCTCACTTTTGCAAGTAACCGTGAAGGGATTGACAACCCCTTTATTGCGTTGGGTGCAAGTTGTTTGATTATTTGTGCAGGTGCTAGGTGATTTGTGCATTGTCTCCTACTGGATTGATACCTTGGTTCTCTAACTGAGGGAAATACTTATCTCTACTTTGCTGCATCACCCTTTCCTCTTCAAGGGAAAAACCAACGCAAGCTCAAGAAGTAGGAGGAAGAATTTCTTGCGCCGTTGCCGGGGAGATCTATGCCAAGTCAAGACATACCAAGTACCCATCATAAAACTCTCATCTCTTGCATTACATTATTCGCCATTTGCCTCTCGTTTTCCTCTCCCCTACTTCTAAAATGATTTTCAAAAAGATTTGCCTTTTTATTCGCCCTTCTTCCGTTCGTCTTTTTCGTTTGCTTTTTGTGTGCTCGGGTGTTGGTGTGTCTATTTGCCTTAATGGCCCAACCAAAGAACGTTGATCCTCACTTTAGGTGGTTGGAAGAAATTGAGAATAATGTTAGGAGCTTCATGTCTTTACAATTTGAGCATAATAGTTTCTTTAGAAATAAGCTTAAGGTGCAGAAAAGTTTTATGGAGTACATGAATAAAGAGCTTGATGATATGTCTAAGGAATTTTATGGTTTGAAATCTCAGTTTGCTCATCTTGAAAATTTAGTAGGCCAAATCTTTGATAAACAAGCTACCTTGGTAAATAAGATGGCCGCTAAACCGACGGCTTTAAATAATGATGAAGATCTTAAAGTGATTGATGTGACTCCTATTGAATCTTTGTTTTCCAATATATATCTTGATAAAGATGGGACTGGAGATGAGTCAACTTTAGTTAAAAGGCGTCCCAATAATTCAGAGTTTTTAGATCTTGATGCAAAAATTGATAAAAGTGGGATTGGAGAGGTTAAAACTTTAAGTAGCAACGAACCCACTCTTTTGGATTTCAAGGAATTTAATTATGATAATTTTTCTTTAATAGATTGTATTTCCTTGTTGCAATCCATGTTGAATTCTCCTCATGCTTATAATCAAAACAAAGCTTTTACTAAACATATCGTTGATGCTATGATGCAATCTTTTGAAGAAAAGCTTGAATTGGAAGTTTCTATCCCTAGAAAAATTTATGATGAGTGGGAACCTACTATTAAAATTAATATTAAAGATTATGAGTGCCATACTTTGTGTGATTTGGGTGCTAGTGTTTCCACGATTACAAAAACTTTATGTGATGTGTTAGGTTTCCGTGAATTTGATGATTGTTCCTTAAATTTGTATCTTGCGGATTCCACTATTAAGAAACCTATGGGAAGGATTAATGATGTTCTTATTGTTGCAAATAGTAATTATGTGCCCGTAGATTTCATTGTTCTTGATATAGATTGCAATCCTACATGTCCTATTATTCTTGGTAGACCTTTCCTTAGAACGATTGGTGCAATTATTGATATGAAAAAAGGAAACATTAGATTTCAATTTCCGTTAAGGAAGGGCATGGAACACTTTCCAAGAAAGAAAATTAAATTTCCATATGAATCCATTATGAGAGCTACTTATGGATTGCATACCAAAGATGACAATACCCAGATCTATTTGTGTTTTTATGCCTAGCTAAGGGCGTTAAACAATAGCGCTTGTTGGGAGGCAACCCAATTTTATTTTTGTTTTTGCTTTTTTGTTCCTGTTTTGCTTTGAATAATTCTTCTAGCCTCTGGTTAGATGTGTTTTTGTGTTTTAATTAGTGTTTGTGCCAAGTAAAACCTTTGGGATGCCTTACGATGATAGTTGATTTGATCTTGCTGAAAAACAGAAACTTTTGCGTCTAGTCACAGAATTTTAATAATTCACTGGAGAATTGAAAAACCCTGAATTTTTATACGAGATTTATATACAAATTGCCTCTTTTTTCCTAATTTTTCAGAATTTTTGGAGTTACAGAAGTATTATAACAAATCGGATCTTCGCAGACTGTTCTGTTTTTGACAGATTCTGTTTTCTTTGTGTTGTTTGCTTATTTTGATGAATCTATGGGTAGTATCGGGGGGTATGAACCATGGAGAAGTTATAATACAGTATATATTACACCAATATAAATAAATAATGAGTTCACAACAGTACCAAAAGTGGTGATTTATTTTCTTATACTAACGGAGCTTATGAGATTTTCTGTTGAGTTTTGTGTTGTGAAGTTTTCAAGTTTTGGGTAAGGATTTGATGGACTATGGAATAAGGAGTGGCAAGAGCCTAAGCTTGGGGATGCCCAAGGCACCCCAAGGTAATATTCAAGGACAACCAAGAGCCTAAGCTTGGGGATGCACCGGATGGCATCCCCTCTTTCGTCTTCGTCTATCGGTCACTTTACTTGAGGCTATATTTTTATTCACCACATGATATGTGTTTTGCTTGGAGCGTCTTGTATGATTTGAGTCTTTGCTTTTTAGTTTGCCACAATCATCCTTTCTGTACACACCTTTTGAGAGATACATGCATGAATCGTGATTTATTAGAATACTCTATGTGCTTCACTTATATCTTTTGAGCTAGGCAATTTTGCTCTAGTGCTTCACTTATATCTTTTTAGAGCACGGCGGTGGTTTTATTTTATAGAAATTATTGAACTCTCATGCTTCAGTTATATTATTTTGAGAGTCTTTAAACAGCATGGTAATTTGCTGTGGTTATGAATTTAGTCCTAATATGATAGACATCCAAGAGGGATATAATAAAAACTTTCATATAAAGTGCATTGAATACTATGAGAAGTTTGATTCCTTATGATTGTTTTGAGATATAAAGATGGTGGTATTAGAGTCATGCTAGTGAGTAATTGTGAATTGGAGAAATACTTGTGTTAAGGTTTGTGAGTCCCGTAGCATGCACGTATGGTGAACCGTTATGTAACGAAGTTGGAGCATGAGATATTTTTTGATTGTCTTCCTTATGAGTGGTGGTCGGGGACGAGCGATGGTCCTTTCCTACCAATCTATCCCCCTAGGAGCATGCGCATAGTACTTTATTTTGATGATTAATGGATTTTTGCAATAAGTATGTGAGTTCTTTATGACTAATGTTGAGTCCATGGATTATACGCACTCTCACCCTTCCACCTTTGCTAGCCTCTCTAGTGCCGCGCAACTTTCGCTGGTACCATACACCCACCATATACCTTCCTCAAAACAACCACCATGCCTACCTATTATGGCATTTTCATAGCCATTCCGAGATATATTACCATGCAACTTTCCACCATTTCTTTTTATTATGACACGCTTCATCATTGTCATATTGCTTTGCATGATCATGTAGTTGACATCGTATTTGTGGCAAAGCCACCTTTCATTATTCTTTCATACATGTCACTCTTGATTCATTGCACATCCCGGTACACCGCCGGAGGCATTCATATAGAATCATATTTTGTTCTAAGTATCGAGTTGTAATTCTTGAGTTGTAAGTAAATAAAAGTTGGATGATCTTCATTATTAGAGCATTGTCCCATGTGAGGAAAAAAAGAGAGGCCAAAAGGCCAAGCAAAAAAAGAAAAAAATGAGAGAAAAAGAGAGACGGGACAATGCTACTATCCTTTTTCCACACTTGTGCTTCAAAGTAGCACCATGATCTTCATGATAGAGAGTCTCCTATTTTGTCACTTTCATATACTTGTGGGAAATTTTCATTATAGAACTTGGCTTGTATATTCCAACGATGGGCTTCCTCAAATTGCCCTAGGTCTTCATGAGCAAGCAAGTTGGATGCACACCCACTTAGTTTTCTTTTGAGCTTTCATACACTTATAGCTCTAGTGCATCCGTTGCATGGCAATCCCTACTCACTCACATTGATATCTATTGATGGGCATCTCCATAGCCCGTTAATACGCCTAGTTGATGTGCGACTATCTCCTTCTTTTTTGTCTTCTCCACAACCACCATATTCTATTCCACCTATAGTGCTATGTCCATGGCTCACGCTCATGTATTGCGTGAAAGTTGAAAAGGTTTGAGAACATTAAAAGTATGAAACAATTGCTTGGCTTGTCATCAGGGTTGTGCATGATTTGAATATTTTGTGTGATGAAGATGGAGCATAGCCAAACTATATAATTTTTAGGGATAAGCTTTCTTTGGCCATGTTATTTTGAGAAGACATAATTGCTTTGTTAGTACGCTTGAAGTATTATTGTTTTTATGTCAATATTAAACTTTTGTTTTGAATCTTATGGATCTGAACATTCATGCCACAATAAAGAAAATTACTGGATAAATATGCTAGGTAGCATTCCACATCAAAAATTCTGTTTTTATCATTTACCTACTCGAGGACGAGCAGGAATTAAGCTTGTGGATGCTTGATACATCTCCAACGTATCTATAATTTTTTATTGTTCCATGCTATTATATTATCTGTTTTGGATGTTTTATATGCATTATTATGCTATTTTATATTATTTTTGGGACTAACCTATTAACCTAGAGCCTAGTGCCAGTTTCTGTTTTTTCCTTGTTTTTGAGTTTCGCAGAAAAGGAATACCAAACAGAGTCCAAACGGAATAAAACTTTCGCCATGATTTTTCTTGGACCAGAAGACACCCCGGAGACTTGGAGTTCAAATCAGAAGAGCCACGAGGCGGCGACAAGGGGGGAGGGCGTGCCCAGGGGGTAGGGCGCGCCCCCTGCCTTGTGGGCCCCACGTGACTCCACCGACCTACTTCTTCATCCTATATATTCACATATATTCCAGAACCCTCAGAAGCATCTACGAAAAGAATTTTCCACCGCCGCAACCTTTTGTACCCGTGAGATCCCATCTAGGAACCTTTTCCGGCACCCTGCCGGAGGGGGATTTGATCACGAAGGGCTTCTACATCAACTCTATTGCCCTTCCGATGAAGCGTGAGTAGTTTACCTCAGACCTACGGGTCCATAGCTAGTAGCTAGATGGCTTCTTCTCTCTCTTTGATTCTCAATACCATGTTCTCCTCGTTGTTCTTGGAGATCTATCCGATGTAATATTCTTTTGCGGTGTGTTTGTCGAGATCCGATGAATTGTGGATTTATGATCAGCTTATCTATGAATATTATTTGAATCTTCTCTGAATTCTTATATGCATGATTTGATATCTTTGTAATTCTCTTCAAATTATCGGTTTCGTTTGGCCAACTAGATTGGTTTTTCTTGCAATGGGAGAAGTGCTTAGCTTTGGGTTCAATCTTGCGGTGTCCTTTCCCAGTGACAGTAGGGGCAGCAAGGCACGTATTGTATTGTTGCCATCGAGGATAAAAAGATGGGGTTTACATCATATTGCTTGAGTTTATTCCTCTACATCATGTCATCTTACTTAATGCGTTACTCTATTCTTCATGAACTTAATACTCTAGATGTAGGCAGGAGTCGGTCGATGTGTGGAGTAATAGTAGTAGATGTAGAATCATTTTGGTCTACTTGACACGGACGTGATGCCTATATTTCATAATCATTGCCTTGGATATCGTCATAACTTTGCGCTTTTCTATCAATTGCTCGACAGTAATTTGTTCACCCACCATAATATTTGCTATCTTGAGAGAAGCCTCTAGTGAAACCTATGGCCCCCGGGTCTATTTTCCATCATATAAATTTCCTATCTACTACTTTCCATCATATTACTTTCCTATCTACTATTTTGCAATCTTTTATTTTCAAATCTATAAACCAAAAAACCCAAAAATATTTACTTTATCTTTTGTTTAGTTTTACCTATCTCTATCAGATCTCACTTTTGCAAGTAACCGTGAAGGGATTGACAACTTTATTGCGTTGGGTGCAAGTTGTTTGATTGTTTGTGCAGGTGCTAGGTGATTTGTGCATTGTCTCCTATTGGATTGATACCTTGGTTCTCTAACTGAGGGAAATACTTATCTCTATTTTGCTGCATCACCCTTTCCTCTTCAAGGGAAAAACCAACACAAGCTCAAGAAGTAGCAGTTCTCTGCTGGTCAAAGTTCTTGTTGGTGTGCAGCACCAGAACCTTTTTGGTGCCCGTCTGCCGGTCGTTGACCATCACTGGCATGGTATTGCCGGTCTTGTGCCACATCACGTGCATGCCGCACTCTGACTGTATCTTGTGACGCGTCCGCATGCCCCTTTTAAACGCCCTGGAGTTGTGCTGGAAGAAATGCTTGCTTAGGCCACTCAGTGTGATACCTGCAGTATTGGCGAATACAGGTTTTAGGGTACGTAGTTGGCATTTTCATAACATCTTTGGCATGTTGCAGTCACTTGTTTCACTTTTTATTAACTGTCAAATTGTAATTGCTTCACTAGGTCTGCGTCTAAAAGGAAAAATAGAGCCATAAACAAAGGAATATGTTTGTGCAAGTAGACGGCCGATCGATGTCTCACCTGGAAGTTTCTCAGGATGGGTGTAGCATATGTCGTGCTCGATGTCGATGGTTGGTATGAAAAAATCGATGAGAGGGTGAGATCTCATGCTGTCAGCACTCACTTTGGCCTCAAGGTGCTCAATCAGCTCCTGATCCGTGGGATCGAACTTGACGCCAGCCGGCAGCACCGGCCAATCCTTCTTGGACTTGCATCGGTTAATTCCAGTTAAATGGTACTCAATGTATGATCAATCAAATGTGTTAAGTAAATGATGAAAGATTTCGACAGATAATTGGTACTCCAAATCTGAAGTCCACAATACCCGAACAAACTGGGGTCTCGGCTTCATTACTACATGCAGACTCTAAAGACTTGAAAACCCCCATAAAGATCAAAATCATCATACAGGGCGACGGGACGAATACTCACAGGAGCGGCCTCGCTGGTTCCTTCCTTCATCCGGCTAGCTTGAAGAGCGTCCTTGTTGAGATCGATTTTTTCAGCGTCTTCCTTTTGACTACTTGCAATGAAGTATAGCTACTCCAGTAGCTCATCGCTCATCGTACCAAATGGATCGGAACAAGGCGGCGGCTGGGAGGTGGGGAGACCGGGAGAGAATGGGAGAGTGATCTCTACCCTTTAAAAAAATAGAGTTGGTGATGATGGTGTGCCTGCCATCCTGCAATATAGGCCATCTGATTTATATCTGACGGATAGGAAGGAAACTATGGTAATTTTGCAAAAAGATACCCACACCCCTCTCCACATTTGCAAATAAGGCCTTCCCTCGTTCATCCTTTTCTCCCACAAGATAAACTACTCATACAAATGCATCTTGATGTTCCATGCAATGCATGGGCATCTTGCTAGTTTTGTAGAGAATGCGAGAGTGCTGTTGTAGTACAAGAGGGGTGAGGCTCACTTTGGTGAACCAAACACGCCACCAGGACTCTTGTGTCACCTCACGCATAGCGTGTTGTCACGTCAATTCAATGTGAGGACATGATGAATAATTTGACCGACGTATACTAGTACTACTGTCCTACTTACTAGTCGTATTTAGTGTCACATTTTAACCATAGGTTTAACTAACAAAATGTCAATGCATGTCACCAAAAATTATACCATTCGAAACTATGTTCAAATACGAATCCAACGATATAATTTTTTGTGACATGCATTAACATTTAGTTAGTTAAATTTATGGTCAAAATTTGACACAAATTACGAAGGGGAGCAATAAACCAGGAGGGAGGTAGTAGTACGAGTAGCGCAATATACGTATAGAGGACTAGTACAAATTTAGAAATGGAGTACGAAGTTACAAGGCTGTGCGACAGACTTTGTAGGCTACATGAGTAATAAAAAATATAATTCCCATTGGACAACACTTTCACCAACAAGTAATCACTTGAAGCCTAATTGATATATATGGCTTCTGCACAGCAACTCCATCATCATTATCAGTACATCCTACGCAGGTCGGTTAGGATGCACTTGATCCCAGAAAGGTATCGATCCTTCAAACTAACTACAGTACATAATATCCAACAAAACAGGGTCATGCTACAACAGCAGGATACATGACTCAGTCTAGAAATCACTACGAATCAAGTTGTGCATATTTGCTGTTGGCATGAACCACATCGCCGCATGTCGGGTTTGCAAAAGCCATTCATCACTTGGAAGCTTGATGCCTTTCACACACTGAAGATCATCTGGCAACAAGCTGTGTCGATGAATCTCTGGATATGGTGATTCATGAAACCCATGGTACGATGTGTAAACACAGTTCCCCCTGGCGAATGGAAGTTGCATAGCACGGTAATCATTGCCGGTGATATGATCAATGATTGGTTGGATGATCGGATAATTGAGCCCGAGGAACATGGAGTGGTTGCCGAGGCTGTAAACCCGCCTCCAGTTGAATACGCCTGGCCCAACGGAGCTGGGATCTTTCTCGAACACGAAGCAGCCATAGCCATCACAGTCACGAACGCCCCAGGCAATGTACTGCATGTGGTTTGATGAAATGGTTTGGTCAATTTGGTACGTGCGAATGAGCATCAAATGACCGCTGTCAGTTGAACAAGCGATAAACCACCACCCATTGACTTGTATATTTCCAGGTCCTGGAATTATGAAGGCCAGCGCATTTGCGTTTGCTGCAACAAATCAAATTGGAGACCAAAAGGACAAAAATATACAATCATGTTCAGAGATGTGTGGAATTAAGATTATTATAACAGTGACACAGATCATAGCCAGAGAATTGCAATGCCGTGGTCATAATCATACCCCAAGTTAAAAAAATTAAGCCAATGGCTTTCATATTCTAGCAATATGTGATTGTTCAAACATCATGTAAAAATGAGAGGAAAACAGCTATGACAGGGCCTACACATATTCTACCATAGCAGTTACTACTGTTCTCATATCAACTCTAACAATAACATGCGTGGTTATAAAAATCTTGGAAATGAGAGTAACATATAGCAATCATGAGGTTATACTCATAATATCTATTCTAACAGTCATTAGATGCCAATTGTTCTCATATCAACTCTAACAATAACATGTGTGGTCATAAAAATCTAGGAAATGAGAGGAACATATAGCAATGATGTGGTTATAGACATACTATCTATTCTAAATTTCTAACAATTAACATGCAGTCGTATTCATAAGGTAAAGATGAGATGAGATAGAACAATTACACAACAATAGATTCCATCAGTATATGCAGCCAATCTGTGCGTCGACCGCGTAAACGATGCCATCATGCACTATAGCATCAGACAGAAATGGAAGGTCAACAGGATTGATGATGAGCCATAACCATGTATGGCGACCGGATTCCAGATAGACTAATCTCATGTCGAACAAGGCAATGAGCTTGTAATCCATGTAGTCTTCTGATGGTGTGGGCAATTCGTAGATTACAACCTTCAGCAAACGGAGGTCACACCAAAAGCTCAATGCGTCTCGTGCATAGTAGGTAGGAGTGTCCAGCGGGCCGTGAGGCTCGATGCTGGTGGTATCCAACGATGGAAGGGTGATCTCTTCCTGGGTGTAGATATCCATGAGACACCACGGACAACCGGATTGGTGGATGAAGACGATCCAGTTAGCCTTCATGCCCATCCAGTAGTGGTCGCGCATGAAGGACAGGTGGGTGGGTAGTGGTAGCATGTCGAGGGGCACCACGGCAACCTCCGTAGGATCATCAAGTTGGTGTCTGGGCCACCTGTACGGATCAGGCATCAGCAAGTAGGGTGTCTTGAAAAGGGCAAGCTGGAAGCAGACGAGTAGACGGTACATAGACACCGAGCATGCGGCCAGACGCACGGTGCTGAGCAGGTCCATACGATTACAAATCTGCTCCAAGAGAACATCGGGGAGGGAATTCCAATCGCGGCTCTGTGTGTCAGTCGGTTCTGCCATAGGGTTTTTAGGGTGCTGAGTGATTGGGGTTTTCGGTGCCTGCGAGCGAGCGGGTGATAACCCACAAGTATAGGGTATCATTTGTAGCCTTTTTCGATAAATAAGAGTGTCAAACCCAACGAGGAGCTAAAGGCAGAACAAATATTCCCTCAAGTTCTATCGACCACCGATACAACTCTACACACACTTGATGTTTGCTTTACCTAAAACAAGTATGAAACTATTTTGCAACAATAAAACTACAAGTACTTTGCGAGAATAAAATGACGAATAAATTGCAAGACGATAAAAGTAGATAGCTTTTGTCAACAAGAAAGTCATTTGTCCCTAGGCAATTGATAACAAGACCGGTAATCATTCTTGCAATTTTATATGAGGGAGAGGCATGAGCTAACATACTTTCTCTACTTGGATCATATGCACTTATGATTGGAACTCTAGCAAGCATCCGCAACTACTAAAGATCATTAAGGTCGTGAAACCCAACCATAGCATTAAGTATAAAGTCCTCTTTACTCCCATACACCACAACCCACTTATCCGTGTTCAGGCTGCTGTCACCCCGGCAACCGACAATAAGCAAACCATAAAAGTATTACAACACCCTACAGCGGGGACCCCCCATGTTTGCGGTAGACGGAGGGCACCGTAGGACAACACCATAAATAAAATATACACTCATACCAACCAAGATCACGATTAGCCCACAGGACAAAACGAATCTACTCAAACATCGTAGGATAACCACATATCATTGGGAAATAATATATAGTGTTGAGCACTATGTTTAAGTAGAGATTACAGTGGGGGGAAGGGGTGTTACACCACTGCATAGAGGGGGAGAAAGTTGGTGTTGATGGTAGCAAGATTGTTGATGTAGATCGCCGTCACGATCCTTGCCCCGGCGGCACTCTGGCGCCACCGGGAGAGAGAGGGAGAGAACCCCCTCCTTCTTCTTCTTCTTCCTTGGCCTCCCCCTAGATGGGAGGAGAGTTCCCCCTCTGGTCCATGGCCTCCATGGCGGTGGAGGGGTAGGATCCCCTCCAATATTGGATCTATCTCTCTGTTCTCTTCTATTTCGCGTTCATGTTTTCTAGCCGAAAACTGTTTCTTATATTCCCGGAGATCCGTAACTCCGATTGCGTTGAGATTTTAACAAGATTTTTTTTTGGATATAATCTTCCTTGCGCCCGAAGTAGAGCTCCAACCGATGTACGAGGAGGGCACAACCCACCACCACGCGCCTGGGCTGCCTGGTGCGCCCAGTATCTTGTGGTGGCTGTGGGCCCCCGTTTGCGTTGATTCCATGTCCCAAAAATCACATATATTCCAAAATAATTCTCCGTAAAATTTTATCGCGTTTGGACTTCGTTTGATACGGATATTCTGCGAAACAAAAAAACATGCAATAAACAGGAACTGGCACTGAGCACTGGATCAATAGGTTAGTCCAATAAATCATATAAAATGTTGCCAAAAATATGTGAAAGTTGTATAATATTGGCATGAAGCAATCAAAAATTATAGATACGACGGAGACGTATCAGCATCCCCAAGCTTAATTTCTGCTCATCCTCGAGCAGGTAAATGATAAAAAAGATAATTTTTGATGTGGAATGCTACCTAACATAAACTTGATCATATGCTAATCATGGCATGAATATTAAGACATAAGTGATTCAAAGCAATAGTCTATAATTTGACATAAATACATCAATACTCAGGCATCCCAACAAACAATCATGTCTTTCAAAATATCAACGCTAAAGAAAGCTATCCCTACAAAATCATATAGTCTTGTCATGCTCTGTCTTCTTAACACAAAGTATTTATCATGCACAACCCCGATGACAAGCCGAGCAATTGGTTCATAATTTTTAATGTGCTTCAGCTTTTTCAACCCTCACGCAATACATGAGCGCAAGCCATGGATATAGCACTATGGGTGGAATAGAGTATGATGATAGGGGTAAATATAAAGAAGACAAAAGAGTAAGAAAGTGTCACATCAACGCGACTAACCAATGGGCTATGGAGATGCCCATCAATCGATATCAATGCGAGGAGTAGGGATTGCCATGCAACAAATGCACTAAGAGCTAAAAGTGTATGAAAGCTCAATATGAAAACTAAGTGGGTGTGCATCTAACTCTATAATGAAAAATTCCCACTAGTATATGAAAGTGACAACATAGGAGACTCTCTATATGAAAAACATGGTGCTACTTTGAAGCACAAGTATAGAACTAGCATGCCCCTTCTTCCTTCTTTCTTTCAATTTTTTTCTTTTTTTCTTTTTTTCTTTTTTTCTTTTTTTCTTTTTTTTTCTTTTGGTCCGGAGTCTCATCCCGACTTGTGGGGGAATCATAGTCTCCATCATCCATTCCTAACTGGAACATGCTCTAATAATGAATAATGATGATCATCACACTTCTATTTACTTACAACTCAAAATTACAACTCGATACCTAGAACAAAATATGACTCTATATGAATGCCTCTGGCAGTACCAGGATGTGCAATGATCTAGTGTAACATGTATAAAAAATGATGAACGGTGGCTGAGCCACAACTACTATGTTAGCTATATGATCATGCAAAGCAATATGACAATGAATGCTCAAGTCATCAAAACGGAAGCGGTGGAAGTTGCATGGCAATATATCTCGGAATGGCTATGGATGGGCCATAATAGGTAGGTATGGTGGCTGTTTTGAGGAAGATATAATAAGGCTTATGTATGATAGAGCGTATCATATCACGGGGTTTGGATGCACCGGCGAAGTTTGCACCGACTCTCGAGGTGAGAAAGGGCAATGCACGGTACCGAAGAGGCTAGCAATGGTGGAAGGGGGAGAGTGCGTATAATCCATGGACTCACATTAGTCATAAAGAACTCATATACTTATTGCAAAAGTTTATTAGCCCTCGAAGCAAAGTACTACTACGCATGCCCCTAGAGGGATAGATTGGTAGTAGAAGACCATCGCTCGTCCCCGACCGCCACTCATAAGGAAGACAATCAATAATAAATCATGCTCCAATTTCATAGCATAACGAGAGACTATACGTGCATGCTTCGGGAATCACAAACCTTAACACCAATATTCCTACTACCCACAACCGTTTACTAGTACCTCCCACATATTATCATCTCTATATCGCAAAAATAGTGCAAGGAATCAAACATATCATATTCAGTGATCCACAAGTTTTATGTAGGATTTTATGACTAACCATGCAAATGACCAATTCCTGTTGACTCTCTAAATAGATATAAGTGAAGCAAGAGAATTTAATTCTTTCTACAAAATACCATGCTCTAATAAATATAAGTGAAGCAAAATAGCATTCTATGAATAACGGTTTTCTATGTGATGAGAAACAGGCAATCCAAACTTCAAATGATATAAGTGAAGCACATGAAGCATTCTATAAAGCCATACTCAAAAGATATAAGTGAAGTGCAATGAGCATTATATAAATCAACCATGGACTATCTCATACCATCATGGTGCATAAAATAAAAGTGGAAAATAAACACAAAAGACGCTCCAAGATTCACACATATCACATGAACGAAACAAAGACGAAAACATACCGATACTTGTTGAAGAAAGATGGGATGCCTTCCGGGGCATCCCCAAGCTTAGACGCTTGAGTCTCCTTGAATATTTACTTGGGGTGACTTGGGCATCCCCAAGCTTGAATTCTTGCCTCTCCTCCTTCTCCTCATATCCAGACCTCCTCGATCTTTCAGCACTTCATCCACACAAAACTCAACAGAACGCTCGGTGAGATACGTTAGTATAATAATGCAAATCACTACTTTAAGTACTATTGTAAACCATTTCATATTTTGTTTTTGCATTGTAGCTACTGTATTATAATTTTTCATTGCTTATACCATCGATAAAAATCGATAGTTTCATCAAAACAAGCAAAACAATGCATCAAAAATAGAATCTGTCTTAAACAGGACAGTCTGTAGTAATCTGAACTCTAACCATACTTCTGGTACGCCAAAAATTCTGAAAATTTAGGAAAAAAATAAAACATTTGTATAGCAATACTGTGCAAAAAATTTTAGAAACTTTTGATGTTCTAGTAAAAAAATTAAAATCATGCACTACAGCCAAAGTTTCTGTTTTTGCACCGCACATACCAACAAGCAATCTAATCATCCTAAAGACAAATCTTGGCACATTATTTTTATAATACAATGGATTTGTACAAGGGGATAATTATTTTTGTGAGAAACTTCCATGAAAAATTTACATTTTTTCCATGAGCATGAACACAAGTGTTCAATGTCGACCCTCACTTCTCCAATGCATCACCTTTCAATCGCTTCTCTTTTTGTGAAGTTTTAAGGTTCCCCTCTATATTTTTTTAAACTTTATAAAAGCACTCAACAGAAAAAAAGACTCTCTAAAACTTTCGGGTTGTCTCCCTGGCAGCGCTTTCTGTGAAGCCATTAAGCTAGGCATAAAGTGCTCAAGTAATGGATCCACCCGGATCCCAAGGTATATCAAAGCCAATTTTAATTAACAATGCTTTGGCATTTAGTAGTGAGCACAAAGCAACATATATCATACAATGACGAAGTCTAACTCTCTTCCTATGCATCGGCATGTCATACAAGAACAATTCATGCACATCAAGTAAAGCCCAATACATAGCATAAGCAGTTTCTTGCATTTTTATAGTGTTGGAAACATAGAGAGGTGGAGATATAGTTCCTCTCTCATAATAATTGCAAGTAGGAGTAGCAAGCGCATGCATATTATATTCATCAAAATCATCATGTGCAACGATAAAAGGCAACCCATCAATATAATCCTTAATAAGTGCAAACTTCTCTAATATAGTGTAGTTTGGAGAATTCAAAAAGATAATAGGACTATCATCTGTGGGTGCAATAGCAACAATTTCATTCTCAACATAAGGAACTATAGCAAGTTCATCTCCATAAGCATAATTCATATTGGCATCATGGGCACAAGCATAGCAATCATCAAGTTCATCAAAAAGGGATATTTCAAAAGAATCCAAGGGATCATAGCAATTATCATAGCATTCATCCTTCGGTAAGCATGAAGGGAAATTAAATAATGTATGAGTTGAAGAGTTACTCTCATTAGAAGGTGGGCACGGGTAGCTAATCTGTTCTTCCTTCGTTTGTTCTTCGCTCTCCTCGTCATCTTTTTCATCCAATGAGCTCGCAGTTTCATCAATTTCTTCTTCCATAGACTCCTGCAAAATATTAGTCTCTTCTTGGACAGCGAAGACATTCTCAATAAATACATCAATATCATAATTGCATTTATAACTATCATAGAAATATTTAAGTATAGCAAAATTTTCAGGTCTATAAACTGAATCATCAAAATCTTCATACTTTTCAAACAAAGATTCAATTTCATAAGCACCCTTAAAAGCAACAAATTCTTCTATTCGTTCCACATCATAGTAATCATAAATACCATTAGAATAAGAAGCCAAGGTTTCATTATCATTAAATTTGCATGAAAAGGGAAGGTGTTGAGTCTTCATCCTAGAGCAACAAGTATAATCTTATCTCTGGCATAAATTCCAAGCATACCAATGCAACATATCAATTTGATCCCATAATAGTTTCCCTTTTTGTGTCAAGCGATAATCCCTAAAGTATTATCAAAGTAGTGCATAATATTTTGATCCAACGTGTCTCCCATTATCATGTTGAATGGGGTTTTCTCAGGATTATCAAAGTAGTGCATAATATTTTTCACATAGCGGGCATCGAGGGTTTTAGGAGGTTCCCCATCTCCATGAGTAGCAAGTAAAACTAATTTTTTTGGTGTTTCGTGTTACATATCCATAACTAAAGACAGAGAACAACTTAGAACTGAAAATAAAAACTACTTAGTGATAAAGCAAACAAGCACACACGAGAATCACCCCACGCTATTGCTCCCCGGCAACGGTGCCAGAAAAAGGTCTTGATAACCCACAAGTATAGGGGATCATTTGTAGCCTTTTTTGATAAATAAGAGTGTCAAACCCAACGAGGAGCTAAAGGTAGAACAAATATTCCCTCAAGTTCTATCGACCACCGATACAACTCTATGCACACTTGACGTTTGCTTTACGTAAAACAAGTATGAAACTATTTTGCAACAATAAAACTATGAGTACTTTGCGAGAATAAAACTACGAATAAATTGCAAGACGATAAAAGTAGATAGCTTTTGTCAACAAGAAAGTCATTTGTCCCAAGGCAATCGATAACAAGACCGTTAATCATTCTTGCAATTTTATATGAGGGAGAGGCATGAGCTAACATACTTTCTCTACTTGGATCATATGCACTTATGATTGGAACTCTAGCAAGCATCCACAACTACTAAAGATCATTAAGGTCATGAAACCCAACCATAGCATTAAGTATAAAGTCCTCTTTACTCCCATACACCATAACCCACTAATCCATGTTCAGGCTGCTGTCACCCCGGTAACCGACAATAAGCAAACCATGAAAGTATTGCAACACCCTACAGCGGGGACCCCTCATGTTTGCGCGAGACGGATGGCACCGTAGGATAGCACCATAAATAAAATATACACTCATACCAACCAAGATCACAATTAGCCCACAGGACAAAACGAATCTACTCAAACATCATAGGATAACCACATATCATTGGGAAATAATATATAGTATTGAGCATCATGTTTAAGTAGATATTACAGCGGGGAGAAGGGGTGTTACACCGCTGCATAGAGGGGGAGAAAGTTGGTGTTGACGGTAGCAAGATTGTTGATGTAGATTGTCATCATGATCCTTGCCCCGGTGGCACTCCGGCGCCACCGGGAGAGAGGGGGAGAGATGTGATGCCCCTGGCTTAATCGTGCACTAATCATACACGCAAATGCACATGATCAAGCCTAAGGACTCACTTGAAGGAATCACAACACAACTCTAGAACATAAATAAAGTCATACAAGCTTTAAATTACAAGCCAGGGCCTCGAGGGCTCGAATACATAAGCTCACTTACAAGCGTCAGCGGAAGCATCAGATATCTGGGTACAGATATAAAAGATAAAACAGATAGGCCTATAAAAGGCGGGGCAAAAGAAAACACTATGATTGAAAAGGCGCAGGCCTCCTACCTGGGACCCTCCGAACCTACTCCTGGTCGTCAGCCAACTCGTAGTAGTAACCACCCTCGGGGTAGTAGTAGTGATCATCGACAGGGGCAGCTAGCTCCGGGGCTCCGTCATCTGGTTGCATCAAATGGATAGGGGGGAAAAGAGGAAGCAAAGAGACCGTGAGTACTCAACCGAAGTACTCAGCAACCAAGGATCTACACTACATATGCAACATTATCAAAGAAAGGCTGTATATGTGGACTGGGCTGCAGAAATGCCAAAATGGAGAGAAGGCCTAGTCCTATCGAAGACTAGCATCTTCATCGGTCTTGCAACATTAGAGGAGTGTAGATTAGTACAGTATAAAGTAGTAGTAGTATTAAGTATCAACCTCGGCCAGAGATCCTTCCTCGACTCCCTGCGAGAAAGCAATCCCAGAGCCCTAGTATCCATTTCTATCCAGTTCTAGTTGTATCGATCGGGATACAACTCCGAGCGTCCGTTACCGAGGATCCGGCTATGCATAGATTAGTTCTTCCCTGCAGGGGTGCACCAACTTACCCACCACGCTCGATTAACTCCGTCCGGACACACTTTTCTGGGTCATGCCCGGCCTCAGCCAAACGATACACCACAACCCGACCTAGGCTTAACAGAGAGGTCAGCACGCCAGACTAAACCTATGACCCCAGGGGTCTTGGGCCATCGCCCCGGGAACTCCTGCACGTTGCAGGGCCACCGAGAGCAGACCTAGCAACCCACACTATCAAGGCGGTTGCGTTACGCGGTCCAACCCGGCGTGCGCCGCTCAGTCGCTGACGTCTATTAAGCTTCGACTGATGCATACGACGCAGAGTGCCCATAACTGTTCCCACGTGATGGTTAGTGCTATCGGGCCAAAGGCCCACTCGGATCAAATATCCAAATCGTTAGTGTGTTGGTAGCGTGCGGTAACGAGAAGAGACTCGCGATCAATGTGACCCCGTCGCCCCGTCTCGAGGACTTGCGGCAAGGGCTAACAATGCCCGGCCACGCCTCGTAATTTATCTCATGGGCACCCTCCAGGTCAACCCGTCTCCACAACACTCGCGGGTACCCCTCAGGGTCGACCTGCCTTTCCAAGTAACAGTTGTAAAGTCCAAGTAACCGTGTGTCCATAACATCAGGGGAATCTGAGGTATAACCCTCGTTGGATTCCTACTCGATGTATCCGTCAAGGTGAACTCGGAGGAATCACCCTCGATGGGTTCACACTTGAGGTGTTGCATGACAGCGTCGTTATCAGAAGTGGTGAAGGAGGAATCACCCTCGATGACCACGACCGAATAGCTACTCTACAGAGTTAACATCAGAAGTGCTATACGAGGTATCACCCTCAGCACTCGATAGTAACGCTTCAGTGTCGTACAACTAAGGGGTGATGTGTGGTGCTAGGGCCTGGTCGTCGAGTCTTCCGATGATCCAGCGGGGGCAACTGGGACAAGTGGGGTCACTGGGGTCTCTATCCAGCCTATACTAAGCAGTTTAGGATAAGCAGGTAAGGTAACAATAGCAGGTTACAATAAAACAGGCTATGCATCAGAATAGGATAACTCAAAGCAGTAGCAAATTCTAATGCAAGCAGGAGGGAGAAAGAATAGGCGATATAGGCATGTTCAAAGGGGGGTGCTTGCCTGGTTGCTCGGCGACAAAGACAAGGTCGTCAACGGTGTCGTCGGGCTCCTGAGCTGCGTCAGTCTCAGGAACTGCGTCGGTACCGGGGTCTACCATGAGAGAAGAGGGGGAGGAAACAGATAAATACACAGCAAACATATGCAACACGGAGCATGCTATGCTAACGTGCAGTGCTGGGTTGCCTAAAGATATGTCTAAATCATTTTAGTTATTTTAGGATTTAAGTTGGAATTATTAACTGATGTATATGCACTATTCATCTACCGGAAATAGGCTAAAAGTTGCGGGTTCACCTTTGTAGAGGGTCCCGACATGGAAACAGATGGCACGGTTGGATTCATCTCGTCGTTCTGAGCAACTTTCATGTATACAGTTTTTCGATCCGAGCTACGGTTTAAATTCTACGAATTTTCAAAGATTAAATCATTTTCTGGAATTATTTTAAATTAACAGAAAAGGTTTATTGCGTCAGCATGAGGTCAACAGGTCAACCGTAGCTGTTTAGGTCAAACCTGACAGCTGGGTCCCACCTGTCAGTGACTCTGGGCTAAACAGAGTTTAATTAGTCTAAACAGAGGTTAATTAGGGGGTGGGGCTCACATGTCAGTGACTTATTAATTAACATATTAACTTTAAAAACCTAATTAGTTAATATAATCGTGGGGCCCACTGGTCAGTGTCACTGTGCTGACACGTCAGCGCAGTTGACCTAGTCAACGAGTCAGCAGGGGCCCCTGGGCCCACTGGTCAGTGGCCCAGAGGTGGGGCCTACCCAGCCACGTCGGCGGTGGCCGGCAGTTTGCCGGCGGCGACACCAAAATGCGGCGGAGGGCCTCGGGCGTGCATCAGAATTTGTCTACAGGCGGTCATTTGGCACGCGCGATAGCGCGTTCGAACGAGCGGAGCAAGCCGCGTCGAACGGTGGCGGTTGCGTGGCCGGAGGTGGCCGGTGGCGACGGCGGCGACGACCGCGGCGGATGGCCGGAATCGGACGACAGCAAAAACAGCGAGGCAGTGTGCGGCAGCTCAAACTAAAGGGTTAGGCATGCTCTACGCGTGCATGCGAGGACGATGGACTCGGGCCCGTGACCATTTGGTCACCAGAAGCATGCCGGCGACGAGCGCAGGCGGTGGCGTGTTCGGGCTCTCATCGGGCTTGGTGCTAAAGGGCATGGGAAGAAGTGCGTGTGGCTGCGTTCGAATCCTACGGCTACGGTGAGCATGACAGCGAGCTCAGACGAGCTCGACAGCGGCCACAGCGATGGCAAGGCCAACGACGGCGGAGTTCCGTTCGGGCAACCATGGCACGGCGGCTACGGGCGACGACAGGCAGCGCAGAGAGGAGGGGAAGGAAGGTGTGGAGCTCATCGAGCGGTCACGAAAGACCCTTGGTGGTTAGGAGCAGGAGAGCTCGTCGGGGAGGAAGGGGATCGCCGGCGGCCCAAAGTTGAAGACGAGGTCGTGGTGCTCGGTGCAGGGGGTCCTGGCTCCAACGGAAAGCGCCAGGCGACGTGGTCAAGCACGACGCTCCTCCCAGGCACGGTGGTGGCCCACGGGGACGCCGGTGGCCATGAGGACGACGGAGGTGCGGCGTCGGTGGCACTCGGGTTCGCGCAGATCCGAGCGAGGAGAGACGAGGAGGAAGGGGGAGAGTGGAGGAGGAGGCCAGGGGGGAGTGGACGAGGCCTCGACCTTATCCCCTTGCGTCGATGGGCGTCGGCGTGTCGTTGTTTTGCCGGTGCTCGCCGGCGCGGCCAGACGCACGGTGACACGCACAGGAGAGAGAGGGAGAGGAGGGAGAAAAGGCTGGCTGGGCTGGGCCAGGTGCACTGTGCACTTAGGCCCAGTCCCCTGTAGTTGCTTAGACCTTTTTCTATTTTCTTTTCTGTTTTGTTTTATCAGCAAGCTTTTGCATTATTTTGAGCTACCAAATGCCTCTGTAAAAATGTGAAACTTGGTCACAAAAATACAGTGGAATATTCTGTTGTGCCACAAAAAGTTTGGGCAGGTTTTGAATCCATTTGAATTTTTCAAAAATGGAAAGGCATTTAAAATGCTTCATTTGGCACTGTTTTAAATGCTTTGGCCCACTTTGACTTGATGGTGATGTTGTTTTCCTTAACAACAAATTGTTTTGGAATATTTGCTAAATGATGAACATTTTTCCAGCAAGTTTTGAGCAACTTGGAATTTCACTTTGAATTTGAATAGAATTCAGAGAAGGAATTTGAAATGAGATATTATCCCAACATGGTTATCACTGCAAATCACAGTAGCTTAGCATCATCATGATGAATTACTGTAGCACCATTACATAGGGGTGTTACAATTCTCCTCCTCTAAAAGAAATTCTCGTCCCGAGAATTCAAGAGGTAGAGGGAAAGAGGTCGAGGTATTCCGCCCGAAGATTATCCTCACGTTCCCAAGTGGCTTCATCTTTAGTATGATTCGACCACTGCACTTTGAGGAACTTGGTCATCTTCTGACGGGTCCGACGTTCAGCGTGATCGAGAATTTTGACCGGATGCTCCTTATAAGAAAGATCATCTTTCAATTCGAGCATCTCGTGATCCACTGCTCGGTGTGGAGACTCCTTGAAGCAACGACGAAGTTGCGACACATGGAAGACGTCGTGGATATGAGAGAATTGTGGCGGCAACTCCAATTTATATGCCACCTGACCATGTCTTGCAACAATGCGGAAAGGACCAATGTAGCATGGAGCTAACTTGCCCTTAATTCCGAAACGGTGAGTACCCTTCATAGGGGTGACACGAAGATAAGCTTGATCACCAGGTTGATAAGTCAAACCCCATTGTTTGCGATCATAGTTGCTCTTCTGGTGGTCCTAAGCCGCCTTCAGATTTTCTCGAACAATACGGACTTGTTCTTCGGCGTGTTGGATAATGTCTGGACCCACAAGTGGTCGTTCCCCAATTTTTGACCAATTCAGAGGGGTTCGACACTTACGTCCATAAAGTACTTCGAAGGGGGCCATTTTCAAGTTGGCTTGATAGCTGTTGTTATAAGAGAATTCGGCATAAGGAAGAGATTCTTCCCACTTCTTACCGAAAGAAATAACACAAGCCCGAAGCATGTCTTCAAGCACTTGATTGACTCGCTCGACTTGGCCTTGGGATGGGGGGTGATAAGCTGAACTCCAGGTAATATGAGTTCCCATAGCTTCTTGGAAACTTTCCCAGAACTTAGAGGTGAAAAGGCCGCCACGGTCCGAACTGGTCTCTTTCGGAATACCGCGGAGTGATACAATTCTGGAGATATACAACTCTGCTAACTGACTAGCAGTGTAGTCTCCTTGACAGGCAGAAAGTGTGCAACCTTAGAGAGTTGGTCGATGACAAGAATAGCATCGTGACCCTTCTGTGACTTGGGAAGGCCAGTAATAAAGTCCATTTTAACTTTATCCCATTTCCACAAAGGAATAGGGCGTGGTTGCAGAATTACAGCAGGCTTCTGATGTTCTGCTTTAACGCGACGGCAAACGTCACATTCAGCAACAAGCATTGGCATTGTATGGAATCATTCATGAAGTACTCTCGCACAACAGAAGGAAGCGCAGTAGATACAACATCACAATCATCATGACATACAGATCCATACATAAGTTCGATTACAGACCAGCGTTATAACAGCATGAAGGTAAGCTAGACAACTTAGGCGGCACGCAGGCACGCGGTGGAGGGATACAACAATGCGACATAGCGACATGCTACATCAACGTCGAGGAAAACCTCTGTAATGGGGTAACTGCAAGTGCGGACGACGAATGGCCGTCGTAGGAAAATCCTGCTCTCCATGTGCACTCTGATGCAGAATCCGGTCTTGAGCTGAAAGAAGAGGTCCATGTGAAGGTGTGTAACCTCCAACAGCAGGCCAATCAATACCAGCATACATCTGAGTCCTGCGCGGGTAAAGGATGTACTCTGGATGTATTCCTGCATGAACAGCTGGTAGCAACTGTGTCATAGCATCGTAGAGACGTGCTCGAGTGGCAAACAACTCGACGGCAAGAGCCTGAACAGTGCTATCTAGAGCCTGAGTGCACTGAATCAGAACCTGCGGGTTGTAACGACGACGCTCGTACGGGGCACAGATAGCTTTGTAGTATCCAGTAGCATCTCCAGCAGGGGCATACGGAATGTATCAGAACTCAGAGGCATCCAAGCTAAGGCTGAGCTCTCCTCGGAGACGTGCGACAGCGGAGTAGGCGGCATCATGTACTGCCATCTCAATCGTCATGCCGATACCATGGAAAAGGTGCAGCTCAGTGTCTGAGTCATCTTGCTGATCATAGATACAAACATCAGCATGGTACTGCTCCTAGTTGAACTTGCGATAATCCTCGTAGACCATGTACTCGGGGTACCAGCGGTAGCCCAGTCTGGTCAGGAGGGCGATCAGGACAGCTGGAAAACCAGGGGCATCACGAGCCCAAGTGTGAAGCACAAGCTGCGTCGCAGGGCATGGTGGAAACAAATGATCCATCTGAAACAGAGGAAATTCAGGATTGTCAAATGACAATGAGAAGTATAATTCAACTCAGAGAGAAAGGTTAAACAAACCAATGCAAAGGAAAATGATTATCAGACTAATCAGATCAATGGTAAGGAATTAAGCACAAATATCCAGCTCTCCGGGTAGACGAGATTTACGAGATCCTAAGTGTCGGTGTTAGTAAAATTCATTTAACCCGAATAGAAGAGGGATCAGAGTCCCAGAGTATAGATGAGGAATAAAAGATCCTAATACTACCCAATTGGCGAGGTGGGCCCGTAAGCCACACAGCCAAGTTAGTAAAATAGTTTTGGACGACTGGACTCAACTTCGGCCAAGGAGTTGGAAAGGGGGTTCCTATAGGCAGTTGGCTCTGATACCAACCTGTGACGCCCCCGGCTTAATCGTACACTAATCATACATGCAAATGCACACGATCAAGCCTAAGGACTCACTTGAAGGAATCACAACACAACTCTAGAACATAAATAAAGTCATACAAGCTTTATATTACAAGCCATGGCCTCGAGGGCTTGAATACATAAGCTCGCTTACAAGCGTCAGCGGAAGCATCAGATATCTAGGTACAGATATAAAAGATAAAACAGATAGGCCTATAAAAGGCGGGGCAAAAGAAAACACTATGATCGAAAAGGCGTAGGCCTCCTGCCTGGGACCCTCCGAACCTACTCCTGGTTGTTAGCCAACTCGTAGTAGTAACCACCCTCGGGGTAGTAGTAGTGATCATCGACAGGGGCAACTGGCTCCGGGGCTCCGTCATCTGGTTGCATCAAACGGATAGGGGGAAAAAGAGGAAGCAAAGCAACCGTGAGTACTCAAATGAAGTACTCAGCAAGCAAGGATCTACACTACATATGCAACATTATCAAAGAAAGGCTGTATATCTGGACTGGGCTGCAGAAATGCTAGAATAGAGGGAAGGCCTAGTCCTATCGAAGACTAGCATCTTCATCGGTCTTGCAGCATTAGAAGAGTGTAGATTAGTACAGTATAAAGTAGTAGTAGTAGTAGTAGTATTAAGTATCAACCTCGACCAGAGATCCTTCCTCGACTCACTGCGAGAAAGCAATCCCAGAGCCCTAGTATCCATTTCTATCCAGTTCTAGTTGTATCGATCGGGATACAACTCCGAGCGTCCGTTACCGAGGATCCGGCTATGCATAGATTAGATCTTCCCTGCAGGGGTGCACCAACTTACCCACCATGCTCGATTAACTCCGGTCGGACACACTTTTCTGGGTCATGCCCGACCTCGGCCAAACAATACGCCGCAACCCGACCTAGGCTTAACAGAGAGGTCAGCACGCAGGACTAAACCTATGCCCCCAGGGGTCTTGGGCCATCACCCCGGGAACTCCTGCATGTTGCGCGGCCACCGAGAGCAGACCTAGCAACCCACACTATCAAGGCGGTTGCGTTACGCGGTCCAACCTGGTGCGCGCCGCTTAGTCGCTGACATCTATTAAGCATCGGTTGATGCATATGACGCAGAGTGCCCATAATTATTCCCACGTGATGGTTAGTGCTATCGGGCCAAAGGCCCACTCGGATCAAATATCAAAATCATTAGTGTGTTGGTAGCGTGCGCTAACGAGCAAAGACTCACGATCGATGTGACCCCATCGCCCCGTCTCGAGGACTTGCGGCAAGGGCTAAGAATGTCCGGCCACGCCTCGTAATTTATCTCACGGGCACCCTCCAGGTCAACCCCTCTCCACAACACTCGCGGGTACCCCTCAGGGTCGACCCGCCTTTCCAAGTAACAGTTGTAAAGTCCAAGTAACCATGTGTCCATAACATCAGGGGAATCTGAGGTATCACCCTTGTTGGATTCCTACTCGATGTATCCGTCAAGGTGAACTCGGAGGAATCACCCTCGATGGGTTCACACTTGAGGTGTTGCACGACAGCGTCGTTATCGGAAGTGGTGAAGGAGGAATCACCCTCGATGACCCCGTCCGAATAGCTACTCTACAGAGTTAACATCAGAAGTGCTATACGAGGTATCACCCTCGGCACTCGATAGTAATGCTGCAGTGTCGTACAACTAAGGGGGTGATGTGCGGTGCTGGGGCCTGGTCGTCGAGTCTTCCGATGATCCAGCGGGGGCAACTGGGACAAGTGGGGTCACTGGGGTCTCTATCCATCCTATATTAAGTAGTTTAGGATAAGCAGGTAAGGTAACAATAGCAGGTTACAATAAACAGGCTATGCATCAGAATAGGATAACTCAAAGCAGTAGCAAACTCTAATGCAAGCAGGAGGGAGAAAGAATAGGCGATATAGGCATGTTCAAAGGGGGGTGCTTGCCTGGTTGCTCGGCGGCAAAGACAAGGTCGTCAACGGTGTCGTCGGGCTCCTGAGCTACGTTGATCTCGGGAACTACGTCGGTACCGGGGTCTACCGAGAGAGAAGAGGGGGAGGAAATAGATAAATACACAACAAACATATGCAACACAGAGCATGTTATGCTAACGTGTAGTGCAGGGTTGCCTAAAGACATGTCTAAATCATTTTAGTTATTTTAGGATTTAAGTTGGAGTTATTAACCGACGTATATGCACTATTCATCTACCGAAAATAGGCTAAAAGTTGCGGGTTCACCTCCGTAGAGGGTCCCGACATGGAAATGGATGGCACAGTTGGATTTGTCTCGTCGTTCTGAGCAACTTTCATGTATAAAGTTTTTCGATCCGAGCTACGATTTAAATTCTACGAATTTTCAAAGATTAAATCATTTTCTGGAATTATTTTAAATTAACAGAAAAGGTTTATTGCATCAGCATGATGTCAGCATGAGGTCAGCAGGTCAACCGTAGCTGTTTAGGTCAAACCTGACAGTTGGGTCCCACCTGTCAGTGACTCTGGGCTAAACAGAGTTTAATTAGTCTAAATAGAGGTTAATTAGGGCATGGGCCCCACATGTCGGTGACTTATTAATTAACAGATTAACTTTAAAAACCTAATTAGTTAATATAATCACGGGGCCCACTGGTCAGTGTCATTGTGCTGAAATGTCAGCGCACTTGACCTAGTCAACGAGTCAGCGGGGGGCCCTGGGCCCACTGGTCAGTGGCCTAGAGGTGGGGCCTGCCCAGCCACGTCGGCGATGGCCTGCGGTTCGCCGGCGGTGACGCCAAAATGTGGTGGAGGGCCTCGGGCGTGCGTCGGAATTCGTCTACGGGCGGTCATTTGGCACGCGCGAGCTACCGAGGAAGATGGTGCGGGTGGGCGAGCAGTGAGCGGGGGGAAATGGTGTGCGGCCGACGGTGGGGAAGAGAGGAGGAAGAAGAAGAGAGGAGGAAGAAGAGGGAAAGACGGGCAAGAAAGTGCATTAAATCTGAATTCTACTAGTACTACTACCAGGATATTCTGTCCTTCGGAGTGTAAATAGTTAAGCCGATGACATGTGGGTCTACCTCAAGAGGGCCCATATGTCAGTTAATGGAAGAGAGAGGTGCGTAAGCGTATTTGTAGAAGCGTGCTCCACTGGCAAACATGATGGCAGTATACGGTAAGGCTGATTTAGTAACACCAACACATTGGTTCAGCTTATTAATTAAGTGTCCCATCTGCTGCAGCGTGTATTGTCACTTCACTGTGAAGACTAGTTGAATAGTTCTCTCTGACCGAGATGGGGAATAATGGATCGCCAAGACTTCCTATCTTCAGTATCCCTATGCCTCTACTCTCATCCTATCCAACAAGATGAAACATTGGCCAAGGCACCTGGCGCCAATAATGTAGGAGTACTACTAGTATTTTGTGTCAAACTTTGACCATCTATTTAACTAATAAAATGTTAATGCATGTCACCAAGAATCATATCACTGGATTCGTATTTGAACATAGTTTTTAATGGTATAGTTTTTTATGACATGCATTGACACTTTGCTAGTTAAATTTACGGCCAAAATTTTACACTAAGTACGAAGGGGACAATAAACCAGGACGGAGGTTTATATACAGGTCAATAAAAAATCATCAACCAAGGTACTAGTAAATGATGAGTGCCCGAAGATTTTTTTCCCAAAAGTACTCAATAATGGGCTCGTTTTCCTCAAGAAAATTGTGTTTACGAACGTATTAATTGGAATGCATGCGTGAAGAACAAAAGACCAGAACTTTTACACGCATTGGTGAGTTTTCTCTTAATTCATGCATGCAACATTTTAATGAAGCTTGAAATATGAACATGTCAATGGGAGGGAGTAGAAGCCTCATGCATGCATGCATGCAACACTCACACGTACACATGCACGCACGCAACACTCACGCATCCATGCGGCACACAGCACACGATTCAACACACATGCTCACGCTCAAGTGCTCAACCTACTCCCTCCATTCAAGAAAGACTGTACATATAGAGATTTACACATTGACCAAGAGGAACTAAAACTCCATGGCATTATTAACGCCCAAAAGTAGCAGACTTATGTGTGCATGCGACCATTGATAGAACAAGATTAAATGAAGGTTGTTGCATGATGTAACTAAGGATAGACATGCAGCCTATAGCTAGAGCACAAGTTGGTGCATTAGTCAATCAATACCGATTAGATTAAAGGCTAAGTGCATTGGAAGTGTAGATGTACACTCTTTGTTGGAAAAATTTCTAATGCTAGATGTACAGTTTTTCACAGACCGAGGGAGTACACATGCATGCACTCACATACAATGCCAGGGTGGTTCGCGCGCAAGGGTTGGACTCTTGTCGCGCCTATGTAAAGTTTTGTTTAACTGATTTCTTTGCTCTGCCAACTGACAGGTGGGACCCAGAGACCAGGTATCAATTTAACCAGTCAACAAAGTGCCACGTCGACTATGTGGCCGGTCAGCAGGGTGCAATACGGTGCTCTACGGTGAGCTAGTGACCGTATAATCACCGCAAAACTATATAGTGACCGTAATGAACGTATTGTTACATACGTTGACCGCCAGTGTATTTTTCTCGTTTCAAATTAAGCCATATTAACCGGAAAGGACGCAGTATGGACTAGTACTACTTTGATGTGTCCCGTCAACTTGCAGAACACGGAGAAGCTTGCTTACTATGCCCTCTCCCTCGCCCACGCGCGGTGGCTCACAGGACGAGGAGAAGCTTGCTTACTACATATGCCTACGCCCTCTCCCTCTCCCTCGCCCACGCGTGAGGTGGCTTGCGGGACGAGGAGAGGGTTTTGACTACATCACCCTCTCCCTCTCCCTCTCCCTCGCTCTCGCCCTCGCGGTGGACGTGCAGCAGTTCATTCGGTGTCAGATTGCCAGAAGCATATTGTACTGTCATTGTTGGACCTTCCGAAGAGGCGAAGAGCCAAGTGCAAGGTTCACAGGAGTATGAACTGTTGAACCTCCCGAAGAGGCGAAGAGCCAAGCGCAAGGTTCATAGGAGTTGTCGTCCTAGTACTACAACTATAGTGAACAATCGCTACTGTATGATGCCGCCATGTCACCTATAGCCAAAGCCTGTAACCTTTTTTTCTCACAGAGCATGTTGGAGCCCGTGCAACAGCCACACAAGTTGCACGTACACATAACACATTTACTAGTAATAAATTCTAAAGGACAAATGCCAGCATACCACACAAGTTCATCTCCACTTCATGTGATAAATTTGTGCACGACTACTCTACATATATTTACAGCACTGCCATTCACAATTTACCATACTCCACTTACATGTTATAGATGGGCTCCATGTCCATGTCCTCCTCCAGGTTCCAGTCCCAGGTGTTCTTCATAGATGGCACGATCCATAGCGGTAGGCAATGAGAATCATTGTCGCAGCTTTCTAGTCCGGTTCCACACGATGGAGACTCATCCAAGCTGAAGCGGCATAAATCAGGGATAGTGTGTCCCAGCATGTCGTTCATCCGGCAGTGCGCACTAAAGACACAACCATGCTTCATGAACGGCAGGCCTTCGGTGTCGTGCACGGAAGGTGGCATCTGCCTCACAATGGGGTAGTTGTCCCCAATGAAAAGCGAGTACTCTCCAAGAGTGTTCCTCGGCACCCACATAGCATCACGGGGGTCGAACTCGGCGCCATTCATCTGGTACACGCGGCATCTTAGATCTGGACACATGGTGACGTACATGGTCAAGGTCCATGCATGATAATGTTGTGCTCAAATATGGCGGTCAGTAATATTGTGCAGCAAGTAGTACTACTCCAGCATAGAGGAAGTAAAATAACCGACTTATTATATATAGCCACTCCTGGCTACATGGATGAGATAGTAAGACATGGAAAAACAAAAATGGTGGGAGCTAGTGGGTTCAAGTCTTCAAGGGCCTAGCTAGCTATACACGTCCTCCAAGGTAAAAAGTACTAGAGAAGGCGAGAGGGTTAAAAAAATTAATACCAAATTGTAGTACTAGTACTAGTAAACATGTCCCAGTCAAGAAAAGAAAAGAACTAACAAGTACTACTACTCTAACACACAACAATGACAAAATGGAATACCTGGGTAGATGGTGATGGTCCAATCATGGTAGATCATGTGCCCATGTTGCACATCAGGGGTACCATGGGTAACGACTGCTAAGATAGTTGATCCTAATATGCCAAAGTCAGCTACAAGGTTCCAGGTTAGACCAAATCGCGGATGCAAATGCACATCCAGGATCGGCGATCTGATTTTGATCGGGGGATGACTGGTCCCTGCAAAATAATGGAGTATTGTTAGGGATGCAAATGATGGTTTGTGCATTCCATTTGTAATCTCTCGTACCGTAGGATGACAACCAGATGAAACAAGTCCCCTGGCTTGTCACCGCGAAGATGCGGCCTATATGGCACACGGTGTCTTCAAACATGTAGGGGTACAAATCTGGCAGGGCCAACATGTGCCAGCCTCTGCCGTTACTGCTTTTTGCATTGATGGCAATACTTATGTCGAACACCGCGATGAGATAGTAATCATCGTAGCTGAAAGTGCGTTATATCGACTAGAGGGGGTGAATAGGCGATCAAGGTGAGGAAATTCCTAAGCAACGAACTACTTAGCAGTGGAATAAGTACTCAGATGCATAACATGGCATAAGCACAGTCATCATGATGAAATGAAATAGGCACAGAGTACAGGTAGCATGAAACACAGGATAAGCAGGCTGAAGACTAAGTGACTGAAGAATTGGGATTGTGGAAATTTAGAAAGTCTTCAGTCAAAGTCTTCAAACAGTAACAATCAAGTTCATCAACACATGAATGAGGAAATGAAAGGGTTGAGGAAATAGAACCAGTAGCTTGGTGAAGACGATGATTTGGTAGACCAGTTCCAACTGCTGTGACAGTTGTACATGTGATTGGAGCGGCTAGGTATTTAAACCTGAGGACACACAGTCCCGGACACATTGTCCTCACCGTATTCTCCTTGAGCTAAGGTCACACAGACCTCGCCCAATCACTCGTGGTAAGTCTTTAGGTGACTTCCAAACCTTCACAGACTCGGTCACTCGGCGATCCACAATTCCTCTTGGATGCTCTAGACCATGACGCCTAACCGTCTGGAGGATGCACAGTCCTCAAAGGTAACAAGCGTCGGTTCCACACAGGGACAATCTCTTCAGTGATGCTCAATCACTTTGGGTTTGTAGGTGTTTGAGTTTTGGGTTTTTCCTCACTTGATGATTTTCGCTCAAAGTCCTCGGAGGATGGGATGCTCTAAATGACAAGTGTCAATCTATTTCTCGAAGCAACCAACCAGCTAGTGGTTATAGGGGGCGGCTATTTATAGCCTAGGGATCAGCCCGACATGATAAGACATAAATGCCCTTCAATGATATGATCGTTAGGTGGGTAGGATCTTTGGACAGCTGGCGCGTAGCACAACAACGGTCTGAAATTTGAGCTCTCAAATTCCTCAGGGCTATCATGTTCCTCACTTGTAGGCAATCTACACTGGCGAATTCCTAACTCCTCAGTCAGAACAAATTCCTCAGAGAACAGAAGAACTTCATCTCTGTCACTGAAGAAATTGACTGAACTGTATGAGATTTCCAATGGCTTCACTCAAAAGGATTGGGTAGGTGTAGGATTTTGAGATGAGCATCACTTGGAAACTTTTCCTTAGTTTTACCTCGACCCCCTTTAACAGTACGGTGTTTCCTATGACTCAAGAAAGGGAAAATAAAACTATGAAAACAAAAGTCTTCACGCTTCATAATCCTCGCATCAATATCAAGTCTTCAAGGTCACGCCAATTTCCTCATTTTCAAAGTCTTCAAGAAAACCAAAGTCTTCAACTGAAGACATTCATTTTTAGGGGTCAACTTTCATCGTAAATAACAAACTCCTCATAGACTTATAGGCCTGTGTACACTCATAAACACATTAGTCCCTTAACCTATAAGTCTTCAATACACCAAAATCACTAAGGGGCACTAGATGCACTTACAATCTCCCCCTTTTTTGTGATTGATGACAAATAGGTTAAGTTTTCAACGGGGATAAAACTTATGAAGTGTAAATACTGATATTGAGGAATTTGATTGCAAGATATAGAAGAACTCCCCCTGAAGATGTGCATATTTGAGGAATTTGCTTTGAATAGCAAATGCACATTGTAGAGTAATATCATGGAGATCTCCCCCTATATCTTGTAATTCATACACGCATTTAACATATGATATGAAGAATTTGAATGCATGATGAAATATGGTGTCTGACGAAATTCAGCATGCGTGCATTAAGGTACTTGAGGAAATAAGCATGCAGAAAGCAGTTCAAAAGTATCAGACCACCACAGGACTTAAGTTTACAACTCATCAGAGCAAACACCTCAGAAAAGCAAGAGTTGTAACTTAACAGAAATATAGCCCATATATAAGACCCGCTTGAAGACTAACTCAAATTTCTCCCGCTTTGTCATCGAATGAGCAAAAGGGAAGAAAAATGAGGACTAACGCCCCTGAAGAATATCATCATGATGTCGAAGGAGCGCCAGCGTTGTTGGGGTCGTCCGTTGGAGTAGGGCCTGCCGCGGTGTCGTTCAAGTCTTCAGCTTCATCCATCTCGCGCGATGAAGAATATGAACTAGCAACAAGCTGAGGAACTTTGACCTTCTTGAACTTCTTTGAAGGTGGCTGAGACCAGTCAAAGTCCTGTTGGAAGCCCATATCCTTGAGATCTTCAGCACTATAAAGATTCGATAGAATAGCCCAAGTGCGGTCAAAGACTTCATGCAAGTAGTAGTGATTCTTCTTCACTGTATTTTGAGTGACTGTCATGTTCTGAAGAATTGCACCAAACTGACGCTTGACCCACTTGTGATTTTGATCAACTTTCTGATGAAGACTAAGGAGAAGTTCACGATCAGGCATCACACGCGGAGCTGTGGCTTGAGGATTTTGTTCTGAAGCTTTGGCGGCAGAATCTTGTGTTGCAGAGTCATCATTGGTGGAATAGGATGCAGCTTTGCGAAATTGTATATCCAGTGGACGAGTGCCTCCATCAATAACTGCAGCCTTGTCCTTCTCATCAGCTGAGGAAATAGTCCATTTGAGGACTTCAATAGGGGGTAAATAGCTGAGATGATTTTGAAAGTCAGCCTTATAATGAATTGAAGACCTTGATCTGATGAACTTCATGATCCAGGGAGCATAAGGCTTCAACTCAAAAGGTGACAGAGCAGCATTGGCCAAAGTCCTCATGAAGAAATCATGGTAGTTGATAGGAATACCATGAATGATATTAAACAGCAGATTCTTCATAATGCCAACAACCTCTTCGTCATCAGAGTTGTGGCCCTTGATTGGTCTGAGGGTTTTGGTCAATATGCGATAAACTATCCTTGGCACATAGAGCAATTCCTTCACAAGGAAGGTGGTCCTTGGAGCTTGGCCAGCCTTCAAAGGCTTCATCAGTACTTGCATCAAATGATTTGAGAGTTCAGGTTCCTCATAGATGAGCCTAGCACCTTCAGTGGGAGGACTGACTGGGATGGCGTGAAGCAATTCAGAGGCCGGTGCTTTGAAATGAGTATTTTCGGTCATCCAGTCTAGCACCCATGAATTTACATCTTCAACATTTCCAGTGATATGCAGTGTGGCATAGAATTGAAGAATGAGTTCTTCGTTCTAGTCGCAGATGTTGGTGCAGAAGTTGAGCAGCCCAGCGTCATGAAGAACACTGAGGACTGGGGTGAAGCATAGAAGAGACTCCATATCCACATGAGGAATTTGCTCATGTGCAAAAATCTTGTCTTTATCAAACAGCAGTGAGGAATAGAAATTCATTTGACTGGCCGTCCAGAAACGCTTGCGATGAAGTCGAGCAGAGTCATAAGGATTGTAGTCAGAGAAGAATTGATGCTCAGTAAAGAAGTCATCAGCCTTGAACTTCTGCTTCTTGGTATGAGGATTCTGTGGTTTGGGCTGAAGATTGACAGTTGAAGTCTTCACAGCCTCTTGATGCACAACCTCTGGAGCCACAGGCTGAGGAATTTCAGTAGCTATATCAGTAGCAGCCTTGGCCTCCATTTCTTCAGCACTAGCAGATGAAACTTCTTCAGGAATAGAATGAAGTGAAGATTGAGGTCCATCAGAGCCTGTATGAATTTCTTCAGTTGGCACAGGGGACTGAGGAACTTGATGTAGTGGGGTTGTCAGAGGTGAATTGGGGTGATGACTTTCCCAAAAGTCATCATTCAGAATAGGAGTTGTAGACCCAATATCCACATCCTCATCTTCTTCATCAATTTCTTCGACGCCTGCCTCTTCAGCTGTGAATTGAGGCATGGCCGATGATACCAGCGGAGTAGAAGGGATATCATCCACTTCAATGTCTTCATCCAACTACTCTGACGAAGCAGCAGAGGGATTTTCTTTATCACTGTCATCAGGTATGACATATTCCTCACCAAAGGGAACAATCTCCTTTGATGGCATGCTTGATATTGGAACAACATCAATTAGTTGAGCTCATCAAAGTCTTCACTTTCTTGGTAGCTAAAGACTCTGAAGATGCTGATGGTTTCCTTTTCTTCACCGCAGCCTTCTCTCCGGCTTTGGTCTTCTTCGCTTCCGATGCAGAAGGAAGGTGGACATCTTTCATCTCTGATGACTTTGCAGGAGGAGCAGATGAAATTGGTTGAATTTCTTCAGGCACAACTGATGCAGTTGCCCTGGCTTGTTCAGATTCCTCAGGCGCAGTAGCAGATGCATCAACTGGCCTGGTTTGCTCTTCAAGCGCAACATTGGAGGTTGCCCTGGCATTTTCTTCAGAGACTGGAATTTCTTCATCAGCCCTGGTGCTTTCATTTTCTTCAACAGTCTGATTTTCATCAGCTGTGCTTGCATGTTCTTCAGCAGGCTGAGCAGATGTTTCAGTCTGAGGAATTTTGGGTTGCGATGAAGCTGCAACATTTGGAGTGAATCCCTTTGCCATTCTAACGAATCTGACTTTGGCACCTAGCCAATCTACATGGTATGCGTTAAATTCATCACTGAGTGCTTTGATCTCAGCCTGCATTGTCACAAGTTCTTCAGGAGACATTTTCACAACATTGTTCTTCAGAAAATGCTCCTTCTTGTACTGAGCCTTCTTGACTTGCCTGGCCTTCTCAAATTTCCATTTTTCTTCGGCTATGAAGGCCGTCAACATGTGGCTCTGGCCAGGAGTGAGGTTTAATTCAAGCAAAGGTGTGTTAGGGTTCTTGTGCCATAGATCAATGAAATCAAGGATCTTCCTTGGATCCAGCATGAGGGGAACAGCACTGCCTTTGGCACTAGCGGCCCTTTGTTGTCGATCTCTGATGATCTAAGCTAATAGTTCATCATCAGCTTCGTCTTCACTTGACGGAACCTGAAAGGCGACCTGCTTCTTGTGAGGACTTGGCCTTGTGCCTCGTCCAGCAGTGGCCTTTTTCTTCAGCAAGGTCGGAGCCGTTGAAGACTGAGGTGGAGCTGAGGAACTTGCAGAGACTCCTGAAGCAATTGAGATTCAGTAGTCCTTTGGCACGTGGCAAGATGCACAGGTGCTGAGGACTTTGCAGGAGCAGCTGAGGATTTTGCAACTGAGGGAGTTGGAGCTGCTTTTGAAGAAGTTGCTTGAGGATCAGGCCATGAGGGCTCTGAAGAGCTTGGCCGTGAGGGCATTGCAGCTGAGGAACTTGTCTTGACAGCTGGTTTCTTTGACATAGCCTTCTTAGGCTTGCTAGCAGAGGCCTCAGCAGCGGCAGTAGCAGAATCTTCGTTGAATTTCTTCACTGCCTCTTTAGCCATTTTGGCCAGCTTGGCTTGATGCTTAGCCCACTCCTTGGGAAATTCCTCACCTCTTCTGATGCTTGTGGGATCAGCTTCTTGGCCTGGAGCCAAAGGAGGTCTTGGACATGGAGGGTTAACAGCGAATTTCTTCATGTACTTTGGAGTAACATAACGATATTCCCTCCATTCTCTTGCCCATCTCCCCCCAATCTTCTGAATGCGCACTTTGCGCTGATTTTTGTTCTCCTTGCCATGAGTTGGTTCATCAGGAGTACAATATTCATTATAGATGTCTTCAGGGATCTCAAAAGCAGTATTTGTCTCTGGCCTCTTTCCTCCCTTCTGAGGTCTTTTACCATCAGCCATCTTCTTTACTTGAGGATTTTGAACAATCAAATTTTCTGACGAGGTATGCAATTTTTTTTCAAGGAACGCTGCAAATGAGTTAAGTTGATGAGAACCTAGCGATTCAGCAGCGGACATGTGTACCTGTGAACAGAATATAGGTGCGAAGAATTTGGAGAGGTCATATGCGTTCTCAGAAGTTTTTCAAAAGTATCAAGTTTGAGGAATTTGACCAGGGGTGTCTTGAGGAATTTCACTAAGCATTCTTTGACTTAGGTTCCAGAGTTGTATAGATTGAAAATCCACACAATTGAGGAATCTTGAAGAAAAACATTGCTTAGAGAAATAGATCAAGAACAGAAGCAAGTTGGTGTTTAAGAACATGAAAGTTGAAGAATAAACACCTTTTGAAGATTTTGTGGAAATCATCAGAATCAACAAGGGCAGTAAAAATAGATTTTATTTACCCTTGACGAAGAACACGACGAACTGAGAGTAGCAGTGGAGAAGCTCGTCCGTTCAGATCTTCCACGCCCTAACTTGGCGATGGAAAACAGCTACGGCAGCGGCGGAGTGAAGATTTCCGCGGCCGGCATGAGTACGACGGCGACGAGGTTGAGGCAGTGAAGCTCTTCCTCACCGGCGATGATGGAGTGTAGTGGCGGCGCTAGGTCTGAGAGCTCGAGCGAGGGGAGTGAGATTGAGCGGAGTAAATGAGATCTTAAGGAGGGCGAGGGGTATTTATAGCCGAGGTGAAAAACCGTTCATCTGAAGAAAATGGATGAACCTGCCCCTGACCCTTCACATCCTAGCGACATGTGTCACCCACGTACTGTGAAGTGGAGATCATGTTAGATAGTGGGTGAATAGATAAATCTTATCGAGGGATATGGAACGGTTTGAGCGGCAAAAGCCGAAAATTCAGACAAGAATATTTTAATGTTTCATTTGCAAATTCTTCAGTTGTCAAGGACAAAGTGAAGACTTTGAACGGGTTTCAAAATAGAACGCACATGAAGAATTTGTGAACAGACTGGGTTGAGTTTAGCATAGAGGGGGAACGGGTCCGATCACATTCACTTAGAAGAAAATCAACTTGAAGAATTAGCAATAAGTGAATGCTGTTGAGGACATGAAAAACTCAATTATATATATATAGTCAATGAAGAACACAGTCGGAAAGAGTGAAGACTTTGCAAAGTTGAAGAATTTGAACAACTGAAGAATTTCAATCAGAAGAAAAACTCAAATTGAAGATTTTCAACTTTTGTTGGTGGCATGACCCACCGTGTAAGAATGGTGATTTCAGACGCCGCGTACAATTGTCGTAGGGCTCTGAGAATCAAATTCTTCGTTAATTTCTTCACACTTAGAGGGTTAGTCTTCATTGATTGAAGAAAAAACGTTACTTCGTGTGTTGCACATCTAAGTCATCAATTTTGCATAAGTGTTAGGATGTGTGTCCTTTTCAAAGAACATTCAAAGATTCTAAGATATTTAGCTCACACCGCAACTTGCTAAATCTCTTCTCATCCAAGGGCTTTGTGAAGATATCGGCTAGTTGTTCTTCAGTCTTCACATGCTCGATTGAGATGTCGCCCTTCAACACATGATCACGAAGAAAGTGATGACGAATCTGGATGTGCTTTGTCTTTGAGTGCTGAACTGGGTTATGAGCAATCTTGATGGCACTCTCGTTGTCGCAGTAGAGTGGCACATTCTTCATGTTGATGCCATAGTCCTTGAGGGTTTGTTCATCCACAGCAATTGAGCACAGTAAGAACCAGCAGCAATATACTCAGCTTCAGCAGTAGAGAGTGATACGCAGTTCTGCTTCTTCGAGGACCAACATACTAAGGATCGTCTGAGGAAATGGCATGTGCCTGATGTTGACTTGCGGTCCACACGATCACCAGCATAGTCAGAGTCAGAATATCCAATGAGATCAAAAGCCGAGCCCTTGGGATACCATAATCCAAGTGTTGGAGTGTGAGCTAGATATCGAAGAATATGTTTCACAGCCTTATGGTGTGATTCCTTCGGTGTAGCTTGAAAATGGGCACACATGCAAACACTAAGCATAATATCTGGCCTAGATGCACATAGATACAGTAAAGAGCCAATCATAGAGCGGTATACCTTTTGATCGAAGTCTATACCATTTTCATCAGTGCATAGATGGCCATTTGTGGGCATAGGGATTTTGACGCCTTTGCATTCTTGCATACCGAATTTCCTCAGAACGTCCTTGAGGTATTTCTCTTGAGAAATGAAGATGCCATTGCATTGTTGACGAACTTGAAGACCTAAGAAGAATTTCAATTCTCCCATCATGGACATTTGATATTCCTCACTCATCATATAAGCAAATTCGTCACTGTAATGTTGGTTAGTACAGCCAAAGATAATATCATCAACATATATTTGGCACACGAATAATTCATCATCATATGTTTTGGTGAAAAGAGTTGGGTCGAGTGAACCGGGTTTGAAGCCTTTCTTCATGAGGAATTCCTTCAGAGTATCGTACCACGCCCGAGGGGCCTGCTTGAGGCCATAGAGGGCCTTATTGAGTCTGAAGACTTGATCAGGATGCTTAGGATCTTGAAAACCTAGGGGTTGAGCAACATATACTTCTTCCTCAAGCTTACCATTGAGGAATGCACTTTTTACATCCATTTGATATAAGATGATATTATGATGGTTAGCATAAGCAAGCAATATGCGAATAGCCTCAAGTCTAGCAACAGGTGCAAAAGTTTGATCGAAATCAATTCCTTCAATCTTTGTGTAGCCTTGAGCTACAAGACGAGCCTTGTTCCTCACCACTAGGCCATTTTCATATTGTTTGTTCCGGTAGATCCATTTGGTGCCGATGATATTGTGCTTGCGTGGGTCTGGTCGCTTGACAAGCACCCACACCTTGTTCAGCTCGAATTGATGTAATTCCTCTTGCATCGCTTGAATCCATTCAGGCTCCAGAAATGCCTCATCAACTTTGGTGGGCTCTGTTATAGAGACGAAAGCAAAATGCCCACAAAAGTTAGACAAATGTGAAGCTTTTGAGCGACTAAGAGGACCTGGTGCGTTGATGTTGTTGATGATTCTCCCAATCTGTACTTCATTTGCAACGCGAGGATGAGCAGGTTGACGACTTTGATTTGGCTCAGCATTTTCTTCAGAGCCATTTTCTTCAGATGCACCAGCATGATTTTCTTCACGATCAGGAATGACTTGTTCAGCAGATTCTTCAATGGGTATGACATCCTCAGTAGCCTTTAGCTTGATGGATTCCTCAGGAGTCATTTCATCTAGCACAGGAGGTAGGTGCTCTCTTTGCGAGCCATTAGTTTCATCGAACCGCACATCTACAGTTTCAACAACCTTGTTGTGATAGGTGTTGAAGACCCTGTAGGTGTGCGAGTCCTTTCCGTAACCAAGCATAAAACCTTCATGTGCTTTCGGTGCAAATTTAGAATTGTGATGAGGATCTCTAATCCAGCATTTAGCACCGAAAACTTTGAAATAACTCACATTGGGTTTCTTGTCAGTGAGGAGTTCATATGAGGTCTTCTTGAAGAATTTGTGAAGATATACCCTATTGATAATGTGGCATGCAGTATCAATTGCCTCAGGCCAGAAGCAACGAGGTGTCTTGTATTCGTCAAGCATGGTGCAAGACATCTCAACAAGAGTCCTGTTCTTGCGCTCCACAACGCCATTCTGCTGAGGAGTGTATGGGGCAGATACCTCATGAGTAATACCAAGTTCATCAAGATAGTCATCAAGACCAGTATTCTTGAACTCGGTCCCATTGTCACTACGTATATGCTTGATCTTCACACCGAAATTCATTGAAGCCCTTGAGGAAAATCGTCTGAAGACTTCCTGCACTTCAGTTTTGTAAGTAATGACATGCACCCATGTGTAACGAGAATAATCATCAACAATGACAAAGCCATATAGAGATGCTGCATTTGTTAGTGTGGCATAATGAGTAGGGCCAAAGAGATCCATATGAAGCAATTCAAAAGGACGAGAGGTAGTCATGATAGTCTTCGAGGGGTGCTTGGCTCTGGTCATCTTTCCAGCCTCACAAGCCCCACAAAGATGGTCTTTGAGGAATTTGACACCCTCAATGCCAATGACGTGCTTCTTCTTCACAAGCATGTGTAAGTTCCTCATGCCAGCATGACCCAGTCGTCGATGCCATAGCCAGCCTTCTGAAGCTTTTGCAAGTAGACATGTGGCATGTTGTGGTCCTGCAGAGAAATCAACAATATACAAGTCTCCTCTCCTAAAGCCTTCGAAGACTTTGGAATTGTCAGATTCCATTAGCACTAAGCAACGATATTTGCCAAAGACAACAACCATATCAAGATCACAAAGCATTGAGACAGACATGAGGTTGAATCCGAGGGACTCGACAAGCATGACTTTGTCCATGTGTCGATCCTTTGAGATTGCAACCCTACCTAGACCCAATACCTTGCTTTCGCCTTTGTCTGCGTAGGTGATATGCTTCAAATGTGATGGAGATAAAGGAGTGTTCATCAGTAAGCTCTTGTCACCGGTCATGTGATTAGTACATCCACTGTCGAGGACCCACTCAGTAGCTTTGGGTAAATCATCCTGCAGATGAATTAGTGCATCTTACGAACACATATACTTCAGAGTGAAGAATATGACATCAATTTCATCAAACAAAATTTCATCAATTAATTCAACATATGTATATATAGTAGTATGAGGACGTGAGAAATGAATAAATCATTTCTTCATGATTAGCTTGCGTCCTTTCAAGCATTTCAGGTCTCCAGAAAATTCTTCAGACGATTTAGTTCGTCTGGAGACCTGACCCTGCATAAGAGGTTAGTTCTTTTTCTTCACCACCCACATTTGGAGGGGTGGCAAAGAGTTCATCATTCTGCGAGCTCCATAAGAGAAAGGTGGCATTGAAGCCAAAGCGCTTCGTTTCACACGAGAGGGATTAGTATAGGCATATGAGTAAGCAGAGAAATTCTTCGAGGACTTATGAACATAATGATTTGAAGAATAATGCACATAATCAGAACTCTTAGATTTTCCCTGTGAAACAGAAGCATTAGCATAATGATGATCATATGAGGACTTGGATCCACGTGAGGAATTTGATCCATAAGAGGACTTGGATCCATATGAAGACTTTGGTCCATATGAAGAATTTGATCTGGGGTTCCTATTCTTCACAGGTGGTGTCATGAGGACATTCACCTGAAGACTTTCAAGGCACCTTTTGGGAACCCAGATTTTCTTCATAGGGGGACCATTCCTGCGGTTAGTTCCAACATATCTAGCAAATACTTCACCATTCTGATTTTTGAACAGTTTATAGTTGGAGTCAAATGACTCATCAGATGAATATGAGGATTCACAAGTAAAGCCAGATAGAGAGGATGGATCTACGGGAGGTCCCTTCGCAGCAACCCATGAGGTTTTGGGATACTGCTCAGGTTTCCAATAGGTTCCATCAGCATTGAGTTTCCTCTCAAAGGCAATACCCTCTTTCCTAGGGTTCCTGTTCAAGATCTGCTTTTTGAGCACATCACAAAGAGTCTGATGCCCTTTGAGGATTTTGTACATGCCTGTCACATACAATTCCTTCAACCCTGCATTTTCGTCAGTGATACTAGTGGTATCCTTAGATGAGGAATTTGTGACCACAGAGATAGTTGAAGAATTTGCAGCAATAGAAGCATTTGAACTTTCAGGTGAAGAATTGGCGGTTTCACGTTCAATGCATTTCAAGCATGGTGGAATAATTCTTCCTGAGCGGAACTGATCTGTTGAGCAAGTAATGAATCATTTTCCTTCTAAAGATCTTCATGACTCACCCTTAGCTTCTCAAGATCTTGCTTTCTTTGAAGAAATTCATAAGAAAGCTTCTCATGATCGGCTAAGAGAGTTTCATGACGACTTTGAAGGTTGTCAAACTTAGACTGTAGTTGCTGAAGATTATCAGTCAGTGTTTGAGTTCGATCCATTTCTTCACCTAACAGGGCATCGCTTTTGTCTAGCATATTTTGAACCTTTTCCAAAGCCTTTTGTTGTTTAACAGCAATATTAGCAAGTTTGGAATAGCTGGGTTTGAGATTATCATCAGATTCATCCTCACTTGATTCAGAGGAGGGATATTTGAATACCTTGGCACCTTTTGCCATGAAGCAATAGGTGGGAGCATAGTCATCGTTGCCGTCATCAGCAGTGTTGGGGAAGCCATTTTCCTCAGTGTTGAAGATGGACTTGCTGACCTAAGCAGTAGCGAGGGCTAGGCTCGCCACACCGGAGTCTGACTCCTCAGATGCCTCCTCTTCCTCATGTTCCTCAGATTCAGCTTCAGAGTCCATTTCCTTGCCAATGAATGCCCGAGCCTTCTTGGAACTGCTCTTCTTGTGAGATGAAGACTTTGAAGATTTTGATGATGAGGACTTTGAAGATTTCTTCTTCTTCTTTGAGTCATCTGAACTATCATCCTTGTATTTCTTCTTCTTTGATTCCTTTGCCCACTGAGGACAATCAGTTATGTAGTGACCAGGTTTCTTGCATTTGTGGCAAGTCCTCTTCTTGTAATCACGGGATGAGGAATCTGATCTTGTGTCATCACCTTTTGAAGATTTTACAAAGCGACCACACCTTGAGAACTTCTGGAATTTCTTCACGAGCATTGCTAGCTCCTGGCTTAGTTCTTCAGGGTCACCAAGGCTGCTATCAGAATCTTCTCCTTCAGATGAGGAAACTGCCTTGGCCTTCAGTGCGCGTGATCTTCCATAGCTTGGCCCATAGAGATCTCTCTTCTCAGCTTGTTGGAATTCATGAGTGTTCAGCCTCTCAAGGATATCAGCAAGATCTAGTGACTTGTAGTCTCCACGTTCTTGAATCATCAGTGCCAGTGTATCGAATGAAGAATCGAGTGACCTCAGCAATTTCTTCACCACCTCATGGTCGGTGATGTCAGTGGCACCCAGTGCTTGAAGCTCGTTTGAAATGTCAGTGAGGCGATCAAAGGTTTGCTGGACATTCTCATTGTCGAGTCTTTTGAAGCGGTTGAAGAGATTGCGAAGAACATCAACTCGAGAATCACGTTGAGTTGAGATTCCTTCGTTGACCTTAGACAACCTGTCCCAGATAAGCTTTGCAGACTCCAAAGCACTCACTCTGCCATACTGTCCTTTGCTCAGATGGCCACATATGATATTCTTCGCTTGAGAGTTGAGTTGCTTGAATCTCTTCACATCAGCAGCGTTCACGGAAGGAGTGACAAAGGGAACGCCATTTTCCACAACGTACCAGAGATCGTTGTCAATTGCCTCAAGATGCATGCGCATCTTATTCTTCCAGTCGGGGTAGTCCATCCCATCGAAGGTAGGACACCCAGCCGAGACCTTGATCATGCCTGCAGTCGACATAACTAAAACTCCAGGTGGTTAAACCAAAATCACACAGAACAAGGGAGTACCTTGCTCTGATACCAATTGAAAGTGTGTTATATCGACTAGAGGGGGGTGAATAGGCGATTTTTACAAATTCGTCACTGAAGAATTTCAAGGTGAGGAAATTCCTAAGCAACGAACTACTTAGCAGCGGAATAAGTACTCAGATGCATAACATGGCATAAGCACAGTCATCATGATGAAATGAAATAGGCACAGAGTACAGGTAGCATGAAACACAGGATAAGCAGGTTGAATACTAAGTGGCTGAAGAATTGGGATTGAGGAAATTTAGAAAGTCTTCAGTCAAAGTCTTCAAACAGTAACAATCAAGTTCATCAACACATGAATGAGGAAATGAAAGGGTTGAGGAAATAGAACCAGTAGCTTGGTGAAGACGATGATTTGGTAGACCAGTTCCAACTGCTGTGACAGTTGTACGTCTGGTTGGAGCGGCTAGGTATTTAAACCTGAGGACACACAGTCCTCACCATATTCTCCTTGAGCTAAGGTCACACAGACCTCACCCAATCACTCATGGTAAGTCTTTAGGTGACTTCCAAACCTTCACAGACTCGGCCACTCGGCGATCCACAATTCCTCTTGGATGCTCTAGACCATGACGCCTAACCGTCTGGAGGATGCACAGTCCTCAAAGGTAGCAAGCGTCGGTTCCACACAGGAACAATCTCTTCAGTGATGCTCAATCACTTTGGGTTTGTAGGTGTTTGAGTTTTGGGTTTTTCCTCACTTGATGATTTTCGCTCAAAGTCCTCGGAGGATGGGATGCTCTAAATGACAAGTGTCAGTCTATTTCTCGGAGCAGCCAACCAGCTAGTGGTTGTAGGGGGCGGCTATTTATAGCCTAGGAAGTAGCCCGACATGATAAGACATAAATGCCCTTCAATGATATGACTGTTAGGTGGGTAGGATATTTGGACAGCTGGCGCGTAGCACAACAACGGTCGGAAATTTGAGCTCTCAAATTCCTCAAGGCTATCATGTTCCTCACTTGTAGGCAATCTGCATGGGCGAATTCCTAACTCCTCAGTCAGAACAAATTCCTCAGAGAACAGAAGAACTTCATCTCTGTCACTGAAGAAATTGACTGAATTGTATGAGATTTCCAATGGCTTCACTCGAAAGGATTGGGTAGGTGTAGGATTTTGAGATGAGCATCACTTGGAAACTTTTCCTTAGTTTTACCTCGACCCCCTTTAATAGTACAGTGTTTCCTATGACTCAAGAAAGGGAAAACAAAACTATGAAAACAAAAGTATTCACGCTTCATAATCCTCGCATCAATATCAAGTCTTCAAGGTCACACCAATTTCCTCATTTTCAAAGTCTTCAACTGAAGACATTCATTTTTAGGGGTCGACTTTCATCGTAAATAACAAACTCCTCATAGACTTATAGACCAGTGTACACTCACAAACACATTAGTCCCTTAACCTATAAGTCTTCAATACACCAAAATCACTAAGGGGCACTAGATGCACTTATAGTAGCTGTGTCGCTTTGTCGGCGGGTCCGCAATTGCTATCTTATTCAATCTCATGTAGGCATCATCATACGTATTCAAGCCCAGCCAGTCCGGAAGGCCGATCCCCATGGTGGAGAAGGGGTCTACGGGAACGGCCGCACTGCTATGTATGTTGTGCAAAATGATGGTGGTATCCGACCAGAGGCAATGTTGGGGATATCGCTTATCGGGAACTTATCGGTCGACCCATGATAAGGGGTAAATCGGCCAGTTTATCGGCATATCGGCCGATTTATCGCCATATCAACTGATTTATCGGCCCATTTATCTTATCGGTCAGACAACGGTAAGCGATAAATCGGCCGATTTATCAGAATATCGGAAGATATCTTGAACAGTGGCAAGAGGTATGCAAGCCAATCTCCGTTGGCACCAACCCAGACCTATATATAAGACGGTGGGCAGCGGAGAAATTACGGGGTGGAATAACTAAGTACTATATTTAGAATATACACTACATGATCAAACTCCATGACTGACCTGCTCATCAGACAAAATCTGACTCCCTCTCAATGTCGGCAACTCTAGCGGAGTCAACGTGCAACCACGGCCAGGTAGCGGTGGACTGTTCGATGGATTGTCCCATAGAATAACCTTATGCTCGAGAACGCATGGAAGACCAACAAGCATGGCCTTTTCCCAAGCCTGTTTATGCACCAACTTAAAATAGTTGGTGCAGGAAGCACCGATGAAAGGATCGAGAAGAGGGGTCTAGAGGGGGGGGGGGTGATTAGACCCTCAACAAGTAAAAGTGGCAATTTTTAAGTTCTTCAAGTTGAGGTGGAGTTTTAGCACAAGTTTAAGCATTCACAATACATTTCAAGCAAGCATTACAAGAGTATGTGCAGCGGAAAGAGTAAAGCATGCTAATTGCAAGAAAGTAAGGGACGGGATTGGAGTGTGCAAATGCAATGAAGACATGGAGATTTTTGGTGTGGTTCCGATAGGTGTTGCTATCGTACGTCCATGTTGATGGAGACTTCAACCCACGAAGGGTATTGGTTGCGCGAGTCCATGGAGGGCTCCACCCATGAAGGGTACACAAAGAAGCAACCTTGTCTATCCCACCATGGCCATCGCCCACGAAGGACTTGCCTCACTCGGGTAGATTTTCATGAAGTAGGCGATCTCCTTGCCCTTACAAACTTCATGGTTCAACTCCACAATCTTGTTGGAGGCTCCCAAGCGACACCTAACCAATCTAGGAGACACCAGTCTCCAAAAGGTAATAGATGTTGTGTTGATGATGAACTCCTTGCTCTTGTGCTTCAAGTGATAGTCTCCCCAACACTCAACTCTCTCTCTCTCTCTCACAGATTTGGATATGGTGGAAAGATGATTTGAGTGGAAAGCAACTTGGGGAAGGCTAGAAATCAAGTTTCTTGTGGTTGGATTGGAATATCTTGATCTCAACACATGAGTAGGTGGTTCTCTCTCAGAAAATGTATGCTGGAAGAGTAGGCACGTTCTGATGGCTCTCTCACATATGGATAAGGGGTGGAGGGGTATATATAGCCTCCACACAAAATCCAACCATTATACACATTTGACACAACTCGGTCAAACCGAATAGAAGAACTCGGTGAGACCGATTCAGTTCAAAATGTGAACGTTAGGAATCTCGGTGGGACCGATGTGCTAGGGCTTAGGGAAAACATCAAATCGGTGGCACCGATTGCATCAACTTGGTGAGACCGAAGTGAAGCAATAAGGTAACAGAGTGAATGTTAAGCAAACTCGGTGGGACCGATAGCACATTTCGGTGAGACCAAAATAATGCAACAAGCAACAGAGAGTTTGCAAGGCCATCTCGGTGAGACCGAGATCCGTATCGGTGTGACCGAACTGTTAGGGTTTCTGGCAGTGGCTATGTCAAGTGAACTCGGTGGCGCCGGATAGAAGATTTCGGTGGGGCCGAGTTTTGGGTTTTGGACTTATTTGGAAATGAGAAAGTGGTTGAGGGCATTGGAGTAATATCACTAAGCATTTTGAGCAAGTAGACCATTAAGCAACACCTCATCCCCTTTTAATAGTATTGGCTTTCCTATGGACTCAATGTGATCTTGGATCACTGAAATATAAATGAAGAGTCTTGAGCTTTTGCCAATATGTGTCCTTAGCATTTTGAAGGGGTTCCACATCCTCTTGTCCTTACCACGCCATTGTTGAACTTGTCTGAAATACACTAGATAAAAGCATTAGTCCAACAAGAGATATGTTGACATTAATTACCAAAATCACCTAGGGAGCACTTGTGCTTTCAATCTCCCCCTTTTTGGTAATTGATGACAACATACATCAAAGCTTTAGATAAAAGATATGAAGGGTAATGGGTAAACCTTTGGAAGGACATGTAACAAACATAAGCTCCCCCTACATGCATGCAATCATGTGAAGTTAGGATATAAGAACATGTGAATGCATAATCATGATAGAGCAAGCAAAGGGTTAAATGTATCTTGGCTATATGCATCAGAGGAAATGATGTGGTTTAAGAAGTGTACCTCCATGTTCATGAATCCTTCTTGCAAACAATATGTACATCAGCAAGAGATCATCATGCACATGAGTGTGATGCATATACTTACCTTGTGGTCTTGAGCTGGCTTTGGAAAGAGTGGGCTTGAGAAAACAGGTTTAGATAACACAAGAACACTCTAAGTAAAGCAAATTCAGGTAACCACAAGAGTACCAAGACTGGGATGACATGTAATGGGTGAGTACTTAGTACTTCCTTTAGATATAGACATGTCCCCAAAGATTTAAAGATATTCAATGAATTCCAAAGATTTTTCTCCCCTAGACATGGATTCTTTCTCCCCCCTGAATCTGATATTGGATAATGGGAGAAGGTAGGGTGAGAGAAAATCAGAGCAACAAGGATATTCAATGACAATCACTAAGATCAAACATATTGACATGTCTTTCCCCTCTAAAAGACATGTGACTTCTCTCCTCTTGGTTTTACTAGCATCTGGAAGAGCTTGGATGTGCTCATATGATAAGCTTTGATGTGCTATCTCTCCCCCTTTGACATCAATTTCCAAGAAGGGCACTTCTGGAGCATGAGTCAAGTAGGTGTGGTCCTTGAGAGACACTACAAAGTAGTAGGTATTTCATGATGCTTGTAGAGGAAAGAATCATTGAGTGGAGCTGAAGAGAATAGGCAATAAAAATGGCAAAACATTTTCTCCGAGTTGAAATCGGTGACACCGATTGGTTTCCGTTGGTGACGCCGAAATGACATAGTCACAGAAGGTCCTGATCGGTGCGACCGAGTTAGTCCATGTCGGTTGTACCGATGAACTATTCACAAGGAGACCTTGTGTTTTGGTCAGGCCGATAGGTTTGAGTCGGAGGGACCGAGTTCAACACAAAGTAAATATTTTGTCAACTTAGCTCACTTGGCAAATGAAATCTCACAAGGATTTGCAAGGAATTAACTGAAAGATTTGCAAAGAATTAGACAGAGAATAAAACAGAAAAGAGATCTAGATGAATTTTTTTTTTGATAAAGGGAAACACAATAGCAAGAAATATACGCAAGAACACAAAGAAAAGAAACACTAGAGAACTTCACCTAGAAGGGGTCGGTGACAAAGTCACCTATGTTAGAGTATATTGACTGAGGAGTCAAGCGATAGCACTTGATCATAGGTCATACTCATCGTTTAAGCTCAAAATGGGGTTACCATTTTTTGTTTAAGCATTTTGATGTATTCGCATCTCGTTGAGTTGCTTTGACTCATGACTTGGAGCAAAGCTTCTCTAAGATGGAATGACATACCTTGGGTGGTGGTGTTGATCTTGATCATGTAGTTGAACTTGTGTTGGATGCTCGAGGTTGATGTTGTCCATCAAGAGTTTGGAGCACCACTAGGAGTTTGAGTTCATCTTCCTACATGGGTTAGTCTTGCAAGGAATAGCACTTGTGTATCCATAATGACAATCATGAAACTTGATACCAAATGAAATTTGATATATTGAAATTGTCAAAGGATATGTTGTGTGAAATCATGCTTCCTTGTATTCAACAACCGTATCATAGGAACTTGGTGATGTAAAGATTGCTTCAAATGTGAGTGATTTGCAATCTCATAGATTTGTGTTCATCCAAGTACCTACAAGGGTTAGATAACATGCAAGAGTACAAGTACAGATCCAAGACATATGATCATCATCATAAGAGAAGTATCAAGGATTAGTCATAAAGGCTCATGCCTTACATGTATCCAAATGGAGTTTCTACTCCAAGTTTGAGGCATCAATGATATTCAATTCACCTCTCAAATGGCAAAATACTTTCTCATCAAGCAGTTTGGTGAATATATCCGCCAATTGCTTATAGTACGAACATGCTTAAGATTTATGTCTCCTTTAGGAACATGATCTCGAATGAAATGATGACGAACTTCAATATGCTTGGTTCGAGAATGTTGCACGGGATTGTGAGCAATCTTAATAGCACTTTCATTGTCACAAAGCAATGGAACATGTTTCACATGTATCCCATAATCCTTAAGGGTTTGGGTCATCCAAAGTAATTGAGCACAACATGATCCGGCGGCAATGTATTCCGCTTCGGCGATGGATAAGGATACCGAGTTTTGTTTCTTGGAGGACCAAGACACAAGGGATCTACCAAGAAATTGACAAGTACCTGAAGTGGATTTTCTATCAACCTTGTCACCGGCATAGTCCGAATCAGAGTAGCCAACAAGATCAAAAGATGACCTCTTAGGATACCAAATGCCAAAGTTTGGTATATGAATTAAGTATCTCACTATCCTTTTCACAGCCTTAAGATGACATTCTTTAGGGGCCGCTTGATATCATGCACACATGCACACACTTAGCATAATATCGGGACGAGAGGCACATAGATATAACAATGAACCAATCATAGAGCGGTAAACCTTTTTGGTCAACCAGTTTGCCATCCTTAGTCAAATCAAGATGTCCACTAGTAGGCATGGGTGTTTTCATACCTTTGCTTTCTTGCATGTTGAACTTCTTGAAAAGATCCTTGGTATACTTTGTTTGAGAAACAAAGGTACCTTCCTTAGTTTGATTGATTTGCAAACCAAGGAAAAATTTGAGTTCACTCATCATAGACATCTCAGACTTCTCCGACATTAGCCTTTCCAACTTTTCACTAAAAGGGGGGGTTAGTAGAACCAAATATGATATTGATACGTCTCCAACGTATCTATAATTTTTTATTGTTCCATGCTATTATATTATCTATTTTGGATGTTTTATATGCATTAATATGCTATTTTATATTATTTTTGGGACTAACCTATTAATCTAGAGCCCAGTGCCAGTTTCTGTTTTTTCCTTGTTTTTGAGTTTCGTAGAAAAGGAATACCAAACAGAGTCCAAACGGAATAAAACTTTCGCGATGATTTTTCTTGGACCAGAAGGAAACCAGGAGACTTGGAGATGAAGTCGGAGGAGCAACGAGGCGGCCACAAGGACGGAGGGCGCGCCCAGGGGGGTAGGGCGCGCCCCCCACCCTTGTGGGCCACTCGTGCACCTCCTGACCTAATTCTTTCACCTATATATAGTCATATATACCAGAACCAACATGGGAATCCACGAAAAGACTTTTCCACCGCTGCAACCTTCTGTACCCATGAGATCCCATCTAGGGACCTTTTCCGGCACCCTGCCAGAGGGGGATTCGATCACGGAGGGCTTCTACATCAACACCATTGCCCTTCCGATGAAGCGTGAGTAGTTTACCACAGACCTACGGGTCCATAGCTAGTAGCTAGATGGCTTCTTCTCTCTCTTTGATTCTAAATACCATGTTCTCCTCGATGTTCTTGGAGATCTATTCGATGTAATACTTTTTTGCGGTGTGTTTGCCGAGATCCGATGAATTGTGGATTTATGATCAGCTTATCTATGAATATTATTTGAATCTTCTCTGAATTCTTTTATGCATGATTTGATATCTTTGTAATTCTCTTCGAACTATCGGTTTGGTTTGGCCAACTAGATTGGTTTTTCTTACAATGGGAGAAGTGCTTAGCTTTGGGTTCAATCTTGCGGTGTCCTTTCCCAGTGACAGTAGGGGCAGCAAGGCATGTATTGTATTGTTGCCATCGAGGATAAAAAGATGGGGTTTTCATCATATTGCTTGAGTTAATTCCTCTACATCATGTCATCTTACTTAATGCATTACTCTGTTCTTTATGAACTTAATACTCTAGATGCATGCTGGATAGCGGTCGATGTGTGGAGTAATAGTAGTAGATGCAGAATCATTTCGGTCTACTTGACTTGGACGTGATGCCTATATTCATGATCATTGCCTTAGATATCGTCATAACTTTGCGCTTTTTTATCAATTGCTCAGTAGTAATTTGTTCACCCATTGTATTATTTTCTATCTTGAGAGAAGCCTCTAGTGAAACCTATGGCCCCCGGGTCTATTTTCCATCATATTAGTTTTCGATCTACTATTTTGCAATCTTTTACTTTCCGATCTATAAAACAAAAATACCAAAAATATTTACTTTATCGTTTATCTATCTCTATCAGATCTCACTTTTGCAAATAACCGTGAAGGGATTGACAACCCCTTTATCGCGTTGGGTGCAAGTTGTTTGATTGTTTGTGCGGGTATTCGGTGATTTGTGCATTGTCTCCTACTGGATTGATACCTTGGTTCTCAAACTGAGGGAAATATTTATCTCTACTTTGCTGCATCACCCTTTCCTCTTCAAGGGAAAACCAACGCAAGCTCAAGAAGTAGCAGGAAGAATTTCTGGCGCCATTGCCAGGGAGATCTACACCAAGTCAAGACATACCAAGTACCCATCATAAACTCTCATCTCTTGCATTACATTATTCACCATTTGCCTCTCATTTTCCTCTCCCCCACTTCTAAAATGATTTTTGAAAAGATTTGCCTTTTTATTCACCCTTCCTCCGTTCGATCTTGTGTTTGCTTGTGTTACCATGTGCCTTCTTTTTGCTGCATCTTCGCTTGCTAAAAGTTTATGGATCCTCATCCACTTGCTAATATTTTTAAGAGATCCAATTTTGATGAACCAATTGCGAGTGAGTTTTGTGCACTAGATTATCTTTATGAAGTTTTGCTTGAAATTCGTGAATCTAAAAATTGTGATGAAGAAATTTATGAAGTGATTCACGATAGCTCCTTGAATAAAAAGCATGCTTGCAATGGTTCTACTATAAATTCTATTAATGTCAATTGTTCTAATGATATGCAAAACCCTAAGCTTGGGGATGCTAGTTTTGCTAGGTCCACTACTTGTGGCAATGATCATGATTGGGGTGATTTTTCTTATGATCTTGAAAATTTATTTAAGCCCCATGATGAATATGAGATTGATAATAATGTTTGCAATAATACTGAAAGTGGGTTTGGAAGAGTGTCAACTTTAGACCCCACATATTTGGAGAATGTTCAATCTTATGAAATTTTTGATAAAAGTGGGTTTGGAGAGGTCATGACTTTAATTAATGTTAATCCCACTATTTTGGAAGAGTGTCAACTTCGCATGCATGTGGATCGTGTTGAGAATATGTTATGTGATAGCTATTTTGTTGAATTTTCTTATGATCCTACATGTAATTATTATGAGAGAGGAAAATATGGTTGTAGAAATTTTCATGTTACTAAATTACCTCTCTTCATATTGAGATTGCTATCATCTCTTTCTTCTTCCTTGCATATGCTAGTTTTTCCTTGCCTTGATAATTTGTTTGCTTATAAAATGCATATGCATAGGAAGTATGTTAGACTTAGATGTGTTTTTTCACGTGTTTTATGATGCTCTCTTTGTGCTTCAATTCTTCTCTTTTATGTGAGCATCATTGAAATTATCAATGCCTAGCTAAGGGCGTTAAACAATAGCGCTTGTTGGGAGGCAACCCAATTTTATTTTTGTTTTTGCTTTTTTGTTCCTGTTTTGCTTTGAATAATTCATCTAGCCTCTGGTTAGATGTGGTTTTGTGTTTTAATTAGTGTTTGTGCCAAGTAAGACCTTTGGGATGGCTTACGGTGATAGTTGATTTGATCTTGCTGAAAAACAGAAACTTTTGCGTCCAGTCACAGAATTTTAATAATTCACTGGAGCGTTTAATAAACCTGAATTTTTTTATAAGAGATTTATATACAAATTGCCTCTGTTTTCCGAAATTTTCAGAATTTTTGGAGTTACATAAGTATTAGAACAATTCGGATCTTCGCAGACTGTTCTGTTTTTGGCAGATTCTGTTTTCTTTGTGTTGTTTGCTTATTTTGATGAATCTATGGGTAGTATCGGGGGGTATGAACCATGGAAAAGTTGGAATACAGTAGATATTACACCAATATAAATAAAGAATGAGTTCACAACAGTACCAAAGTGGTGATTTATTTTCTTATACTAACGGAGCTTATGAGATTTTCTGTTGAGTTTTGTGTTGTGAAGTTTTCAAGTTTTTGTGTAAGGATTTGATGGACTATGGAATAAGGAGTGGCAAGAGCCTAAGATTGGGCATGCCCAAGGAACCCCAAGGTAATATTCAAGGACAACCAAGAGCCTAAGCTTGGGGAAGCCCCGGAAGGCATCCCCTCTTTCGTCTTCGTCTATCGGTAACTTTACTTGAGCTATATTTTTATTCACCACATGATATGTGTTTTGCTTGGAGCGTCTTTTATAATTTGAGTCTTTACTTTTTAGTTTGCCACAATCATCCTTTCTGAACACACCTTTTGAGAGGGACATGCATGAATCGTGATTTATTAGAATACTCTATGTGCTTCACTTATATCTTTTGAGCTAGGCAATTTTGCTCTAGTGCTTCACTTATATCTTTTTAGAGCACGGCGGTGGCTTTATTTTGTAGAAATTATTGAACTCTCATGCTTCACTTATATTATTTTGAGAGTCTTTAAACAGCATGGTAATTTGCTTTGGTTATAAATTTAGTCCTAATATGATAGGCATCCAAGAGGGATATAATAAAAACTTTCATATAAAGTGCATTGAATACTATGAGAAGTTTGAATCCTTATGATTGTTTTGAGATGTAAAGATGGTGATATTAGAGTCATGCTAGTGAGTAATTGTGAATTTGAGAAATACTTGTGTCAAGGTTTGTGAGTCCCGTAGCATGCACGTATGGTGAACCGTTATGTAACGAAGTTGGAGCATGAGATATTTTTTGATTGTCTTCTTATGAGTGGCGGTCGGGGATGAGCGATGGTCTTTTCCTACCAATCTATCCCCCTAGGAGCATACGCGTAGTACTTTGTTTCGATGACTAATAGATTTTTGCAATAAGTATGTGAGTTCTTTATGACTAATGTTGAGTCCATGGATTATACGCACTCTCACCCTTCCATCATTGCTAGCCTCTCTAGTACCGCGCAACTTTCGCCGGTACCATACACCCACCATATACATTCCTCAAAACAGCCACCATACCTACCTACTATGGCATTTCCATAGCCATTCCGAGATATATTGCCATGCAACTTTCCACCGTTCCGTTTACTATGACACGCATCATCACTGTCATATTGCTTTGCATGATCATGTAGTTGACATCGTATTTGTGGCAAAGCCACCGTTCATAATTTTTTCATACATGTCACTCTTGATTCATTGCACATCCCGGTACACCGCCGGAGGCATTCATATAGAGTCATATTTTGTTCTAGTATCGAGTTGTAATTTTTTGAGTTGTAAGTAAATAGAAGTATGATGATCTTCATTATTAGAGCATTGTCCCATATGAGGAAATAAAAAAAAAGAGGCCAAAGAAGCCAAAGAAAAAAAAGAAAGAAAAAAAAGAAAGAAAGAAAAAAATGAGAGAAAAAGAGAGAAGGGGCAATGTTACTATCCTTTTTCCATACTTGTGCTTCAAAGTAGCACCATGATCTTCATGATAGAGAGTCTCCTATGTTGTCACTTTCATATACTAGTGGGAATTTTTCATTAGAGAACTTGGCTTGTATATTCCAATGATGGGCTTCCTCAAATTGCCCTAGGTCTTCATGAGCAAGCAAGTTGGATGCACACCCTCTTAGTTTTCTTTTTGAGCTTTCATACACTTATAGCTCTAGTGCATCCATTGCATGGCAATCCCTACTCACTCACATTGATATCTATTGATTGGCATCTACATAGCCCGTCGATACACCTAGTTGATGTGAGACTATCTCCCTCTTTTTTGTCTTCTCCACAACCACCATATTCTATTCCACCTATAGTGCTATGTCCATGGCTCACGCTCATGTATTGCGTGAAAGTTGAAAAGGTTTGAGAATGTCAAAAGTATGAAACAATTTCTTGGCTTGTCATCGGGGTTGTGCATGATTTGAGCATTTTGTGTGATGAAGATGGAGCATAGCCAGACTATATGATTTTGTAGGGATAAGCTTTCTTTGGCCATGTTATTTTGAGAAGACATAATTGCCTTGTTAGTATGCTTGAAGTATTATTGTTTTTATGTCAATATTAAACTTTTGTTTTGAATCTCATGGATCTGAACATTCATGCCACAATAAATAAAATTACATGGACAAATATGTTAGGTAGCATTCCACATCAAAAATTCTGTTTTTATCATTTACTTACTCGAGGACAAGCAGGAATTAAGCTTGGGGATGCTTGATACGTCTCCAATGTATCTATAATTTTTTATTGTTCCATTCTATTATATTATCTGTTTTTGATATTTTATATGCATTAATATGCTATTTTATATTATTTTTGGGACTAACCTATTAACCTAGAGCCCAGTGCCAGTTTCTGTTTTTTCCTTGTTTTTTAGTTTCGCAGAAAAGGAATACCAAACGGAGTCCAAACGGAATAAAATTTTTGCGATGATTTTTCTTGGACCAGAAGGAAACCAGGAGACTTGGAGATGAAGTTAGAGGAGCCACGAGGCGGCCACAAGGACTGAGGGCGCGCCCCCACCCTTGTGGGGCCCTCGTGCACCTCCTGACCTAATTCTTTCGCCTATATATATTCATATATCCCCAAACCAATAGGGGAATCCACGAAAAGACTTTTCCACCGCCGCAACCTTCCGTACCCGTGAGATCCCATCTAGGGACCTTTTCCGGCACCCTGCCGGAGGGGCATTCGATTATGGAGGGCTTCTACATCAACACCATTGCCCTTCCGATGAAGCGTGAGTTGTTTACCATAGACCTACGGGTCCATAGCTAGTAGCTAGATGGCTTCTTCTCTCTCTTTGATTCTCAATACCATGTTCTCCTCGATGTTCTTGGAGATCTATTTGATGTAATACTTTTTTGCGGTGTGTTTGCTGATATCTGATGAATTGTGGATTTATGATCAGCTTATCTATGAATATTATTTGAATCTTCTCTGAATTCTTTTATGCATGATTTGATATCTTTGTAATTCTCTTCGAACTATCGGTTTGGTTTGGCCAACTAGATTGGTTTTTCTTGCAATGGGAGAAGTGCTTAGCTTTGGGTTCAATCTTGCGGTGTCCTTTCCCAGTGACAGTAGGGGCAGCAAGGCACGTATTGTATTGTTTCCATCGAGGATAAAAATATGGGGTTTTCATCATATTGCTTGAGTTAATTCCTCTACATCATGTCATCTTACTTAATGCATTACTCCGTTCTTTATGAACTTAATACTCTAGATGCATGCTGGATAGCGGTCGATGTGTGGAGTAATAGTAGTAGATGCAGAATCATTTCGGTCTACTTGACACGGACATGATGCCTATATTCATGATCATTGCCTTAGATATCGTCATAACTTTGCGCTTTTCTATCAATTGCTCGGCAGTAATTTGTTCACCCACCGTATTATTTTCTATCTTGAGAGAAGCCTCTAGTGAAACCTATGGCCCCCGGGTCTATTTTTCATCATATTAATTTCTGATCTACTATTTTGCAATCTTTTACCTTCCGATCTATAAAACAAAAATACCAAAAATATTTACTTTATCGTTTACCTATCTCTATCAGATCTCACTTTTGCAAATAACCGTGAAGGGATTGACAACCCTTTATTGCGTTGGGTGCAAGTTGTTTGATTGTTTGTGCAGGTATTCGGTGATTTGTGCGTTGTCTCCTACTAGATTGACACATTGGTTCTCAAACTGAGGGAAATACTTATCTCTACTTTGTTGCATCACCCTTTCCTCTTCAAGGGAAAAACCAACACAAGCTCAAGAAGTAGCAGATATCATCCACATAGATTTGGCACACAAATAATTCACCATTAACCCTTTTAGTAAAAAGTGTCGAATCAATCTTCCCAATTTCAAAGCCTTTTTCAATAATGAACTTGGTCAAGCATTTATACCATGCTCTAGGAGCTTGTTTAAGACCATAAAGAGCTTTGTGAACTTTGTAGACATGAGTAGGTTTCTTGGGATTAACAAAGCCGGGAGGTTGTTTAACATAAACTTCCTCCTTAATTTCACCATTTAGAAAAGCACTTTTAATGTCCATTTGGTATAAAGTGATATCATGGTGATTGGCATAAGCAAGTAGGATGCGTATGGATTCAAGTCTAGCAACGGGGGCATATGTCTCACCATAGTCCATACCTTCGACTTGAGTGTAGCCTTGGGCGACGAGATGAGCCTTGTTGCGCACAACTTATCCATCCTCATCTTGCTTATTCCGGAACACCCATTTGGTTCCAATGACATTGTGGTTGTCCTCCGGCTTTTCAACCAATGTCCACACTTGATTCCTCTCGAAGTTTGTGTAGCTCTTCATGCATAGAGTTCACCCAATCCAGATCCTCAAGGTCTTCTTCAACCTTCATAGGTTCAATGCTAGAAATGAATGAGTGGTGTTCACAAAAGTTAGCTAAATGAGTTTTAGAGCGAGTAATTCTCCCGGTTTGAATGTCATCAAAGATTTGTTCGACGGGATGATCTCTTGTGACTCTTGCTCTAACTCGTGACAGCTTTTGTTTGGGTCGGGGTGGAACATCCTCTTCATTGTCTTCTTCTTCTTCTTCTTGTCCTTCTTCATTGTTGTTGGCGTTGTCATTCTCTTGTGGAGGTGGAGAGGGAGGTCGATGTGGTTCATCTTGTTGTACTTCCTCATTTCCTTTGTCTTGACGTGTTCCACTTGTGGATGACTCCAAGTCAACTTGTGGTTCACCTTGATGTGAGGTTGAGGCTTCCACTTGAATGGACGAAGTACTCTCCTTTACCTCCATTGGGCGAATCTTCCCAATAGATAAGTCTTGAATTGCTTCCGAAGGATCTTTGTCTCCTACATCAATTGGCAATTGCTCTACTTGCGAGCCATTAGATTCATCAAACTTCACATCTACCATCTCTTCAACCTTTCGGGTGAAATTGTTGTAGACATGGTAAGTGTGAGAGTTTGAGCCATAACTGAGTAGGAAACCTTCATGATATTTAGGAGAAAACTTCGAACGATGATCATTATCAAGAATGTAGCACTTTGAGCCAAATACTCGAAAGTATCCAACTTGGGGTTTGTTACCGGTGATAAGCTCATATGCCGTCTTGCCAAGAAGCTTGTGAAGATACAATCGATTTGTAGCATGACAAGCTTGTTGGAAATATGCCCTAGAGGCAATAATAAAATGGTTATTATTATATTTCCTTGTTCATGATAATTGTCTGTTATTCATGCTATAATTGTGTTATCCGGAAATCATAATACATGTGTGAATACATAGACCACAACATGTCCCTAGTAAGCCTCTAGTTGACTAGCTCGTTGATCAATAGATGGTTACGGTTTCCTGACCATGGACATTGGATGTCATTGATAACGGGATCACATCATTAGGAGAATGATGTGATGGACAAGACCCAATCCTAAGCCTAGCACTAGATCGTGTAGTTCGTTTGCTAAAGCTTTTCCAATGTCAAGTAACTTTTCCTTAGACCATGAGATTGTGCAACTCCCGGATACCGTACGAGTGCTTTGGGTGCACCAAACGTCACAACGTAACTGGGTGGCTATAAAGGTGCAATACGGGTATCTCCGAAAGTATCTGTTGGGTTGGCACGAATCGAGTCTGGGATTTGTCACTCCATGTAACGGAGAGGTACCTCTGGGCCCACTCGGTAGGACATCATCATAATGAGCTCAATGTGATCAAGGAGTTGTTCACGGGATGATGTGTTACGGAAACGAGTAAAGAGACTTGCCGGTAACGAGATTGAACAAGGTATCGAGATACCGACGATCGAATCTCGGGCAAGTATCGTACCGATAGACAAAGGGAATTGCGTACGGGATTGATTGAATCCTCGACATCGTGGTTCATCCGATGAGATCATCGAGGAGCATGTGGGAGCCAACATGGGTATCCAGATCCCGCTGTTGGTTATTGACCGGAGAGTCGTCTCGGTCATGTCTGCGTGTCTCCCGAACCCGTAGGGTCTACACACTTAAGGTTCGGTGACGCTAGGGTTATAGAGATATTAGTATGCGGTAACCCGAAGGTTGTTCGGAGTCTCGGATGAGATCCTGGACGTCACGAGGAGTTCCGGAATGGTCCGGAGCTAAAGATTTATATATGGGAAGTCCTATTTTGGCCACCGGAAAATGTTCGGGATTTTTCGGTATTGTACCGAGAAGGTTCTAGAAGGTTCCGGAGTGGGGCCCACCTGCATGGGGGACCCACATGAACGTGGGTAGTGGGGGCAAGGCCCCACACCCCTAGTCAAGGCGCACCAAGATTCCCCCTTAGAAGGAATAAGATCATATCCCGAAGGGATAAGATCAAGATCCCTAAAAAGGGGGGATAACAATCGGTGGGGAAGGGAAAGGATGGGATTTCTTTCCTTCCACCTTTGCCAACGCCCCAATGGACTTGGAGGGCAAGAAACCAGCCCCCTCCACCCCTATATATAGTGGGGAGGTGCATGGGAGAAACAGCTCAGCCCCTGGCGCCTCCCTCTCCCTCCCGTGACACCTCTTCCTCCTCCAGTAGCGCTTGGCGAAGCCCTGCTGAAATCCCGCTGCTTCCACCACCACACCGTCGTGCTGCTGGATCTCCATCAACCCCGTTCTCTTGAACGCTTCCGCTCGCGATCTACAAGGGTATGTAGATACACTCCCCTCTCACTCGTTGCTAGATGACTCCATAGATTGATCTTGGTGATGCGTAGAAAATTTTAAAATTCTGCTACGTTCCCCAACAGTGGTATCAGAGCCAGGTTGATGCGTAGTATCTTGCACGAGTAGAACACAAAGTAGTTGTGGGCGTCGATTTGTCAATCTTCTTGCCGTTACTAGTCTTATCTTGATTCGGCAGCACTGTGGGATGAAGCGGCCCGGACCGACCTTACACGTACGCTTACGTGAGACAGGTTCCACCGACTGACATGCACTAGTTGCATAAGGTGGCTAGCGGGTGTCTGTCTCTCCCACTTTAGTCGGATCGGATTCGATGAACAGGGTCCTTATGAAGGGTAAATAGAAATTGGCATATCACGTTGTGGTTTTGGCGTAGGTAAGAAACGTTCTTGCTAGAAACCTATAGCAGCCACGTAAAAACTTGCAACAACAATTAGAGGACGTCTAACTTGTTTTTGCAGCAAGTGCTTTGTGATGTGATATGGCCAAAGGATGTGATGAATGATATATGTGATGTATGAGATGATCATGTTCTTGTAATAGGAATCACGACATGCATGTCGATGAGTATGACAACCGGCAGGAGCCATAGGAGTTGTCTTAATTTATTATATGACCTGCGTGTCATTGAAATTCGCCATGTAATTACTTTACTTTATTGCTAACCGTTAGCCGTAGTAGTAGAAGTAATAGTTGGCGAGACAACTTCATGAAGACACGATGATGGAGATCATGATGATGGAGATCATGGTGTCATGCCGGTGACGATGATGATCATGGAGCCCCGAAGATGGAGATCAAAAGGAGCAAAGTGATAATGGCCATATCATGTTACTATTTTGATTGCATGAGATGTTTATCATGTTTTTGCATCTTATTTGCTTAGAACGACGGTAGCATATATAAGATGATCCCTTACTAAAATTTCAAGAAAGTGTTCCCCCTAACTGTGCACCGTTGCGAAGGTTCGTTGTTTCGAAGCACTACGTGTTGATCGGGTGTGATAGATTCTAACGTTCGAATACAACGGGTGTAAGCCAGATTTACACAGCAATACACTTAGGTTGACTTGACGAGCCTAGCATGTACAGACATGGCCTCGGAACACAAGAGACCGAAAGGTCGAGCATGAGTCGTATAGAAGGTACGATCAACATGGGGATGTTCACCGTTGATGACTAGTCCGTCTCACGTGATGATCGGACACGGCCTAGTCGATTCGGATCATGTAATCACTTAGATGACGAGAGGGATGTCTATCTGAGTGGGAGTTCATTACATAATTTGATTAGATGAACTTAATTGTCATGAACTTAGTCTAAATGTTACATATCTATCTTGTAGATCAAATGGCCAACGCTAATGTTACCCTCAACTTCAACGCGTTCCTAGAGAAAAACAAGCTGAAAGACGATGGTAGCAACTATGCGGACTGGGTCCGTAACCTGAGGATTATCCTCATAGCTGCCAAGAAATCATATGTCCTTGAAGCACCGTTAGGTGACCCACCTGCTCTCCCAGCACTGCCAGACGATTTGAATGTTTGGCAGACACGCACCGATGATTACTCCTTCATTCAGTGCGGCATGCTCTTCAGCTTAGAACCGGGGCTCCAAAAGCGTTTTGAGCATCACGGAGCATATGAGATGTTCGAAGAGCTGAAAATGGTTTTCCAAGCTCATGCCCGGATCGAGAGATATGAAGTCTCCGATAAGTTCTACAGCTGTAAGATGGAGGAAAATAGTTCTGTCAGCGAGCACATACTCAAAATGTCTGGGTTGCACAGCCGCTTGTCTCAGCTGGGAGTTAATCTCCCGGATGACGCGGTCGTTGACAGAATCCTTCAGTCGCTTCCACCTAGCTACAAGAGCTTCGTGATGAACTTCAACATGCAGGGGATGGAAAAGACCATTCCTGAGGTATATGCGATGCTGAAGTCAGCGGAGGCAGAGATCAGAAAGGAACATCAAGTGTTGATGGTGAATAAAACCACTAAGTTCAAGAAGGGCAAGGGTAAGAAGAACTTCAAGAAGGACGGCAAGGGAGTTGCCGCGCCCGGTAAGCCAGCTGCCGGGAAGAAGTCGAAGAATGGACCCAAGCCTGAGACTGAGTGCTTTTATTGCAAGGGAAACAGTCACTGGAAGCGAAACTGCCCCAAGTACTTGGCGGACAAGAAGGCCGGCAATACCAAAGGTATATATGATATACATGTAATTGATGTGTACCTTACCAGCACTCGTAGTAGTTCCTGGGTATTTGATACCGGTGCGGTTGCTCATATTTGTAACTCAAAGCAGGAACTGCGGAATCAGCGTAGACTGGCAAAGGACGAGGTGACGATGCGCGTCGGGAATGGTTCCAAGGTCGATGTGATCGCCGTCGGCACGCTACCTCTGCATCTACCTCCGGGATTAGTTTTAAACCTCAATAATTGTTATTTAGTACCAGCTTTGAGCATGAACATTGTATCTGGATCTCGCTTAATGCGAGATGGCTACTCATTTAAATCTGAGAATAATGGTTGTTCTATTTATATGAGAGATATGTTTTATGGTCATGCCCCGCTGGTGAATGGTTTATTTTTATTGAATCTCGAACGTGATGTTACACATGTTTATAATGTGAATGCCAAGAAATGCAAGGTTGATAACGATAGTCCCACATACTTGTGGCACTGCCGCCTTGGTCATATCGGTGTTAAACGCATGAAGAAACTCCATGCAGATGGACTTTTGGAGTCTCTTGATTATGAATCATTTGACAGATGCGAACCATGCCTCTTGGGCAAGATGACCAAGACTCCGTTCTCCGGAACAATGGAGCGAGCAACCAACTTATTGGAGATCATACATACTGATGTGTGTGGTCCAATGAGTGTTGAGGCTCGCGGTGGTTATCGTTATATTCTCACCCTCACCGATGATTTGAGTAGATATGGGTATGTCTACTTGATGAAGCACAAGTCTGAGACCTTTGAAAAGTTCAAGGAATTTCAGAGTGAGGTTGAGAATCAACGTGACAAGAAAATAAAGTTCTTACGATCAGATCGTGGAGGAGAATATTTGAGTCATGAATTTGGCACGCACTTAAGGAAATGTGGAATTGTTTCACAACTCACGCCGCCTGGAACACCTCAGCGTAATGGTGTGTCCGAACGTCGTAATCGCACTCTATTGGATATGGTGCGATCTATGATGTCTCTTACCGATTTACCGCTATCCTTTTGGGGTTATGCTTTAGAGACTGCCGCATTCACTTTAAATAGGGCACCGTCAAAATCCGTTGAGACGACACCGTATGAATTATGGTTTGGGAAAAAACCTAAGCTGTCGTTTCTGAAAGTTTGGGGATGCGATGCTTATGTGAAGAAACTTCAACCAGAGAAGCTCGAACCCAAGTCGGAAAAATGCGTATTCATAGGATACCCTAAGGAAACTATTGGGTATACCTTCTACCTAAGATCCGAGGGCAAGATCTTTGTTGCCAGGAATGGATCCTTTCTAGAGAAAGAGTTTCTCTCGAAAGAAGTAAGTGGGAGGAAAGTGGAGCTTGATGAGATGACCCTCGAACCGGAGAGTAGCGCAGCACAGGAAAATGTTTCTGTGGAGCCTACACCGGCTAGAGAGGAAGTTATTGATAATGATCATGATCAAGCTACCACTGAACTTCGAAGGTCCACGAGGACACGTTCCGCACCAGAGTGGTATGGCAATCCTGTCCTGGAAATCATGTTGTTAGACAACAGTGAACCTTCGAACTATGAAGAAACGATGGCGGGCCCGGATTCCGACAAATGGCTTGAAGCCATGAAATCCGAGATAGGATCCATGTATGAAAACGAAGTATGGACTTTGACTGACTTGCCCGATGATCGGCAAGCCATAGAAAATAAATGGATCTTTAAGAAGAAGACTAACGCGGATGGTAATGTGACCATCTATAAGGCTCGGCTTGTCGCTAAGGGTTATCGACAAGTTCAAGGGGTTGACTACGATGAGACTTTCTCACCCGTAGCGAAGCTGAAATCCGTCAGAATCATGTTAGCAATTGCCGCATACTATGATTATGAGATATGGCAAATGGACGTCAAAACGGCATTCCTTAATGGTTTTCTTAAGGAAGAGTTGTATATGATACAACCGGAAGGTTTTGTCGACCCTGAGAATGCTGACAAGGTATGCAAGCTCCAGCGCTCAATCTACGGGCTGGTGCAAGCATCTCGGAGTTGGAACATTCGCTTTGACGAGATGATCAAAGCGTTTGGGTTCACACAGACTTATGGAGAAGCCTGTGTTTACAAGAAAGTGAGTGGGAGCTCTGTAGCATTTCTCATATTATATGTGGATGACATACTGCTGATGGGAAATGATATAGAATTCTTGGAAAGTATAAAGGCCTACTTGAATAAGTGTTTTTCAATGAAGGACCTTGGAGAAGCTGCTTATATATTAGGCATCAAGAGCTATAGAGATAGATCGAGACGCCTCATAGGTCTTTCGCAAAGCACATACCTTGATAAGATATTGAAGAAGTTCAATATGGATCAGTCCAAGAAGGGGTTCTTGCCTGTATTGCAAGGTGTGAAATTGAGCTCGGCTCAATGCCCGACCACGGCAAAAGATATAGAAGAGATGAGTGTCATCCCCTATGCCTCAGCCATAGGGTCTATTATGTATGCCATGCTGTGTACCAGACCTGATGTAAACCTTGCTGTAAGTTTGGTAGGTAGGTACCAAAGTAATCCCGGCAAGGAACACTGGACAGCGGTCAAGAACATCCTGAAGTACCTGAAAAGGACTAAGGATATGTTTCGCGTATATGGAGGTGACGAAGAGCTCGTCGTAAAGGGTTACGTCGACGCTAGCTTCGACACAGATCCGGATGACTCCAAGTCACAAACCGGATACGTGTATATTTTGAATGGTGGAGCGGTAAGCTGGTGCAGTTGCAAGCAAAGCGTCGTGGCGGGTTCTACATGCGAAGCGGAGTACATAGCAGCCTCGGAGGCAGCACACGAAGCAGTATGGATGAAGGAGTTCATCACCGACCTAGGAGTCATTCCAAATGCGTCGGGTCCAATGGCTCTCTTCTGTGACAACACTGGAGCTATTGCCCTTGCCAAGGAGCCCAGGTTTCACAAAAGGACCAGTCATATCAAGCGTCGCTTCAACTCCATACGTGAACATGTTCAAGATGGAGACATAGATATTTGTAAAGTGCACACGGATTTGAATGTAGCAGATCCGTTGACTAAACCTCTTTCACGAGCAAAACATGATCAACACCAGTACTCTATGGGTGTTCGATTCATCACAATGTAACTAGATTATTGACTCTAGTGCAAGTGGGAGACTGTTGGAAATATGCCCTAGAGGCAATAATAAAATGGTTATTATTATATTTCCTTGTTCATGATAATTGTCTGTTATTCATGCTATAATTGTGTTATCCGGAAATCGTAATACATGTGTGAATACATAGATCACAACATGTCCCTAGTAAGCCTCTAGTTGACTAGCTCGTTGATCAATAGATGGTTACGGTTTCCTGACCATGGACATTGGATGTCATTGATAACGGGATCACATCATTAGGAGAATGATGTGATGGACAAGACCCAATCCTAAGCCTAGCACTAGATCGTGTAGTTCGTTTGCTAAAGCTTTTCCAATGTCAAGTAACTTTTCCTTAGACCATGAGATTGTGCAACTCCCGGATACCGTAGGAGTGCTTTGGGTGCACCAAACGTCACAACGTAACTGGGTGGCTATAAAGGTGCACTACGGGTATCTCCGAAAGTATCTGTTGGGTTGGCACGAATCGAGACTGGGATTTGTCACTCCATGTAACGGAGAGGTACCTCTGGGCCCACTCGGTAGGACATCATCATAATGAGCTCAATGTGATCAAGGAGTTGTTCACGGGATGATGTGTTACGGAACGAGTAAAGAGATTTGCCGGTAACGAGATTGAACAAGGTATTGAGATACCGACGATCGAATCTCGGGCAAGTATCGTACCGATAGACAAAGGGAATTGCGTACGGGATTGATTGAATCCTCGACATCGTGGTTCATCCGATGAGATCATCGAGGAGCATGTGGGAGCCAACATGGGTATCCAGATCCCGCTGTTGGTTATTGACCGGAGAGTCGTCTCGGTCATGTCTGCGTGTCTCCCGAACCCGTAGGGTCTACACACTTAAGGTTCGGTGACGCTAGGGTTATAGAGATATTAGTATGCGGTAACCCGAAGGTTGTTCGGAGTCTCGGATGAGATCCTGGACGTCACGAGGAGTTCCGGAATGGTCCGGAGGTAAAGATTTATATATGGGAAGTCCTATTTTGGCCACCGGAAAATGTTCGGGATTTTTCGGTATTGTACCGAGAAGGTTCTAGAATGTTCCGGAGTGGGGCCCACCTGCATGGGGGGACCCACATGAACGTGGGTAGTGGGGGCAAGGCCCCACACCCCTAGTCAAGGCGCACCAAGATTCCCCCTTAGAAGGAATAAGATCATATCCCGAAGGGATAAGATCAAGATCCCTAAAAAAGGGGGATAACAATCGGTGGGGAAGGGAAAGGATGGGATTTCTTTCCTTCCACCTTTGCCAACGCCCCAATGGACTTGGAGGGCAAGAAACCAGCCCCCTCCACCCCTATATATAGTGGGGAGGTGCATGGGAGAAACAGCTCAGCCCCTGGCGCCTCCCTCTCCCTCCCGTGACACCTCTTCCTCCTCCAGTAGCGCTTGGCGAAGCCCTGCTGAAATCCCGCTGCTTCCACCACCACACCGTCGTGCTGCTGGATCTCCATCAACCTCTCCTCCCCCCTTGCTGGATCAAGAAGGAGGAGACGTCTCTACTCCGTACGTGTGTTGAATGCGGAGGTGCCGTCCGTTTGGCGCTCGGTCATCGGTGATTTGGATCACGACGAGTACGACTCCATCAACCCCGTTCTCTTGAACGCTTCCGCTCGCGATCTACAAGGGTATGTAGATACACTCCCCTCTCACTCATTGCTAGATGACTCCATAGATTGATCTTGGTGATGCGTAGAAAATTTTAAAATTCTGCTACGTTCCCCAACAAAGCTGTCTCAACCACTTTCGCCCAAAAGTGTCTTGGCGTCTTGTATTCGTCAAGCATCGTTCTTGTCATCTCAATAAGTGTCCGGTTCTTCCTCTCAACAACTCCATTTTGTTGAGGTGTGTACGTAGCCGAGAACTCATGTGAAATCCCTTCTTCGTCAAGAAAGGTATCCACATTGGTGTTCTTGAACTCCATTCCGTTGTCGCTTCGAACCTTCTTGATCTTCACTTCAAATTGGTTTTGGGCCTTCCTAGCGAAGTTCTTGAAGATCTTTTGGACCTGTGATTTATCATCAAGAAAGAACACCCACGTAAATCTTGAAAAGTCATCAACAATGACCAAACCGAATGAGCTACCACCGAGACTCTTGTAGGCATTAGGACCGAAAAGATCCATGTGCAGTAGCTCAAGTGGTCTTCTCGTGGTCATGATGTTCTTCACGGGATGACTTCCTCCAACCTGTTTTCCTGCTTGACAGGCACTACAAATTCTATCCTTGTCGAATATGACATCTTTAACACCAAGGATATGATCACCTTTAATAAGTTTATCAAGATTTTGCATGCCCACGTGACCTAATCTTCTATGCCATAACCAACCTTTAGAGGATTTAGCAATTAAGCAAGTATGAGGTTGAGCTCTCTTAGTGAAATCAACAATATATAGATCACCTCTATGAATACCGGTAAAGACCATATTATGATTATCTCTTCGAAATACTTGACAATCTACTTCAACAAATAGAACATTGAAACCGAAGTCAGCTAGTCTAGATACAGAAAGTAGATTATAACCAAGGGATTCAACGAGCATGACATTTTGGATAGAGCTATCATGGGAGATGGCCACCTTACCAAGGACAACTACCTTACCCTTTGAGTTATCACCGAAAGTGATATACTTGCGGGGACCGTCGTTTTCAGCGAGCTCATGAAACATATCCTTGTCTCCGATCATGTGATCCATACATCCCCTATCAAGAACCCATTCCTTTCCTCTGGCCATGTAACCACGAAGATTAGCCAAGACGAAAGTGTCTCATTGACTCATCAAGATCAAAGTCACTATCATCTTCCTCATCATAATATCCATGCTCAACATCATCATGTGAATGATCATCACCTAGAGAGAGTGATTCATTAGATTTATGACCATGAAAATGTGCATGTTTATGAATTCTAATGACTTGGGAAATGATGCTACTAATGACTCCAACATCTCCTTTGGCACGCATAAGGTCATGGAGCTCAAATAGACAATCATCAAATTTAGGATCACTAGGATCCATTTTGTGAAAAGCAATGGACTTTTGAAGAATCTCATCTAGATTTTTCAAGGAATAGTTTGGAAAACGCTCCTCAAGATATTTCCATATGGTATAAGCACATTCAAATGTAGGTAAGCAAACAAGCAAATTTCTAGGCAATCCTCTTATGATAAGATCAATAGTTCTAAGATTGCGAGTCATGTCAAGATACTCATCGGGGGTAGGATGCAAGGGGTCAATAGGGGGCACACAAGGGCTAGTAATATACTTGTTCAAATTATACTCATTGAAAATCTCAAGCATCTCATTCTTCCAAGAGCTATAGAACTCTCCGTCGAGCATAGGTACTCTACGTCTAATACTCCCAATCGTAGACTCATCCATCTTCCTCCAATGGCGATTGAACCAAAGCAATGGAGACCAAAGCTCTGATACCAATTAAAAGGATTGAGAAGAGGGGTCTAGAGGGGGGTGATTAGACCCTCAACAAGTAAAAGTGACAATTTTTAAGTTCTTCAAGTTGAGGTGGAGTTTGAGCACAAGTTTAAGCATTCACAATACATTTCAAGCAAGCATGACAAGAGTATGAGCAGCGAAAAGAGTAAAGCATGCTAATTGCAAGAAAGTAAGGGATGGGATTGGAGTGTGCAAACGCAATGAAGACACGGAGATTTTTGGCGTGGTTCCGATAGGTGGTGCTATCGTACGTCCATGTTGATGGAGACTTCAACCCACGAAGGGTAACGGTTGCATGAGTCCACGAAGGGTCCATGAAGAAGCAACCTTGTCTATCCCACCATGGCCATCGCCCACGAAGGACTTGCCTCACTCGGTTAGATCTTCACAAAGTATGCGATCTCCTTGCCCTTACAAACTTCTTGGTTCAACTCCACAATCTTATCGGAGGCTCCCAAGTGACACCTAACCAATCTAGGAGACACCACTCTCCAAAAGGTAATAGATGTTGTGTTGATGATGAACTCCTTCCTCTTGTGCTTCAAGTGATAGTCTCCCCAACACTCAACTCTCTCTCACAGATTTGGATATGGTGGAAAGATGATTTGAGTGGAAAGCAACTTGGGGAAGGCTACAAATCAAGTTTCTTGTGGTTGGATTGGAATATCTTGATCTCAACACATAAGTAGGTGGTTCTCTCTCAGAAAATGTATGCTGGAAGTGTAGGCACGTTCTGATGGCTCTCTCACATATGGAGAAGGGGGTGGAGGGGTATATATAGCCTCCACACAAAATCCAACCGTTATACACATTTGACCCAACTCGGTCAGATCGAATAGAAGAACTCAGTGAGATTGATTCAGTTCAAAATGTGAATGTTAGGAATCTCGGTGGGACCGACTGGAACAATTTGGTGGGACCGATGTGCTAGGGCTTAGGGCAAACATCAACTCGGTGGCACCAATTGCATCAAATCGGTGAGACCAAAGTGAAGCAATAAGGTAATAGAGTGAATGTCAAGCAAACTCGGTGGGACCGATTGCACATTTCGGTGAGACCGAAATAATGCAACAAGCAACAGAGAGTTTGCAAGGCCATCTCGGTGAGACCGAGATCCGTATCGGTGTGACCGAAGTGTTAGGGTTTGTGGCAGTGGCTATGTCAAGTGAACTCGGTGGTGCCGGATAGAAGATTTTGGTGGGGCCGAGTTTGACTTTGGGTTTTGGACATATTTGGAAATGAAAAAGTGGTTGAGGGCATTGGAGCAATATCACTAAGCATTTTGAGCAAGTAGACCATTAAGCAACACCTCATCCCCTTTGAATAGTATTGGCTTTCCTATGGACTCAAAGTGATCTTGGATCACTGAAATATAAATGAAGAGTCTTGAGCTTTTGCCAATATGTGTCCTTAGCATTTTGAAGGGGTTCCACATCCTCTTGTCCTTACCACACCATTGTTGAACTTGTCTGAAATACACTAGATAAAAGCGTTAGTCCAACAAGAGATATGTTGACATTAATTACCAAAATCACCCAGGGAGCACTTGTGCTTTCAACCGAGTCTTGCGGAAGTGAGGACATTGGAGCAGCGTGCGATTTCTCCCAGAGGATCATCGTCCAAGGTCTCCCAGCCCCGACGAGGAGGAGAACCGCCTGGCGAATCCATGGCAGCAGCGACGAACTGCCTTGGTCTCTTCGGGGGGAGGGGAACTGGCGAGGAGGAGATAAGAGTGTAACTGCAGGGCCTCGTCCCTTCATTAAGGAAGTTATGCGGGCACGCATAGTGGTAGTGCGATGGTGCGGCTATTATTTACTTACGTAGTACTGTAGTACTTTCTCAACTAGTAGTGCGATGTACTGTACTTCTATAGTGCACCAGTTTTGAACTCTTGAATCTCAAGGCCAAGGAGCTACAGTCGTAAGTGGCGGGTACTACTGTTCTCTAGAACCATCGATGTACTATCAATGCAGGGAAAGTACACCTACGTTGTGCGTACTCTCCATGCTCTATTCAAGCGCGTAGCTGGCCTATGAGCAAGTACAATAGGATGACGTAGGCGGGCTGTAAGCCTTTAAATATTATATTTTGGATGAGTTGAAGGAGAGAGAGAAGGAGAGAGAGAAGGAGAGAGAAGGGAAGCAAGCTACTGATTAACTGTCGGCTGCAGCACGTGTTCCTAGGCATGTTGTGAGAGAGAGTGGTGGGCCATGTATAAAAAAATAGTACATATTTACATGCAACTATTGTACTTGCCGGCTATAAGCTCGGCTATAGATGATGTGGCAAGACCATATAGCCAACAACTGGCTATACTATTAACCATGCTCTACTCAGCCGCTCCTCTCACGCACACATTTGCAGTCTGTTTATCAGCGACGGTTACTGCGGGGACAGAAAATTTGAGTTCTTTGATACAGCGAGACTAGGCTTTTCGCTTCCATTTGTGGAGGTGTAATGGATCTCGTCGAACTTTGTTTGTTGGTCCTTCCTTCTTTATGAATGATATGAGGCAAAGTTTTTGCCTCCGTTTCAAAACAAAAAAAAATCACATCAAGCGGAATTTTTTTTATGGAGTTTAGAGCCGATAATGGAGCGAAGTCCATGCGTGCAACGCCACAAGCTACAGAGTAGTAGCACTTTACGTACAAAGCCATATTGCATAGTTCCCAATGCTGTGCCGGGCTTTTCCGGCTCCTCGGGCTTAATTGGGAGGCGCTAGTTTAAATATGGTAGCTGATGAGGAAGCAACAAGCGAGGTGTGGCTAGGGCGAGCACGCAGGCGAGAAATGTTGCACGGTGTGAATTGATATACAGGAGTGCTACTACTTTATGCAGTAGTACTAGTACTACTCTAGTACACGAGCCACGAGATGATGGGAGGGAAAACCCGTTCACGTCGCTGGGCTATCCAGTGCACCCACATTGTGGTGCGACACATCCGTTCGACTTCAAAAGTCAAACTACCAGTGTACAATATTGGCTCGCAGCGAGGTTAATATTAAAAAAAAAGGCCATCGTGTGTTCGGCTAGGATCGAACCCACAAAACGAGCTATACACTCTCGCGACCACTAGTAGTACAACGCAACCTAGAATCGCCTTTTGTCACTAGTACATTGTTCCTTACAAGAAACCACTACCAAGAAACTACCACTTTCCAACCAGCCCTACCAAGAAACCACTACTCTACAAAAATTAGCAAAAACATACCAAAATTTTCTTAATCCGTCGCAATAAACTACCACCTGCCGTTATAGGCACGTTTCAACCCATGTCTTCCCTTAAGTCAACGCCGTCTATTTGACCGGCAAGTTACGCGTTATGACTTGTGGGACCTACATGTCAGTCTGGACAAAAATCCCCGAGTGACCTCCTACCTCTGGCCTGTCCACTAGTCATCCTCGGCCATGGGACGCAGCTACCGCCGCCGACAGAAGGCGATGTCAAAAGCGCCGGCGGCGCGGAGCCCATCTTGCGGCAGCCCGGATGCCAGCTCCGTGCGGCGCTCGCGGCCGCTAGCTAGCCAAGCTAGCACTCACCCTGCTGGATGCACCCAGCTGCTTGTCTGCAAGGTTTGCTAGCTAGGTTGGCACGGCAGTGCGGCGGCTTGCTCGTGCGCGCCGCGCTAAGGCCAGCCATCTGGCTCGAGCGAAGGCCAGCGCGGTGGCTTGCTCCCGCGTGAGCCACGCTCGGGCCAGCCAGCCAACCCGTGCGGAGACCAGCGCGGCGTTCGGCCCGTCCGGCGGAGCGGCGGCCAGCTCGCTCATCACCGGTGTCACCGACGAACACGCATAAGAACTGTTTGAAGTAATGTTCAGGAAAAATAATGATTGGAGGAGGAAGAAGAGGATAGAAGGTTAGATGTGGGTCCCTCGTGTCAACGGTCAAACAAATGGTGTTGGTTTAAGGTGCCTCGTCAGCATGGACGTGTGGGCCAACCCTGTCATAAACGGGTTTAAACTAGCCTAGGTAGTAGTTTTTTGGCATGGATTAAGAAATTTTGGCTATGTTTTTGCTATTTTTTGTACAATAGTTTCTTTCTATGGCTGGTTGAAAGTGGTAGTTGTTTGTTAAATACTCTATATACTTTAAGTAGGAGGGAAAGTTAAGCTTTGGAAGCCAATAAGCATGATTAGTTACATAGTGCCTATGTGTACGTAATTCAAACTAAATATCGACCATGAGTGACTAATATCTTGATGAAAAACTCGAAACTATGGAAATACTAGCAATTTTTTTGCATGGTTGGAAATACTAGCAATGTGCACGTGCATTGCAATGGATCATAATTAGAATAATACTTATTCATAAACTTGATAGAAAGCACTCTAATTTTGATATACATATATCACTAAAAATATATTATGTTTCAATCAGAATATATTCCTTGGCCTATTTTGGTGAGGGAGGGATGTGGTTGGTTTTAAGATACTAATTAAGGGGTTTTCTACAAATTGGGTAGAGAAGTGGGATGTTGTTGAGAAAAGGCAACAACTTACCTCACAGTCATTAGATGTAGATCTAATGGTCAGAAATGACGGATAGCAGACACACCATCATCACCAACTAAGTCTTCTGTAGGAGTACTAGTAAGATGCCCGTGCATTGCTCGGAACATCAAGATGCATTTTTTTATAAAACACCTGTCGTGATTGACCCATGCGGGAGTAATCCCATGTGTAAAAACTAATGATATCTCGAGAAAAAGGAGAGATAAGGTGAGGAGGAGTGGGGCGTGGTGGTGATTGGTGGTCGAACTGAGCGGAGGCATGGGGATGGACGACGCCGGCAGTGACCACCATGCCAGATTGTTCCAGAGGCTTCCTTTTTTAATTTCTCAACAATGAGGTTGTGGGAGATAAGGATGAATGAGGGAAGGCCTTGTCTGCAAATGTGGAGAGAGGTGCGGGTATCTTTTAGTTTGCTTTCTATCCGTCAGATATAGATCGGACGGTCTATATTGCAAGATGGCAGGCATACCATCATCACCAACTCGGTTTTTTTTATAAGAAGAGATATAAGTATGGAGATACAAACATATTAGTGATACTTGTTTCCATAAACTTGGATCTACATTCTATTCAACGGCTGAGCATGTGGGGCCTTAGCACGATGACTTCCCAACTGTGTAAAACAAAGGTTTTCCCGTCGCCGATAAGGAGGGGGTGACGACGGCACGCTTTCGAGTCGCTCTAGTCCTAGTAGTCATACTAGGTTGTCTACGGACATGTAGATTTATTCTTTTTCACATCTCGTGTTCATCGTACTGCCATGACTGTTGATGAATAGACGGTAAGTTATTCACGAGAAAACCTTGGTTGAGCGTGTGTGCGAGAGAGAGACAACACGTGTGTGTGTGATATGTAGAGACTAAGGCAATGATAAGTGATTCTTTGTGTCTCTGTGTGGGGAGGATAGAGAGAGACATGTGCATGGGGCTTTGTGTTGTGTAACGTGGAGACACATAGACATAATCAGAGAGTGAGTGTGTGAGATACACATGCGGACATGGGGAGAGATGTGTGAGTTAGAGAGACAGAGAATTTTGGTGTGCATGTGAGCTAGAGAGAGGGGGGATATATATATATATACCCAGAGCTGGAGAGAATATGCAAGGGTGTGTGTCTTAAAAGAAGGATCCAGATAGATGGGTGTTTGTGCGTGTATGTGTGTTTGTGCGCGCGCGTGTGTGTGAGAGGGAGTGTGTGTATGTGGAGAAGAGAGACCACTAATGATGTAAACCTAGTAGGGAAGGGGGAATGGTGTGACATGTGTGTCCAAGAGAGAGAAAGGCATGTGTAGTAGCAGGATAGCATGGGTGCGGGCGGGGAGTAGACTATTTGGAAGAGACATCGAGTGTGTGTGGGAGAGGGGTGTGAGAGCGAGAGAGAGCGCGAGGGAGGGAGAGAGAGGAAGAGAGGGGGAGAGAGAGGGGTCGTTTGTGTGCAAAAGTGGCGTATAGATAGGGAGACAAGGTTGATGTTGTTCGAAAGTGGCCTATGTACAAAGACGCAAGGGAAGTGAGTCATCGTGTGTGTGATAGAGACTTCATGAGAGATCTAGAATAGATGGTGTAGAGAACAACGTGCGAGATTGAGAATGATGATACGCTAGGGAGCTATGGAAAGAGTCATGACATATATGTATATAGGGAAGGAGCTGGGTCGGGTCCGCATGTGGGAGAGATAGAAAGAGGAGAGTGGTGCACAAGGAGACAAAGGGTGCTTGTTTGTAGTGGGGGTGGTGAGTGAGGTGAGTGTGCGAGAACCACATAACTAGGGAGATAGACGTTTGGGGGCGACGTTTTGTGTGTATGGGAAAGATACACTGCTATATAGTGCGTGTGCTTGGGAAAGAGAGATGCCGGGTGTCACAGCCCTAACTTAGCCCCTGCCTGTCCTTGCTTCAGCATTCATGCATCATGTTTGAATTCAAATGAAATTTGAATTGGGGATGTCCAAACCCTAGCACCAAATTAAATCAATAGGTTCAAATAAAAATATTTTCAATGAACCCAAAATGCCCTTAAAAAATGTTCACATTTTTGAAATAATGTGAACCTCCCAACAAAATTGGTTTCATATTATTTGGACACATTTTGGTCATTGGATTAAATCATAATTCTATTTGAGTTGGAGTTTAAAATTTACCATTAAATATTGGTTGCTCCAAATATTCTGAGATTTGTTGTGTGGGTTGAAAACAATTCAAATATGCCCCACAAAAATTTACAGAATTAACCAAAGTGTTTTGGTTCATAACTTTAATACAAACATAAGGAAATAAATAGAAAATATAAAACAAAACAGAAAGCAAAGAGAGAGAGGGACTAACTTGGCCCAGCACTGTGCAGCCCATCCGGCCAATAGTGCCAGTCATCGCCTACCTCGCACCAGAAGGACGCGAGGCGTGTGGCCGCGACACGCCCGGCCACCTCCACCCTGCCTGCCTGCGTCCCCGATGGTCTGGTTGCCTCCACGCATGCCACGCAACCCCCTCTACCCTCCCTCACTCTCCCTCGCCCCCATCTCCTTCCCTGGCTCTCTCCCTCGCACGCACTGAGCATAGCCATCGCCGCCGCTCGTTGTTGCCGTAGCCACAACCACCCCTTGCCCCTCTGTCATTCCCAAGAGCTCCACGCCATCGTCCTCGTCATCTCCACCAAGCCAAGCAAGCCAGGAAGCGTCGTAGCATCGTCATCGCCACCGTCTTCCACCTCGGGAGCCGATCACCGCCGCCGTCAATTCGCCATCGTCCCTGCCTCCACGAGCTCGACGTCTGTCTCCCTCGAACCGCTGTGAGCTCCCAGCCCTTTCCCCCCTAACCTCGCTCTCGATTGCATCCTCTAACCATGGGTTTCGTTGAGCCCGAGAACCCACCGCCGCCGGCCATGACGCCGCCGTGGATACAGACGTCGTAGCCTATGCCTGAGCATCGCCCCGTGCTCAGCACACTCCCAGGAGCCGAGCGTGCTACCCGTTCGCCCTGCCTTGCACCGTATCCCCATCCCCGAGGTCGGCCAAACTCCGGCCACCGCCCAACTTGCCGCCGCCACCGCTACAAATCGCCCCGCGACCAGCCGGTGCCTCCCCTGGATGCGGGCGACCGAGGATAACCCCCTGGTGCCCTTGGCTTGACCCACTGCCGCCCGTAGCGCCGCTCCGGCGACCCTCCGCTGCAACTTGAGGTCATCGGTGTCTAACTCCGGTGGCAGGTGACATGGCACCGTCATTAGCACATAGTTAACCCCCCACGCTCACTGACAAGTGGGCCCCGTCCCATATTAATTCTAGTTAAGTTTTAATTAAACCTTGTGCCACTGACGTGTGGACCCCACACGTCAGGTTTGACCTGGACCAGCATAGTTGACTGCTGATGTCACAGTGAGGCAATGCTGACACAGTAAATGCTTTTCTAGGATTTTAATAAATCAAAAATGATTTATTATTTTCAAAAAATGCCCAAAACTTCTAAAATTCACAGAAATTCAACCGTAGCTCAGAATGAAATAATTTATATATGAAAAATTATCAAAAAAATTCAAGGAATCTGTTTATGGCATTTTCATGCATGTTTGAACAACTTAGAGCTTCTGTATATGACAATTTGAAATAATGGCACTTGAAATGCCTTATGTGGAGTTTGAATTTGAACCTTGGTACAAACCAACTTCATTTAATCTGGTTTCTAGTTGCATTAGCTAAATCAACAACATATTGCCATGTCATGATCATGCATCATATTGTTGCATTGCATTGATTGTGTTCCCCTTTGTTTGTCGGTGTTTGTCCCCTCTCAGTAGACATTGTTCCGACGATGTGATCGATGACACCGATGAAGACACAATGCTATCTTCGAAGTGCCAGGCAAGCAAACCCCCTTTGAGCATTCTGATACAATCCCACTCTCTCGCTCCTGCTCTCTTTTATTGCATTAGGACAACAATGTTTCAATTGTTACATGTTGCGGTAGTTGAACCCATTCCTCTGCATGACCTGTCTTTGCCACAGTAAATAGTTGAAACCCACTAGCATGAGTAGGAGTTGTTTGAGCCATGATGTGCCTACTCATTCATGCTTGCTTGTTATGCCTGCTATGCTTAGAGTTGTGTCGGGTCTGATTCATCTGGGATGGATTGGAATGGTGATGAACATGTCCTACTGTTGAGAGCTAAGTATGTGAACACGATTTGGTAAAGGTAGCGATGAGAGGCCATGTAGGAGTACATGGTGGGTTGTCTCGTTGAAACCGTCCTCGGGAACTGAGTTCCATGTTTGTGATCCAAGATAGTTACTACCACACATTGGAATGCTTAAGTGCCCCTCTCGACTTATTCATCACCTCGATCTCTGTCCAGGAGTTGCAACTAGTTTGTGGTGTTTGTAGGTTGTGCTAGTAGTCTACCAAGTGGCACCCGGTACAGGTAGGCTTGGGACAGACTAGGCACAGTGACATGGTGTACCAAGTGGCACCCGGATGGTGGGCTTGGGAACCCTGCTCACATTGTTTAGGGCCGTAGTGGAAACCCCACCCGGACTTCCTTGCGGATGGAACTTGAATAGGTGAGAAACCTAGACTAGAGTCTTGTGTGGTTAGTCAGGTCGTGGCTGACACCCTCGCTGGGCTTCCGCTTGAAGGTTGCCGAGTACATGTCGTGCAAACGGCGATAAGTGCTGAGAGCGTGTGTGAAGAAGTACACCCCTGAAGGGTTAACATGATCTATTCGAATAGCCGCGTCCGCGGATATGGACTACTTGGAACGCTTACATTGTTCATAGATAACTTGAAGTGGATACTCTAAAATGCGCAAGATAAGCGTGAGTGCTATGGATGGCCTTCTCGTAGGGAGACGGGAGCGGATCCATAGTGGTGTATTGATATGGTGAATATGTGGACTCGTGTGCGCTTTCTCACCTCAAAGAAAATGCTGGTAGTCGTAGTACAGGATAGCCACTGAGTCAAAGCTGGCTTGCTGCAGTCAAACTCCACAACCCCTTTGTTGACACCTAATGCATAAGTAGTTAGTTCTGATGTAAGTCTTGTTGGGTACATTTGTACTCATGTTTTCTTAATTTATGTTTGCAGAGAGACTTCAGTCTCACTAGTAGTTCTTCGTGGGCTTCGATAATTAGCTTGGGAATCCCAGACAGAGGCCTGGTTCCTATGGAGGGTCTTGTAGATAGACAGGCTTTCTAGCCTTCTTTCTTTTTAGCTGTCTGTACTTAGACAGGATTAGCTTCCGCATGTGCTTGTTGTTTTGTATGACTTTGTATGTTGGGTCTTGAGACCCATGTTTGTAATATCATGCTATGTATGGCTCCTCGGAGCCTTTTAATTAAGTACTTTGAGTCATAGAGTTATGTTGTGATGCCATGTTGTATCTGCACATATCGAGCATATTGTGTGTATGTTATTCAAATGCTTTGGTATGTGTGGGATCCGACACCTAGTTGTTTATTCTTGGTAGCCTCTCTTATGGGGAAATGCCTCCTAGTGCTTCCACTGAGCCATGGTAGCTTGCTACTGCTCTGGAACACATGGATTGACCGGCATGTGTCCTTCCTTGCTCCTGTGTCTGTCCCTTCGGAGAAATGTCACGCGGTGTTTACCGGAGTCCTGATAGCTTGCTACAGCCCGGTTACACTCGCTGCTGGCCGACACGTGCATTGTTGGGTCATGTATGCATGTCCCTGTAAGTTTGTGCCACCTTGGGTTTACGACTAGTCATGTCGGCCCGGGTTCTCTGTCATATGGATGCTAGTGGCACAATCATATATGTGAGCCAAAAGGCGCAAATGGTCCCGGCCTAGGTAAGGCTGCAGCCATGGGAATACCGTGCGTGAGGCCGCAAAGTGATGTGATGTGTTACATGCTAGATCGGTGTGACCTAGGATCGGGGTCCCAACACCAGGATACCTAGAAAGTGGGGGAAGAGATGTGTGCATGTCCGAGAGACAAAGTGATATAGACCTATATTGGGGTCCGGACTTAGAAGAGAGAGGGGGGGGGTTAATATGCTCCTGTGTTCGTGTTCGGGGGAGAGAACGACTTGTCGGGGGGTGGGTGGCTTCGGATAAAGAGTGAGGTGTCTATATTTGAGAGACTTAAGCGTAATTGAGATATATATGGTCAATAGTGTGTGCACTCATGGTTGATCAATTTGTTTCACAATTTGGACTATGAGATAATGATACTTTTGAACATGCGTGATATACTTTGAAGTACCAAAATTACAAACCTAAGATTGGAATTTTGGAATTCGACTCCATTATTAGCTTTTGTAATTCATTTAAATGGAGGTACATTTTTTAAGCCAGGATTTCGTGATTTCAAATTCATATATCAAACCTAGAGATATACACATATGGGCATGTTCAAACCTTATAATCATCCACTTTATTCATACACATACACATTTTTGTTTTTGTCATCATATTTAGGATAAACACATTTAGAATTTCATTTGAATTGGACCATATGATGGTATTTGCTTCCACTAGCTCAATGATCCATATTTGAATTGAATGGACAATCTAAGTTTCGAGTTGGAGACATTGATTTTCAAAACTTGCACTTTTTTTGCGTGCAAAACAAATAAATTCTCGGCCATGATATCATAGTCGTCCGTACAAGAGCAGAACACTTAATTTCAGCCGCCAAAAGCTTTCGAACTTCCCACTCACATAGAAATATCTCGCACCCGAAAGTTTAGCCCTGCGATATTCCTGTTTTACCCCTGCCACATGAACGGAAAAGGGCTCCTTTGGTAACTCCATTGTTTTCTCCTCTTTGCCCCAACATTCTTCCCAGAGCCCCTCCCCGCCTCCTCCCCCCCAACCACGCCAACCCGTCGAATCTAGTCCTCCGCCGCAGCGGTGGACCTCACACCCCGCCAGATCTACCTTCCGTACCTTGGAACCCCCAACTGCCAACTCACTAATTCACCGGAGTCGCTTCAGCGACTGGCTTGTCCACCCCTCCAGATCTCCTTGACCACCATCATGGTCCACCGCATCGGATCTGCTTCACCGGCACCCTCGTCCACCACAGTGTAGGCCCTTCACCGACTCCCTCGTCCGCCACATCGCTGGCCCTTCATACAAGCCCTCGTCCGCCGCAACAGATCCGCCTCACCGAAAGCACTGTACACCGCGCCGGATGTGCTTCGCCGACGCCTTCGTCCACTGCACTAGACCCGCTCCACAGATGCCACATTCAGCTCCACCGGCCTAGCTTTACTGATGCCGCAACCTCATCAGGTTATTTCGATTTGTACTCCTTTGGTTTTTCTCTTCTTTATCATGGAACTGTTCACTTACCACAGATGAGTTTTCTTGTATGTCGACAGACGCCGCAACCGAAGCACCAGAGCCGCTTCAGCAATGGCGACAACCGGCCCAAACTCAACCTCAACACGAGCACCATCGATGATCCTTAGCTTTCAAGTATGACAACAATACACATACACCGCCGAGAATCAGGTACTATTATCCAACGGTCGGCGCCTATGTTCACTTTCTTAGCATAAGCACCGCACCTTCGAATTTCTTCAGGGCATCATTCAATTTTTCATGAGACGTGTTATTCTGCTTGCACCTGTAGGGCCATACGTGTGGCAGTGAACAGGTTACATGTGCTAAATTACAAACCAGTGCACATATAGTTACAATGCTTTTGTTTTATCCTGAGTATTACTGTACATCCTAGATATCACTGCCTACTATTTTACTTCTTGCATGTTATATTTATGATAATGGTGTTGTTCTGATGCCACCTGTTGGTTACATCAGACTGCTTCTATGGCCCTGTTTGGATACTCTAACTTAGCTTCTAGCTCATGACTAACCCTGAACTAACTCTAGCCAAAGAGGTGTTTGGATGACAGGGTTAGATTGACAATAAATGCACTAGGAGAACTAGCTCCAATTAGCACCTCTTGGGTGGGATAGTTTTTTTGGGTGGGTTAGATGCAACTAGCTCAAACTAGCCCTCATGTTTGGATACTTTAGGGCTATTTGAGCCCAAACTAGCTCTATCCCATGGATACTAACAGGGCCTATGTTCTCTATGCTTAATTACACATCAGCAAACTAGCTTGTGGTTCTGCTGCTTTTTGTTCGTTTTACCCTACATTTTCCGATGCTAGCTATTACATCACTGCTCCAAGCCTCTGTTCATTACTTTTTTGTGCATTCTTGATCTTCCCAAGTTGCATGACTAATTTGATGCTTCTATTCATTATGGAGCTACCAACCCCATCAAGCAAAATATTTGTTCTTTTGGGGCTGGCACCTCGAACAAGCAAAAAAAATAGAGTGAAGCACATATATTGTCGTGTAAGCACACACCCTTCTTTCCATAGTTTAGATTAACAATTGATGATCAATTCGAACCAGTGCATGTGATTAAACTTAATTTTACCTAAATAGAGGGGGAAGAATAAACAACATCGACTAGATTTGCAGCCATGAGATGCTGACGATATCTTCAAAGAACATTGCAACAATAGCGAGGCTTCACAGCGACATATGGTAAGCCAGTGTGTTTTAGTACATGTGAAATGTAATGCGTGTGGGCTGCTTTCTTGGCTTGTGCCCTCTACCTGTAATCCTATAGAATTACAAATAGTTCAGTTGTCTGCTTTGCTGTATTGCTTGATTCGAATGCTTGTTTGTTACTTGTTAGGCTATACCTGAGTTGGCCAATATATCAGCAATGCCTGCTGTACTATCATAAAGAAATGCATGCCAAATTCTTTTGACTCCTTAACTTTTCCTATGAACTTCATCACAAGACTATCTTCGTAGTTTATATGAGGTCACACTATTTAAGTGCTTTCTCAGATTATTTAAACTGCTTAGATGCCTGGGCAACTTAAATATAGCGGTGGTACACTGCCTTTCATCTTACCATTTTAATTTGTTTTTGGCTGATGCTGCTTCGAACCATTTAAATATAGCTTGCCATGCTCGGCAATAATTTGTATGTCGTTTACCATGTAAGCTTACTGCCTGGATCATGTGATAACTATCTCTTACTTATGTCCAGCGGAAACCTTTCAGGATGCCGTTCACACTAGGACACAATGTACAACCCCAGAATCTATTTGTGGAAGCAGTGCGCCAGCCATGTTACCAGATGGTAGCAGTTCAGAGGCAACACCACTGGAGAGCAGTCTGAGCACATATATTATAGTTCTTGAGGCTCTACTAGAGGCAGAGAGAGATGGTGTGGCTGCCATGAATGAGGTAATCTTGATCTTGAGGCTGGAAATTATGCAATTAGCTGCACGCATTATGCAAGCAACCCAAGAATTGGAGGAAGTAAGAATGTTGCATTTGAAGATGGAGGAGGTCCTACTGCTTCTGCTATCTGAAGCCCAGGGTAATCCCAGTTCTTCTTTAGATACCAGTTGAAATTGTCATTAGATTAGTATACTTGCATGTTGTGTCATGTCCCTGAATGGATTATGTTGTAAGACCCCCTTTGTTGTCCATGTGTTGTAATGATCTGAATTTTTTAGGCGAGGTAATCTTCAGTACTTGTATGATTGACATAAGGTGAACTATTTTTCGTGTGAGCATATTGTATTGGATGAAATACCTATTTGACTCAAAGTGTATCCAACCTACTGAATTCGAAGATCACAACATTTCTAAATCATATTCATATATAAAGGTGGAATAAATCTTTGTCGTGGTTTTGAAGAAATAAATAACAAAACATAGAATGATGTATGGATATTCGTAATCGAATACAAATTGGATTTGAATTTAGTTGCCAGGGCCCAGGGGAAACATGAATGCTAATTCTCCCAAATTTTGAACGAAGCGGCAAAACACCCACTATCATTTGTTGGCTGCCCGAAGCCAGTGTTTGTGAGATGGAAATTACTGTCTACCCTTGACACTTCATATCCTAATCGACCCGATTTCCACTGCTGTCGATAGGGGTAGACTAGTAACTTCAATCAAACATGACACGACTGCCTGTCTCCCCATTCAGACACGATGGGCACCAAACATGGGCGGCAAACACACATTTGATTCAAACTCGTCTGAAAGACCACTCTCTCTCTCCCTCAATTTTCTCATTCATACACGTGGGCGGCAAAACAAACTCTCCGCGTCCGAAATCGATGTAGGCAAATATTTTAAATAGGGGCAGGTGTGTAACTTCCCTCAGACGTGACACAACCGCCCTACCTGTCAGCCCCGTTCATACACCGTGGGCACCAACCATGGGTGGCAAAAGACCCTCTCCTCGCTCGAAATCGCTATCGGCAAATATTGGGGAGATGCGAGATTACCGTCCTATCCCCAATCGATGAGATGTCCAAAATTTTAAATGGGGGCTAAGTTCGTAACTTTCCCACATTTCAGACAAGCGCGTCCCAAAGTTTGAGATCCCCTCCCCCTCCCCCTCCATTTCCCCATTCATAGACCGTCGGCGCCACAACAACCTCCACACTCCGGCCAGCCTCCTCCATCCACCACCCCATCCTCCACCTTACCGGAACCGCTACCCCTACCCCGTCGTCCACTGCAAGAGATGGACGTCTCTCATCCACGGCGCCGGACCAGGATCCTTTCATTGCGTCCTCTTGCTTCATCGGTGCCGTCGTCCACCTTTCCGTTGCCGCTCCTATGACCGCCTCGTCCACGGCAACAGGACTTATCTCCCGACCCGGTCGTCTGCCGTCTCAAGTCTACTTCCACACCGCCGACAGCCATCACACCCGCAGCACCCTCAACGTATCAGCAGGGGCCTACATGGTGTCACAAGAGAGGTGGTACTCTTTCATATCTGCTTAAGTTATTGATCTCACCGGAAAATAGATCGTAAGTTGTTTACTGTACTTTTCTTGTCCATACCAAATCGTAGTGGCTAGTTGAAAGCAAACATTGGTTGCGAAGTAGCCTTTGTCCGGTTTGCACCTTTAGATCCGCCAAGGCATGGTCACTATACTCGTAAAGCTTATGGTTTTCCCCCTTTATATTCACTACCATCATCGTAGGTGCTTCGTGTCGTGCTAGCACTACTCCTCAACACCTCAACCCATCAAACGAAACAACATGCCACTCATAATTCCAAAGCTTAGTTGTTGAAATACGAATCTGATATGATGCTCATATTACTAAAACAGAGAACGTTTAATTGATCAGCAAATGTTCCTATATTCATTTCAAAAAGCATGTGCGCCACATATAGAGAGACAGCAGGGATTTGCATTTCTCTATGCGCTCTGGTTCATCATGGGTGGGCAACACACATTGTATTATTTAAAATGTGCTTGCTCTTTGTTATCATGTTCCTCTTCTGTTCTTCTTAATAAGTATATTACTTTCTCCGTTCCTAAACTGCCTTGGGTGCATGCGTGTGTTGTGGTGGCGTGCGTTTGTACCGGGTGTTGTTCATCATTGCTTTATTTATAAAGCAGGGCGAACGCCTTTTTCAGTAAAACATAAGTCTTTTTAGATATTCCAATAAGAACTACATACGGATGTATATAGACATATTTTAGAGTGTACATTCACTAATTTTGCTCCGTATGTAGTCCGCATTCGAATCTCTAAGAGATTTATATTTAAGAATGGAGGGAGTAGAACAGTATGTTCCTTGTTGGGAAGTGGAGCAGGGACATTTGCAGTCGACAGGTCTATTGGGTCGCTTCAGATGGATGCTTTCAATGATTCTAGATGGTATGCCATAATATTCGGGAAATGCTAGGAGCTATGTTGTCTTTGACAGTCTAGACTGATAGTAACAGTATTGTGCCTTCAGTTGAATAGAGCTGCCCCATTTGGGGCCGAAGCCTTTCCGAACCCTTTCTTGCTGTACCGGCAATACAAGCCTTATGCTCCAGCTAGTTCCACTTTCCTGATTTTACTCTTGATGCTTAGGGTTTTCCCCTTTTATCTACCCTACAATGATCTGTGTAAGTGCTTTCTGTCGTACTAGCAGTACTACACCCTTCAAGCTAAACAACACAACACTCATAATTCCAATGCTTAGTTGTTCAAATATGATTGTGATATGATACTGATATTAGTTAATAGACACATTCAATTGGTTAGCTAAAGGTCCCACTTGAGTTTCCAAATGCATGTCGTGACATATAGAGAGACAGCAGGAATTGCATTTCTTTGTCACTTGTTGACTGTACTTTCTTGTCCATACCAAATCTTAGTTGTTATTTCAAAGCAAACATCGGTGGCTAAGTACCCTTTGCGCGGTTTGCATCTTCAGATCTGCATGCCAGTGCCACTTTCAGCACTATGCTCATCATGCTTACGGTTTCCCCATTTTATGATGACCACGATCAGCCTACGTGGTTCGTGTCGTAATAGCACTGCTCCACCCATCAAGCTAAATAAGCTTAGTTGTACAAATTCGAATCTGATATTATGCTGATATTAGTAAAACTGAGATGGGTTTAATTAGTCAGCTAAATGTTCCTACTTTAGTTTCCAAATGCATGTGAGCCACATATGGAGAGACCGGAAGGAATAGTATTTCTCTGTGCGCTCTGGTTCATCATGGGTGGGCAACACACATTGTATTATCTAAAATCTGCTTGCTCTTTGTTATCATGTTCCTCTTATGTTCTTCTTAATAAGTATATTACTTCCTCCGTTACTAAACTGCCTTGGGTGCGTGCGTGTGTTGTGGTGGCGTGCGTTTGGACCGGGTGTTGTTCATCGTTGCTTTATTTATAAAGCAGGGCGAAATCCTTTTTCGGTAACACATAAGTCTTTTTAGATATTCCAATAAGAACTACATACGGCTGTATATAGACATATTTTAGAGTGTACATTCACTCATTTTGCTCCGTATGTAGTCCGCATTCGAATCTCTAAGAGACTTATATTTAGGAACGGAGGGAGTAGTACAGTATGTTCCTTGTCGGGAAGTGGAGCAGGGACATTTGCAGTCGACAGATCTATTGAGTCGCTTCAGATGGATGCTTTCAACTATTCTAGATGGTCTGCCATAATATCCTGGAAATGCTGGGAGCTATGTCATCTTTGAGAGTCTAGACTGATAGTAACAGTATTGTGTCTTCAGTTGAATAGAGCTGCCCCTTTTGGGGCTGAAGCCTTTCCGAAGCCTTTCTAGCCGTACCGGCAATACAAGCCCATATGTTCCAGCTAGTTCCACTTTCCTGATTTTACTCGTGATGCTTAGGGTTTTCCCCTTTTATATACACTACTATGATCTGCGTAGGTGCTTTCTGTCATACTAGCAGTACTCCACCCTTCAAGCTAAACAACACAGCACTCATAATTCCAAAGCTTAGTTGTTCAAATATGATTGTGATATGATACTGATATTAGTTAACAGACACATCTAATTGGTTAGCTAAAGGTCTGACTTGAGTTTCCAAATGGATGTTGCGACATATAGAGAGGCAGCAAGAATTGCATTTTTTCTCACTTGTTGACTGTACTTTCTTATCCATACCAAATCTTATTTGTTATTTCAAAGCAAACATTGGTTGCTAAGTACCCTTTGCACGGTTTGCACCTTCAGATCTGCCATGCCACTGCCACAGTCAACACTATACTCATCATGCTTACGTTTCCCCATTTTATGATGACCACGATCAGCCTACATGATTCGTGTCTTAATAGCACTGCTCCACCCATCAAGCTAAGCAAGCTTAGTTGTACAAATTCGAATTTGATATTAGTAAAACTGAAACATGTTTAATTGGTCAGCTAAATGTTCCTACTTTAGTTTTGAAATGCATGTGAGCCACATATGGAGAGACTGGAAGAAATAGTATTTCTCTGTGCGCTCTGGTTCATCATGGGTGGGCAATAGACATTGTATCGAAAGACTTGTAATATCTTCAATCTGCTTGCTCTTCTTTAACATGATCCTCTTCTCTTCTTCTTTAATAAGTATGTTCCTTGTTGGGAAGAATAGCAGAGTCATTTGCGGTTGACTCGTCTGGTCGAGTTGTTCTCCCTTAGTATATTTTGAATTTGTCAGGTCAGGTCGACTTGTTCTTCTTTACTATATGTTGAAGCTGTCATCTGTGAAGTATCATCACTTCTGGAGCTCTCATATTTTGAGTAGTAGGCCACATTATATTAATGCACACACCAAATTACAGCATGCATGGCATCTCTCAGAAGAATTGCAGAGATAGCACAAAGGGGTTTACAGGGAGGCAGTATTGGATTAGAATCACTTCTGCATTACAAAGATAATCTCACTTATTTTTATGTTTTCATGCATGTCAGGTATTGAACATGATCAAAATGAATATGAGAATGGGCGCACGAGAGGAATATTGCAGGACAATCCACTGGCTACCAAACTTGGCATGGTGGAGGATGGCCTATCTTATTCACCCATCAAGGTGCTTGCTCTAACTTGGCAAGGTTGTATTGGTCGCACATATTTTGCATATGACCTCTTGCATTACTTCTACTTTGTTACACCACCATCTACTTAGTTTAAGCATCATATATGAGTATATGCCATACCTATCCATTTTCTGTACCTATTCCATGTGTCATCATACTGTGTTTTTCCAGTCAAATGTTGTTCTTTCGTAATAGATGTCCAAAAGGAAGAGGGTGAGTGCAGATCCTCAAGGAGTACAAACTAGGTATTTGGAAAAGGTAGTGATACATATTAAATCAGATAGATCAGTAGCCACAGAAAACACAGGCCCAACTGTACCACACTTTACCCCTACTCCACTGGCCAAACCCCTATTAGAACTGCAGAGAGCCCAGCATCAGGTACTGTCTATGATATCAATTCAAAATTTGAACTCCTACATTTCTGCATGTGCCTTACCATCTCTCTTGTATGAAAACTAATTTCAGATAAATCTCCTTTCTCAAAGGATCATAGGATCTCACAACAATACTGGGCACTGCATTGCTCCTGTCAGTACCTCTTGCCTTTGTCATCATACTTACACTCATTGTTGTTTGATTATGTAGCATCACTGTAAATGTTCGCTTCCTTATCCTCCCTTTGCTCGAAATTATAAGATCTATATTTACTCTTAGATAAATGTAGAATTAGCACAATGGTTATGAAGTTTTGGATTGCTCATGTAAGTACCTATTGTCATGTACTCCCTCTGTATCGAATTAGTTGTTGCTCAATTGGATGTATTTAGAACTTAATAGTGCTAGATACATCCATTTGAGCGACAAGTAATAACGGACGGTGGTAGTATTACTGTACTTGCATTGCGAGATAGTTGATTGTCTAGCATTACTCTACATCTTATCTGCCCTGCCCTCCACTTTCTCCAAATTATCAGATCTACATTTACTCTTACCAAAATGTTGAATAAAGCCAATGCCACTGCACACGTTGATGTCTGCATTCCTCTTGTCGGTACCTTTTGCCTTGTAATGCTGTACTTAATTAATAGCTATTTGATTATGTATCATCACTCTGCACCTGAGCTTCATTATCCTCTATTTCTTCCAATATTATTTGATCTACATTTACTCTTTACAAAATGTAGAATAAAGGCAACGCTTATAAAGAAGTTTCTTTGGGGAATTTCTTGAATTATCCTTCCATCGACATGGAGAAGGGCTTTGTCCAACCTTTGTTCTAGTATAGATTTGGATAGGCATCATTTCCTCCACTGCTGTTTACTTTGGTGTTCACATCTAATTGGATGTTTGCAACAACTACCAGTTTTAAATTGTAGTTGTAAAAACATGTTCCTTATGCAGAATAAATCCATTTATTTGCTAATATAATTGTGAAACCTGTTATGTGTCTCCTTGTTTTTGTTTCAGAGTCATATCTCTTATGCCACGCAGAACTTTGGGGAAGATAGTGAGCCAAACCATCTTGAAGAGAGCGAGATGACCCCAAGGTCATGTCTTGATGAAGACAGTGAGTTGAAGCTACTCACCAGCAGCTGTGAGACAACCTCTCTGCAGTTGCTGCCTCAATCAGTTTGACTTCTTCAGTCTCAAATTAAAACGGAAAGGCTTGCTTCAGCTCAGCTCCGACTTGATGTCAATGATGCAAAGAAGACCTCAGAGGACAGCCTTGCGGGCTTTGGTGCTATACAGCTAGGGTTAGAGCATCTATCGTTGACACAACTAAGGTCTCATCAGCTTGTTCTGCTACTTGCGGTGCACCTCCAGGCCAGGCCTAATGCCTTCTGAAGTGCTCTCAGTTTTGTATATTCTTTTGTCGGCGCGTTTATATGCACTGGTGGTGACCTTTGATGCCCAGTGTATGTAATCCGCGGTCTCGTTGCGCTTTATTATCACCGATGGCGAACTTTGATGCCCAGTGGATGTAATATGTCATAATTTCTTTATTGTATAGTCTAGGTTTATTCTTAGTCGGTATGCTGTAATTTAGGCCGGAAGCTTCAACGGATCTCAATGTTGTCGGTCTTCAGGCCGGCCCGTAACTCGTTGCGCTATATATGGGCCGAAACATGGGCCTATAATCATTTTGGGCCATGAGCAGGTCTAAACGTATAGTAGTTTTCCACCTTTAACAGGCCGAGGAAAGTTCTAGCTAGCTGGGCCAGAGAATACCATGGGCTTTTAACAGGCTAAAAACTAGATTGGGCTAGCTTTGAGGCAAAAAATTCACGGGCCAAAACAGGTCGAAACTGTCTTAGGCCCATGTTTGGCCCAAATAGAAAATGAGCCGTTAACAGGCCAAAATATATCTCGGCCCCTGTTTGGCCCAATAAAATTATGGGCTTTAAGCAGACCGGTATCCATGCGGGCCGTAGGCCCAACTATGTCACGGGCCATTAACAGATGGGCTGTAAGCAGGCCGGATTCAACGCGGGCATTAATTAGGCCCAACTGTTACACGGGCCATTAACATGCCGATAGGCACGTTGGGCTGAAATTTATCCACGAAGACTATGGGCCGTTAAGAGGACTAAAGTCACTTCGGACAAGAAATAGTCTAGTTTCAGCATGGGCCGTTAAATGGATAAAGTGAAACTGGGCCAACAACAGCCCAGATGCCCCACGGGCCGCTAACAGGCCGAAACTATTATCGGGCCGAACTGGTAAATGGGCATTTAACAAGCTGAAGTACAAACCCGGCTTAGAATGGGCCCAAAAGAACAGTGGCCTATTAACAGGCCAGATCTGATATGGGCCTTAATTTGACCCAAAACATGGCAGGCTGTTAACGGGCCGGCCCACTAGTGTCTGAAAAAATATGGTGGGCCTTTAGCTGGGCCGGCCTTTTTACCTTAAATGGGCCACTGTTGGGCTGGGCCACGTGTCGACATATCATAGGCGCCTCCCGTCCAATGAGTGGATGCCATCTGTCCCAACACTGAGCCGACACGTGGTTCCTCTAGCCATTGGGGATTTTACACGTGGAAAATCCCCATTGGTCGGGGCTGTTAACGGGTTATCGGATCCAAACCGGAAAACGATAGCTTAATGGCGACCCGTTACAGTGGATGCCACGTGTCGGTTACCCTTGACGAAAACACTTCCATGACGTGCCATTTATCGTCATGGAAGTGGACACTTTCATGATGATAATTTTGGTATTGTCATGGAACACTTCTACGACAGCACAAATATGACTATCTTGATTCTGTCATAAAATCATCATGGATGTACATGCATGACAGAAAACATGACCTATTGTGACAAACACGTATCATCATGGAAGTGTATTTTTTTGTAGTGTATCGTGCAGCACGTACAGCTGCCTCGAGACGATCTTCCTCTAGGAGCATGGCATCATCATGCCGTAGCTGCTCATGCACTACTTCATCGTAGGCAAGTACTCGAGGTGACCCATATATGAGTTCCGTGGGGAGCACTGCTTCTGCACCATATACCAGAGAGAAGGGAGTCTGGCCAATATCTCAATTTGGTATCGTCCTGATTGACCAAAGAACTACCGGAAACTCATCAACCCAGCGTTTGCTGCATTTTCGCAATTTATCGAAAGTTCTTGTTTTGAGCCTTCACAGCACTTCAGCGTTCATCCTTTCGGCTTGTCCGTTGCTCCTGGGATGGGAAACAGAAGCAAAAGAGACCTTGCTTCCAAGGCTCTGAATGTACTGCATGAAGGCGCGACTTGTTAATTGGGTGACATTATCGGTGATCACCCCGTTGGGTACTCCAAAACGGCACACCAATCCCTTAAAGAACTTGATAGGTGATTGCGCAGTCACCTTCCTCACTGGCTCCACCTCGGGCCACTTTGTAAACTTGTCGATTGCCATGTACAAGAATTCAAAGCCTCCGGTGGCACGGGGAAAGGGGCCCAAGATGTCGAGCCTCCATACCGCGAAAGGCCAGGATAAAGGGATTGTTTGCAGGGCTTGAGCAGGTTGGTGAATGTTCTTGGAATGGAACTGAAAGGCTTCACACTTGGTGATGAGCTCAGTTGCATCCCGGAGGGCAGTGGGCCAGTAGAATCCTTGCTGGAAAGCTTTCCCGACAAGTGCTCTTGATCCCAGATGTGAGCCACATACACCTCCATGTATCTCTGCCAACAACATTAGTCCATCTTCTAGACTGATACACTTCAGCTTCACACCATTCGGCCTCTTTCTGTACAGAGTGTTGTCCACAAACTGGTACATACTTGATTGGCGATCCACTTTTTCATATTCTTCTGGATCATCAGGAAGTTCTCCAGTTTGCAAGAATTGGATTATATGTTGCGCCCATGCCGGAGCCTGAGGCTCGACGACAAGGACTAAAGGCATCTCCTCTGCCATGGGAGCGCTAGCCTCAACAGCGAGAACTCATGGCTCTGCTGGAGAATGCAGCTCGCCAACTATCATAGGGCCTTCCCCGGCAACCTTCTCACCAGTGGCTCTAATGAGCTCTGCCGGGAAATGTTTGCCGGTATTGAGTTTTCTTCTTTTTCTAGCCAACGCTGATGGGGAAACCGAGGGTTGAGTCAGATGGAGTACAAAAGTTCCTGGTTCCACAGGAAGCTTCTGAGCAGCGCACTTTGAAAGGCGGTCAGCGATGCTGTTCTCTGCATGGGGTACGTGCTCTGCCTCCAACCCGTCAAAGTGCTCCTCCAACCTTCTTACTTCTTCCACATATGCTTCCATCAGTGGGCTCTGATAATCCTTATTTACTTGCTTCACAACGAGCTAGAAATCACCACGAATGATTAGCCTCTTTATCCCCAGTTCTATTGCGATCCTGAGGCCAGCAAGCAGCCCCTCATATTCTGCTGTGTTGTTGGTAGCATCTTCCCTAGGAAAGTGCATCTGGATAACGTACTTGAGGTGCTCTCCGGTGGGTGCAACAAGCAGCACTCCAGCCCCGGCGCCTTGCAGCGAGAAGGCCCCATCAAAGTACATTACCCACTCCTTGAGGGTCTCCTTGTCGAGGAGACTCGTTTCCTATACTTCTTCATCGGATGTTGGTGTCCATTCTGCAATAAATTCTGCCAGTACCCTGCTTTGGATAGTTGTCATGCTTTCAAACTTCAAAGCAAATCTTGGCAATTCTAGTGCCCACTCTATTGTCCTGTCGGTAGCCTCGGGGTTCCTCAGAATACGCTGCAATGGAAGGTGATTCACAACCGTGATCTCATGAGCTTGGAAATAATGGCGTAGCTTCCTCGAGGCCATGAGAAGGCCGAAGATCAATTTTTGCACCCAGAGTACCTTGACCTAGCTCCCCGCAGGAGGGAGCTGACAAAGTAAACTGGTCGCTGCACTATCTTTTTCCTTGCTAACGCCCTTTGATTATCAGCATTTGCCTCCGGTCCCTCTTCACCATCTATAACTGAGCTTGCCGGGGACAGGCTTGATTCATCACTGGATGGTTCTGCCGCATTGGTTCCTTCGCTATCCACTTCTCTCTGTGCCACCAAAGCAGCACTAACCACTTGATTCATTGATGCCAGATATAGCAGCAGCGGCTCTTGTGTTTTAGGCGCGACCTAGGTTGGCGCAGAGGAAAGGTAGGTTTTCAAGTCCTGTAGTGCAGCTTCCGCCTCTGGAGTCCATTTCATTGGACCAGCCTGCTTCAAGATTTTGAAGAATGGCAGTGCACATTCAACGGATTTTGAAATGAACCTATTTAGCGCGGCAACACAGCCAGCCAAACGCCTCACATCTTTGACGGTTTTCGGGGCTTGGATCTGCTCTATTGCTTTGATCTTGTCGGGGTTGGCTTCTATCCCTCGCTGAGACACAAAGAACCCAAGGAGCTTGCCGGACGGAATGCCAAACACACATTTCTCTGGGTTGAGCTTCAAGTTGATCTTTCCATGGTTCACAAAGGTTTCTTCATAATCTTCAACAAGTGTAGATTTGTCCTTGGTTTTGACCACTATATCATCCATATAGGCTTCTATGTTTCTGTGTAGCTGAGGCCCAAAACCAATCTGTATAGCCCTTGCAAACGTTGAACCAATGCTTTTTAGCCCGAAAGGCATACGTACAAAATAGTACGTGCCACATGGGGTAATAAACATGGTTTTCTCTTCATCGTCTTTGGCCATGAAGATCTGATGGTAGCCGGAGCATGCATCAAGGAAGGAGAGCAAATCACATCCTGAAGTGGAGTCAACGATCTGGTCGATGCGCGGTAAGGGGAAGCGATCCTTTGGACATGCTTTGTTCAAGTCTCCACTTCCAATTTGCCTTGCGTACCACCACTGGATTTGCTAACCAAGTTGGGTGCAACACTCCTTTGACCAAACCAGTTGCTTCAAGTTTCTTAATCTCCTCAGCAATAAACTGTTGCTGCTCCAAGGCCTGCTTTTTGACCTTTTGCTTGACGGGACGGGCATGAGAACAGACAGCAAGGTGGTGCTCGATTACCTCCCTGGGAACATCGGGGATGTCAGATGGTTGCCATGTAAACACATCGACATTCGCCCGCAGGAAGGCAATGAGCGCGCTTTCCTATTTGTCATCAAGGGTGGCACTAATGGTAAAGGTACCATCAATGCCATCCTACCTCGCCAGAATCTTCTTTGTTGCAGGAGGAGCAGCCTTGACCTTTTGCTAGCCGAACTTTCCAGCAAGTTGCTGCCGGGAGTAGCGCGCACTCCGAAGAGGCACGCTTCCCAGGGTCCTTGTCGGTGTCCTTGCCAGCTTTCTTAACTTTATTTTCCTCCTTGGCAGGAGCCGAAGCCTTGATGGTCTCTGCTGCCACCGCATCTCTATACATCTTGTCGACGCAGATAACCGCATCCCTCTTATCCGATGGAATGGAGATGACTCCCATAGGGCCCAGCATCTTCAAAGTGTTATATGTGTAATGGGAGGCCGCCATGAACTTGGCCAAAGCTGGGCGACCAAGGATTCCGTTAAACAGCAGGGGAAGCTCAACAACGTCGAACACAACCTTCTCAATCCTGAAGTTTAGTTCCCCGCCAAACGTCACTAGCAAAGCAATTTTTCCCTTTGGCTGGCTCCTTCCTTGGTTGATTCCCTGGAAAGTGCCGGTCGTCTTCAGATCTTCGTCAGGAATTTGAAGTTTCTTAAGCACATCAGGGGAAATCAAGTTCAACCCTGCTCCACCGTCAACCAACATCTTCGTGACCTTGAGGTTGCAGATTGTTGGTGAAACCAACAATGGAAAGCATCCAACCGCAGTAGTGCGATCAGGATGATCCTTAACGTCAAAAATGATGGGCATGCGGGACCACTTGAGTGGTTCTAGAGTGCTTACTACTGGCTCTGCCGCATTGACCTCACGCGCCCATTGCTTGAGTTGGCAGTGAGAGGAGTGCAAAGATGCGCCCCCGTCAATGCACATTGCTTCGGTAGCCTTCTAAAGTTCCTGTTCGCTGATCTCATCATCTTCTTCTTCACTGTCATCTTCATTTTCCTTTTTCTCATGGCCTCTGGTGGGTTTTTACTTCTACTGATCAACCTTGCTGCGATGGCCATTGCGGCCACCACGGCCCTTCCTGCCAGCGCCATTTTGGCCTCTCTCCTTATCCCGCCTTTCATATTCAGCCTTCTGCTTCTCGACCAGCTGCTCAACTTGCTTGCAGTCTTGGACATCATGGCCCTTGGTCCTGTGAATTTTGCAGTAGGGCCCGTCAGACTTGCCGGTTTTCTCAGCTGCCGCAGCCGCCCAGCAATCAGCGTAAGTAGCAGCTTCCTTGCCGGGTGTCTTAGTCTTTGCTTTCTTGCCGGTAGTAAGATCACCGAAGCTCTCAACGGCCATCACTACTTTCTCCTTACGCTTTTTGTTGCGCTTTCTATTCCTCTTCCTAGGGGTGGCAGCATTGTTGTCGTCTTCCAAATCGACTTCGACACCAACCTCCTCTCCCGGGAGTCTTCTCCCTTCTTCAACATGAGCACACTTGTCCGCCAACATGTAGAGTTCGTTGATAGTCTTGGGCAGCCAAACATTCATCTTGGCCCGCATCCTCTGATTGTGCACATTTGTGTGGAATGTGGCAATCACAGCTATTGGATGTATCTTCAGGATGTTGTGGTGCACTCGGATGAACTTTACAAATACTTACGCAAGCTCTCCTCTTCTTTTTGTAGAAGGTCCTGCAGGTCACTGGGTTGCCCTGGTTCTTGATGGCCACCTATGAAGGTGCCAACGAACTCGTTGCACATGTCTGCCCATGAGGAAATGGAATCCTCTGGCAAGTGCATCAGCCAAGACATCATGTTAGGCTTAAGAGCCAATGGGAAGTAATTGGCAAGTACTTTTTCATCTCTTCCCTGATGGCTTGAATGGCAATCATATAGATGCCCAAAAACTCAGCTGGGTTCAGTTTTCCATCATACTTCTCCGGCAGGTCAGGCTTGAAGGTGCGAGAGGATGGCCAACGGACTTGCCGCAGCTCGCGAGTGAAGGCGGGGCACCCTACCTCGTAAGGCAAGTACCCGCCAACACTGGGCACGGGTTCATCAACGTCACGTCCATTACGCCTGTCTGATTGACGGCGTGCCTCTCGACGCCGCTCAATGGTGATGCGGGCGTCTTCCTTCCTCCTGTCTCTCAACACTTGGCGTTGATCTTGCTGGAGTTGTGGGTCGGATGAGGCCATTGACGCTTCGTCAGGTTCCACGACGACCTGGGTTTGTTGAGCCTGCCATGGTTGCCCTTGGGTGAGCTACCGCGGAGGGGACTGCATCGTGGGTGTAGTCCTCTCAACTTTGCCACCAGCGGGGGCTGCTGGCGTCGTCTGTGGGCATCGTGAAGGCTCCGCACGCTGCGACTTATTGACCTCAGCAAACCCGATGAGGCTCTGGATGGTAACTCTCCATTCATCCATCTGGTCTGCTACTGGAGGAAAGTTTAGCAATAGCTGAGCCCTCGCCATTGCTTCGGCCACCGTCCCTGACTTGGCATGAGAGGCAGAGCGCGACACTGCTCGACTCCTGGACGAACCAGAGGGAGCAATGTGGTGCTCCTGCCGCCTTGGACCAATCACAAGGGCAGTTTGGCGTAGCCGAAGCTATTCTTGCTGGCCAGGCTCTTGATATGCTGGGCCTTTCCCATGCGGACGTGGTTGTTGTGGATTGACAGTGCTGCTTAGGGTCTTGTCACACTCGCCCAGTGCAAGACGGAGCGTGCATCCTGCCGTCGCCCCTCTGGAGGGTGCGGCCAATGGATATTGGCATGCACCTGAGCGGGCGTCGGCATTGCGCTGGTCATGCTCGCTGGTGCGGCGAGGAGGCGGGAGCTGGGCATCGCCTTGGCCCACACCGGTGTGAGTATGCTCGCCAGAAGGTTGAGGGAGCAGGGCCGTTCCTACGGCTCCGGCTCCCGCTCCGGCGGTGGCAAGGGTGTTGGTCGCACCGTCCGACGCGCCCGCCCCATCCGTTGTGGCTGCGGCATCCGTGGCGCCAGCAGCCACAGGCGAGGAGGTCTTCGAAGTGGAAGGATGCGCCGCAGTACTGCTTTTCTTCTTGGGAGACATTGATGATGCAGAAGGCGATGAAGATCGACGCACTGGCTGTTGCTTCAGGTTCGCACAAGTGAAACTCCCTACCTGGCGCGCCAAAGATGTCGGCGTGGAAGCACGATCACCTATGGGGCAAGGCTGCCCCTTTGTGGTTCGGCAGGGGGACGGTCACATTGCACAAAGATCAAAAACAGCAGGGCAGCACGGCGATGGGCAGCTCTCTTTTACCTAGGTTCAGGCCACTTTGCGGCGTAAAACCCTACTCCTGCTATGGTGGATTGATCTGGAGGAACACAAAGACTCGGAGCGCTGAAGCCCGGCAAGTGTGCCTCGGGGAGAGCAACTACGCGCGTACAAGCATTGATGGATCAAGGTTTTGAACCCTTTTCTAAGTTGCCTCAGGCCTTCTTTTATAGCTTAAGGGGTGACCACAGTGGCAAATCAGTCATTTTGGTGTGATTAGATAGCTAACAGTGTCATCGTACCTAACTCTGGTAGTTAGGACAAAGTGCATTAAATGCATTGCTAGGTGTAGTGCTGAGGTTGAAGCCCGACAAGCCTGTCGTGCCGCTTATCCATCTTCTTATTAGCGTGACACACAATCTGGACGGGTTTCAATAAAGTTAATCTCCTCTCTAGCAGGTTGCCACGTGCTTGACATGATCCACCTAGCCACTTGAGAGCTCGACACTGCACCGATTAGCGACTGGCGTACGATGAGGTGGAGCGGTGGCATCTTGGTGGAGGTTTTCTGGCATGGAGCCTGTCGGGCTCTTGTCTTGTGGCCTTGGCGGCCCGGGGGACCTTGTCGGGGTGGCATGGCCTTGTCTACAGGCGCGACCATCGACCCCGCCAGGCTCGCCTGCTCGGCAAGGGAGGCCCTCTTGAAAGCTTCTCTGGTTGGTCTGGTTTTGTTATTGCACTCCTTGATCTCACGAAGAGCGGCTTCTCTGGCTCATCTTATGTCAAGCATTGATACCAGATATATGCCTTGTCGTACGCCGGTGCATAAGTCAGGGCAGTGAGCGCATATGTTTGTTGCACTGACACACTGGGCATTAAAGGTCACCACTAGTGCATATAAACGCGCCGACAAAAGAATATACAAAACTGACAGCACTTCAGAAGGCATTAGGCCTGCCCTGGATGTGCACCACAAGCAGCAGAACAAGCTGATGAGGCCTGAGTTGTCTCAATGATAGATGCTCTAACCCGAGCTGCGTAGCAAGAAAGCGCATATGGCTGTCCTCTGAGGTCTTCTTTACATTATTGACAACAAGTCGGAGCTGAGCTGAACCAAGCCTTTCCGCTTTAAGTTGAGACTGAAGAAGTCGAACTGATTGAGGGAGCAACTGCACAAAGGTTGTCTCACAGCTGCTGGTGAGTAGCTTCTACTCACTATCTTCATCAAGACATGATCTTGGGGTCATTTCGCTCTCTTCAAGATGGTTTGGCTCACTATCTTCCCTAAAGTTCTGCCTGGCATAAGAGATATAACTCTGAAAGAGAAACAAGGAGACACATAACAGGTTTCACAAATATATAAGCAACGATAGTCAGGGTGCTGACAATTTTGTCCCATTTTATATGGGCAAATAAGAAAATAAATGAATATGTTCTGCATAAGGAACATGTTTTTATAACTACAATTTAAAACTGGTAGTTGTTGTAAACATCCAATCAGATATAAACACCAAAGGAAACAGTAGTGGAGGAAATGATGCCTATCCAAATCTACACTAGAACAATGTTTGAAGGCTTGAGAAGGATGAACTTACATTACATGTTAGCACGGGCTGGACAAAGCCCTTCTCCATGTCGATGGAAGGATAATTCAAGAAATTCCCCAAAGAAACTTCTTTATAAGCGTTTCCTTTATTCTACATTTTGTAAAGACTAAATATAGATCAAATAATATTGGAAGAAATAGAGGATAATGAAGCTCAGGTGCAAAGTGATGATACATAATCAAATAGCTATTAATTAAGTACAGTGTTACAAGGCAAAAGGTACTGACAAGAGGAATGCAGACATCAACGTGTGCAGTGGCATTGGCTTTATTCAACATTTTGGTAAGATAAATGTAGATCTGATAATTTGGAGAAAGTGGAGGGCAGGGCAGATAAGATGCAGTGTAATGCTAGACAATCAACTATCTCGCAATGCAAGTACAGTAATACTACCATCGTCCATTATTACTTGTCGCTCAAATGGATGTATCTAGCACTACTTAAGTTCTAAATACATCCAATTGAGCAACAATTAATTCGATACGGAGGGAGTACATGACAACAGGTACTTACATGAGCAATCCAGAACTTCATAACCATTGTGTTAATTCTACATTTATGTAAGAGTAAATATAGATCTTATAAGTTCGAGCAAAGGGAGGATTAGTAAGAGAACATTTATAGTGATGCTACATAATCAAACAGCAATAAGTGTAAGTATGCTGACAAAGGGCAAGAGGTACTGACAAGAGCAATGCAGTGCCCAGTATTGTTGTGAGATCCTATGATCCTTTGAGAAAGGAGATTCATCTGAAATTAGTTTTCATACAAGAGATATGGTAAGGCACATGCAGAAATGTAGGAGTTCAAATTTTAAATTGATATCATAGATAGTACCTGACGCTGGGCTCTTTGCAGTTCTAATAGGGCTTTGGCCAGTGGAGTAGGGGTAAAGTGTGGTATAGTTGGGCTTGTGTTTTCTGTGGCTGCTGATCTATCTGATTTAACAGGTATCACTGCGTTTTCCAAATACTTAGCTTGTACTCCTTGAGGATCTGCACTCACCCTCTTCCTTTTGGACATCTATTACGAAAGAACAACATTTGACTGGAAAAACATAGTATGATCACACATGGAATAGGTACAAAAAATGGATAGGTATGGCATATACTCATATATGATGCTTAAACTAAGCAGATGGTGGTGTAACAAAGTAGAAGTAATGCAAGAGATCATATGCAAGATATTTGCGACCAATACAACCTTGCCAAGTTAGAGCAAGCACCTTGATGGTGGATAAGATAGGCCATCCTCCACCATGCCAAGTTTGTTAGCCAGTGGATTGTTCCGCAATATTCCTCTTGTGTGCCCATTCTCATATTCATTTTGATCATGTTCAATACCTGACATGCATGAAAACATAAAAATAAGTGAGATTATCTTTATAATGCATTAGTGATTCTAATCAAATACTGCCTCCCTATAAACCCCTATGTGCTATCTCTGCAATTCTTCTGAGAGATGCCATGTGTGCTATAATTTGGTGTGTGCATTAATATAATGTGGCCTACTACTCAAAATAAGAGAGCTCCAGAAGTAATGATACTTCACAGATGACAGCTTCAACATATAGTAAGGAAGAACAGTAAGGAAGAACAACTCAACTCGACCTGATCTGAAAGATTCAAAATATACTAAGGAAGAACAACTTGACCTGACCTGTCGACCGCAAATGTCTCTGCTACTATTCCCAACAAGGAACATGATGTACTTATTAAAGAAGAAGAGAAGAGGATCATGTTAAAGAAGAGCAGAAGAGCAAGCAGATTGAAGATATTACAAGTCTTTCCATACAATGTTTGTTGCCCACCCATGATGAACCAGAGCGCACACAGAAATACTATTCCTTCCGGTCTCTCCATATGTGGCTCACATGCATTTCAAAACTAAAGTAGGAACATTTAGCTGACCAATTAAACCTGTCTTAGTTTTAGTAATATCAGCATCATATCAGATTTGAATTTGTACAACTAAGCTTGTTTAATTAGCTTGATGGGTGGAGCAGTGCTATTACGACACGAATCACGCGGGCTGATCATGGTCATCATAAAATGGGGAAACCGTAAGCATGATGAGTATAGTGTTGACCATGGCAGTGGCATGGCAGATCTGGAGCTGCAAACCGCGCAAAGCGTACTTAGCAATCGATGCTTGCTTTGAAATAACAACTAAGATTTGGTATGGACAAGAAAGGACAGTCAACAAGTGACAAAGAAATGCAATTCCTGCTGTCTCTCTATATGTCGCGACATGCATTTGGAAACCCAAGTGGGACCTTTAGCTAACCAATTAAATGTGTCTGTTAACTAATATCAGTATCATATCACAATCATATTTGAACAACTAAGCTTTGGAATTATGAGTTCCGTGTTGTTTAGCATGAAGGGTGGAGTACTGCTAGTACGACAGAAAGCACCTACACAGATAATAGTAGTGTAGATAAAAGTGGAAAACCCTAAGCATCACAAGTAAAATTAGGAAAGTGGAACTAGCTGGAACATAGGGGCTTGTATTGCCGGTACGGCTAGAAAGGGTTCGGGAAGGCTTCGGCCCCAAAAGGGGCAGCTCTATTCAACTGAAGGCACAATACTGTTACTATCAGTCTAGACTCTCAAAGACGACATAGCTCCAAACATTTCCCAGATATTATGGCAGATCATCTAGAATAGTTGAAAGCATCCATCTGAAGCGACCCAACAGACCTGCCGACTGCAAATGTCCCTGCTCCACTTCCCGACAAGGAACATGCTGTACTACTCCTTCCGTTCCTAATTATAAGTCTCTTAGATATTTGAATGCGGACTACATACAGAGCAAAATGAGTGAATGTACACTCTAAAATATGTCTATATACATCCGTATGTAGTTCTTATTGGAATATCTAAAAAGACTTATGTTATACCGAACAAGGCTTTTACCCCGTTTTAGAAATAAAGCAACAATGAACAACACCTGGTACAAACGCACGCCACCACAACACACGCACGCACCCAAGGTAGTTTAGGAATGGAGGAAGTAATATACTTATTAAGAAGAACAGAAGAGGAACATGATAACAAAGAGCAAGTGGATTTTAGATAATACAATGTTTGTTGCCCACCCATGATGAACCAGAGCGCACAGAGAAATATTATTCCTTCCGGTCTCTCCATATGTGGCTCACATGCACTTCGAAACTAAAGTAGGAACATTTAGCTGACCAAATTAAACATGTCTCAGTTTTACTAATATCAGCATCATATCAGATTCGAATTTGTACAACTAAGCTTGTTTAGCTTGATGGCTGGAGCAGTGCTATTACGACACGAATCACGTAGGCTGATCGTGGTCATCATAAAATGGGAAAACCATAAGCATCATGAGTATAGTGTTTACTGTGACAGTGGCATGGCAGATCTGAAGCTGCAAACCGCGCAAAGGGTACTTAGCAACCGATGTTTGCTTTGAAATAACAACTAAGATTTGGTATGGACAAGAAAGTATAGTCAACAAGTGACAAAGAAATGCAATTCTTGCTGTCTCTCTATATGTCGCGACATGCATTTGGCAACCCAAGTGGGACCTTTAGCTGACCAATTAAATGTGTCTATTAACTAATATTAGTATCATATCACAATCATATTTGAACAACTAAGCTTTGGAATTACGAGTGTTGTGTTGTTTAGCTTGAATGGTGGAGTACTGCTAGTACGACAGAAAGCACCTACATAGATCACAGTAGTGTAGATAAAAGGGGAAAACCCTATGCATCACGAGTAAAATCTGGAAAGTGGAACTAGCTGGAGCATATGGCTTGTATTGCCGGTACGGCTAGAAAGGGTTCGGAAAGGGTTCGGCCCCAAAAGGGGCAGCTCTATTCAACTAAAGGCACAATACTGTTACTATTAGTCTAGACTCTCAAAGACGACATAGCTACCAGCATTTCCCAGATATTATGGCAGACCATCTAGAATAGTTGAAAGCATCCATCCGAAGCGACCCAATAGACATGTCGGCTGCAAATGTCCGTGCTCCAGTTCCCGACAAGGAACATACTGTACTATTCCTTCTAGTCTCTCCAGTCTCTCCATATGTGGCTCACATGCATTTCAAAACTAAAGTAGGAACATTTAGCTGACCAATTAAACATGTCTCAGTTTTACTAATATCAACATAATATCATATTCGAATTTGTACAACTAAGCTTGCTTAGCTTGATGGGTGGAGCAGTGCTATTAAGACACGAATCATGTAGGCTGATCGTGGTCATCATAAAATGGGGAAACGTAAGCATGATGAGTATAGTGTTGACCGTGGCAGTGGCATGGCAGATCTAAAGGTGCAAACCGTGCAAAGGGTACTTAGCAACCAATGTTTGCTTTGAAATAACAAATAAGATTTGGTATGGATAAGAAAGTACAGTCAACAAGTGACAAAAAATGCAATTCTTGCTGCCTCTCTATATGTCGCAACATGCATTTGGAAACTCAAGTCGGACCTTTAGCTAACCAATTAAATGTGTCTGTTAACTAATATCAGTATCATATCACAATCATATTTGAACAACTAAGCTTTGGAATTATGAGTGCTGTGTTGTTTAGCTTGAAGGGTGGAGTACTGCTAGTATGACAGAAAGCACCTACGCAGATCATAGTAGTGTATATAAAAGGGGAAAACCCTAAGCATCACGAGTAAAATCAGAAAAGTGGAACTAGCTGGAACATATGGGCTTGTATTATCGGTACGGCTAGAAAGGCTTCGGAAAGGCTTCGGCCCCAAAAGGGGCAGCTCTATTCAACTGAAGACACAATACTGTTACTATCAGTCTAGACTCTCAAAGACGACATAGCTCCCAGCATTTCCAGGATATTATGGCAGACCATCTAGAATAGTTGAAAGCATCCATCTGAAGCGACTCAATAGATCTGTCGACTACAAATGTCCCTGCTCCACTTCCCGACAAGGAACATACTGTACTACTCCCTCCGTTCCTAAATATAAGTCTCTTAGAGATTCGAATGCGGACTACATACGGAGCAAAATGAGTGAATGTACACTCTAAAATATGTCTATATACATCTGTATGTAGTTCTTATTAGAATATCTAAAAAAGACTTATGTTTTACCGAAAAAGGCTTTCGCCCGCTTTATAAATAAAGCGACGATGAACAACACCCAGTACAAATGCACGCCACCACAACACACACACGCACCCAAGGCAGTTTAGGAACGGAGGAAGTATATACTTATTAAGAAGAACATAAGAGGAACATGATAACAAAGAGCAAGAAGATTTTAGATAATACAATGTGTGTTGCCCACCCATGATGAACCAGAGCACACAGAGAAATGCAAATCCCTGCTGTCTCTCTATATGTGGCGCACATGCTTTTCGAAACGAATATAGGAAAATTAGCTGACCAATTAAATGTTCTCTGTTTTAGTAATATGAGCATCATATCAGATTCATATTTCAACAACTAAGCTTTGGAATTATGAGTGGCATGTTGTTTCACTTGATGGGTTGAGGTCTTGAGGAGCAGTGCTAGCATGACTCGAAGCACCTACGATGATGGTTGTGAATATAAAGGGGGAAAACCATAAGTTTTACGAGTATAGTGAATGTGCCATGGTGGATCTGAAGGTGCGAACCGGACAAAGGATACATTGCAACCAATGTTTGCTTTCAACTAGCCACTATGATTTGGTATGGACAAGAAAAGTACATTAAACAAGTTACGATCTATTTTCCGGGTGAGATCAATAACTTAAGCAGATATGAAAGAGTACCCCCTCTCTTGTGACGTCGTGTAGGCCCCTGCTGATACGTTGAGGGTGCTACAGGTGCGATGGTTGTCGATGGCGTGGAAGAAGACTTGAGACAGTAGACGGCGGCATTGGGGGATAATTCCTGTTGCCGTGGACGAGGCGGTCGTAGGAGCGGCAACAGCAAGGTGGACGACGGCGCCGATAAAGTGAGAGGACACGATGAAAGGATCCTGGTCCGGTGCCGTGGATGAGAGACGTCCATCTCTTGCAGTGGACGACGGGGTAGGGGCAGCAGCTACGGCAAGGTGGAGGATGGGGTGGCGGACAGAGGAGGCTGGCCGGTGTGGGGAGGTTGTTGTGGCGCCGACGGTGTATGAATGGGGAAATGGAGGGGGAGGGGGAGGGGATCTCAAACTTTGGGACGCGCTTGTCTGAAATGTGGGAAAGCTACGAACTTAGCCCCCGTTTAAAATTTTAAACATCTCGTCGGTTGGGGATAGGACAGTAATCTCGCATCTCCCCAATATTTGCCGATAGTGATTTCGGGCGAGGAGAGACTGTTTTGCCGCCCACGATGTATGAACAGGGCTGACAGGTAGGGCTGTTGTGTCACATCTGAGTGAAGTTACACACCTGCCCCTATTTAAAATATTTGCCAACATCAATTTTGGTTGAGGAGAGTTTGTTTTGCCGCCCATGTGTATGAATGGGAAAATGGAGGGGGAGAGAGAGGTCTTTCGGACGAGTTTGAGTTAAATGTGTGTTTGCCGCCCATGTTTGGAGCCCACCGTGTCTGAATGGGGAGACAGGCGGTCGTGTCACGTCTGATTGAAGTTACTAACCTACCCCTATCGACAGCAGTGGAAATCAGGCCGATTAGGATGTAAAGTGTCAAGGTTAGACAGTAATTTCCATCTCGCAAACACTTGCTTCGGGTAGCCGACAAAAGAGAGTGGGTGTTTTGCCGCTTCATTCAAAATTTGGGAGAATTAGCATTAACGTTCACCCTGGGCCCTAGCAACTAAATTCAAATCCATTTTGTATTCGATTACGAATATCCATACATCATTCTATGTTTGTTATTTATTTCTTCAAAACCACAACAAAGTTTTATTCCACCTTTATATATGAATATGATTTAGAAATGCCGTGATCTTCGAATTCAGTAGGTTGGATACACTTTGAGTCAAACAGTTATTTGATCCAATACAATCTCCTCACACGAAAAATAGTTCACCTTATGTCCATCATACACGTACTGAGGATTACCTCGCCTAAAAAATTCAGATCATTACAACACATGGACAATAAAGGGGTCTTACAACATAATCCATTCAGAGACATGACACAACATGCAAGTATACTGATCTAATGACAATTTCAACTTGTGTCTAAAGAAGAACTGGGATTACCCTGGGCTTCAGATAGCAGAAGCAGCAGGACCTCCTCCGTCTTCAAATGCAGCATTCTTACTTCCTCCAATTCTTGGCTTGCTTACATAATGCGTGCAGCTAATTGCATAATTTCTAGCCTCATGATCAAGATTACCTCATTCATGGCTGCCACACCATCTCTTTCTGCCTCTAGTAGAGCCTCAAGAACTATAATATATGTGCTCAGACTGCTCTCCAACGGTGTTGCCTCTGAACTACTACCATTTGGTAACATGGATGGAGCAATGCTTCCACAAATAGATTCTAGGGTTGTGCATTGTGTCCTAGTGTGAACGGCATCCTGAAAGGTTTCCGCTAGACATAAGTAAGAGATAGTTATCGCATCCAGGCAGTAAGCTTACATGGTAAACGACATACGAATTATTGCCAAGTATGGCAAGCTATATTTTAAATGGTTCGAAGCAGCATCAGCCGAAAACAAATTAAAATGGTAAGATGAAAGGCAGTGTACCACCGCTATATTTAAGTTGCCCAGGCATATAAGCAGTTGAAATAATCTGAGAAAGCACTTAAACAGTGTGGCCTCATATAAACTATAAAGACAATCTTGTGATGAAGTTCATAGGAAAAGTTAAGGAGTCAAATGAATTAGGCATGCATTTCTTTACGATAGTACAGCAGGCACTGCTGACATATTGGCCAACTCAGGTATAGCCTAACAAGTAACAAACAAGCATTCGGATCAAGCAATACATCAAAGCAGACAACTGAACTATTTGTAATTTTGTAGGATTACAGGTTGAGGGCACAAGCCAATAAAGCAGCCCACACGCATTACATTTCACATGTACTAAAACACACTGGCTTACCATATGTTGTTGTGAAGCCTCGCAGCTATTGCAATGTTCTTGGATCATCAGCATCCCGTGGTTACAAATCTAGTCGTTGTAGTTTATTCTTCCCCCTCTATTTAGGTAAAACTAATTTTAATCACATGCACTGGCTCGAATTGATCATCAATGGTTAATCTAAACTAATGAAAGAAGGGTGTGTGCTTACACGACAATATATGTGCTTCACTTTATTTATATGCTTGTTCGAGGTGCCAGCCCCAAAAGCAAAAATATTTTGCTTGATGGGGTTGGTAGCTCCATAATGAATAGAAGCATCAAATTAGTCATGCAACTTGGGAAGATCAAGAATGCTTAAAAAAGTAATGAACAGAGGCTCGGAGTAGTGATGTAATAGCTAGCATCGGAAAATGTAGGTTAAAACGAACAAAAAGCAGCGGAACCACAAGCTACTTTGCTGATGTGTAATTAAGCATAGAGAACATAGAATCAATCCAGTACAATAATTGTAACCAATAGGTGGCATCAAAACAACACCACTATCATAAATATAGCATGGTAGAAGTAAAATAGTAGGCAGTGATATCTAGGAAGTACAGTAATACTTAGGACAAAACAAAAGCATTGTGACTATATGTGCATGATGTCGCTTGAACTACACCTGTATTTCCCCAAAGAGGAAGGAATGATGCAGCACAACTACGGTAGGCATTTCCCTCAGTTATGAAACCAAGGTATCAATCCAGTAGGAGAACCAAGCAACACTATGGAAACGGTACCTGCACACAAAGAACAAATACTTGCAACCCGACGCGTATGAGGGCTTGTCAATCCCTATTCGGGTAACGGCGCCAGAAATTGTCAAGTTGATGGGATAAAATTTGTGTAGATTGGATAAATAGATCTTGATAAAACACGAAATAAAATAAGTAACAAAAAAGTGCAGCAAGGTATTTTTGGGTTTTTTGGAATAATAGATCTGAAAATAAAAGCGAATAAAAATAGATCTCAAAGCAAATATGATAAAGAATAGACCTGGGGGTCGTAGATTTCACTAGTGGCTTCTCTCAAGAAAATAGCACACGGTGGGTAAACAAATTACTGCTGGGCAATTGATAGAAGACCGAATAATTATGACGATATCCAAGGCAATGATCAATATATAGGCATCATGTCCAAGATTAGTAAACCGACTCCTGCCTGCATCTACTACTATTACTCCACACATCAACCACTATCCAGCATGCATCTAGTGTATTAAGTTCATGGAGAAATGGAGTAATGCAATAAGAATGATGACATGATTTAGATGAGATCTATTCATGTAGGAATAGCCCCCATCTTGTTATCCTTAATAGCAATGATACATGCGTGTCTTGCTGCCCCTTCTGTCACTAGGAAAGAACACCGCAAAATCGAACCCATCACAAAGCACCTCTTCCCATGGCAAGAAAAATCGATCTAGTTGGCCTAACTAAATCAAAGATTCGAAGAAGAAATACGAGGCTATAAATAATCATGCATATAAGAGATCAAAAGAAGACTCAAATAATATTCATGGATATAGATCTGATCATAAACTCAAAGTTTGTCGGATCCCAACAAACACACCGCAAAAAAGAATTACATCAAATAGATCTCCAAGAGACCATTGTATTGAGAATCAAGAGAGAGAGAGAGAGAGAGAGGAAGCCATCTAGCTACTGCCTAGGGACCCGTAGGTCTATGATGAACTACTCACGCATCATCAGAGAGGCACCAATGAGGATGATGAACCCCTCCGTGATGGTGTCTAGATTGGATCTCGTGATTCTGGAACTTGCGGCAGCTGGAATTGTGTTTCGTCGACACCCCTAGGGTTTCTGGAATATTTGGGAATTTATAGGGCGAAGAGGCGGTGCGGGGGGGTCACCGAGGGGGGCACAACCCCCCTGGGCATGCTTGGGCCTCTTGGCGCGCCCTGGTGGGTTGTGCCTACCTCGGGCCTCCCCTCTGGTACTTCTTTGGCCCACTGGGTGTCTTCTGGTCCAGAAAAAATCTCCAAAAAGTTTCACTGCGTTTGGACTCCGTTTGGTACTGATATTCTGCGAAGTAAAAAAAAAAGCAAAAAACAGCAACTGGCACTGGGCACTATGTCAATAGGTTAGTCCCAAAAAATGATATAAAGTTGCTATAAAATGATTGTAAAACATCCAAGAATGATAATATAACAACATGGAACAAGCAAAAATTATAGATACGTTGGAGACGTATCAGTGCACTGGTTTGTAATTTAGCACATGTAACCTATTCACTGCCACACGTATGGACCTACAGGAGCAAGAAGAATAATGCATCTCATGAAAAATTGAATGATGCCCTGAAGAAATTCGAAGGTGCGGTGCTTATGCTAAGAAAGAGAACGTAGGCGCCCGTTGTTGGATAATAGTACCTGATTCTTGGTGGCGTATGGTCATCGTTGTCAGACGTGAAAGCTAAATATCGTCGATGGTGCTCGTGTTGCGGTTGAGTTTGGGCCAGCTATCGCCATTGCTGAAATGGCTCCAGTGCTTCAGTTGCGGCGCCTGTCGACATATAGGAAAGCTGATCTGTGGTAAGTGAACAGTTCCATGATAAAGAAGAGAAAAAACGAAGGAGTACAAATCAAAATAACCTGATGAGGCTGCGACATCAGTAAAGCAGGGCCGATAGAGTTGAATATGGCGGTCGTGGAGCGGGTCCGGTGCAGTGGATGAAGGCGTCGGTGAAGCACATCCGACACGGTGTACAGTGCTTTCAATGAGGCGGATCTGTTGCGGCAGACGAGGGCTTGTATGAAGGGCCGGCGATGTGGTGGATGAGGGAGTTGGTGAAGGGCCTACACTGTGGTGGACGAGGGCGCCGGTGAAGCAGATCCGGTGCGGTGGACCATGATGGCGGTCAAGGAGATCTGGAGCGGTGGACAAGCCAGTCGCTGAAGCGGCTCCGGTGCAGTGGTAAGTTGGCAGTTGGGGGTGCCAAGGTGCGGAAGGTAGATCCGGTGGGGTGCTAGGTCCACCGCTGCGGCGGAGGACTAGATTCGGCGGCTTGGGGAGAGAGTTGGGGGGAGGAGGCGGGGAGGGGAGGGGCTCTGGGGAAGAATCTTGGGGGCAAAGAGGGGAAAACAATGGAGTTACCAAAGCAGCCCTTTTCCGTTCATGTGGCAGGGGTAAAATAGGAATATCACAGGGCTAAACTTTCGGGCGCGAGATATTTCAATGTGAGTGGGAAGTTTGAAAGCTTTTGGCGGCTGAAATTAAGTGTTCTACTCTTGTACGACCGACTATGATATCATGGCCGGCAGTTTATTTGTTGTGCATGCAAAAAAAAGGTGCAAGTTTCGAAAATCAATGTCTCCCACTCGAAACTTAGATTGTCCATTCAATTAAAATATGGATCATTGAGCTAGTGAAAGCAAATACCATCATATGATCCAATTCAAATGAAATTCCAAATGTGTTTATCCGAAATATGATGACAAAAACAAAAATGTGTATGTGTATGAATAAACACTACAAAAAAAGACACATCCGTGACATTTTGGGCTGAATGAATTTTTTTTCTGTCATGTTTATGACACTTCTATGACGATAATTGTGACAAAAGCACGTATCATCATAGATGTGGTGGGCTCCTACTTCTAGGACAAAAAATCATGACAGAAAATGGGCTTTTCGTCCTGGGCGGGCCGGGGACGCACCTGCATGACATTCTTTGGGCCATCCATGACAGAAAAAATCGTGGTAGAAGCGAGGGCAAGGAAAATATCGGGGAGTTCCCGGTTACGGTGGGTGGTCGGGGCCGAGCGATGCACAGAGGGATTGCGCGTTTCTCTCGTACATGTACGTGTGTGTGTGTGTGAGGCGTTGGGCTCTAACTGAACCCGAGCGAGGTGTTCGCTTACTGAACCCGAGCGATTGCACTAGCTACGTTACTGAACCCGAGCGATCGATCCCTGGCTGTTAACTAAACCCGAGCGATTCCTTCGCTACTGCTGCTAACTGAAGCCGATCGATCCCTGGCTGTTAACTGAAGCCGATCGAACCTGCTGCCTCTTGATGAACAGTGACCATTGTTGGGGGTTGGATGAACAGTTCCCCGTGGTAGTAGTAGTAGGCCGTAGCCGCTAGATGAACAGGACCCCGATCGAGAGGAGGCCGCCACACCCGAGCCGGTTGGGGTGGATGAACAGGACCCCGTGGAGGGCTGGTTGAACAGTTGCCGATGGAGGGTGGATGAACAGGACCCCGTGGAGGGCTGGTTGAACAGTAGCCGATGTAGGGTGGATGAACAGGACCTCGTGGAGGGCTGGTTGAACAGTAGCCGGTGGAGGCGACCCCGTGGATGAACAGTAGCTGGTGGAGGCTGGAGGAAGTCGACGGTGGATGAACAGTAGCCCGTGGAGGCTAGAGCGAGGCAATAGACGGTGGATGAACAGTAGCCCGTGGAGTCCCGTTTTGCGGTACGCCACACCCCTCCCGATGAATAGGACCCCCGTTTCCCGTAGGCGCTCCAACACAAGTTCGATTCCTCCGTTTTGCGGTACGCCACACCCCTCCCGATCAACAGCACCCCGTTTCGACCGTAGGAGCTCGAACACAAGTCCGTTCCTCCATACTGCGGTACGCCAGACCCCGTTTCGGCTGTTTCGTCCAAGTTGGTTGGCTCCCGATGAACATGACGCATTCCGACCCAGTCTATTGCCTCCCCCGTAGCCTCTCCATGTACACGAGCCCTGGCCGTACGTATGCGTGAGTAGGTGTTCGAGACCCCGCCCGTATGTACGTATGTGGCTGTATTTTTTGGCGTGTGGCTTTACGTACGTGTACATGGTTTGGAAGGGACTGCCTGAACTGCTACGTCGGGGGCTCTACTACTACACGTGCCGCTGCTTGCTCGGCCACGGTTCATCATTGCAGAGAGATCGATCGACCAGTATGTACGTACATGTTCGCGACAACGCTACGTACGCTTCGACCGGGTGGGTCCCAGCTGTCAGGGAGGATAAGGACGCACTTCCTTGCGTGCGAAGATATAGGTGGTGGGTCCCAGCTATCATGGGGAAGAATCATTTTTTTTGCCCGTAATATGGACGCACTTCCTTGCGTGCGAAGATGTAGCTACTGGGTCCATCTGTCAGCCTCACCGCGTAGAGTCCTCTTCCGATGGCTGTCGTTCATTGACCACGTTGACCACGCCGCGCGGACAGCACCCAGGCGGTGGATGACGGCGAGGCCTAGGAAGGGAACGGCGCGGATCTAGGGAAGACGAGGCAGGTGGATGCCCACGCGGAGGGGAGTACGAGGGTTCACTGGTTCGGCTCCGGTGTGAGGCTGCCGTCGCTGGAGAATAACAGGAGGTGTTGGTGAGTAGAGGAATGGCCTAGACGGTGATGGGAGTAGGGTGGGCCGGTGAGGCCTGCGCCGCAGCACAGCCGGTCACGGGAGGCGGTAGCGGGCGGTACCACCGGCGGTGGTTTGGGCGGGTGAAGCAAGAATATCCGAGATTGAAGAAGCACGACATCCGTTGGATGGACATCCAACGGCCACTGCTGCTAGAATCGTGTGTTGACTATAAGTTGACAAAGCCTTGCGTACGCGTCAACTTACTAGGCCCACGAGTGTGTGGCATAGAACATATAGCCCATTTGCAATTTGTAATAATGTACAGCTCATTTTTGAATTCTAATGGAATTTACTACAGCCCATTTACAGTTTGTTAAAATTACAGCCCATTTTCTAGCCAGGAAAACGATTAATAATTTCAACCAACCACTCAAAACAGAATTCAAAAAAAAATCCCACATTTTGATGGGATCCGAAATATTTTTATCCCAAAATTTCGAGTCAGATTAAATATAATTTCAAAATAAATTTGTATTACGTAAAAATCCAACGAAATATTGCGCGTGCAACAAGTAATGAAATTAAAATTTTCAAAATCCAAAAATAATATTTTTTAACTAATTACGTGTTTGGTGCATTTTTTATAGTTACAACCCAGTTTTTATAATTACATCCCATTTATTATTTCTTAAAGCCCATTTTCTTGTTAAGCCTAATGCATCCCTCCTAGGAAAGATTTACAGCCCAGCGGGGCGGAGAATAACAAGTTGACCTAGGCTGGGTATTCCTCAAAATAAAGTATAGCTGGGCTAGCCATTTTCACCTTGAAAAAAATTAATATCTGGGCTGGATATTTGGTCGACATAAAATAATAGCCTGGGCTAGATGGGCCACAGCCCGCCTAGTTGATACCCTGCTCCTCTGAACAACAACAAAAACATCGCTCAAGAAAAACTCTGCTCACACCTCAAAAACACAAATACTGCTCGAGCTGCTTGGTCCCAGCTGTCGGCCGCTCCTTGTGAAATTCTCTCGTATATTGACTATATAGGTTCACAATGGTGTGGGACCGTCATGTCAGGAAACCAGGAGGAAGCAAAAAAATTATAGTTGTATATAATAAGGAGGCACTTGTGTACGTGCGGCTATGGCCCTGGTGGGTCCCCACTGTCATCCTCTCCAAGTTAAGTCATCTCCTGATTCCTCATGTTCGTTGACCATGTTGACAACGCGAGACAGCGGTGCCATAGCCAGTGCAACAACTCGAAGGATGACGGAGAGGGCCTCGCGGGCCCTACGGATGGTCTGATATAGTGCCCGCTGCTCATTCAGGAAGCCAGGATCATAGGGCCACATGTCCGCGATGGCATTGTCGTTCGCTTGTTTGCCGGCGATTCGTCCTTCCGTGAGCCGGTGCTCGTTGAGGAGACGGAGGTTGCAACACAGGTCCTCCTACACTGGTAGCTCTTCTGCCATTAGGGCATCGAAGTGCGGCCGCACCTGCTCTATGGTGAACACGGCATGAACCGGCTTGGGCAGTGGCGCCGGGTCCTGGTCGGTCCATCGTCTAATTGTCGTCGCTGAGCTCAGCAAGCTCGCTGGCGAGCCAGCATGTCTAGCTGCTAGACCGGACCGCTGCCAAGCACGAGTCTGACCGTCCTGGCCCACCCAGACTCCCTCCCTCGCTCGCGCGTGCTTTCCACCCGAAACGGTCAGCGCCGCCCGCGCCGCTTCACGGTGCAGGCGATTGCTCCGCGTTCAAACGACACAAGTGTCGTCCGTCCGTCCGTCTGCCGCCCACATTAATGATACGCGGTTGCCGAGGCGACTACTCCGGCGCCACCCGTCCGTCCCTCTGCCCCCCACCATTGCTATATAAACTGCTGCGTCGGCCATAGCCGCAGTCATCCGCCTCCGTTCCCTTTCTCCTGTCCACACCACTCCCACCATGGCTTCCTCGTGCTCCAGCGCTCTTTGGGACAGGCGGACGACGGACCAGAAGGAGATGGCAGCCATTGCTGCCGACTGGCTGGCCGGCAGGCAGCCGGAGGACGACGACGTCCCAATGGAGAACGTGGTAGTCGATGATCCGGCGCCAACCCCCTCCTCCGCGCCATCCTCGCCGGTGCATTGCACCATGACCATCGGCAAGTCCCATGCCCGATACATGGACATGGTGAGGCAAAAGCATGAGGAGTAGTTCCGGGAGGCGCAGGCCAATGCCGCCTACAACCACCATGTCCTCCAGGATCACCTGCAGGTAGAGGAGCAGATCGCCGCGGAGCGGGCGGAGCAGGAGGCGCTGCTCGAGTCGTACCGCTCCGCTCGCGAGAGCCGCCTCGCGCGCTGGCGGTACCGCATGCGGGTGGCGGAGGTTGCAGCCGCTTACAAAGAGGGCGATGAAGCGGGCGAGGTGCTGTTTGGCGAGACCGACGATGAGGCGGAGGACAATGCCAGCTCCGCTGAGGCCCCGCCCCGCCGGCACCGAGGCGGAGGAATTTGCCATCTTTGGCGAGGCCCTGCTCCGCCGAGGCCCCGCCCTGCCAATAACGAGGCAGAGGACATCGCCGCCTCCGCCGAGGCCCCGCCCTACCGGCAACGAGGGGGAGGATTTCCCCCTACTCCGCCGAGGCGCCGCCCCGCCGGCAACGAGACAGAGGACATCGCCGGCTCTGTCGAGGCCCCGCCCCGCTGCCAACGAGGCCGCACCACACAGAAAACAAGGAAGAGTAGAACACGGTAGGTCCCCGCCGCTCGGGTCCAAGTAAGGCCACTGCTGCTACCCTCCAGTTGAAGCCAAGCTTGGAGGATTAAACATTGACGGCCGATTAGTTTCTTCGCGGTGACATGGAGTCGGAGAGCTGACCTGGAGAAGAAGCTTCTGTTCGGCTCAGCCGGACACGGGAAATGGGCGCCGGAGATCATAGATTAGGTTAATTAATTATACCTCTAGCGCACCCCTTTTTAGTTGAACAATGTATGAAATGTAATGAAATCCGGCATGTTTATATGAAATCCGGCCGTGTATGAACAAATTTAGTTTGATTAGTTCGAATTCTTGTATCACTGGCATTGGATGAACATGTAAAACAATACGTATTGGCATTATTCGCAGGACGCACGGTGATCACCTCGTTTGCAGCACTTTCACACATACAAAAAGTTTGAGCAGCTTTTTAGAGTGCCTGTACATTGCAATCAAACTCACAGGCCTGCAATTCATAGAAAACATTCAAAACAATCAATGATTATGCATCTCAATGATTCACACGTCAGAGCCAATATTTACTTCACAACTAAAGAATAAAGAAAAATCTATCGATGCTGCTGACGGCAAAGGGCGTCCCATTCCAAAATATCAAACGCATGTCTTCTTGCTAACATCAATGAACAAAATTTGAGAAGGTTGTCCATTCCAAAATATCAAATGCGTGTCTTTTTGCGTACATCAATGAGCAAACTTTGAAAAGGTTTTCCCATTCCAAAATATCAAATGCTTTTTGCGTACATCAATTAGCAAACTTTGACAAGGTTTTCCCATTCCAAAATATCAAATGCTGACGATTGTGGAATGGGTCGGGTTTGCCATCAGTTCGGACATTGACATGTCACCTCGTGCTAAATAAACCAGATGTTCTTTTTGTGCAGTTCCACTAAAATCAACCAACTTCGCGCATAGCTTGTATGATTTCGCCTTTATATGTTGCAAGGCCTTGAACATATTGGCACCTCCTTTCTTGTAGCTAATCTTGTGGCTGGAGGTGGAAATGAATGATTCGAGAACATTCGATGTATTGTGCATGATGAAGTATAATGGAGGGCACGAACCATCAGAATATTTTGTGCAGTTCCCATTGAAATCAAGCTGAGCATCCCTGTTTGCATAAATACAAAAAAGTGATTAGTACAAAGCAAACTGTATTATGAATTTATAGTTTAAACAGGCAACCTACATGATCCATGCAGAGCACACATTTAAAAAAATAGAACTCACCAGAAAGAATCCTAAAACAACATTGTATTGGCCATCACAGCAACAAAGATGAAGATCTGTGAGTCCTTCTAAGCTGAAGTTAGTTTGTTCTTGTGGGCAGTAATGTAACCATCCTTCAACTACTCCTTCTGATAAGAAGAGAAGGGCTTGGCTTCGTCATCCTGGCATAATCGGAACTAGACACTTCACGTACTCCATATTCTTCTTCAGAGGAGGAGGATCCTATTGTGCAAAGACAAGAGAACAGCTAAATGCTAGCATCCCTGTTTGCTCGAAAAGAAGGAAAGGAAATATTTAAAACAGCCATTACATTAACAATGGGAGTAACTGATGAAATGTATAGTCACAAAGAGATGCATCCTCATTATCCTCATAGGAAATGATATGATACCAAACACAGCAGCTCAACTTGAACTGTATTATTATTTAATTTTATCAGTGGCTATAATGGTGGCAAACCGGTGCCTCAATTTATTAGCAGCCTTACATTAACATGCGAAACAATACCACTTTCTCATGACAGTAGCTAAACAGTAGCACAACACCAATAGAGATGACAAAGCTCGATCATATGGATGAAATCTGTGGGCCGGTACCAACCTTTGTCAGGAGGCTTATTGTGTAGAGCATGCAGATGAAGCACTTCTCTGGAACCATCCGTTATTATCTACTGTGATTGCCATGCTTACTATAAACTCCTCGATTAGTTTAATGTTTCCAACATCTTCTTGTGCAGTTCCACTAAAATATATGTTATCTTCAAACAAGATCCCTGTTTGCACAAGTAGAGATAATTACATATTACATTAAGAGTGGCATCAAATCACAGTGGCAAAACAATTGCTCGTTACAGCCATAGCAATAAATTAAGATGCAAAACTATATCATTACTTGTGTCATCACAGTTCCAGTGCTTCATTACAACACCGGGAGTTGATTTTTGTTCTTCTTTCGCTTGTTCTTCCCCTTCATCACTTGGTTCAATAACAGACAAGCTTCGGCTTCAATGTAAGATTTGGCATGTCAATTAGGGAGCACAAGTATAGCACTAAACAACAACATTACTTTTCTGATGACAGTAGCAATATACAGGCCAACAGTTGCAAAATATCATTATCTTACCTCACTGGGATATTATGGTGCACATACAGATTGGAAGTCCGGTCTCCTTTTGTGCAGTTCACTAAAATCAAGCAACATTACCGTATAAGTAGTCAAACATATGAAAGCACACTGCACAATCATGTGGAAGAAGGCCAGTACTGACCTCTCATGACGCGGAATTCAAACAACTCACAAGAAGAAGATCTGAAACAAATTTGCCAACACGGATGGCAAGTCAGATCTCCTCTTGTGCAGTTCCACTAAGATCAAGCAATCAAGCAACGTTGTCGGTGTGACATTTTGGTTGAACTGGACACAACACTCTTAAAACAAAAGTGTTTTGTGCAGTGCAACAAAAGGTCGCAATAGCAATGAGGTGAGGTAGATAACCCTATTTACACAGAGGTGCAAAGGAAACAATTACTGGTCAATAACGGTGGATGACACAGAAGCCCACAAAAAGAAGCATCTAACTTATCTAAATGGGAAAGAAAGCACGACCATTTCTCAAACAGTGTCATTGATTCATATTAACAGAGAGATTATATTAACAATAAAATTCGTTAAACATGTAATTTGCTTTTAACTGTGGCATTGCATCAATTTTCCAGCGGCATTATTAGATTAACAACAACTAAAGAGTTGTACGGGACAGTGGACGCACCAGCACCATGTGCATCTACCGATGTATAAAGGGGTGATGCACAGTCTGTTGCAACAAAGAACAAACAACCAAGGATCATATTTGTGTTGGTCCCAGTTTTGTTATCTTTAGACACCTTTCCCTATGTGAGGGCAGCAAATCTAGTCCTGCTCAAACTCTACAGCCTTGTCCCCCACCCACAGAAAGATCAGTTCATTACAGATGTGCGTATTGCATTTGTCATTGTTTTCCCTTTTCGACCAATGTAGGTGTTGGATAGCCAGTCTGTACTACTTTCCCCCCTTCCTTTCCTCTTTCAACCACGTCCTAGATTCATGCTATACAACTTTCCCCACTACTTTCCTATTTGATCAAACACCTAGATTCGAGTGCATAAGCGAAAAATATCCACATGCAGCTAGAGCAATGCATGTGGATTAAGTAAATTATACCTTAAGGTTCTCGGTGTGTGGCTCAGTGGGCGGCCGAAGGCCGATCTGCCCACACTATGTACGGCAGCGAGGAAGAAGGGGTTGGATGCCCTCCCGCGGTGCCGCTGGGTGAAAGAGAACAGCGGCGCCGGTAGTGGATTCCCTCCCTCGCCAACGGCAACAGCGTTAAGCCTCCTTCCCTTCCCCGGTGGACGGGATGCTGCTGGCTCTTTGACCAACAGTGAGGGGAGAGAGGCCAACGCAGTCTTGTTTAGATTTGGAGAGGGTGAGAGTGTGAAGAGAGCAACTGCAAGCGCTGAGGCTCCGGCGTGTATCTCTACTCTTATAAAAGACCGAGTTGGTGATGATGGTGTGCCTGCCATCATGTAATATAGACCGTCCGATCTATATCTGACGGATAGAAAGCAAACTATGGCAATTTTGCAAAAAGATACCTGCACCTCTCTCCACACTTGCAGATAAGGACTTCCCTCGTTCATCCTTTTCTCTCACAAGATAAACTACTCATACAAATGCATCTTGATGTTCCGTGCAATGCACGGGCATCTTGCTAGTATATATATAGTGGAGAGAGTGTGAAGAGAGTAAACCCTAGAAAACAAGCGTTGAGGCTGCAGCGTATCTGTACTCTCTATATCTATATCTCTACTCTTATAAAAAACAGAGTTGGTGATGATGGTGTGCCTGCCATCCTGCAATATAGGCCGTCCGATTTATATCTAACGGATAGGAAGGAAACTATGGCAATTTTGCAAAAAGATACCCACACCCCTCTCCACATTTGCAAATAAGGCCTTCCCTTGTTCATCCTTTTCTCCCACAAGATAAACTACTCATACAAATGCATCTTGATGTTCCGTGCAACGCACGGGCATCTTGCTAGTATATACTCCTATATAGTTGGAGTGGTTATCTTTTTCTCTCCATAAAAATCATTTTAAATTGTGCACGAAACGGAACTCTTTATTTAATTTCTCCCTCCGTCACAGTTTACAGGGCACGCATCAACAATCTCTTGGACCAAGGTGATTAGCGATTGGACTGAAAAATAGTATCGGGAGTTATACCATGGCGCCTAATTACTGGAGAAATTAATGCGTACACACATGCATGGAGTGCTTTCAGTCCATGTACACACATGCATGCATTTATTCCACCCCGCGTACACACCTGCACGGAGAGAAAATTTGGGGCTTGGTTGTGGTTATGATGCCCTAATTAATTGGGCATTAAACCAAACGCGCCTAAAATCCCTCCGGTGGTGGAAATGCATGAGAATTGAAGCGCTCCCTGTAAACTGTGAGACGGAGGGCAATGCTAATACGCGATGAAAATTTAAGCTCGAAGGAGTCAATTCGCAATTAAGGCTCCACGCCTCCCGGTCGCACTTACTATCGTTCACGTGTGGTACACGACCCTCCGAAGTGAACAACAACAAAAACTGCATGCCACGTGGAGGCATTGGCATTGTTTTGCGACCTGGTACCCAGACAATCCATGGCAAGGCGCAGTCGCAGGCGGCCGGAATGCTCCAAATCTGGCAGCCGCGTGCGTCAAATCCCGCGGCTGCAGATATAGCGGTTGACCACCGATGCATGAACCTGTGTGTGCGTGTGTGTGTTTATTTTTAACAGCATGTGTGTGTTAGAGAGAGCGACACATCGACCTACAGAGAGATTGTGTGTAGTACTACGATTTAGCCACGAGAGTCGGTGCATCCTCTTGTTTCCGGGCGTCAGGTCGGGACAGCAACCACGCCCGCTCCTGACCACCCTGGCCCACCCAAACCCCCTCCATCGGCCGTGCGCGCTTCCCACCCGAAATAGTCAGTGGCGCTCCAGAGAATTGGTGCCGCATTCATGCCCGTGCAGAGCGGACGCGACCTCTCACTGGCACCTGCGTTGAAGGGAGAAGCGGATTCAAAGAAGAGTGATGGTTGCTTCGTCCGTCCAACTTACTGCCAGGTCTATGTGATTTGACGGCTCATTGGACATTATTATGTTGGGGAACGTAGTAATTTCAAAAAAATTCCTACGCACACACAGGATCATGGTGATGCATAGCAATGAGAGGGGAGAGTGTGTCCATGTACCCTCGTAGACCGAAAGCGGAAGCGTTAGCACAACGCGGTTGATGTAGTCGTACGTCTTCACGATCCGACCGATCCAAGTACCGAACGTACGGCACCTCCGAGTTCAGCACACATTCAACTCGATGACGTCCCGCGAGCTCCGATCCAGCAAAGCTTCACAGGAGAGTTTCGTTAGCACGACGGCGTGGTGATGGTGATGATGATGCTACCGACGCAGGGCTGCGCCTAAGCACCGCTACGATATGATCGAGGTGGATTATGGTGGAGGGGGGCACCGCACACGGCTAAGAGATCAATCATCAATTGTTGTGTCTAAGGGGTGCCCCCTGGCCACGTATATAAAGGAGTGGAGGAGGGGAGAGGGCCGGCCTAGCTATGGCGCGCCCTGGAGGAGTCCTACTCCCACCGGGAGTAGGATTCCCCCCTTCCAAGTAGTAGGAGTAGGAGAGAAGGAAGGGGAAGAGAGAAGAGAAGGAAGGAGGGGGCGCAGCCCCTCCCCCTAGTCCAATTCGGACTAGGCCTTGGGGGGGCGCGCGGCCTGCCTCTCTCTCTCCCCTAAAGCCCAATAAGGCCCATATACTTCTTCCCCGTATTCCCGTAACTCCCCGGTACTCCGAAAAATACCCGAACCACTCGGAACCTTTCCGATGTCCGAATATAGTCGTCCAATATATCGATCTTTATGTCTCGACCATTTTGAGACTCCTCGTCATGTACCCGATCTCATCCGGGACTCCGAACTACCTTCGGTACATCAAAATACATAAACTCATAATACAAATCGTCACAGAACTTTAAGCGTGCGGACCCTACGGGTTCGAGAACTATGTAGACATGACCGAGACACGTCTCTGGTCAATAACCAATAGCGGAACCTGGATGCTCATATTGATTCCTACATATTCTACGAAGATCTTTATCGGTCAAACCGCATAACAACATACGTTGTTCCCTTTGTCATCGGTATGTTACTTGCCCGAGATTCGATCGTCGGTATCTCAATACCTAGCTCAATCTCGTTACCGGCAAGTCTCTTTACTCGTTCCATAATACATCATCCCGCAACTAACTCATTAGTTACAATGCTTGCAAGGCTTATAGTGATGTGCATTACCGAGTGGGCCCAGAGATACCTCTCCGACAATCGGAGTGACAAATCCTAATCTCGAAATACGCCAACTCAACAAGTACCTTCGGAGACACCTGTAGAGCACCTTTATAATCACCCAGTTATGTTGTGACGTTTGGTAGCACACAAAGTGTTCCTCCGGTAAACGGGAGTTGCATAATCTCATAGTCATAGGAACATGTATAAGTCATGAAGAAAGCAATAGCAACGTACTAAACGATCAAGTGCTAAGCTAACGGAATGGGTCAAGTCAATCACATCATTCTCCTAATGATGTGATCCCGTTTATCAAATGACAACTCATGTTTATGGTTAGGAAACATAACCATCTTTGATCAACGAGCTAGTCAAGTAGAGGCATACTAGTGACACTCTGTTTGTCTATGTATTCACACATGTATTATGTTTCCGGTTAATACAATTCTAGCATGAATAATAAACATTTATCATGAAATAAGGAAATAAATAATAACTTTATTATTGCCTCTAGGGCATATTTCCTTCAGTCTCCCGCTTGCACTAGAGTCAATAATCTAGTTCACATCGCCATGTGATTTAACACCAACAGTTCACATCACCATGTGATTAATATCCATAGTTCACATTGTCATGTGACCAACACCCAAAGGGTTTACTAGAGTCAATAATCTAGTTCACATCGCCATGTGATTAACACCCAAAGAGTACTAAGGTGTGATCATGTTTTGCTTGTGAGAGAAGTTTAGTCAATGGGTCTGCCAAATTCAGATCCGTATGTATTTTGCAAATTTCTATGTCAACAATGCTCCGCACGGAGCTACTCTAGCTAATTGCTCCCACTTTCAATATGTATCCAGATTGAGACTTAGAATCATCTGGATCAGTGTCAAAACTTGTATCGACATGACCCTTTACGATGAACCTTTTGGCACCTCCATAATCGAGAAACATATCCTTATTCCACTAAGGATAATTTTGACCGCTGTCCAGTGATCTACTCCTAGATCACTATTGTACTCCCTTGCCAAACTCAATGTAGGGTATACAATAGATCTGTTACACAGCATAGCATACTTTATAGAACCTATGACTGAGGCATAGGGAATGACTTTTCATTCTCTTTCTATTTTCTGCCGTGGTCGGGTTTTGAGTCTTCACTCAACTTCACACCTTAAAACACAGGCAAGAACTCCTTCTTTGACTGTTCCATTTTGAACTACTTCAAAAACTTTGTTAAGGTATGTACTCATTGAAAAATCTTATCAAGCGTCTTGATCTATCTCTATAGATCTTGATGCTCAATATGTAAGCAGCTTCACCGAGGTCTTTCTTTGAAAAACTCCTTTCAAATACTCCTTTATGCTTTCCAGAAAATTCTACATCATTTCCGATCAACAATATGTCATTAACATATACTTATCAGAAATGTTGTAGTGCTCCCACTCACTTTCTTGTAAATACAGGCTTCACCGCAAGTCTGTATAAAACTATATGCTTTGATCAACTCATCAAAGCGTATATTCCAACTCCGAGATGCTTGCACCAGTCCATAGATGGATCGCTGGAGCTTGCATACTTTGTTAGCATCCTTTGGATCGATAAAACCTTCAGGTTGCATCATATACAACTCTTCTTCCAGAAATCCATTCAGGAATGCAGTCTTTACATCCATTTGCCAAATTTCATAATCATAAAATGCGGCAATTGCTAACATGAATCGGACGGACTTAAGCATCGCTACGGGTGAGAAAGTTTCATCGTAGTCAACTCCTTGAACTTTGTCAACAACCTTTTTCTACAAGTCTAGCTTTGTAGATAGTAACACTACTATCAGCGTCCGTCTTCCTCTTAAAGATCCATTTATTTTCTATGGCTTGCCGATCATCGGGCAAGTCAACCAAAGTCCATACTTTGTTCTCATACATGGATCCCATCTCAGATTTCATGGCCTCAAGCCATTTCGCGGAATCTGGGCTCATCATCACTTCCTCATAGTTCGTAGGTTCATCATGGTCTAGTAACATGACTTCCAGAACAGGATTACCGTACCACTCTGGAGCGGAACATACTTTGGTTGACCTACGAGGTTCTGTAGTAACTTGATCTGAAGTTTCATGATCATCATCATTAGCTTCCTCACTAATTGGTGTAGGCATCACTGGAACTAATTTCTGTGATGAACTACTTTCCAATTCAAGAGAAGGTACCACTACCTCATCAAGTTCTACTTTCCTCCAACTCACTCCTTTCGAGAGAAACTCCTTCTCTAGAAAGGATCCATTCTTAGCAACAAATATCTTGCCTTCGGATCTGTGATAGAAGGTGTACCCAACAGCTTATTTTGGGTATCCTATGAAGACGCACTTCTCCGATTTGGGTTCGAGCTTATCAGGCTGAAGCTTTTTCACATAAGCATCGCAGCCCCAAACTTTAAGAAACGACAGCTTAGGTTTATTGCCAAACCACAGTTCATACGGTGTCGTCTCAACGGATTTAGATGGTGCCCTATTAAACGTGAATGCAGCTGTCTCTAATGCATAACTCCAAAACGATAGTGGTAAATCGGTAAGAGACATCATAGATCGCACCATATCTAATAAAGTACGGTTACGACGTTCAGACACACCATTACGCTGTGGTGTTCCAGGTGGCATGAGTTGCGAAATTATTCCACATTTTAAATGAAGACCAAACTCGTAACTCAAATATTTGCCTCCGCGATCAGATCATAGAAACTTTATTTTCTTGTTACGATGATTTTCTACTTCACTCTGAAATTCTTTGAACTTTTCAAACGTTTCAGACTTGTGTTTCATTAAGTAGATATACCCATATCTGCTCAAATCATCTGTGAAGGTCAGAAAATAACGATACCCGCCGCGAACCTCAATACTCATCGGACCGCATACATCGGTATGTATTATTTCCAATAAGTCCGTAGCTCGCTCCATTGTTCCGGAGAACGGAGTTTTAGTCATCTTGCCCATGAGGCATGGTTCGCAAGCATCAAATGATTCATAATCAAGTGATTCCAAAAGTCCATCAGTATGGAGTTTCTTCATGCGCTTTACACCAATATGACCTAAACGGCAGTGCCACAAATAAGTTGCACTATCATTACTAACTTTGCATCTTTTGGCTTCAATATTATGAATATGTGTATCACTACGATCGAGATTCAATAAACCATTTACATTGGGTGTATGACCATAGAAGGTTTTTATTCATGTAAACAGAACAACAATTATTCTCTGACTTAAATGAATAACCGTATTGCAATAAACATGATCCAATCATATTCATGCTCAACGCAAACACCAAATAACATTTATTTTGCAATAAACATGATCCAATCATATTCATGCTCAACGCAAACACCAAATAACATTTATTTAGGTTCAACACTAATCCCGAAAATAGAGGGAGTGTGCGATGGTGATCTTATCAACCTTGGAATCACTTCCAACACACATCGTCACCTCGTCATTAACTAGTCTCTGTTCATTTTGCAACTCCTGTTTTGAGTTACTGATGTTAGCAACTGAACCAGTATCAAATACCCAGGGGCTACTATGAACACTAGTAAAATACACATCAATAACATGTATATCAAATATACTTTTGTTCACTTTGCCATCCTTCTTATCCGCCAAATACTTGGGGCAGTTCCACTTCCAGTGACCAGTCCCTTTGCAGTAGAAGCACTCAGTTTCAGGCTTAGGTCCAGACTTGGGCTTCTTCCCGGGAGTAGCAACTTGCTTGCTATTCTTCTTGAAGTTCCCCTTCTTTCCTTTGCCCTTTTCTTGAAACGAGTGGTCTTGTTAACCATCAACACTTGAAGCTCTTTCTTGATTTCTACCTTCGTTGATTTCAGCATCACGAAGAGCTCGGGAATCATTTTTGTCATCCCTTGCATATTATAGTTCATCACGAAGTTCCAGTAACTTGGTGATAGTGACTAGAGAATTCTGTCAATTACAATCTTATCCGGAAGATCAACTCCCATTTGATTCAAGCAACTGTAGTACTCAGACATTCTGAGCACATGCTCACTGATTGAGCTATTCTCCTCCATCTTGTAGGCAAAGTACTTGTCAGAGGTCTCATACCTCTCGACACGGGCATGAGTCTGAAATACCAATTTCATCTCTTTGGAACATCTCATATGCTCCGTGGCGTTCAAAACGTTTTTGAAGTCCCGATTCTAAGCCGTAAATCATGGCGCACTAAACTATCAAGTAGTCATCACATCGAGCTTGCTAAACGTTTATAACGTTTGCATCTGCTCCTGCAATAGGTCTGTCACCTAGCGGTGCATCAAGGACATAATTCTTCTGTGCAGCAATGAGGATAATCCTCAGATCACGAAACCAGTCCGCATCATTGCTACTATCATCTTTCAACTTAGTTTTCTCTAGGAACATATCAAAAATAAAACAGGGGAGCTATACGCGAGCTATTGGTCTACAACATAATTTGCAAATACTACCAGGACTAAGTTCATGATAAATTAAAGTTCAATTAATCATATTACTCAAGAACTCCCACTTAGATAGACATCTCTCTAATCATCTAAGTGATCACGTGATCCAAATCAACTAAACCATAACCGATCATCAGGTGAAATGGAGTAGTTTTCAATGGTGAACATCACTATGTTGATCATATCTACTATATGATTCATGCTCGACCTTTCGGTCTCAGTGTTTCGAGGCCATATCTGCATATGCTAGGCTCGTCAAGTTTAACCTGAGTATTCTGCGTGTGCAAAACTGGCTTGCACCCGTTGTAGATGAACGTTGAGCTTATCACACCCGATCATCACGTGGTGTCTCGGCACGACGAACTTTGGCAATGGTGCATACTCAGGGAGAACACTTTTACCTTGAAATTTAGTGAGAGATCATCTTATAATGCTACCGTCAAACAAAGCAAAATAAGATGCATAAAGGATAAACATCACATGCAATCAATATAAGTGATATGATATGGCCATCATCATCTTGTGCTTGTGATCTCCATCTCCGAAGCACCGTCATGATCACCATCGGCACTGGCGCGACACCTTGATCTCCATCGTAGCATCGTTGTCGTCTCGCCAACTATTGCTTCTACGACTATCGCTACCACTTAGTGATAAAGTAAAGCAATTACAGGGCGATTGCATTGCATACAATAAAGCGACAACCATATGGCTCCTGCCAGTTGCCGATAACTCAGTTACAAAACATGATCATCTCATACAATAAAATATAGCATCATGTCTTGACCATATCACATCACAACATGCCCTGCAAAAACAAGTTAGACGTCCTCTACTTTGTTGTTGCAAGTTTTTCGTGGCTGCTACGGGCTAAGCAAGAACCGTTCTTACCTATGCATCAAAACCACAACGATAGTTCGTCAAGTTAGTGCTGTTTTAACCTTCACAAGGACCGGGCATTGCCACACTCGGTTAAACTAAAGTTGGAGAAACTGACACCCGCTAGTCACCTGTGTGCAAAGCACGGCGGTAAAACCAGTCTCAAGTAAGCGTACGCGTAATGTCGGTCCGGGCCGCTTCATCCAACAATACCGCCGAACCAAAGTGTGACATGCTGGTAAGCAGTATGACTTGTATCGCCCACAACTCACTTGTGTTCTACTCGTGCATATAACATCTACGCATAAAACCTGGCTCGGATGCCACTGTTGGGGAACGTAGTAATTTCAAAAAAATTCCTACGCACACACAGGATCATGGTGATGCATAGCAACGAGAGGGGAGAGTGTGTCCATGTAGCGACCCGACCCGAATGGATCGAATCTCTGTGTTCAAGTGTCATCCCTGGATCGGTAATGCTGACACACACAGTACTCGAAGGATTTATAACAGAGTGCAATCACACACTTATTACATCGAATGTCTCAAAAGAGAACTGATTACAATAAATATGGCTTAAGGCCATCTAACTAAGATAACAGCGGAAGGCTTGGAAGATAAAGTGAGTCCATCAACTCCAACGGCATAGCTGAGTGCACGACAACGACCTAGCACACCTTACTCTTCGTCTGAAAAGTCTGCAACATGATACGTTGCAGCCCGAAACGGGTCAGCACATGGAATATGCTGGCAATGTAACACAGTAGAGCAATGAACAGAATAATTGCTAATACTACATGCATATTTGGCTGGTGGAAAAGCTCTAGGGTTATACTGTTTTGCGAAAAGCCAATTTTTCCCTACAACAAAGGAATATATTTTATTTAACTATCATGGTGGTTGTTGAACATTGAGAAGGTAAATCCCCCTCTCAATCCCAATTAAAAGTAATTATTAATCCCAACAAATTAATTTAGAGTGATGGGATTCAATATGACGATCCAAGAACCAGATACTCAAAATGTCCATAACCGGGGACACGGCTAATCATGATTAGTTTTTACACTCTGTAGAGGTTTGTGCACTTTTCCCCACAAGACTCGATCTCCTCCGTTGGATTTCTCGCACTTCATGGTGTTTGAGAAACGGATGACAGAGGCACAGTCTTTCAGAAACATTTACTCTTTACTCCGGGTAGACCGTTACACCTACTTTCCCCTACATCTGCTAGCCTACCACTGAAAGAGGTCATGTAACATACTCAACTATGCTAGAGCCCATAATAGCTTGTGGCTGCACACGGAAGTTTCTAGCATGAATAATCTTATGATCCCTTTGAGCCTGGGTGGCGGACCGTAGGAGGATCACACGGTATATCCCCGGGATCTCCTAGGACAACACTGGTATATCCCCAGGTGCCCAAACAAGCAATCCACCCAGATGTGTATTAAAGTTGCCACCTTAAGTTGAACCATTAATTAAAAATCTCACATCTGTCATGGATACACTCAAAACCCAATCCACGTCTACGAGCATAGCATGGCAACATAAGCATAGCGTAGAAGTAACTCCCAAGGGTTTGTTATTAAAAGGGCAATAGGTTCTACCTCATCATCTACTTCCCATACCCACAAGTTATCACATCCTAATCATGCAATATTTGAGGGTCAACTAATGCATAAAAACTGGGTAACGAAGAAGTATGATCAATGTGTTACTTGCCTTGCTGACGATCTGCAAATCCTAGGACTCGTAGTAGCACGCTTCGCACTCCGGGTACTCTATCGCAAACAAACAATAGCATACATAAGCAATCAAGAAGATGCACGGGTAAAACCCAAATGAAAACCTAACCAGAAAGTTCAACTGAAGACACTCGGTTTGCAAAAAGAATCAAATCAAACGGAGCAACGAAACTCAAACTGCGAAAAAACACCTTCGATTACTAATCTGGACTAAAGTCAAATTTTACAGTAGCAAAAACTTGTTTAAGTTGGTTAAACAGAAGAGGCTTCGAGACGAAGATCTAGGCGCTTGAATCGCCTGATTCCGACAAACGAGCGAAAAGTTATACTAAAACGAAAATCGGATCAGAAATCGCGATCGAAAATAATCGCGGAAAATCCGAGAAAAAGAAAAACTAACGAACAGGCTAACGAACGAATGTTCGCTGTCTGCGGTTAAACGGTGAAAACCGTTCGTTAAACGAACGTACGGACGAACGTCCGCTAAATAACTAAACCGACGGAAAACCGATCTAAAAAAAATAAACCGGAATTTAAAAAAAAACCGAATCTAGATCTAGGGTTTAAACAAAAACCGATCGGTTTTTCTCACGAAACCGACGGCGGCGGCGGCTACCTCGGCGGTCGGCGGGACGGCGCGGCGGCGAGCGGCGGCAGCGGCAGCAGCACGTGCGCGGCGCGGCGGCGGCTCCGGCGGCGGGGTCGGGCGTCGGCGTCCGCGGCGGCGGCAGCGTCTCTGGCGGCGGCGAGCGGCGGCAGCGGCAGCGTGCAGCGGCGCGGCGGCGGCGGGGCTGGCCGAGAGTGAGGGGGGCGGCGGTATTTAAGGGGGGGGCTGGGCAGGGTGGCTTGGGGCAAGGGGCGAGGGGCGGAGGCGTGTCCGCCTCGGACACGGCCGGCGGCGGCGGGCGGCGGACTCCTGCGCGGGGGAAGGCGGCGGCGGCCTGCTGGGCCGGCTGGGCTTCGGCCCAGTTCGGTCCGGCGGATTTTTTTTTTTTTAATAATTCCTCGCAGAAAAACAAATAAAAGAAATACTAAACGGACTCCAAAATTCCCGAAATAAATTTTCCCCGTCCTCTAAAAATCTCCCGGACAAGGTAAACATTTATTTGGGACTCTAATGCAATTTTGAAAAATGCATATTTTTTTTCTAAATTCAAATAAAATTGCAATAAAAATCCAAATAAATTATTTATTTGATTTTAATATTTTTCCTCCAATATCCCATTTATTTTGGAGAAGTCATATTATCTCCTCTCATATATTTTTAATATGAAATATTTTCGGAGAGAAAAATAGTTAAACCAAATTGATCCCTGTTTCAATATTTGAGAAAATTCCAAATATGAAAACGGTGAAATCCCCAACTCTCTCCGTGGGTCCTTGAGTTGCTTAGAATTTTCGAGGATCGCAAAACGAAATGCAATAAAACATGACATGCAGTGAATGATCTATGTATAACATTCCAAATTGAAAATTTGGGATGTTACAAACCTACCCCCCTTAAGATGAATCTCGCCCTCGAGATTCGGGTTGGCTAGAAAACAGGTGCGGGTGGTCCTTCCGGAGGTCTTCTTCGCGCTCCCAGGTGGCTTCATCTTCGGTATGGTGACTCCACTGAACTTTGCAAAACTTGATAACTTTGTTGCGTGTAACTCGGCTGGCAAACTCGAGAATCTTGACGGGTTTCTCCTCGTAGGTTAGATCACTATCCAATTGAATTGCTTCTAGGGGCACTGTATCTCTTAGAGAAATATCAGCCATCTCCGCATGGCACTTCTTCAACTGGGAAACGTGAAACACATCATGAACTCCTGACAGTCCTTCGAGCAATTCCAACTTGTAGGCAACTTCACCCATACGTTCCAATACTCGGTATGGTCCTACAAACCTCGGGGCTAACTTTCCTTTAACTCCAAAACGTTTCACTCCTCGTAAGGGTGATACTCGTAGATATGCTCTGTCTCCGACTTCATAGGTTACCTCCATGCGTTTTGGATCGGCATAACTCTTCTGTCTGGACTGGGCTACTTTCAGTCTATCTCGAATCAGCTTAACCTTCTCTTCGGATTCCTTAATCAAATCCGGTCCAAACAACTGACGGTCTCCAACTTCATCCCACATCAACGGTGTTCTGCACCTCCTTCCATACAAAGCCTCGAAAGGTGCCATCTTCAAACTGGCTTGGTAGCTGTTGTTGTATGAAAACTCCGCGTAGGGCAAATTGTCATCCCAACTAGATCCATAATCTAGCGCACAAGCTCTTAACATGTCCTCCAGAATCTGATTGACTCTCTCGGTCTGTCCATCTGTCTACGGATGAAAAGCTGTACTAAACTCTAGCCTGGTTCCCAATGTCTGGTGTAGTTGGCGCCAAAACTTTGAAGTAAACTGGGTTCCTCTATCTGATATGATGGTCCTCGGAACTCCGTGCAGACATACGATCCTGGTCATATATATCTTGGCCAACTTCGCACTCGTATATGTGGTTTTCACTGGAATAAAGTGAGCTACTTTGGTCAAATGATCCACTACTACCCAGATAGAATCATATCCTGATCGGGTCCTGGGTAATCCGGTGATGAAATCCATGCCAACTTTATCCCACTTCCATTCGGGTATTGGCATAGGTTGTAGCAATCCTGCGGGCTTCTGATGCTCTGCCTTCACTCTCTGACATACATCACATACGGCTACATACTCAGCAATATCCCTCTTCATACCCGTCCACCAGAAACGCTCTTTTAAATCCAAATACATCTTGGTGTTTCCGGGGTGTATCGAGTATGGCGAGTCATGAGCCTCCTGTAGTATCAACTTCCTGATCTCGGCATTATTGGGTACATACACACGGTCCTCAAACCATAAGGTGTCGTGCTCATCTTCACGAAAACCTTTGGCTTTTCCTTTGCGCATTCTATCCTTTATCTCGGCAATTTCTTTGTCATCTTTCTGAGCTTCTCGAATCCTTTCCAATAATGTTGACTGAACTTCCATAACTGCGACAAAACCTCTAGGGACTATCCCCAAACGAAACTCCCTGAGATCTTCGGATAACCCCTTTGGTAAACCTCCACTTTTGAGGGTATTGACATAACTCTTCCGGCTCAAAGCGTCTGCTACGACATTGGCCTTTCCTGGATGATAATGCAACTTCATATCATAATCCTTTATAAGTTCCAACCATCTCCTCTGCCTGAGGTTCAGCTCCTTCTGAGTGAAAATATACTTCAAGCTCTTGTGATCCGTGTACACATCACAACGGTTCCCAATAAGAAAATGTCTCCAAGTCTTAAGTGCATGAACTACAGCTGCTAACTCCAAGTCATGCGTGGCATAATTCAACTCATGCGGCCGAAGCTGACGTGAGGCATATGAAACAACTCTCCCTTCCTGCATAAGTACTCCTCCCAGTCCTAAGCGAGAGGCGTCGCAATACACTTGGAAATCCTTGCGTATATCTGGCAGAATCAGAACTGGGGCTGTAACCAAACGTTTCTTCAGTTCCTGAAAACTTGCCTCACATTCATCTGTCCATTTGAACTTAGTGTCCTTCTTCAGTAACTCCGTCATAGGCTTCGCAATCTTGGAAAAATTCTCGATAAATCTCCGATAATATCCTGCAAGTCCAAGAAAACTGCGGATCTCCCCCACTGAGGTGGGTGCCAACCACTCAGTGACAGACTGAACCTTAGTGGGGTCTAGTGCTATACCTTCGCCCGATATAACATGTCCAAGAAACCCAACTTCCTTCAACCAAAACTCACATTTGCTGAACTTGGCATACAACTGATGTTCCCTGAGCTTCTCGAGAACTAAACGCAGATGCTCCTTGTGCTCCTCTTCATTCTTTGAGTATACCAAGATATCATCAATGAACACCACGACAAACTTATCCAAGAACTCCATGAACACCTTGTTCATCATACTCATGAAATAGGCAGGGGCATTAGTCAATCCAAATGACATAACTGTGTACTCATATAGCCCATACCGGGTGGTGAAGGCTGTCTTAGGTATATCCTGTTCTCGGATCTTCAGCTGGTGATACCCTGATCTCAGATCGATCTTGGAGAACACTTTAGCTCCTTGCAACTGATCAAAAAAATCATTAATCATTGGCAGTGGGTACTTGTTCTTAATCGTCACTTCATTCAATGCGCGATAATCAACAACCATTCTCAAGGATCCATCCTTCTTCTCAACTAAGAGCACTGGGGCTCCCCACGGTGATGAACTTCGTCGAATGTAACCTTTCTCCAATAATTCCTTGATCTGCTTCTTAATCTCCTCCAGATCATTTGCGGGCATCCGGTATGGTCTCTTTGATATTGGTCCGGTGCCTGGCAACAACTCTATCAAGAATTCAATGTCTCGATCCGGCGGCATGCCTGGTAACTCCTCTGGAAATACATCCGAGTAATCTTTCACAATAGGCACCTCCTCCTGAACAACTCCCGTGAGAGAATTTACTTGGCTCCTTCTAGGCACATGCCTAGATACATACTTGATCCTTTTTCCCTCCGGGGTGGTAAGCGAAATTGACTTACTCGCACAATCGATGCTTCCTCCATACATCGATAGCCAATCCATGCCTAGTATCACATCCAATCCTTGTGACTTCAAAACTATCAGGTCTGAGGGGAAAACATGACTTCCAATGATCAATGGCATCTGAAAACATCCTTGCCTTGCCATATACTCCGCACCGGGTGATCTTACTAACATGGGTGTCCTAAGTACCTTAGTGGGCAACTTATACTTATCCACGAATCCCCTTGATATGTATGAATGCGATGCACCAGTATCGAAAAGAACAATTGCAATAAAAGACTTAACCAAAAACTTACCGATAACTGCATCAGGCTGCTCCTCAACCTCCTCCACGTTCACGTGGTTCACTTGTCCTCGGTTGAATGGATTGGGCTTCTTCCCAGCGCTTCCATTACCATTGCCGTTCTTCAATTCTGGACATTCGTTGGCATAATGTCCAGTCTTCCCGCACTTGAAACAGGTAATGTGGCTTTGATCCTTCTTGGCGGGTGTGGCTGGGTTAGAGCGGTTCTGATTGCTGCCTGCTCCATGTCCATTTCCATTCTTGTGGCCATTATGGTTGTGTGAACTTCCTCCATTGTGGTTATGACCTCCATGGTTATGAACAAGCCCTCCCGAGTTCGGGGTGAACCGGGGCTTCTGCTGAGCTCCTGAGTTGAACTTCCCTTGTCCATACTTCCTCTTGCGGCTATCAATCTGTTGCTGCTTCCCTTCAATCATAAGAGCTTTGTCTACCAACTCCTGGTAGTTGTTGAATGTTGCCACCATCAACTGCATACTCAGCTCATCATTCAACCCTTCCATAAACTTCTCCTGCTTCGTGGCATCAGTGGCCACATCATCCGGGGCATAGCGAGCTAATTTACTGAACTCATCCACGTACTGCCCCACGGTACGGTTTCCCTGGCGTAAGTTGCGAAACTCACGCTTCTTCATGCTCATAGCTCCTGCTGAGACATGTGCCGTGCGGAAAGCTTGCTGAAACTGATCCCAAGTGACATTGGCTATAGGGAATGTGGCTGTGTAATTCTCCCACCATGAGGCTGCGGGTCCATCCAATTGATGTGCGGCAAAACGCACCTTCTCAGCGTCTGTGCATCCTGCGGTGGTCAACTCCCTTCCAATCCTGCGTAGCCAGTCATCCGCAACTATTGGCTCGGTGCTACTGGAAAACACCGGCGGCTGCAACCTCAGAAAACGGGCTAAGTTGTCAACTGGTGGTGGTGGCGGTGGGTTGTTGTTGTTGTTGTTGTTGCCTTGGTTCTGAACTAGTAGCTGCATCAGGGTATTCTGCTGTTGAATCAACTGAGTGAGCTCCGGTGGGAAAACAAATCCGGTGTCGCGTCTCGGAGGCATCTGATGGGTTTAGAGGGAAGAGATTAGAATAGAGTAAGGTCTAGTGAGAAGGCACTACCCATATGCACATGAGACAAACACATTCATTACACACCACTCAATTCAAGCAAGAGCATACAATCGATCTAACTACCGTTACAAAAGTGCTCGGACTATTACTATTTACATGGGGAAAATACTAATGATAATATGGTGGTCATCTAGAAATTTTGATCGGTGGAAGACTCCATGATATCCGCTCCAGCTTCGTCTTCATAATCATCATCACTACTGTCGGGGTCGGAGTCGGTGTCGTCGATGATGATGTAGTCTTCAGATCGAATTTCCTCAGGTTCGTCGTCTTCTTCTCCGGGCACGGGGTCTCCCATGAATACTCCTAGCTTCCTTGTCAGGTCATCATTCTTTTCCACTAGTATTGCGATTTCCTCCTCGTATCCATCGCGTGTAGACTTAAGTTCCTCTTCTAGTACAGTGGCGGTGTGGGTCCCGGTGAAGCTTGGTATTCCGATGTTCAGGTACCTAGTGATTTCCTTCAAGTGTCGTCCAAAAGGTGTGTCTTCATCCGGTTGTGTAAACTTGTTCCTTGAGTCCGCCATCCTAGAGAATAGAAGATGGAGAGAAGTCAGAAATGAGTAGAGAAGAGTGACCTATGGCTTTTCTTAGTGGTCGTGTCCTACAGTCAGCGTGTGCTCTGATACCATCTCTGTAGCGACCCGACCCGAATGGATCGAATCTCTGTGTTCAAGTGTCATCCCTGGATCGGTAATGCTGACACACACAGTACTCGAAGGATTTATAACAGAGTGCAATCACACACTTATTACATCGAATGTCTCAAAAGAGAACTGATTACAATAAATATGGCTTAAGGCCATCTAACTAAGATAACAGCGGAAGGCTTGGAAGATAAAGTGAGTCCATCAACTCCAACGGCATAGCTGAGTGCACGACAACGACCTAGCACACCTTACTCTTCGTCTGAAAAGTCTGCAACATGATACGTTGCAGCCCGAAACGGGTCAGCACATGGAATATGCTGGCAATGTAACACAGTAGAGCAATGAACAGAATAATTGCTAATACTACATGCATATTTGGCTGGTGGAAAAGCTCTAGGGTTATACTGTTTTGCGAAAAGCCAATTTTTCCCTACAACAAAGGAATATATTTTATTTAACTATCATGGTGGTTGTTGAACATTGAGAAGGTAAATCCCCCTCTCAATCCCAATTAAAAGTAATTATTAATCCCAACAAATTAATTTAGAGTGATGGGATTCAATATGACGATCCAAGAACCAGATACTCAAAATGTCCATAACCGGGGACACGGCTAATCATGATTAGTTTTTACACTCTGTAGAGGTTTGTGCACTTTTCCCCACAAGACTCGATCTCCTCCGTTGGATTTCTCGCACTTCATGGTGTTTGAGAAACGGATGACCGAGACACAGTCTTTCAGAAACATTTACTCTTTACTCCGGGTAGACCGTTACACCTACTTTCCCCTACATCTGCTAGCCTACCACTGAAAGAGGTCATGTAACATACTCAACTATGCTAGAGCCCATAATAGCTTGTGGCTGCACACGGAAGTTTCTAGCACGAATAATCTTATGATCCCTTTGAGCCTGGGTGGCGGACCGTAGGAGGATCACACGGTATATCCCCGGGATCTCCTAGGACAACACTGGTATATCCCCAGGTGCCCAAACAAGCAATCCACCCAGATGTGTATTAAAGTTGCCACCTTAAGTTGAACCATTAATTAAAAATCTCACATCTGTCATGAATACACTCAAAACCCAATCCACGTCTACGAGCATAGCATGGCAACATAAGCATAGCGTAGAAGTAACTCCCAAGGGTTTGTTATTAAAAGGGCAATAGGTTCTACCTCATCATCTACTTCCCAGTACCCACAAGTTAATCACATCCTAATCATGCAATATTTGAGGGTCGAAACTAATGCATAAAAACTGGGTAACGAAGAAGTATGATCAATGTGTTACTTGCCTTGCTGACGATCTGCAAATCCTAGAGACTCGTAGTAGCACGCTTCGCACTCCGGGAATTCTATCGCAAACAAACAGTAGCATACATAAGCAATCAAGCGAAGATGCACGGGTAAAACCCAGATAAGAAGATCTAACCAGAAAGTTCAACTGAAGAACTCTGGTTTGCAAAAAGAATCAAATCAAACAAAGCAACGAAACTCAAACTGCGAAAGAAACAAGCTTTGATTGCTAATCTGGACTAAAGTCAAATTTTACAGTAGCAAAAACTTGTTTAAGTTGATTAAACAGAAAGAGGGCTTCGAGACGAAGATCTAGGCGCTTGAATCGCCTGATTCCGACAAACGAGCGAAAAGTTATACTAAAACGAAAATCGGATCAGAAATCGCGATCGAAAATAATCGCGGAAAATCCGAGAAAAAGAAAAACTAACGAACAGGCTAACGAACGAACGTTCGCTGTCTGCGGTTAAACGGTGAAAACCGTTCGTTAAAACGAACGTACGGACGAACGTCCGCTAAATAACTAAACCGACGGAAAACCGATCTAAAAAGAATAAACCGGAATTTAAAAAAAAACCGAATCTAGATCTAGGGTTTACAAAAAAAACCGAACGGTTAACCGAAAAAAAAACGAACGGCGGCAGCGGCTACTACCTCCGGCGACGCTCCGGCGGGACGGCGGGGTGCGGCGCGGCGGCGGCTCCGGCGGCGGGGTCGGGCGGCGGCGGCGTCCAGCAGCGGCGGCAGCGGCTCCGGCGGCAGCGGCTCCGGCGGCGGCGAGCGGCGGCAGCGGCAGCAGCAGCGTGCGGCGGCGCGGCGGCGGGGCTGGTCGAGAGAGAGAGGGGGGGCGGCTATTTAAGAGGGGCCGGGGTGGCTTGGGGAGGGGGCGACGGGCAGCGACGGCGGCGGCTCGGACTCCCTGGAGGAGTCCGGCTCGGGGACGGGGACGAAGGCGGCGGCGGCCTGCTGGGCCGGCTGGGCTTCGGCCCAGTTCGGTCCGGCGGAGTTTTTTTTTTTTTAAATAATTCCGCGCAGAAAAACAAATAAAAGAAATACTAAACGGACTCCAAAATTCCCGAAATAAATTTTCCCCGTCCTCTAAAAATCTCCCGGACAAGGTAAACATTTATTTGGGACTCTAATGCAATTTTGAAAAATGCATATTTTTTTCTAAATTCAAATAAAATTGCAATAAAAATCCAAATAAATTATTTATTTGATTTTAATATTTTTCCTCCAATATCCCATTTATTTTGGAGAAGTCATATTATCTCCTCTCATATATTTTTAATATGAAATATTTTCGGAGAGAAAAATAGTTAAACCAAATTGATCCCTGTTTCAATATTTGAGAAAATTCCAAATATGAAAACGGTGAAATCCCCAACTCTCTCCGTGGGTCCTTGAGTTGCTTAGAATTTTCGAGGATCGCAAAACGAAATGCAATAAAACATGACATGCAGTGAATGATCTATGTATAACATTCCAAATTGAAAATTTGGGATGTTACAGTCCACGTACCCTCGTAGACCGAAAGCGGAAGCGTTAGCACAACGCGGTTGATGTAGTCGTACATCTTCACGATCCGACCGATCCAAGTACCGAACGCACGGCACCTCCGAGTTCAGCACACATTCAACTCGATGACGTCCTGCGAGCTCCGATCCAGCAAAGCTTCACAGGAGAGTTTCGCCAGCACGACGGCGTGGTGACGGTGATGATGATGCTACCGACGCAGGGCTTCGCCTAAGCACCGCTACGATATGATCGAGGTGGATTATGGTGGAGGAGGGCACCGCACACGGCTAAGAGATCAATCATCAATTGTTGTGTCTATGGGGTGCCCCCTGGCCACGTATATAAAGGAGTGGAGGAGGGGAGAGGGCCGGCCTAGCTATGGCGCGCCCTGGAGGAGTCCTACTCCCACCGGGAGTAGGATTCCCCCCCCTTCCAAGTAGTAGGAGTAGGAGAGAAGGAAGGGGAAGAGAGAAGAGAAGGAAGGAGGGGGCGCAGCCCCTCCCCCTAGTCCAATTCGGACTAGGCCTTGGGGGGGCGCGCGGCCTGCCTCTCTCTCTCCCCTAAAGCCCAATAAGGCCCATATACTTCTTCCCCGTATTCCCGTAACTCCCCGGTACTCCAAAAAATACCCGAACCACTCGGAACCTTTCCGATGTCCGAATATAGTCGTCCAATATATCGATCTTTACATCTCGACCATTTCGAGACTCCTCGGCATGTATCCGATCTCATCCGGTACTCCGAACTACCTTCGGTACATCAAAACACATAAACTCATAATACAAATCGTCACGGAACTTTAAGCGTGCGGACCCTACGGGTTCGAGAACTATGTAGACATGACCGAGACACATCTCTGGTCAATAACCAATAGCGGAACCTGGATGCTCATATTGGTTCCTACATATTCTACGAAGATCTTTATCGGTCAAACCGCATAACAACATACGTTGTTCCCTTTGTCATCGGTATGTTACTTGCCCGAGATTCGATCGTCGGTATCTCAATACCTAGCTCAATCTCGTTACCGGCAAGTCTCTTTACTCATTCCGTAATACATCATCCCGCAACTAACTCATTAGTTACAATGCTTGCAAGGCTTATAGTGATGTGCATTACCGAGTGGGCCCAGAGATACCTCTCCGACAATCGGAGTGACAAATCCTAATCTCAAAATACGCCAACTCAACAAGTACCTTCGGAGACACCTGTGGAGCACCTTTATAATCACCCAGTTACATTGTGACGTTTGGTAGCACACAAAGTGTTCCTCCGGCAAACGGGAGTTGCATAATCTCATAGTCATAGGAACATGTATAAGTCATGAAGAAAGCAATAGCAATGTACTAAACGATCAAGTGCTAAGCTAACGGAATGGGTCAAGTCAATCACATCATTCTCCTAATGATGTGATCCTGTTTATCAAATGACAACTCATGTCTATGGTTAGGAAACATAACCATCTTTGATCAACGAGCTAGTCAAGTAGAGGCATACTAGTGACACTCTGTTTGTCTATGTATTCACACATGTATTATGTTTCCGGTTAATACAATTCTAGCATGAATAATAAACATTTATCATGAAATAAGGAAATAAATAATAACTTTATTATTGCATCTAGGGCATATTTCCTTCATATTACTGAGGTGGTACAAGCGTGCTGAGTCTCAGTTGCACTGTACCCTTTACTTTGGTGCATGACACGTGCACCGGATGCTGGATGTCCCACGTTTCGGCGAAAGGAGGTAGACCGTCTCCACTCTTACAGCGGAGGAGTGCGAAAGCTGCAAAAACACGACAGCTCAATGATTACATGGCCCACCTCACACTATCACCATATTTTTGGGACACCGTGCGACACCTAACTCTTTAGTAGTAGTACATAGTATGTACTGTAATTTCTCAGCGAGATAAATTTGTACAATGCTATGAAGCTTCCAGCTTCTGTTTCATGTATCTTGCGTCCAAGGTTACCCCATTGCAACATTCCATCAAATACAAAGGAGACTAACATGCATGTTGTTGCATCTCAATGATTCACAGATCATAGCCAATATGTACTCCCTCCCTTCCAAAATAAGCGTCTCAACTTTATGCCAACTTTAGTACAAAGTTGTACTACTAAAGTTGACACTTATTTTGGAACAGAGACAGCTAAAGAAAAAAACAATCCATGCAGTCCCTAGGCCTTGAACCCTAAACCCTAACCGGGCTTTAATTTGCTGGCGATGTTGAACCTTTCGAAGAAATGAAGTTTGCAACCCTTTAACCATCGGATCATTTTGTGCAGTTTCACTAAAATCGAGCTGAGCATCCCTGTGGCAAAGAAATTGAAGAAGCGTGATTAGAATAAGACTAGTGGGACTAGTTGATGAGACATAAACTCATCACAAATAAAGTAGAAGCCAGTAGAGGTACGTGCGGGGCAAGAAGTAGAGAAATATCCACATGGAGCGATGTGGAAGCTAGGGCAGTGGTGCAAGCCGGCTGTAAAGGAAGTTGTACCTGAGGGATGTCGGGATGTAGCTAGCTTAGAAGAGGGTGGCGGGAGGCAGCAACTGTCCATGTCGCGGCAGTGAGAAAGGGACGAAGGCAACCGCACCGGCTTTGTGAGAGAGAACGGCGGGGACCCCTGATCGGGACGCGCCGACAGTGGGTTTTCGCCGTCGGCGACGGCGACCACGTCTACGCAAAGCATCCACCCCTTCCCTCGGAGGACGTGATCCGCCCGGATGTTAGAGATGTGGCCACAGTCGTTTTGTGCGAGAGAGTGGGAAGAGAGCAACCCTAGCAAGCAACCGTGTAGGCTCCTGGCTATGTATATAGTGGGGCGGTTTCTTTTTCTCTCCAGATGAACCTATTTATATTGCGTACGTTCATGCGTGGTTCCCGACCCTCCATTAAGTGAGTAACTACTACTCCCTCCGTTCCTAAATATTTGTCTTTCTAGAGATTTCAACAAGTGACTACATACAGAGCAAAAAGAGTGAATCTACACTCTAAAATATGTCTATATACATCAATATGTGGTAGTCCATTTGAAATCTCTAAAAGGAAAAATATTTAGGAACGGAGGGAGTACTACTAGACACGTAAAATTATCACGTGGGCTGCATCATCGTACAGAAATGAGCTCCACTGTGTCACGTGTGTGGTTGGGGAAGACGCAAAGAGTGCTACTAGTACTACGTGTGTGGGTGCGTGCACCTCTTCTCTTCGAGCATGGTTATTAAAAGTATAGTCCACTACTATACCACACAGTTATTATATGGGCAAAGAGTATAGGCAGTAATAATGACTAATAAGTCGTCAAATCACGAGGCCCACCTTTCTCTATGTTTGACCGAGGAAGCAGCCATCATTTCACTCCTTGTTGAATATCCATCCGTTGCTACCTCCGCAAATAAATAAAAATCCGCTGCTACCTCCGCAGCATGGTTAATAATATAGCCATGTCAATCACGACGTAGAAATATCATTCACTGATACAATAGGGCTGGCTCTAAGGCTGGTGATTTTTTTTACTTTGTCTCTTTCTCTTTTTGTCTCATTTACTCATTTTACATAGGAGCACGTGTAGAGGATGGCTATTCTTTTTTATGGGACTTCTTCATGGGGTTTAAGACTAAGCAGCTCCGAATTATTCCCGCTCCCCACCACTCTGAATCGTGCCATCTATGATAGTACTCCCATTGCAACAATGAGGTCCACTAGGTCTAGCACGTCCTGTAAGAAGAGACTGTCACGCAAAACATACATTCTTGTTGCCTTCTTCCTCATACAGTACGTACTACTACTAGTACTACTACTACTCGTTCTCCTATAAACCTTGCGCTTGGCATCTCAAAAATATTAACCTTGCGCTTGGCTCTTCACCTCTTCGGGGATTCGAGCAATGATGGTACTACAGTACATGGTTCTGGCTATCTGAGACCAAATGAATTGTTGCACGTCCACCACGTGGGCAAGGGACGAGGGGCGAGGGAGAGTGCGTACTACTACGTCTGTTTCAATATGGACTACATACGGAGCAAAATGAGTGAATCTACACTCTAAAAACCGTCTATATACATCAGTGTTTGGAGTATGTGCTAGTAGTTCATATCGAAATCTGCAAAAAGACATACTCCCACTGTCCCATAATATAAGAGTGTTTTTTACACTACACTAGTGTCAAAACGCTTTTATATTATGAGACGGAGGGAGTATATTTCAAACAATATGATAATCTCTCTAACCAAGGTAGGGACGAGGAGTATATACGTCTAATGGAGGGAGTAGTAAAATTTTCTCCTCGTCCTGCGAGCCACCGCGCGCGTGGGCGAGGGAGCAGGCGTAGGCGTAGTAAGCAAGCTTCTCCCCATCCTACGACTCTGCGATCCACCACGCCCATGGGTGGGGGAGAGGGCGTACTAAGCAAGCTTCTCCTTGTTTTACGAGTTGACGGGACACATCAAAAGTAATACAGAGCATCTCCAGTGTATAGAGCCTTGCCTCTAAGGTAGGCCCCACATGGTTTGCCTCTTTTTTTAAATAACGCATCAAGTCGCAATTTGTTTGTTCACCCATGGTACACAATCCTCCATCAAGAGGACAACCAGTACATGTGTCAAATTACCACGTGGGCTGCCTTTTCGTACAGAAATGAGCTCCACCGTGTACCCGCGCGAGTGTGGTTGGGAAAGAGACGGGAGTATGTGCGCCGTGCGTGCACCTCTTCTCTTCGTGCATGTCCCCCACCTATGTGGGTGTGTGTGAGAGAGATACAAACCTAGAGAGATGGCGTGTGCGTTCGTGAGTGTTTTTTTGTTATGGGGGGGTGATTTCGTGAATGTATTTGTGGGAATATGTGTCGATGATATCTCAAAAAAAATTGACACATGCAATGTGTGTGAAATAGAGGCCTATCTATATCATATATAGAGGGGGCGATCCACCAGAAGAGAGGGAGGGGTCATAGATATCGATAGAGTCGAAGAGAGGATCAAGTGTGTGGGTGCGAGATCAATGAAGAGAGCCATCGAAATTGTGTGTGTGCATGTCAAAGATATAGGGCAACTGACCTACCGGAACGTCAGAGGGCAGAGGGCAAGTTTGTGTGTGCCAGGGTGACATGACTAGAGCGCTCGATGCATCGGTGTGTGTGTGTGGGGCGGAACGGGGGGGGCAGAGACCTAACTAGAGAGGTAGATCGACTTGTATATGTGTTGAGAAGGAGAGACCTAGCTATGTCTTGATGGAGATTGGTCGACATCCATACATAAGTGAATGACGGGAAATATGTTGGGACGGAGAGAGAGAGAGAGAGAGTGCCGGAGGGGTGGTGGAGTTGCTTCTCGGAGATGGTGGGAGAGGCCTACTACACAAACTGAGGGTACAACTGCAATATCAAGAAGAGAGGGGGATGTGTTTCTGTGTGTGCGTGTGCGTGATAGATGTGTCGGGAGGCATGCATGGATGATGAAGGGGACCATATGTGTTTGGTAAGCAGACCTAACTAGATCGGTAGATCAATTGTTGTGTGTCAGAGGAAGGGAGAGACATAACTAATGAGGTAGATCGATCGGCGCGTGGGGAAACGAGTTATAAATGACCTAGCTAGCTATATGTATAGTGGGAGATCAGTCGGTGTACATCCATTTGTTAGAGGCAAATAAGGCCCAGAGAGACGGATATAGAGAGAGGGATGGAGCTAGGAGGTGATGCAAGAGGCCTACTAGATAGGGGGGAGGAGTGTGCGATTGTGAGATCGATGAAAAGAGGGGCGAGAGTTTACACGCGTGTGGGGTCGTATGAGAGACATGAGGCATGGATAGAGAAAGGAGGAGATGAAAAGTGTGTGTGTGTGTGTATGTGGTAGGTAGACATCGCTAGAGAGGTTTATCGATCGATGTGTGTCGAAAAGAAGGAGTTCTGGAGACCGTGAGAGAATGACCTAAAGAAAATAATGAATGTGCGCGATGGATAGAATGCTGAGGGAGGGGGAGGGCGAGGAGGGCGTGTGCATGCACGAGAGAAAGTTACTGCTAGCTACAAAGGTTAGAGGATATGTCTCGATGATATCTCAAACAAAAAATGTGACACAATGCAATGTGTGTGAAATAGAGGCCTATCTATATCATATATAGAGGGGGCGATCCACGAGAAGAGAGGGAGGGGTCATAGATATCGATAGAGTCAAAGAGAGGATCAAGTGTGTTGGTGCGAGATTGATGAAGAGAGCCATCGAAATTGTGTGTGTGTGCACGTCAAAGATATAGGGCGACTGACCTACTGGAACATCAGAGGGCAGAGGGCAAGTTTGTGTGTGGCAGGGAGACATGACTAGAGCGCTCGATGTATCGGTGTGTGTGTGGGGGGAGGCAGAGACCTAACTAGAGAGGTAGATCGACTTGTATATGTGTTGAGAAGGAGAGACCTAGCTATGTCTTGAGGGAGATCGGTCGACATCCATACATAAGTGAAGGACAGGAAATAGGTTGGGACAAAGAGAGAGAGAGAGAGAGAGAGAGAGAGAGAGAGAAAGAGAGAGAGGGGGGGAGGGAGAGAGAGAGAGAGAGAGAGGGAGAGAGAGAGAGAGAGAGAGAGGTATAGTGCCGGAGGGGTGGAGTTGCTTCTCGGAGATGGTGGGAGAGGCCTACTAGACAAACTAAGCGTACAACACTGCAATATCAAGAAGACTGGGGATGTGTTTCTGTGTGTGCGTGTGCGTGATAGATGTGTCGGGGAATGCATGGATGATGAAGGGGGACCATGTGTTTGGTAAGCAGACCTAACTAGATCGGTAGATCAATTGTTGTGTGTCGGAGGAAGGGAGAGACATAACTAATGAGGTAGATCGATCGGCGCGTGGGGAAAACGAGTTATAAATGACCTAACTAGCTATATGTATAGTGGGAGATCGGTCGGTGTACATCCATTTGTTAGAGGAAAATAAGGCCCGGAGAGACGGATAGAGAGAGCGATGGAGCTAAGGTGGTGCGACAGGCCTACTAGCTAGATAGGGGGAGGAGTGTGCGATTGTGAGATCGATGAAAAGAGGGGCGAGAGTTTACACGTGTGTGGGACCGTATGAGAGACACGAGGCATGGACAGAGAAAGGAGGAGATGGAAAGTGTGTGTGTATGTGGTAGGCAGACATCGCTGGAGAGGTTTATTGATCGGTGTGTGTCGGAAAGAAGGAGTTGTGGAGACCGTGGGAGAACGACCTAAATAAAAAATGAATGTGCACGATGGATAGAATGCTGAGGGAGGGGGGCGAGGACGGCGTGTGCATGCACGAGAGAAAGTTAGTGCTAGCTACAAAGGTTAGAGGATTGTGTGGGTGTAAGAGACTAACAAAGATCATAATTCGATATGAAAGTGGATTCATATATTTGAATAAGAGATCATAGTGTTATAAACCTATGCATGCATGAATATAGCGGCGATACGCGTGGTGTGGTTTTGGACATGTTATACTATAATGTGATAATGCATGGCGTTTGCAACTCATAGCTAAATATCGAACAATCTAAACCATACTATATATCGAACAATCTCACATTTTATTTGAATTTGTTATAATGTGTGGCGTTTGCAGCTCACAACTAAATATCGAACAATCTAAACCATACTATATATCGAACAATCTCACATTTTATTTGAATTTCTGATAATGTGTGCCATTTGCAACTCACAGCTAAATACTTGTAGGCGTAGGGGGCGGGGCACCATACATTATGTGATAAACACATTATACATATGAGACATGGTTTAGATTATGAAGATCTAGCTAGAGCTTGAAATGTACTGTGATTTGAAATCAACATAAAGTGGATTCAAAAAATCGAGTTTGAGTTCATATAGTACACATAGTTCATATCTAACTCTACAGTAATCATGTGGTGTGCTGTGAAGATAATATACAAACGATGGTTTAACTTGATAATAATGATGATTGTAGATCTTATTAAAATAGAGAAATGAATTCAAATGGTTTAACTTCACAACAATCATGATTGTAGATCTTATTCAAATAGAGAAACGAAATCAAATTTAGTTCATATTGAAGCAGTAGTATATATGTTTGGAATGCACTAAAATGTTCATTTGAGTAGCAGGTTGCATGCATTATACATGTAGCAAAATATTTTAATTGAACATAACATGGATTCAAAGTTTTGAATGGCATTGGTAGTGCGAATTGATTTGGTACAATACACGGGACTAGACTCTCTTGTGTCGTGCGAATTGATTTCTTTTTGGTTTTTTCGTCGAGGGAAGTGCGAATTGATTTGATATAGTATACACGTTAGGCTTGTCCGGATATTTCAACCCACGCCTTGTTATCCCGAAATTTTAAGCTATCTATTTGTCTCGTTGTGCTCCTAAAATTCCTTCCATCTCAACCCGTGCCTTGCTATCCCAAAATTACAACGCGCGCGAAAACTCCCACCTCCTGCGAAATCCCGACACGCGAAATTTCCGTGATACCCCTGAACCGAAAGAACCACCTAATTCAAATCGGTGGGGCTACTTTCGTAACTTACCCCACATTTCAGACCAGCGTGTCCCTAAGCCATGGTTCCCTCCTCCCATCCCCTCCGCCCCCCCCCCCCACCCCCATTCATACAACGAGGCAAGGAAAACCCACGAAGCCCCACACTGCCACCCAGCCGGAGCCTCTTCCCCGACGACATCGTCCACCGCAACAGCTCGACGTCCCTCATCCATCGCACCGGATGAGGATCCGTCATCGATCTCATCGTCCCGCCGGTTCAGCCACCCCGTCCTCCACCTCCAAGGAGCTGCCCCGACATTCGCCTCGTCTTTCACGCCACCTCCATTCCAACAGCACCGTCTTCACCTGCACCACCGGAAGAGCAGCACCATCACCGATTCCTCGGATGGAGCTGAGGCCTAATCGGCACCCCAAAGAGGTTCTACACTAATCGCTGCATTTTCTTCTTGATTCAATCTCATGGTGCTGCCGGCGCTCGGTCCCGAGCCGCCATGGCGCGGCTCCATCTACGGCGGCGTCGCCGGCCACTTCCTCCATGGCGTCGCTCCCTCGGCGGCGACGTCCACATCAGTCGGAGCTGCTACTGCTGCTCCGGCTCTCGCTGGCCCTACTGCTGCTGCTTTGGCTCTCGCCCGCGCTGCTGCTCTGCTCTTGCTCTCAGTCCCCTGCCTGGTCGGCTCTGGCTCTTGCTCGCATTGCTGCTCTTGCTCTTGCTCTCGGTCCCCTGCCTGGTCTGCTCTGGCTCTTGCTCGTGTTGCTGCTCTAGCTCTTGCTCTTGCTTGCGCTGCTAGTCTACTCTTGCTCGCGCTGCTGCTGTATGAGCAGCAGCTCCGGCTCTCACTCGAGCTCTTGCTGCTGCTACCCGAGATGCTGCTACACGACCAGCTGCCCCGGCTCTCGCACACGCTGCTGCTCTGGGCGCTGCTGCTGCTCTGCCCCGGCTACTCTCTGGTAGTACGGTCCCTGCTGGAGCGGCTACCGATTTAGATCACTGCTACTCTGCCACTAGTGCTCGAGTGGCCAAAACTATTAGTGCACTGCTTTTCTGCTACTAGTGCGTTCAGTTTCCACAGTAAAATTCAGTTTCGACAACAAATTTTAGTTTCGACAGCAAAATTCAGTTTTGACAGTTAAATACAGTTTTACATCTAGCACTTTTTGGTTATGTATTTTACATCATCTATCAGAAATGCTATTAGAATACCACTTCAGGTTAACGTTGTCTCCCTTGTCCTGCTTCAGCCTCGCCGTCGTACACCTCACCGGAGCTGCTCCAACAACAAAACCCTCCATCACAGTGGAGCAGTACCCTTGGCTCCATCTCCAGGCGCCTAAGATCTTCTTCCCCTCCTCCGACTGCCACATCAGTCATAGCATCCTCAACGACCAACCCAATGATGCTGAGATTGACATGGCTTCGCCAAAGGGTTGTACACTTGCTGCATCGCTTTTTTACTCGACATGTTATATATATTGTCCACTAAGCACACGTAGTAACGTGAAATATGATTAGTTTCTCCTATATAACAAGCAGTGAGGTACCAGGCAATTTAGCTATCTGTGATGGACTCTCTCGAAAGCCATCATTATTTATTTCTGCGCGTTTGAGTTGTGCATGTGTAGATGGGCCTGGGAGTTGAGTTAATAGGGCAGTGACCTGGGTCCAAAGTAGTACAAGTAGCACAAAAACATTTTTGGAATGTAGGCTTTTGCCTATTCAAGCCTGCCTACTAGAATTGCCAGTGGTTGAAAGGAAAAGTGAAGGAAAAACATAGGAATTGGAAAGTTTCCTATGGTACTACTATTAATGCATTTGGTTCAAAGGAATGGAGCAAAGGAAAACTGTAGGATTTGTTCCTTTAGTGTCTCTTTCAAAGTAAAACCATAGGAATTTTAATATCCACTTGGCCCTCCTTTTCAAATTCCTATTCATGAAGAACAAGACTAAGTGATAGTAGCATAATAGCATTATAACTGTACATTTTCTTGTGGTTTGACTTAATTTGACCATGCTTCTTTGCATTCATGTGACCTTCCAATTCCTGTGAACCAAACACCCAGATTGACAGAAATCCTATGATTTTAAATTCTCTGTTTTGCACATGCATTCCTATCCTATTACTGTGTATTTCCTATCCTTGCGTTGTTAGAATCCTCCAATTCAAATGAGCCCTTACAGAATTACTTCTCTTACAGATAGTTGTCAAAGAAAACCTTGTGTGGTTTGTCCCGCTCCTGCTGCGTCGTCGTCCACCCTAGCTCAGCTGCTCCAACAACAGAAGGGTCCACCACAGCAGGGATTCGCCCTCCAGACTGTCTTTTGCTGCCTCAGATCTTCTTCCCCGCCGCCGGCAGCCACGACAACTGCATTACCATCATCGACTAAGCAGATGACCTCGAGGACTACATGGGTCCACAAGAGAGGACGCACTCTTTCATGTCTGCTTATGTTATGCATCGCTTAATATTACATGCTACTTTATCGTCCTGTTCACCGATTAAACTCGGTGTCAGCTCCAAACTAATGCTCAAACTTGAGTTTTTAAATGGTTGTGGGGTACATATCAGGGCCGCAATCAATAGTATTTGTCTACTATCTGGTTAATATCTGGTGTCTACTATGACTTTCATGTTGGGTGGGAAACAAACAGTAAAGAAGCCATTACCTGTATTTTTTAACTGAAGCCATTATCTGCCTGCTATCATTGGTTTTGGGTCTATCCACAGGTTGCTACCATCACTCTGGATTTCTGCATGCACTCCTTACATAATCTCACTATATTTTATTCCTATGCATGTCAGTTATTGTACACAATGGAACTGAACATGTAGAGCAAAAGAGACGAGCCTTGCGTGGCAATAAAACTTCATGCAGACGTCGCTCCATGGTGGGCGCAAAGGCAGCCCCCCTCCACCCATTTCAGATTGTAATCAAGAGGAAGATAACTGTTGGGGATTCAGAAGGAGCAGACCACTCCTATTTACCCCCTGAGGTCTTCGCTCTAACTTGGCATGTTGATGTCGGTCATATTATGCATATGGTGCCTTGCATTGCTTACTTTATACATCAAATATGTCATCTACTTAGTTTAGACATGCTTTGTGTGAATGCCATCTGTTTAGTTTTTGTATCGTATATGTGAATTATGCAACGGCATCTTGTTTAGCCAGGCATCATATATGTGAATTTTGTAATGCCATCCTGCTTAGCCAGTCATCTTATATGTGAATTATATCACGCCATCCTTTTTTTTCATTACGTATTACATTTGTCAACAATGTTAGTACATTCAACTACTCTTCGTGTGCATCAGCCATTTGACACGGTGATGGGAAAATCTAGAGTGAAAACAAGGTCTTCAGAGCAGACTATGCTATCTGATGAAGCGCATATCTCGCTGGTTACGGATAGCTCCTCAGAGGAGGATTCAGAGACAGATGACCAGTCCTATTCCCCCCCCCCCCCCCCCCCCCCCCCCGAGGTGTATGCTCTAACTTGGCAGGGTTATGTTGCTCATATCGTGCGTATGGTGTCTTGCATTGCTATATCATTTGCTTAGTTTAGACATGCTTTGTGTGAATGCCACATGTTTAGTGTCTAATTACCATATATGTGAATTATGCAATTCCATCTTGTTGCAAGACATTATATATGTGAATTATGCAATGCTATCTTGTTGCAAGGCATTATATATGTGAATTATGCAATGGCATGTTGTTTAGCCAGTCATCATATATGTGAATTATATCATGCTATCCTTTTTTTGTATTACGTATTCCATTTGTCGACAACGTTTGTATATTCAACTACTCTTCCTGTGCATCAGCCATTTGAAGTGGTGATGGAAGTATCTGGAGTGAAAACAAGGTCTTCAGAGCAGACAATGCTACCTGCTGAAGCAGACATCTTGCTGGTTACAGATAGCTCCTCAGAGGAGGATTTGGAGATAGATGACCAGTCCTATTTCCCTCCTGAGGTCTATGCTCAAACTTGGCAGGGTTATATTACTCATATCATGCATATGTTGTCTTGCATTGCTTAGTTTTTACATCATATATGCGATTGCCATCTGCTTACTTGCTTAGTATATAAATCATATATTTGAATTATATCATGCCATCATGTTTACATAGACAGCATCTATCTGAATTATGGCATGCCAACTCATTTAATAAAGATATCATATAGTTATATCATCTCATCCTGTTTAGTGTTTACAGTCATCATATTTTGAATTATGTCATTCTATCCGTGAATTATATCATGCTATCATGTTTCCATAGGTGGCATGTATGTGAATTATGGCATGCCAACCTATTTAATAAACACATCATATAGTTATATCATGTCATCCTGTTTACATAGTCATCATATTTTGAATTATGTCTTTCTATCCTGTTTAGTTAGCCATCATATATGTGAAATTGTGTCATGCTATCCTGTTTAGTTATCCATCATATATGTGAAATTGTGCCATGCTATCATGTTTGGTTAGACAACATAAATGTGAATTATTTCATGCCCTCTTTTATTCCCCACTATCCATTGCACCTGTCTATCATACAATGTATGTACATTCAATTACTTTTCTTGTTTATCGGCCATTTGAATTGGAGGGGGTGATGGTAGTATCTAAGGGAGTAACAACACGGTCTTCAGAAAAAGATAGTGCTACCAGTCGATGCAGATATAACCACGGTTGTACTTGCCCAAGAACCAGCCCCACCACACATAACCCAGACTCTCGCAGATTGTACCCCTACCCAGTTGGACAGAGAACTAGCTACACCCCTTCTAACCCCAACCCTAGCAGATAGTAACCTAGTTCCAGTTGACACAACACTGTCTCCACCACAGAGCACCCAAACACGAGCAGTTAGTAAGGAAACTGCAGTGCCCAAAGCACGAGGACCACCACTCCAAACCCCAACTCAATGCTTAAAGCAGAAGAAGAATTGTTCTCAGGCCAAGTTCTGTAGCTATGGTTCATACTCCTTTGCTCTTGCATAACTGTATTTACTCATACCAACTATTTTCAAATTTGAAGGATGGAATTGAAACTCCAATGGCACAACAGGTATGTTTTAAACCTATTTCTTTAATTGGTTTGCTGTTGTAACTTGCTCTATGTTGATTTCAGTTTCAATTGAATAAACAATTATGTTCTCATGTCATGCACATTACAAGTGTTGTTATTGTTGTGTAGTTTCCCACACTTATATTCTGTCTATGCTGCTTTGTCTTAAACAGATATTATTTGAATTGTGTCTCTATCTTGATTTGGCAACAAAAACTAGAATGATATAGACCATACAGTGACCATGGTACATAGATATATGTTTGTTTCATGTTGTTATCCTGTCCACTTTACTACTGAACTGATTTACCAAAATGAGTTTCATATACAACATGGTAAACCTGTGATGTGTCTGTTTGTTTCTCTTTTAGAATGCGGACAAAATATTGGAGAAGAGTACCCTGTTATGCAATGGTAAAGTAAGTAATGCAGATAAGGTTCAAGATAGTGAGACATCCCTGTTGGTCTCCAAGAAAGCTGATAAAAACTATCTTGACGACAGTGAGATAACCCCAAAGTCCTGTCTTGATGTAGTGTTCGAGTTACTGGCCACTACTACTGGCACAAGCTCTTTGAACTCGTTGCCTGAATCAGTTCGTCTTCTTGAGTCTCAACTTCAAGTTGAAAGACATTGATCAGATGTGTTGTGACACAAAGCCGAAGGACTGAGGAAGTCCCTGCAGAATTCAGATGCATACTTTCTGATGCAATAGCAAGCACTGGAGGATTTAAGCGCCAAACAAGAGAAAGTTAATAAGCTTGCTAAGCATCTTGCCAGCATGCTGGGTACCCAGGATATTGTTTCTTGAGCTCTTTTGAAGTGGTTTTAGTTCTGGACTTGTTTAGCTGTGGCGTTTATTTGCACTGGTCACCAACTTTGACTACCAGTGTATGTGATATGTTGCTTTGTTCCCTATATTTGCACTGGTGGCGAACTTTGATGCCCAGTGGATGTAATATGTGTAATAGCCGTAATAGCCTAGCGTTAGTTGCTTGCTTATTTATTTCCTTATTGTCTTGTTTAGTTGTTTGCTTGTAGTCACTCTAGTTCTTTTTCCGCATTTTTCTAGTGGCCACAATAACCTATTTTTTATAACTAGGCCACAATAACCATGGGCAACATACAGACCGTTGTAACCATGGTCCAGCTACCTGTTGTAGTGACCATGGGCCTCCTACGGGCCGTAGGATCCATGGGCCCTCGATGGGCCGTATAATCAAGAACGGTCCGCAAAATGGGCCGTAAACGGGCTAGAGTGGAAATCGTGTGTTTATGGCCCGACCATAACGGGTCGTTAATAGGCCGAAATGTATAACATGCTTAATTCTATCGACAGGCATCACGGGTCATTAATGGGCCGTATTTGATGATGCTATGAAAATAGCCCAACGGGTTAACGGGCCGACTGTAACCACGGGCTGAATTTGGCCCACAAGCGGAACAGGCCAGTGATGGACCGTAAGTAACCGAATGCTGGAAATGAGCCCAAGAATAAATGGGCCCTTAGAAGGCCGAAAGGTAACACGGGCTGGAAACTGCCCAACAGAATAATGGGCCGTTAATGGGTGTAAAGCGATACACTGTTCATCATGGGCCAGTTTCACCACGGGCCTTTAATGGGCCCAGAGTTACAAAGGGCCTCATATGGGCCGAAAGATGTCATGGGCCATACATGGGCCGGAAGTTACAACGGGCTGGAATCATATTGGATGACCCAGATGACGCTACTTGGCCCAATTCGGATAGGCCATAATGGGCCGTGAGTTAGCGGGCTGTAAATGGGCTATATGCGAACAGGCCGTTAACAGGCTTTCCATGGGCCGGCCCGCTACCTTTTGACCAAGTCAAACGGGCCAACCTTTTCACCTGAATGGGCCTCTGTTGGGCCGTGCCACGTATTGACCTATCATAGGTGCCTCCCGTCCAATGAGTGGATGACATCTGTCCCAACGCTGAGCCGACATGTGGTTCCTCTAGCCATTGAGAATTTTACACGTGGAAAATCCCCATTGGTCTGGGCTGTTAACGAGTTATCTGATCCAAACCGGAACCCGATAGCTTAATGGCGACCCGTTACGGTGGATGCCACGTGTCGGTTACCCTTGACGAAAGCACTTCCATGACACGCCATTTATCGTCATGGAAGTGGACACTTCCATGATGATAATTTTGGTATTGTCATGGAACACTTCTACGACAGCACAGGTATGACTATCTTGATTATGTCATAAAATTGTCATGGATGTACATGCATGACATAAAACGGGACCTACTGTAACAAACACATATCATCACGGAAGTGTATTTTTTTGTAGTGAAAGTGGATGATTATAAGGTTTGAACATGACCGTGTGTGTATATCTCTAGGTTTGATATTTGAATTTGAAATCACGAAATCCCGGCTTAAAAAAATGTACCCCCGTTTAAATGAATTGCAAAAGATAATAATGGAGTCAAATTCCAAAATTCCAATCTTAGGTTTGTAATTCTCGTACTTCAAAGTATACCACGCATGTTCAAAAGTATCGTTATCTCATAGTCCAAACTGTGAAACAAATTGATCAACCATGAGTGCACACACTATTGACCATATATATCTCAATTACGCTTATGTCTCTGAGATATAGACACCTCACTCTTTATCTGAAGCCCACCACCCGGTCCCCACTCCCCCTCCCCCCACACACAAGCCTTTCTCTCCCCCGGACACAAACACGGGAGCACATTAACCCCCCTCTCTCTTCTAAGTCCAGACCCCAATATAGGTCTCTATCACTTTGTCTCTCGGGCATGCACACATCTCTTCCCCCACTCTCTAGGTCTCCCGGCATCTCTCTTTCCCAAGCACATGCACTATATAGAAGTGTATATTTCCCATACACACAAAACGTCGCCCCCAAACGTCTCTCCTTAGTTATGTGGTTCTCGCACACTCTCCACCATTTCTCTATCTCTCTCTCACATTAAATGATAAACACCTCACTCACCACCCCCACTACACACAAGCACCCTTTGTCTCCTTGTGCACCACTCTCCTCTTTCTATCTCTCCGACATGCAGACCTGACCCAGCTCCTTCCCTATATACATATATGTCGTCACTCTTTCGATAGCTCACTAGTGTATCATCGATCTCAATCTCACGCATTGTTCTCTCCACAATCTATTCTAGATATCTCATGAAGTCTCTATCACGCACACAATGACTCGCTTTCCTTGCATCTCCATACATAGGCCACTTTCAAACAACATCAACCTTGTCTCCCTATCTATACGTCACTTCCGCACACAAACGAACCTCTCTCCCCCTCTCTTCCTCTCTCTCCCTCGCTCGTTCTCTCTCTCTCTCTCTCGCACCCCTCTCTCACACACACTCGATGTATCTTCCAAATAGTTTGCTCCCCACCCGCACCCTTGCTATCCCGTCACTACACATGCCTTTCTCTCTCTTGGACACACATGTCACACCATTCCCCCTTCCCTACTAGGTTTACATCATTACTGGTCTCTCTTCTCTACATACACACACTCCCTCTGACACACACGAGTGCGCACAAACACACACAACACCCAACTATCTGGATCCTTCTTTTAAGACACACACCCTTGCATATTCTCTCCAGCTTTAGGTATATATATCCCCCCTCTCTCTCTAACTCACATGCGCACCAAAATTATCGTCTCTCTAGCTCACACATCTCTCCCCATGTCCTCATGTGTATCTCACACACTCATTCTCTGATTATGTCTATGTGTCTCCACGTTACACAACACAAAGCGCCATGCACATGTCTCTCTCTATCCTCCACACACAGACACACAAAGAATCTCTTATTATTACCTCAGTCTCTCCATATCACACACACGCGTTATCTCTCTCTCTCGCACACACGCTCAACCAAGGTTTTCTCGTGAATAACTTACCGTCTATTCATCAATAGTTGTGGCAGTACGACGAACACGAGACGTGAAAAAGAATACATCTACACGTCCGTAGATCACCTAGTATGACTATGAGGACTAGAGCAAGCCGAAAGTGCACCGCCGTCACCCCCTCCTTACCAGCGACAGGGAAACCTTTGTTTTACACATTCGGGAAGCCATCATGCTAAGGCCCCACATGCTCAGCCATTGAATAGAACATAGATCCAAGTTTATGGAAGCAAGTATCAATAATACGTTTGTATTTCCATACTTATACTCCTATAAAAGACTTAGTTGGTGATGATGGCGTGTCTGCCATCCGTCATTTCTGACCATTAGATCTACATCTAACGACTATGAGGTAAGTTGTTGCCTTTTCGCAACAACATCCCACTTCTCTACTCCAATTTGCAGAAAACCCCTTAGTATCTTAAAACCAACCACATCCCTCCCTCACCTCATCAAAACAGCCTGAGGAATATATTCTGACTGAAACATCATATATTTTTAGTGATATATGTACATCAAAATTAGAGTGTTTTCGATCAAGTTTGTGAATAAGTATTATTCTACTTATGATCTGTTGCAACGCACGTGCATATTGCTAGTATTTCCTTAGTTTCGAGTTTTCCATAAGATATTAGTCACTCAAGGTCGATATTTAGTTTGAATTACGTACACATTAGCACTATGTAACTAGCTGTGCTTATTGGCTTCCAAAGCTTAACTTTCACTCCTACTTGCAGTATGTAGAGTATTTAACAAAAAACTACCACTTTCAACCAGCCCTAGGAAGAAACTACTATACAAAAAATAGCAAAAACATACCCAAAATTTCTTAATCCGCGCCAAAAGAACTACTACCTAGTGCCGATTAGGCTTGTTTAAACCCGTTTATGGAAGGGCTGGCCCACACATCCGTGCTAACGAGGCACCTTAAACTAACACCATCTGTTTGACCGTTGTGTTGACCATTAAGACACGAGGGACCCACATCTGAGCATCTATCCTCTACTTCAAACAGTTCGTATGCGTGTTTGTCGCTGGCGCCGGTGATGAGCGAGCTAGCCACCGCTCCGCCGGACGGGTTGGATGTCGCGCTGGCCTCCGCATGGGTTGGCTGGCTGGCCCGAGCGCGGCTCACACGCGAGCAAGCCGCCGCGCTGGCCTTTGCTCAAGCCAGATGGCTGGCCTTAGCGCGGCACGCACGAGCAAGCCATCACACCGCCGTGCCAACCTAGCTAGCAAACCTTACAGACAAACAGCTGGATGCATCCAGCAGGGTGTGTGCTAGCTTGGCTAGCTAGCGGCCGCGAGCACCGCACAGAGCTGGCATTTGGGCTGCCGCACGATGGGATCCGCGCCATTGGTGCTTTTGACCTCGCCTTTTACCAGCAGCGATAGATGCCTCCCATGGCCAAGGATGACTAGGTGGACGGGCCGGAAGTAGGAGGTGACTCAAGCATTTTTGTCCAGACTGACATGTAGGTCCCACAAGTCATAACGCCTAACTTGCCGGTCAAATAGACGGCGTTGAATTAAGGGGCGACATGGGTTTAAACGTGCCTATAACAACACTTGGTAGTTTATTACGATGGATTAAGAAATTTTTGGTATGTTTTTGCTATTTTTTTAGAGTAGTGGTTTCTTGGTAGGGCTGGTTGGAAAGTGGTAGTTTCTTGGCAGTGGTTTCTTGTAAGGAACAATGTACTAGCGACAAAAGGCAATCCTAGGTTGCGTTGTACTACTAGTGGCCGCAGGAGTGTATAGCTCGTTTTGTGGGTTCGATCCCGGCCGAACGCATGGTGGCCTTTTTTAAAAATATTAACCTCGCTGCGAGCCAATATTGTACACTGGTAGTTTGACTTTTGAAGTCCGACGGACATGTCGCACCACAATCTGGGTGCACTGGATAGCCCAGACACATGAATGGGTTTTCCCTCCCATCATCTCATGGCCCACGTACTAGAGTAGTATGTACGCCCTAGCCGCACCTCGCTTGCTGCTTCCTCATCAGCTACCATCTTTAAACTAGCACCTCCCAATTAAGCCCGAGGAGCCGGAAAAGCCTGGCGTCGCATTGGGAACTGTGCAATATGGCTCTGGACTTAAAGTACTATACTAGTAGTACTACTCTGTAGCTTGTGGTGTTGCACGCACGAACTTCGCTCCATTATCAGCTCTAAACTCTATAAAGAAAATTCATCTTGACGCGATTTTTTTTCAAATGGAGGCAAAAGCTTTGCCTCATCTCATTAATAAAGAAGGAAGGACCAACAAACAAAGTTTGACGAGATCAATTATACCTCCACAAATGGAAGCGAAAAGCCTAGTCTCGATGTATCAAAGAACTCAAATGTTCTGCCCTGGCAATAATCGTCGCTGATAAATAGGCTGCTAGTGTGTGCGTGAGAGGAGCGGCTGAGTAGGCCAGCTGCGCGCTTGAGTAGAGCAGGGAGAGTATGCAGGTGTACTTTCCCTGCATTGATAGTACAGTGATGGTTCTAGAGAACAGTAGTACCCTCCACTTGCAACTATAGCTCCTTGGCCTTGAGATTCAAGAGTTCAAAACTAGTGCACTATATAAGTACAGTAGACAGTATATAGAGAAAGTACTACTGCTACAGTACTACGTAGTGTAGTAAATAATAACCTCACCATCGCACTACCACTATGCGTGCCCACATAACTTCCTTAACGAAGGGACGAGGCCCTGCGGTTACGCTCTTATCTCCTCCTCGCCAGTTCCCCTCCCCCCGAAGAGACCAAGGTAGTTCATCGCTGCTACCATGGATTCGCCAGGTGGTTCTACTCCTCGTCGGGGCTGGGAGACCTTGGACGACGATTCTCTGGGAAAAATCGCACGCCGCTCTGACTTCCTCACTACCGCAAGACTCGGTGGTTCCTGCACCAACTTTTTTAAGACGGTGCATAAAGAGGCTTGGGAGAAGGTCGTGCTTGTTGGTCTTCCATGCGTCCTCGAGGAGAAGGTTATTCGATGGGGTAATCCATTGAATAGTCCACCGCAACGTGGTCATGCTTGCATGTTGACTCCGCTAGAGTTGCCAGCGTTGAGAGGTAGTGGGATTTTGTCCGATGAGTAGTTCAGTCATGGAGTTTGACCATGTAGTATATATTCTAAATATAGTACTTACTTATTCCATCCTATAATTTCTCCGTTGCCCACCATCTTATATATAGGTTTGGGTTGGTGCCAACGGAGATAGGCTTGCATACCTCTGGCCGGATACCACCATCATTTTGCACAATATCCACAGCAATGCGGCCGTTCCCGTAGACCCCTTCTCCACCATTGGGATCGGCCTTCCGGACTGGTTGGGCTTGAATACGTATGATGATACCTACATGAGATTGAAGAAGATAGCAATTGCGGACCTGCCGACAAAGCGATGCAGCTACGATGATTACTATCTCATCGCGGTGTTTGACATAAGGATTGCTATCAATACAAATGGCCGTAATGGCAGAGGCTGGCACATGTTGGCCATGACAGATTTGTACCCCTACACGTTCGAAGATGCCATGTGCCATGTAGGCCGCATCTTCGCGGTGACAAGCCAGGGGACTTGTTTCATCAGGTTGCCATCCTACGGTATGGGAGATTACAAACAGGATGCACAAACCATCATTTGCATCCCTAACAGTACTCCATTATTTTGCAGGGACCAGTCATCCCCCGATCAAAATAAGATCGCCGATCCTGGATGTGCATTTGCATTCGTGATTCGGTCTAACCTGGAACCTTGTAGCTGACTTTGGCAGATTGGGATCAACTATCTTAGCAGTCGTTACCCATGGTACCACTAATGTGCAACATGGTCACATGATCTACCATGATCAAACCGTCACCATCTACCCAGGTATTCCATTTTCTCATTGATGTGTGTTATAGTAGTAGTAGTACTTGTTAGTTCTTTTCTTTTCTTGACTGGGACATGTTTACTAGTACTAGTACTACAATTTAGTATTAGATTTTTTAACCCTCTCGCCTTCTCTTTCATTGTAGTACTTACTATTACTTTTTACATTGGAGGATGCGTATAGCTAGGCCCTTGAAGACTTGAACCCACTAGCTCCCACCATTTTTGTTTTTCCATGTCTTACTATCTCATCCATGTAGCCAAGAGTGGCTATATATAATAAGCCGGTTATTTTACTTCGTCTATATTGGGGTAGTACTACTTGCTGCACAATATTACTGACCGCCATATTTGAGCATAACATTATCATGCATGGACCTTGACCATGTACGTCACCATGTGTCCAGATTGAGATGCCGCGTGTACTAGATGAACGGCGCTGAGTTCGAACCCCGTGATGCTATGTGGGTGCCGAGGAACACTCTTGGAGAGTACTCGCTTTTCATTGGGGACAGCTACCCCATTGTGAAGCAGATGTCACCTTCCGTGCATGACACCGAAGGCCTGCCGTTCATGAAGCATGGTTGTGTCTTCAGTGCGCATGCCGGATGAACGACATGCTGGGACACGCTATCCCTGATTTATGCCGCTTCAGCTTGGATGAGTCTCCATCGTGTGGAACCGGACTAGAAAGCTGCGACAATGATTCCCATTGCCCACCGCTATGGATCGTGCCATCTATGAAGAACACGTGGGACTCGAACCTGGAGGAGGACATGGAGCCCATCTATAACGTGTAAGTGGAGTATGGTAAATTGTGAATGGTAGCGTTGTAAATATATGTAGAGTAGTCGTTGCACAAATTTATCACATGAAGTGGACATGAACTTGTGTGGCATGCTGGCATTTGTCCTTTAGAATTTATTACTAGTAAATGTGTTATGTGTACGTGCAACTTGTGTGGCTATTGCACGGGCTCCAACACGCTCTGTGAGAAAAAAAGGTGGCACAACTTTGGCTATAGGTGACGTGGTGGCATCATACAATAGCAATTGTTCGCTATAGTTGTACTAGGACGACAACTCATACTCCTATAAACCTTGCGCTTGGCTCTTCCCCTATTCGGGAGGTTCAACAATTCGTACTCCTATGAACCTTGCACTTGGCTCTTCGCCTCTTCAGGAGGTCCAACAATGATGATACTATGGTACAATATGCTTCTGGCAATCTGACACCGAATGCACTGCTGCACGTCCACCGCGAGGGCGAGGGCGAGGGAGAGGGAGAGGGCGTTGTAGTCAAAACCCTCTCCTTGTCTTGTGAGCCACCACGTGCGTGGGCGAGTGAGAGGGCGTAGGCGTACATAGTTAGCAACCTTCTCCTCGTCCTGTGAGTCACCACGCGTGGGCGAGGGAGAGGGCGTAGTAAGCAAGCTTCTCCTTGTTCTGCGAGTTGACGGGACACATCAAAGTAGTAGTCCATACTGCGTCCTTTCCGGTTAGTATGACTTAATTTGAAATGAGAAAAATACACTGGCGGTCAACGTATGTAACAATAGGGTCACTGGACTTCATACTACGCTCATTACGGTCACTATATAGTTTTGCGGTGATTATACGGTCACTAGCTCACTGTAGAGCACCGTATTGCACCCTGCTGATCGGCCACATAGTCAATGTGGCACTTTGTTGACTGGTTAAATTGACACCTGCTTTCTGGGTCCCACCTGTCAGTTGGCAGAGCAAAGAAATCAGTTAAACAAAACTTTACGCAAGCGCGATAAGAGTCCAACCCTTGTGCGCGAACCACCCTGGCTGTGTATGTGAGTGCATGCACGTGTACTTCCTCGGTCCGTTGAAAAATTGTACATCTAGCATTAGAAATTTCTCCAACAATGAGTGTACATCTACACTTCCAATGCACTTAGCCTTCAATCTAATCGGTATTGATTGACTAATGCACCAACTTGTGCTCTAGCTATAGGCTGCATGTCTATCCTTAATTACAGCATGCAACAACCTTCACTTAATCTTCTTCTCTCAATGGTCGTATGCATACATAAGTCTGCTACTTTTGGGCGTTAATTATGCCATAGAGTTCTGGTTCCTCTTGGTCAATGTGTAAATCTCCATATGTATAGTCTTTCACGGACGGAGGGAGTAGGTTGAGCACTTGAGCGTGAGTGCGTGTGTTGCATCTTGTGCTGTGTGCCGCATGGATGCATGAGTGTTGCGTGCGTGCATTTGTATGTGTGAGTGTTGCATGCATGAGGCTTCTACTCCCTCCCATTGGCATGTTCATATTTCTAGCTTCATTAAAACGTTGCATGCAAGAATTAAGAGAAAACTCACCAATGCATGTAAAAGGTCTGGTCTTTTGTTCTTCACGCATGCATGCATGCATTCCAATTAATACGTTCGTAAACACAACTTTCTTGAGGAAAACAAGCCCATTATTGAGTACTTTTGGAAAAAAAATCTTCGGGCACTCCTCATTTACTACTACCTTGGTTGATGATTTTTTTATTGACATGTATATAAACCTCTGTCCTGGTTTATTGACCCCCTTCGTATTTAGTGTAAAATTTTGACCGTAAATTTAACTAACAAAGTGTCAATGCATGTCATAAAAAAGTATACCATTAAAAACTGCGTTCAAATACGAATCCAATGATATGATTTTTAGTGACATGCATTAACATTTTATTAGTTAAATAGATGGTCAAAGTTTGACACAAAATACTAGTAGTACTCCTACATTATTGGCGTCGGGTGCCTTGGCCAATGGTTCTTGTTGTTGGACAGGATGACAGTAGAGGCATAGGGATACTGTAGATAGGAAGTCTTGGCGATCCATTATTCCCCATCTTGGTCAAAGAGAACTATTCAACTAGTCTTCATAGTGAAGTGACAATACACGCTGCAGCGGATGGGACACTTAATTAGCTGAGCCAGCGTGTTGGTGTTACTAAATCAGCCTTACCTTGTACTGCCATCATGTTTTCTAGTGGAGCATGCTTACGCACCTCTCTCTTCCATTAACTAACATATGGGCCCTCTTGAGGTAGTAGTACTAGTAGAATTGAGATTTAATGGACCTTCTTGCTCGTCTTTCCCTCTTCTTCCTCCTCTCTTCCCCATCGTCGGCCACACACCATTCCCCCCCGCTCACTGCTCGTCCGCCCCGTGCCATCTTCCTCGGTAGCTCGCGCGTACCATATTCCCCCACTCACTGCTCGGCCACACACACCATCTTCTTTGCTCGCCCGCCCGAATCCACTTCCCCGCTCGCTCGCAGACACCAAAAACCCCAATCACTCAGCGCCCTAAAAAACCCTATGGCTGAACCGACTGACACGCAGAGCCGCGATTGGAATTCCCTCCCCGATGTTCTCTTGGAGCAAATCTGTAATCGTATGGTCCTTCTCAGCATCGTGCGTTTGGCCGCATGCTCGGTGTCTATGTACCGTGTACTCGCCTGCAACCGGTCGACCGTTTTCAAGACTCCCTGCTTGCTGATGCCCGATCCTCGCAGGTGTCCCAGACACCGACTTGACGATCCTACGGAGGTTGCTGTAGTGCCCCTCGACATGCTACCACTACCCGCTCATCTGTGCTTCATGCACGGCCACTACTGGGCGGGCATGAAGGCCAACTGGATCGTCCTCGTCCACCAATCCGGTAGTCCATGGCATCTCGTGCATATCTACACCCACCGAGAGATCACCCTTCCATCGTTGGATACTGCCGGCATCGAGCCTCGTGGCCCGCCGGATACTCCTGCCTACTACGCATAAGACGCGTCAAGCTTTTGGTATGACCTTCGTTTGCTGAAGGTTGTAATCTGCGAAGTGCCCACACTATCAAAAGACTATATGGATTACAAGCTCATTGCCTTGTTCGACGGGGGATTAGTCAACCTAGAATTCGTTCGCCATACATGGTTATGGCTCATCATCAATCCTGTTGACCCTCCATTTCTCTCTAATGCTATAGTGCATGATGGCATCGTTTAGGCGGTTGACGCACAGATTGGCCACATATACTGGTGGAATCTATCGTCGTGTAATTTTTCTGTCTCATCTCATCTTTACCTTATGAATACGACTGCCTGTTGATTGTTAGAAATTTAGAATAGATAGTATGTCTATAACCACATCATTGCTATATGTTCCTCTCATTTACTAGATTTTTATGACCACACATGTTATTGTTAGAGTTGATATGAGAACAATTGGCATCTAATGATAGTTAGAATAGATATTATGAGTATAACCTCATGATTGCTATATGTTACTCTCATTTCCAAGATTTTTATAACCACGCATGTTATTGTTAGAGTTGATATGAGAACAGTAGTAACTGCTATGGTAGAATATGAGTAGGCCCTGGCATAGCTGTTTTCCTCTCATTTTTACATGATGTTTGAACCATGACATATTGCAAGAATATGAAAGCCATTGGCTTAACTTCTTTAACTTGGGGTATGATTATGACCACGACATTGCAATTCTCTAGCTATGATATGTTTCACTGTTATGATAATCTTAATTCCACACATACTCTGAACATGATTGTATATTTTTCTCCTTTTGGTCTCCAATTTGATTTGTTGCAGCAGACGCAAATGCGCTGGCCTTCATAATTCTAGGACCTGGAAATATACAAGTCAATGGGTGGTGGTTTATCGCTCGTTCAACTGACGGTGGGCATTTGATGCTCATTCGTACATACCAAATTGACCAAACCATTTCATCAAACCACATGCAGTACAATGCCTGGGGCGTTCACGACTGTGATGGCTCTGGCTCCTTCGTGTTCGAGAAAGATCCCAGCTCCGTTGGGCCAGGTGTATTCAACTGGAGGCGGGTTTACAGCCTCGGCAACCACTCCATGTTCCTCGGGCTCAATTATCCGATCATCCAACCAATCATCAATCATATCACCGGCGATGATTACCGTGCTATGCAACTTCCATTCGCCAGGGGGAACTGTGTTTACACATCGTACCATGGGTTTCATGAATCACCATATCCAGAGATTCATCGACACAGCTTGTTGCCAGATGATCTTCAGTGTGTAAAAGGCATCAAGCTTCCAAGCGATGAATGGCTTTTGCAAACCCGACATGCGGCGATGTGGTTCATGCCAACAGCAAATATGCACAACTTGATTCGTAGTGATATCTAGACTGAGCCATGTATCCTGCTGCTATAGCATGACCCTCTTTTGTTGGATATTATGTATTGTAGTTAGTTTGAAGGATAGATACCTTTCTAGGATCAAGTGCATCCTAACTCACCTGCGTAGCATGTACTGATAATGATGATGGAGATGTTGTGTAGAAGCCATATATCAATTAGGCTTCAATTGCATACTTGTTGGTGAAAGTGTTGTCCAACGGGAATTATATTTTGTATTACTCATGTAGCCTACAAAGTCTGACACACAGCCTTGTAACTTCGTACTCCATTTCTAAATTTGTAGTACTAGTAGTCCTCTATACCGTATATTGCGCTACTAAATGTTAATGCATGTCAGAAAAAAAATTATATCATTGGATTCATATTTGAACATAGTTTCCAAAGGTATAATTTTCGGTGACATGCATTGACATTTTGTTAGTTAAACCTATGGTCAAAATGTGACACTAAATACGAAGGGGACCAATAAACCAGGATGGAGGTAGTAGTAACTAGTAAGTAGTAGTTGTACGACTAGTAAGTAGTACAGTAGTACTAGTATACGTCGGTCAAATTATTCATCATGTCCTCACATTGAATTGACATGACAACACGCTGCGCGTGAGGTGACACAAGAGTCCTGGCAGCGTGTTCGGTTCACCAAAGTGAGCCTCACCCCTCTCGTAGTACAACATCACTCTCCCATTCTCTACAAAATCACTCTCCCATTCTCTCCCGGTGTCCCCGCCTCCCAGCCACCGCCTTGTTCCGACCAGTTGGTACGATGAGCGATGAGCTACTGGAGCTGCTATACTTCATTGCAAGTAGTCAAAAGGTAAGACGCTGAAAAAATTGATCTCAACAAGGATGCTCTTTAAGCTAGCCGGATGAAGGAAGGAACCAACGAGGCCGCTCCTGTGAGTATTCGTCCCGTCGCCCTGTATGATGATTTCAATCTTTATGGGGGGTTTTCAAGTCTTTAGAGTATGCATGTAGTAATGAAGCCGAGACCCCAGTTTGTTCAGGTATTGTGGACTTCAGATTTGGAGTAGCACTTATCTATCGAAATCTTTCATCATTTACTTAAACAGTTGATTGATCATACATTGAGTACCATTTAACTGGAATTAACTGATGCAAGTCCAAGAAGGATTGGCTGGTGCTGCCGGCTGGCGTCAAGTTCGATCCCATGGATCAGGAGCTGATCGAGCACCTTGAGGCCAAAGTGAGTGCTGACAGCGCGAGATCTCACCCTCTCATCGATTTGTTCATACCAACCATCGATAGCGAGCATGGCATATGCTACACCCATCCTAAGAAATTCCAGGTGAGACACCGATCGGCCGTCTACTTGCACAAATATATTCCTTTGTTTATACCTCTATTTTTCTTTTTAGATGTAGACCTAGTGAAGCAATTACAATTTGACAGTTAATAAAAAGTGAAGCAAGTGACTGCAACATGCCAAAGATGTTATGAAAATGCCAACTACGTACCCTAAAACTTGTATTCGCCAATACTACAGGTATCACACTGAGTGGCCTAAGCAAGCATTTCTTTTAGCGCAACTCCAGGGCATTCAAAAGCGGCACGCGGATGCGTCGCAAGATACAGTTGGAGTGCGGCATGCACGTGATGTGGCACAAGACCGGCAATACCTTGCCGGTGATGGTCAACGGCCGGCAGACGGGCAGCAAAAAGGTTTTGGTGCTGCACACCAACAAGAACTTCGACCAGCAGAGGACCAACTGGGTGATGCACCAGTACCACCTCAGGGACCTAGAGCAAGAGAAGGAGCGGGAGCTGGTCATTTGCAAGATTTTCTACCAGACGAACACTAGGGCCAGGACTAAAAAGATTATAAGTTAGTTTGGTATTGGTACTTGTTCTACCTGGTCGTTTGCAAGTTGGTATTGTTGTTAAGGATCTTTCGGTATGAACTTGGCATTTGCTTCCAACCATCATGTCGAGGGTCCACGTGGATATAAAGCTGAATCATTTGCTTCGAAACGAATTTTTAGGCACCTGTTTTTTTATGGGTAGCATAAGCACCTGCCGTTTGAATTACCAGTTCTCCAAAAAATTTACATCTTCCAGTACGCACGGGATCCATCCGGTTTCACTGGCTGATAGTTGGACGCAACATGTTGGGACTGGGCTGTGGCATGCCAAGCCCAGCTGCAAATTGTTAAAAGAGAGGAGTGATGGATTTGGGCCTTCCAGAACAGTTAAGTGTCGTGACCTCGATCGCGTGAAGCGCCTCCCATGGACTCAAAAAAGGCCTAGTCGGTTATTATTATTTGAAATATGTAAAATATTCCATAATAAAAAGAAATATGTAAAATGCAATGAATTTAGTCTGGTTTCACAGAAAATCATCCGAATTGCATGAAATTCATCCGTGAAACCACAAGACGGCTGTCCATACAGAGCCTAACTGCACGGAACCAGCAGGTCCATGGACGTACACAAGCAAGTGCATGCACTTATTATCACGATGGAAAAATAATGCTGATGTCTGAGACGGTGAATCCCATGAAATTTTCAACGTAGTCAATAAATGAGAGAATTCTACAGGTACAGACTGATAACTGGGATCCAGCAGGTATATTGTTTTTTCAGGTCGAGCAAGTATCAACTGGGCTGTAGACTGCCCAGGCTTGGTTTTGTTTTTAACAGGCCCAGCCCATGACAACAATGGGGTACAAAAATCTAGCAGGTATCAACTAGCCTTTGGCCCGCCAGCCTTAGTTATTTTCTCTCAGAACATCCGCAGGCAGTTTTTTTACTGAAGAAAACGCACAACCCAGTTCTATTTTCCTCTAAAAACGCCATGTCCTACTTCCGTTTTCTGATCTCTACCTATAGTTTTACTTATTCATATACATGTATTATTATATTGATAATATGTAAAGTTCCCTTTTCATCTGTACATCCTTATTTATTTATTTTCCCTCCCAGCGCTGATTTTTTTACCACTGGTTTTCTCTAAAACCAACTCAATTGCCCCACGTCTTATTAGCTTACAAAAATAAAACAATATTTTATTTGGAAAATCAATAAGTTCTTAAAAAATAAATGTTTATTATTTCTGGATTAAAACAGTTCAGACTCCACCGAAATATGCAAAATTAGGTTGAACTTTTTGACCATGGTCCTGGGCAGAAAATGGATTGTAATAAATTCCTTAAGAATTAGCAAATGGGCTCCAAATTATTAAAAAAATAGCAAATGGGCTCTATGTTGTCTGCCACAAATTTGGAGGCTGACTTGGGGGCCTACTAAGTTCATGCGTACACAAGGTTTCTCAAAAAAAGAAACTTAGTCAACAATCTACTCTACCAGCATGAGACCGTTAGATGTCAATCCAATGGCAATCATGCTTCTTCAGTCTCTGATCTTCCTGCTCCAGCCGCCCAAACCAGCACTGGCGGAACCGCCTGCTCCCGCCTCCCGTGGCCGGCTGTGCTTCCGGGCAGGCCTCATGGCCCCACCCTACTCGCATCCCTGGCCTGGCCATCCTCTACTCACCCACACCTCCTGTTAGTCTCCGGCGACGGCAGCCTCACACTACAGCCGAACCAGTAAACCCTCGTACCCCCTCCACGTGGGAAACAACTACCGAGTCTTCCTCGGCTCTGGGTTGTTCCCTTACTTGGCCTCACCATCGTCCACCGCCTTGGTGCTCTCGGCGCGGCGTGGTCAACGAACAACATCCATCGGAAGAGGACTGTACGTGGAGAGGCTGACAGCTGGGTCCACGGCCGCACGCAAGGAAGTGCCGCCTTATTACGCGCAAAATAATGATTCCTCCACCTGACAGCGGGGACCCACCGGAAGGGCCTCTGTATTTCGTGAAAAAAATGTTCCTCCCGCTGACATCTTGGACCCACCAGCTATATCTTCACATGCAAGGAAGTGCCTCCTTATTACGCACACAAAAAGCGAATACTCCCCCTGCTAGCTGGGACCCACCATATTTGGAGGCCAACTTGTGGACCTACTAAGTTGACGCGGACGCGGGGCTTTGTCAACTTAGTCAATATAAACGATTCTAGCTGCAGTGACCGTACGATATCCATCCAACGGCCGTCGTGCTTCTTCAACCTCTGGTCTTCTTGCTCCAGCCGCCCAAACTAGCGTCGGCTGTGCCGCCTGCTCCTGCCTCCCATGCCGGCTGTGCTGCCGCACAGGCCTCACTGCCCCACCCTACTCCCATCGCTGGCCTGGCCATCCCTGTAATCACCCAGACCTCCTGTTATTCTCCGGCGACAGCAGCCTCACATTGCAGCCGAACCAGTAAACCCTCGTATTCCCCTTCGCGTGGGAAACAACTGCCGAGTCTTCCCCGGCTTCGGGTCATTCCTTTCCTAGGTCTCGTGGTCATCCACCGCTTTGGTGCTCTCAGCACGACGTGGTCAACGTGGTCAAGGGACGACTTCCATCGGAAGAGGACTGTACGTGGAGAGGCCGACAGCTGGGTCCACGGCCGCAGCAAGGAAGTGCCTCTTTATTACACGCAAAATAATGATTCTTTCCCCTGACAACTGGGACACACCAGCTATCTCTTCGCATGCAAGAAAGTACCTCCTTATCCTCCCTGACAGCTGGGACCCACCCGGTCGAACTGTACATAGGGTTGTCTGTCTGGTCGCGAACGTGTACGTACATACTGGTCGATCGGTCTCTCTGCAGCGATGAACCGTGGCCGAGTAAGGAGTGGCACGTGTCATAGTAGAGCCGCCGACGTAGCATGTCACGCAGTCCCGTTTATATCATGTACACGTACGTACAGCCACGCTGCAAGAAAGTAAATACGGCTATGTAAGTATGTACGGGGGGTCTCGAACGCGTACAACGACGGCGTCATGTTCATCGGCAGCCAACCGGCTGGGTCGGAACATGTCCTGTTCATCGGGAGCGAAGCCACTGGGTCAGAACACGTCATGTTCATCGGGATCCAACCGGCTTGGACAGAATAGCCGAAACAGGGTCTGGCGTACCGCAAAACGGAGGAAAACGGCCTTCTGTTCGAGCGCGTACGGTCGAAATAGGGTCCTGTTCATCGAGAAGGGTCTAGCGTACCGCAAAACAGAGGAAACGGACTTCTGTTCGAGTGCCTACGGTCGAAACGGGGTCCTGTTGATCGGGAGGGGTGTGGCGTACCGCAAAACAGAGGAAACAAACTTCTGTTAGAGCGCCTACGGTCGAAACGGGGTCCTGTTCATCCACCGTCTACCACCTCACTCTAGCCTCCACGGGCTACTGTTCATCCACTGTCGACTTCCTCCAGCCTCCACACAGCTACTGTTCATCCACGGGCCACTGTTCATCCAGCCTCCACCGGCTACTGTTTATCCACGGGCTACTGTTCATCCAGCCTCCACCGGCTACTGTTCATGGAGCTGAAGGAAATATGCCCTAGAGGCAATAATAAAGTTGTTATTTTATATTTCCTTATTCATGATAATGGTTTATTATTCATGCTAGAATTGTATTGATCGGAAACCTAAATACATGTGTGAATACATAAACAAACACCGTGTCCCTAGTGAGCCTCTACTTGACTAGCTCGTTGATCAAAGATGGTTATGGTTTCCTAACCATGGACATGAGTTGTCATTTGATAACGGGATCACATCATTAGGAGAATGATGTGATGGACAAGACCCATCCGTTAGCTTAGCATAATGATCGTTCAGTTTTATTGCTATTGCTTTCTTCATGTCAAATACATATTCCTTCGACTATGAGATTATGCAACTCCCGGATACCGAAGGAGTGCCTTGTGTGCTATCAAATGTCACAACGTAACTGGGTGATTATAAAGATGCTCTACAGGTATCTCCGAAGGTATTTGTTGAGTTGGCATAGATCGAGATTAGGATTTGTCACTCCGAGTTTCGGAGAGGTATCTCTGGGCCCTCTCGGTAATACACATCATAAGCTTGCAAGCAAACGACTAAGGAGTTGGTCACGAGGTGATGTATTACGGAACGAGTAAAGAGACTTGCCGGTAACGAGATTGAACTAGGTATGAAGATACCGACGATCGAATCTCGGTCAAGTAACATACCGATGGACAAAGGGAATTACGTATGTTGTCATAACGGTTCGACCAATAAAGATCTTTGTAGAATATGTAGGAGCCAATATGGGCATCCAGGTTCCGCTATTGTTTATTAACCGGAGAGGTGTCTCAGTCATGTCTACATAGTTCTCGAACCCGTAGGGTCCGCACGCTTAACGTTTGATGACGATATTGTATTATATGAGTTATGTGATTTGGTGACCGAATGTTGTTCGGAGTCCCGGATGAGATCACGGACATGACAGGAGTCTCAAAATGGTCGAGAGGTAAAGATTGATATATAGGACGATGGTATTCAGACACCGGAAGAGTTTCGGGATGCACCGAGGAGTCATCGGGTCACCGGAAGGGGTTCCGGACACCCCGGTAGGTATATGGGCCTAATGGGCCAAAGGGGGGGACAGACCAGCCCACAGGGGGCTGGTGCGCCCCTTTCCCTGGCCGGCCAGCCCTAGGGAAGGAAAGGGACAATGGCTAGCCCCTCCTGCCTTCCCCTTCTCATGGGAGAAAGGAAAAGGAGGGGGCGCCTCCCTGCCCTGCCTTTCTCCCGCACCTATACATGGCAGGGGGCGCGGCTTGGGACAGGACCTCAAGTGGGATTCGGCCCCACTTGGGGCGCCTCTAGGCTGCCTCCTCCCTCCCACCACCTATATATATGTGGGAGGGGGCGCCTAGCACAACCACGACAATTGCTTAGCCGTGTGCGGCGCCCCCTTCCACCGTTTACACCCCCGGTCATATTTTCGTAGTGCTTAGGCGAAGCCCTGCGGAGAAAGCTTCACCATCACCATCACCATGCCATCGTTCTGTCGGAACTCATCCACTACCTCGCCGTCTTGCTGGATCAAGAAGGTGGAGGACGTCACCGAGCTGAACATGTGCTGAACGCGGAGGTGTCGTACATTCGGTACTCGATCGGTTGGAGTGCGAAGAAGTTCGACTACGTCAACCGCGTTAACAAACGCTTTCGCTTATGGTCTACGAGGGTACGTAGACACACTCTCCCCTCTCATTGCTATGCATCTCCATGGATAGATCTTGCGTGTGCATAGATTTTTTTTCATGCAACGTTTCCCAACAGGAGCCTTCATGGGGTCCTATTCATCCACCCCCAACCGGCTGGGGTGTGGCGGCCTCCTCGGGATCCTGTTCATCCAGCAGCAAACCGCCTACTACTACGGGGTCCTGTACATCCAACCCCCACCGAGAACTGTTCATCCACAGCCTCGACTCACCACGTCTCGACTCGTTCTACGTATCGCGTGCGGTAGCAACAGTCACTGTTCATCGAGAGGCAACCTACCGACTGGCTGCGTCTCACACGGGGGCTCGATCGGCTTTAGTAAGTAGCAGCGATCGATCGCTTGGGTTCAGGTAGCAGCAGCAGCGAAGGAATCGCTCGGGTTCAGTCAGCAGCCAAGGGATCGATCGCTACAGTTCAGTAACGTAGCTAGTGCAATTGCTCGGGTTCAGTAAGCGAACGCCTCTCCCTCGGGTTCACTTAGAGCCAACACCTCGCACACACACATGCCTACGTACGAGAGAAACGCGCAAACCATAGTGCATTGCTTGGCCCCGACCACCCACCGTAACCGGGAACTCCGCGAAAATTTCCTCGCCCTCACTTCTACCATGATTTTTTATGTCATGGACGGCCCAAAGAATGTCATGCAGGTGCGTCGCCTGCCCGCCTAGGATGAAAATCCCATTTTCTATCATGATTTTTTTTCATAGAAGTAGGAGCCCACCACATCTATGATGATACGTGGTTTTCTCACAATTATCGTCATAGAAGTGTCATAACCATGACATAATTTTTTTTCATTCGGGCCAATGTCATGGATGTGTCTTTTTTTGTAGTGCATCCACGGTGACAATTGGATCACCATGTTGAGCCGCGGAATATCATCACTTTTTTATATCAGATCAACTCACATCCGCGGCGACGATTGGATCGCCATGTTGAGCCGCGTGATACCATCAACCTGTTTTTCCATATCGGATCAACTCACATCCACGGCGACAATTGGATCGCCATGTTGAGCCGCAGAATATCATCACTTTTTTTATATCAGATCAACTCACATCCGGGGCGACGATTGGATCGCCATTGTTAGAAGGGGATAGAGAGGGATTGGTGGAATCGATGGATGTATAATTGAGCCTCGAGGGCGAGTATATATTGAGTACAAGACTTGGAGGGCAAGACGCCCCTCCTAGAGATAAGGTAGGAGACGGATTACAAATCCTAAACTACCAAATGCATGTAACCAAAATATATCTCTAACATCCCCCCACAGTCGTAGCGGTAGCGTTGCGAAGAACATGAGCATCGCGGACGGTCAGACTGGAGAGAATAGCAGCCCACGGGCTGTCATCCCCCCGCAGAGGTAGTGGGAGCGTCATGGACGGTGTCGCGTCGTGGACGCGTTGACTGTAGAGGAAGCCGACGAGTTGCTCAAGCGAGGTGACAGCCCTTTGTGCTGATGTTCAGGTAGCCGAGAGCGTAGGGTGGTGTAGCCGTGGTCGAGGTAGCCGTGTGAAGAACGCTGTGGTCGATGTTGTGTCGGGGTGGCCGATGTCGAGGAAGTCGTCGTGAAGCCGTGGGCGCAAGGAGGCGCCAAGTTAGTCATGGGCGCAGTGGTGTCGAGGTAGTGGTGCGACGAAAGGAGGATGGTGTTGACGAGGCATCGCGCCGGGTTTGCCAAACCCGGGGACATGTCGTAGACGAAGGCACGCATCGGTGTTGCCAGCACCGGGAATGTGTAGACGAACGAAGACGAAGTTGACGAAATGCCGCACCAGGCTTGCCAGGCCCAGGGACACATCATGGACGAAGGCGTGCATCAGTGTTGCCAGCACCAGGCATGCATAGACGAGGGACCTGCATGAGCTATACGCCATGTTGAGGAGTCGGAGGGGCCAGCAGAGAAGGAGACTCGACGACAGTTGTGGCGCCAATCGGTGTGGGGCCGATGTCACCAATGGTGGTCGGAGTAGATGAAGTGGTCGGGGAAGATGACGGCAATGCTGGCGATGGGTTGGTGCTGGACGAAGACAAAGGGGTTAGACGGGCAGCGGCGGCTACATAGCAGCGGTGGCGGTGGCCTGACGGCAGCGGCGGCGGTGCTCAAAGTAGGCGAGGAACCCGATAGCGTGACAAAGACCGGCGCGAATGGTGGCGTTCCCGCGCCAGGGGAGGCGGCGCGGCACATACCACGAAAAGTCGACGTGCGGTGACGGCGGAGTGGACCACCGGTCGCAGCGCTACAGCCCAAAGGGGCGACACGGAAGCGGCGGGCGGGCGGGTTGGGGCGACGGCGGGAAGACCTCGGGGCGGTTGTTGATACGTCTCCATCGTATCTACTTTTCCTAACGCTTTTGCTCTTGTTTTGGACTCTAATTTGCATGATTTGAATGAAACTAACCCGGACTGACGCTGCTTTCAGCAGAACTACCATGGTGTTGTTTTTGTGCAAAAATAAAAGTTCTCGGATTTGGACGAAACTTTTTGGAGAATTATTTTGGAATATATAATAATTTATGGAACCAAGACCCACTGGAGGGGGGCAGCTGCCCACAAGGCACCAGGGCGTGCCACCCCCCTCTGGCACCCTGGTGGGTAGTGGGGCCCACGAGGCTCCACGTACCCTAATTCTGACGCTATAAAATCCTATTTTTCCAGAAAAAAATAGGAGAGGAAGTTTCATCGCGTTTTACGATACGGAGCCACCGCCACCTCCTGTTCTTCATCGGGAGGCCAGATCTGGAGCCCGTTCGGGGCTCCGGAGAGGGGGGGTCTTCGGTCTTCATCATCACCAACCATCCTCCATCACCAATTTCATGATGCTCGCCGCCGGGAGTGAGTAATTCCTTCGTAGGCTTGCTGGACGGTGGTGGGTTGGATGAGATTCATCATGTAATCGAGTTAGTTTTGTTAGGGCTTGATCCCTAGTATCCACTATGTTCTGAGATTGATCTTGCTATGACTTTGCTATGCTTAATGCTTGTCACTAGGGCCCGAGTGCCATGATTTCAGATCTGAACCATTTATGTTTTCACCATTATATGTATGTTCGTGATCTGATCTTGCAAGTTATATGCACCTATTACGTGTTATGATCCGTAAACCCCAAGGTGACAATAATTGGGATACTTTTCGGTGATGACCGTAGTTTGAGGAGTTCATGTATTCACTATGTGTTAATGCTTTGTTCTGGTTCTCTATTAAAAGGAGGCCTTAATATCTCTTAGTTTCCTTATGGACCCCGCTGCCACGGGAGGGTAGGAAAAAAGATGCCATGCAAGTTCTTTTCCATAAGCACGTATGACTATTTATGAAATACATGCATACATTATATTTATGAACTGGAGCTAGTTCTGTGTCACCCTAGGTTATGACTGATATATGATGAATATATTCCAACGAAATAACCGATCCAATGCCTATGAGCTTTTCATATATTGATCTTTGCTAAGTTACTACTATTGCTACTGATGTTACCACTGCTACAAAATTATCACTACTGCTGTTACTGTTACTATCACTACTATCACTACTATCATTATCAAACTATCATACTATTGTGCTACTGATCACTTTGTTGTAGATATTTAATCTCCAGGTGTGGTTGAATTGACAACTCAACTGCTAATACTTACAAATTTTCTTTGGCTCCCCTTGTGTCGAATCTAAAAATTTGAGTTGAATACTCTACCCTCGAAAACTGTTGCGATCCCCTATACTTGTGGGTTATCAGTTGCAGGGACCGCGTGCCACGCTCACTATGGCCCGTTGGGGCGACTCAGCAGTAGCGCGAGGGTCGGTGCAGCCTCGGGGACGGCCTAGAGCGGACGGCCTCGGGGCGGCGGCCCGGAGCGAACAACCTCAGGGCGGCAGCGGGTACCACATGCCGCGGCGCTACGGCCCGAAGGGGTGACGCAGCGGCGGCACGGATCATTGCAGCCACAGGGAGAACCACTAGGCGACGGTGTTGCGGCCCGACGGGGCGACGTAGCAGTGGCGCGATGCTCAATCGGTGTAGGCGGCGCACTGTACTCGGGACGGTCTTCACAGGGCCTGCGTAGGTGCGCGCAATCGACAGGCCAGGTCGGTCGCACAGCGCAGATGAGGCGGATCACGGCGGCGGGTGGGTTATCAATCCGATCGCGTGCGTGGTCGAGGACGCAGCTCGATGGAGACGGGGTGGTGGCGAAGTCCTGGTCATAGTAGGGCGGCAAAAGCCGGCGTAGATCGACGGGCGAGCCGATGCGTGAATGGCGGCTGTGATGGGCCGCCGCATTGAGCGAGGCCGCCGGGTCGGGGCGGAGGCCGGTTGGTCACGCAGGAGTCCCGGTCGGAGCAGGGCGGCGAGGCAGGCACAGATCGACGGGCGGGTAGGCGCGCGAATGACGGCTGTGATGGATCGCAACATCGTGCGAGGCTGCCGGATCGGGGAGGAGGCCGGGTGGTCGCGCCAGTGTCGGAGTAGAGGCGTGTGGGTTTCGATGGTGGTGGTGGGTGACACAAAATGATCTTAGATTGGAAAACCAAAAAGAAACGCCGATCATGATGACCGCCAAGAGAGAAAAACCAGGAGCAAGGGCTCGGGAAAAAGACTCTCTAGGGCAGCCGGTCAACACGACTGGTGGTCAAACCCTAGGTACGGGCGGCGCAGCCCTCGGCGGCGGTCATGGAGGCCGACCGCCCCAGGGGAGGTGCGCGGGGCAGAAGCGGCGGGCGGTGGCTAGGGTTTGGATCGGTTAGGCTGATACCATGTTATAAGGATAGAGAGGGATTGGTGGAATCGATGGATGTATTATTGATCCTCGAGGGCAACGCCTCTCCTAGAGATAAGGTAGGAGACGGATTACAAATCCTAAACTACCAAATACATGTAACCAAAATATATCTCTAACAGCCATGTTGAGCCACGGAATATCATCATTTTTTTATATCAGATCAATTCACATCCGCGATGACGATTAGATCGCCATGTTGAGCCACGGAATGTCATCACTTTATTTTTTCATACCGGATCATTATTCATCCATGTCGGCGATTGGTGCGCCATGTAGAGCCACGAGATGTCATAACTCTTTTTTTAGATCGAAGGGTAGAACGTCAATCGTCATGTTGAGACGCGAGACGCCATCAACCACATGTCACCTTCATGCGATTAACTCACCAGGTAATGCCATCCATCTGAGCCTTGAAGTAAGTCACCGAGTGAATGTTGAAAGTAGTGGTGTTGGGAATGGAAGTGTGTGTGTGTGTGTGTGTGTGTGTGGCACTGGCGGCGGCGGCATGGATGCTTTGAGAAGTGAAGTGCGTCGTTGCCCTTGGAGCGGCCCAGGAACTCCAACCTCCCCGGCTTGCAGCTCGTGAGACTCTTTAAAACTTCAACTCCAGCGTAGATATTGGAGGCGGACCAGCCGCTGATATCCAACAAACTCCCATACATGCAGTCCTAGAGCTGTTGGTCGATACTTATCTTGTTATCCAGGTTATCTTCAAACGCCTGAATCAAATCAGTCAACAACGGCCATGCACGCATGCGTGAGTTTGAAAGGAGCCAGTTGCACGTACTGACACGTGACCAAATTATAAGTCTGACCAGTCAATCCGTGTATACATGGTAACACACAATCTCCTTGATAGTGGGCCCCATTCTTAATTGCTTCCTTGGAAAGATTTCTTTGCGTGAGTTCAGATTTCTCTCCTTGTATGTATGTCTCTGATTCTTCCTACTAAAACATGAATTGGCTTAATATTGTGACTGAAGCACTTTCAGATACCTATTTGGATCTACCAACAATGGTTGGTGTGGACAATCTGATTGTTTTCAACACCTGATTGACAGAATATGCCAGAGATTGAAGGGATGGAAAGAAAAACTTTGTCCATGCAAGGTAAAGAGATACTAATTAAGTCTATTGCCCAAGCTATTCCTTCATATACTATGTCTGTTTTCAAGCTGCCAAAAGGAATTTGCAAGGGAATCATAGATGAATTTTCTGGTTTTTGGTGGGAGACAATGATGATCAGAAGAAAATGCATTGTTTTACATGGTGGAAGTTGTGTATCCCGAAGAAGAAAAGGGGATTGGGGTTCAGGGACCTTCATAGTTTTAACCTTGCTATGTTAGCAAAACAGTGTTGGCGACTTCTCCAGAACCCAGATTCTTTATGTGCGCAAGTTCTTCGTGCTAAATATTACCCAAATGAAAATTTACTTAAAGTTGGTCCTAAGAAGGGATCATCTTACACTTGGCAAAGCATTGTGGCAGGCATTCAAACTTTCCAGCGAGGATGTATTTGGAGGGTTGGTTCTGGAACACACATTAACATTTGGCGGGACCCTTGGATCCCAACCAGTGCAACTCGGAAGGTAATTACCCCAAGAGGGACAATAATGTTGTCAAAAGTGGAGGAGCTTATTGATCCTTACACTGGAAATTGGGATGATGTGCTTTTGAGAGACTGTTTCTCACCAGTAGATGTGCAAAGGATATTGCAAATTCCCCTTAACACACATATGACGGAGGACTTTGTCGCTTGGAACTATACAAGGTCTGGTACCATCTCAGTACGATCGGCTTATTACAGGGAGTTGGAACACCAATTTGGTCCTCGTCTTATAAGAGCTGATGGGCAAGGTAATGTCCATATAAATAAGGTATGGAAATATGCATGGAAACTTAAGGTGCCTGGCAAAGTAAAACATTTCGCATGGAAAGTGCTTCATGGAGTTCTACCATGTTATGGCGTTCTTGTTGGCCGACATATCCCCATATCGCCACAGTCTCCTTGATGCTCAAACGATGCAAAAGATGTGCAGCACACACTCTTTGGCTGCTGTAAGGTAAACGAAGTTTGGAAATGCTTAGGCCTCTTGGAAACTGTGAAGAAAGCAATGGCAGAAGATAGATCTAGTGCCATCACCTTGGAGATACTGCTCAAACTTACAGAGACAGACGATGGTCTCCTAGTGGCAGAACTAGCAACAATTGCAGCGTGGTTTCTATGGTGGCAGCGACGCCAGCTTGTGAAAGGAGAGGACATCCAAGGCCCAAATAAAACAACAATGTCAATTAAAGTCCTTGCAACAAACTATATCCGATCTTTGATGCCCAAGTTGCCAGTGAGGACTGGTAATCATATGTGGAAAAAAAAACCTCATGGTGTGGTAAAGGTGAATGTTGATGCATCTTTTCATGCGGACACACTGTCCGGAGCTAGTGGTGCAGTTCTACGTGATGATCATGGCGATTCCATCGCTGTGGCATCCTGGTTCTTCCCGCATGTCCGCGATGTTGATGCTGCTAAACTATTAGCAATCAGAAATGGTATGTTCCTTCTAGCAAGTATGGGATGCAATTTTGCAGAGGTGGAATCGAATAGCTCCTTTGTAGTTGAATAAGTTAATTTAATGGATGAATATTTGGGACCTGATGCTGCCATTGTTGCTGAATGTAAGCAGATATCTCTCGATTTCTCAAAGTTATCTTTCAAGCATTTTTTCAGAGAAGTGAATCAGGTAGCTGACGAGTTAGCAAGACACTCCTTTACTACTAGATCTCCTGGTTCTTGGGATGCTGCTATCCCTTATTTTATTTCGCATTTCCTTTGTAAACGATATGACTATTATATGAGAAATAAAGTCTATTTGCCGTAAAAAAACATGAATCGGCACCTCTCATGTGTACTTGTGACTTCTTCCTTTTTCTACAAATATTCAATAAAAATGGCTCATGTTCTATACACTTGTTTTACTTTGCAGATCGTGTGAGTAGCAATTTCTGAATTTATATAACCATGAAAAAAATCTCATTCAACAATGAGGTCTTGCGTGGTTCTCCTACTAGATTGATAACCTTGGTTCTTAACTGAGGGAAATACTTATCTCTACTGTACTGAATCATCCTCTCCTCTTTAAGGAAATCCCAACGCAGCTCACAAGTAGTAGCATGACCGGGAACCTTTAATGTTACTGTTTATCATTTCACACGTGCATGTGAGTTTTCCACTGAATCGCATATTCCAGTATCACAGCAGTTATAAGATGAAATGTAAACTCTATAATTATGAAAATGGAAATATAATAATACAATATTATTGCCTCTAGGTCATATTTCCAACAGTCTCCCACTTGCACTAGAGTAAATAATATAGTTAGCACATTTTCTTTTACACCAATGGCAATCCGGTGTTTGAACATGCTTTGCTTGTGATATAGCCTTCGTCCTATCAGATCTTGACAACTCCAGATCTGCATGTATCATTTGCATTTCTATGCATCTATAATGCTTTCACAAGAATTCATAATTTGTGTGAAACTGACTTTGTATATATTGAATCACTGGTAGGACATTTGATTCCTTAGAGTGAGCCATGGAACCACTATTGAGAACAGTGTTCCATTGGCACAATCATCTACAAACCATACCAAGTTCGTAAATGAACCTTTGATTCATCACCCTCTATTGTTGCTTCTAAAATGACAATATACTCAGCCTTCTGTTATAGAATTCAGCACAATAACTTTCTTGGACCAACTCCAACATACTGTGCCACCATAAATCATTTAATTAAAACCAAAAATTGCTTGGAGCACTGATGAAGATTTTATCGATGTACTCCTTATGACGATCTTGTATTGATGTAACTCCTTACAACGATCTTGTATTGAAATGTGGGAACTATATCATCTGGCTTCGGCTCTTTATCAACATCCAATCTGGGAAATACTCTTCTATGTATTGGTACACGCTCTGTATGATGAGCAGCAACATGTACTGATTCCGTTTCAAATATAGGAGCAATTCTAGGTCCACAAAGCTGACGCACAAGGCCATCGTTTCCTCGATGAAATTTGGCACCATGCATGGCAATATTTTTTGCAACTTTTTCATGGCTCAACTCATTAACTGGCTCAAGTTTAGTAGGATTATCGGTCAATGGCGTTGTGCACGTATCATCCTCCCTCCCTTGAAGTGAAACCGTCCTCGGTTTCGAGTCTATATCCAACATGACCTTCTTCTCCGGAACTTGTTGCTCTCTAGTGATTGCATTGTCTACCATTGGCTTTAGCACATGCTTCCTCCCATCATGCATAAACGTGTATCTGTCTGATCTTTCGGCATGCACTGCATCATGATCGAACTGCCATGGTCTTCCCAGTAGCAACTAACAAGCATCCATCAGTAAGACATCATAGTCCACCTTATCAATGTAATCTCCAACAGCAAATGGCACACGTACCTTATGTGTAATCTTTAATTTTCCAGAATTCTATAGCCACTCCACGTGGTGCGGTTGCGGGTGCCACCACATGGACAAACCCAAAGCCTACACAAGATCTTTGCTAATGGCATTTATAAAGCTCCCACCATCAATTATCATCTTGCAAGCACGATTCTTGATCTTAAATTGTGTTTTAAAAACACTCCATCGCTGCCCCTTTGCATCACCATCCCCTTGAACCTTCTCCACCAAAAGATTTACCCCTTTCATCGGTGCATCAACTTCTTCCTCTTCCTTCTTTTCTGCAAACGGTCTTTCGAATCTTTCATGAATACATCCAATGGCATAGGAATAAAACACATTTTTTGGCCTTTTCATGATAGAGAATAACTATTTTTCTTGACATGCCAAACAGCCCCGACGTGCTTGCACCATGGGTCCCCTAGTAGGAGATGGCACGACACCATGGGCAGGGGACAAACATAAAAAAATTCCACACAACAGTATTTTCCCAAATAAAAAATTAGCAAAATCTGATGGGTAATTTTATTTCACCTTTGAACCGCTTCAACGTATACGGTCTTTCAAGAGGCGCCATCTTCAGCCCCAATTTTTTCACCACCTCGATGCTCACCATGTTGAACGCAGAACCTTCATCAATCGTCAAATTGACACACCGCTCCTTCACGATGCAACGAGTGTGAAAAAGAATGACCTCGCCGATGCCTTCCTCCTCCATCAATATGTTCTTGCTCAGCACCTTGATGCTCGGCTCCTCGGACGACATTGCCAATTGATCGCCATGACCAACCTTAGCTCTGATACCATTTGATGAGGCACAAACAAGTGACACGGTAATTCGTGCATGTAGATGGTCCGATCTTTCATGGCGATGCTTGATCAAGAGTTCCTCCTTGCAACCTCCAAGAATAACTTTCACCCGCGTACGAACATACATGAATAAAAATAATGATCCCCTTGGATCAGCACATAAGCGTCGATGTGATGGTCAACCCTTCGTCGCTAGTAAATTTTCTCGAAGGAAAATCACAAATAGTACACACGATGTGGTCGCCCGCAACTCAGACGTTTTCTGTATATTCTCATAACTCAAAACACAAAAACTAAAACTAATCTTTACATAGAATGAACCTTGGCTATTATATAGCCGATTGACCCTCATGTACACACATGGCCTAAGGCCAAGACAACTTGGACTCCTAGCAACTTAGTTATCACATTTATAGCTTACGTGAACCTTTACAAGGAAAAGTACTACTCTTGTAGATAATTAAAGGACTACCTAAAGAGATATAGGCCTAATTAAATAAACATGGAAAGTTATCCTTAGCCAATTCCATCAAATATATTTGTTTGCATGCAGTTCAAAAAGGAAGCTGGAGATCCTAATCTTCTCTGGAGGTGTACGAAACGTTGGAACTCTATCATCTGGCTTTGGCTCTTTATCAACATCCAATCTGGGAAATACTCTTCTATGTATTGGTACATGCTCTGTATGATGAGCAGCAACATGTACTGATTTTGTTTCAAATACAAGAGCAATTCTAGGTCCACAAGCTGACGCACATGGCCATCGTTTCCTCGACGAAATTTGGCAGCATGCATGGCAATATTTTCGCAACTTTTTCATGGCTCGACTCATTAACTGGCTCAAGTTTAGTATGATTATCGGTCAATGGCGTCGTGTGCTACTTCTTGAGCTTGCATTGGTTTTCCCAAGAAGAGGAAAGGGTGATGCATCAAAGTAGAGATAAGTATTTCCCTCAGTTGAGAACCAAGGTATCAATCCATTAGGAGGAACACACAAGTCACCAATGGTTGCACCTACACAAACAAACAAATACTTGCACCCAACGCGATAAAGGGGTTGTCAATCCCTTCACGGTTACTTGCAAGGATGAGATCTGATAGTGATAGATATAAAAGATAGATAAAAGTGCAAAATAAGATAAAGGTAGATAAATTGCAGCAAGGTATTTTTGGGTTTTTTATTTTTAGATATGAAAATAATATGATAAAAGATAGACCCGGGGCCATAGTTTTCACTAGAGGCTTCTCTCTTGAAAGAAAACATACGGTGGGTAAACAAATTACTGTTAAGCAATTGATAGAAAAGTGCATAGTTATGACGATATCTAAGGCAATGATCATGAATATAGGCATCACGTCCGTGACAAGTAGACCGACTCCTGCCTGCATCTACTACTATTACTCCACACATCGACCGCTATCCAATATGCATCTAGTGTATTAAGTTAACAAGAACATAGTAACGCCCTAAGCAAGATGACATGATGTAGAGAGATAGATCCAACCAATATGAACAAACCCCATCTTTTATCATTAATGGCAACAATACAAATACGTGGCATGTCCCTTTCTGTCACTGGGAATAAGCACCGCAAGATTGAACCCATTACAAGGCACCTCTCCCATGGCAAGAAAAATCAATCTAGTTGGCCAAACCAAATCAATAGATCGGAGAGAAATACAAAGCTATCTTAATCATGCATAAAAGAGTTAGGAGAAGACTCAAATAATATTCATAGATAATCTGATCATAAACCCACAATTCATCGGATCTCAACAAACGCACCGCAAAAGAAGATTACATCGAATGGATCTCCATGAACATCGAGGAGAACATTTTATTGAAGATCAAAGAGAGAGAAGAAGCCACCTAGCTACTAGATATGGACCCGTAGGTCTGTGGTAAACTACTCACACATCATCGGAAGGGCAGCAAGGTTGATGTAAAAGCCCTCCATGATCAAATCCCCCTCCAGCGGAGTACCGGAAAAGGCCTCCAGATGGGATCTCACGAGGATAGAAACTTGCGGCAGCGAAAAAGTATTTTTGGTGTGCCCTCTGGTCTACGGGGAATATTTGGGTATTTATAGAAGAAGAATTAGGGTTAGAGGAGCCACAGGGGCCCACAAGCTTGGGGGCGCCCCCCCTAGGGCACGCCCTGTGAGCTTGTGGCCATCCCTTGGCCCTTCTGGCCTCCTCCCGAAGCTTCCAGGGTCTCTTGTGGTCCAAGAAAAATCATCAAAAAGTTTTGTTTCGTTTGGTATTGATTTTCTGTAAAGGCAAAAACAAGGAAAAAACAGCAACTGGCACTTGGCACTAGGTTAATAGGTTAGTCCCAAAAATGATATAAAATAGCATAATAATGCATATAAAACATCCAAGATTGATAATATAATAGCATGGACCAATCAAAAATTATAGATACGTTGGAGACGTATCAAGCATCCCCAAGCTTAATTCCTGCTCGTCCTCGAGTAGGTAAATGATAAAAATAGAATTTTTAATGTGGAATGCCACCTAACATGTTTATCATGTAATCATTCCTTATGTGGTATGAATATTCAGATCCATAAGATTCAAAACAAAAGTTTAATATTGACATAAGAATAATAATATGTCGGCGTTCTGGGAACCAGGGTACCCAGACTTGCCTGCCTGCGGCCCACGGCGTGGCTCCATCGACGGCCTGGTACGGTCCAGCTTCTGCACCAACAAGACAAGACCCTCATGAGGGGCCAAGCCTCGAGAGGAAGACAACGCCAAGACCTCCTGAAGGAGCGGCCTCCCCAGCCTGCTCCTGAGGAGCGGAGTTTCCTATGCAAGTGCCCAACCTCATGAGGTTGCGGTGACGCAAGCCATGACGACCAAGGCCAGGCGGGCGCCAACGGGCGCAGAGGAGCAGGTTTCCTCTTTGGTGCTAAGGAGGCAAGCGCAGGCGCGGGGTCCCGAGGAATCAGCCAAAGGTTTCCATTCCCGTGCAATGAGACCAAGACCGCTAGGATGGAAGGACGGATGTCATCGCCGAGCCCACCACAGCATCACGACCAGAGCTTTGCAGGAGAAGACCACCTTTCGTCAGGATAAGATGTACTACTTGTCCCCTTTCAAATTGCCCGTTGTGGAATCCCTTTCCGCCTACGTTTTGGGGGAAGAGGACCGAGGCCACTATAAATATAGGTTAGCCACCACCGTAGAAGGGATCCGATCCCCAGGTCGACTCATTCTCACCAGAGCGAGCCTCGCAAGCTTGTTCATCCTCTGTACTAGTTCATCCTCAGCCTCTCGTGAGGCAAATCCACCGCAAAGCAGGAGTAGGGTCTTACACCGCAAGGTGGCCCGAACTTGGGTAAACTGCCGTGTCCATCTTCTTTCCTGTTCATCGAGCTAGGCTGTAGGGCGACGGGTTGGTTGGCTGGAGAGGTTGAGTTCTTCACACACGCCCCAGAGTTCGAACCTTCTTGGGTCTGCGGAGCCCTGAATCCGACATTTGGAGCGACAGGTAGGGGCGTGTCGAAACTTGGCCTCTTCGTCAATCACGTCCCGTCCTCGCCTCGTCACGCCCATGGTAGAGGATCCCCAAGCTTGCGCTGGGCATTGGGCCGCTTGCCCCACCCAGGCGGCGCCTTCCGGCCATGGAGCTTGCCACCCCGTACTCCCCACGGCCAGCACGGTCACCGGAGTCGTCGACCATCGGTGATACGGGCTGCCCCCGGCCTCTCCCGTGAGGCGCCGCAATCGTGCCACCGCGTGGTCTTCTGGCTATGTCGTGGCGTCGACCCTGCGCGCTTGCCATGAGCAAGCGAACACGCGAGCCGCACTCATCATGGCGTGCGAGTTGCTGCGATGTAGGTTGGCAGAAGGCGGCCACGACACCTTGCTTGGGTGGGTCGCCGAGCTGCTTGACGTCGCCTGCGAGGGCGCGGCGCCTTTCTGCATCCCGCCTACGTTGCGGGCGCCGCCCGGGGTTCACGCTTGCCCCCGCTGCGTCTGCCTGCCTCCTCGGAGGGGGTCCAGAGTGTCTCGCAGCGGCGGCCCGGCACACGACGCCGCCTGTCTGACCCAAGATGCGTTTCCCCGGAGCGCGGCCAGGGTATGCGGCCCGTCCCGAGGCCACGTCGAAGGACCAGTCCCTGGTCGACATGACCCGGCATCGAGGATGGTGGGCGCCAGAATGGAGGGACTGGGCGCCGGCCTCGGGACGACGGCCCCCGGTTCCCCCGTACCACCATCGATGGGCTCGTTGTACGAGCAAAGAAGAAGCCCGCGCACGTTCCCCTCGTCGGCCTAGACATCGGGATCGGTGAGGCCACACGGGGCCGGGGCCCCTTACGAGCCAACCCAACACCTTGCCGGAGCCTTCGACAGCAGCGGTCGCTAGTTATAGCCAATATCTTTGGAACACGTCGCACTAACCTTGGATCGCAGGTAAATCGCGCCACGGTGGTGAACCTCCGGACATTGGCCCCGCCTCGGGACAGGCGGGGCGCGCCAGAAAGTCGCGCGAGGGGGAGCCCAGCGGCAGGGCTCCCCTCGCGTCGCGAGGCATAGGGCGTCACCACTACAGTGGCGCATGCCATCCATAAGTGGGTCCTCCGCCGGGGAAGGCGCCGGTGAGCCCTCCCTCGGTCGAGGGCCCGCGGCCTCCTGACCACCGCCCGCGTAGCCCTTACCCCTTGGTCGTGTCCTGGTTTCTGGACGCCCCAACGGTGGTCGGGGCATGCGCGGGGCGGGGTCCCCGCCCAGGTGACAAGAAGCACCCCTCAAGTCTCCGCCCGTGACACTCTCATGTAATAATGAGTGGGGCTGTACACGCCCCGGAGTCTCCCGAGCGCCGCCCTTGGGCGTCACGGGGGCTCCCACCCATGTCCTAGTGGAAGCACCATGCTCCGCGCTGGCAGACGACACTGTCCCCCAATGACTATGCCCACGCCCAGTGGAAGCACTGAGCTCCGCGCTGGTGAGAAGACTAGTGTAGATGCCGGACGCGGTGGTTTTGTCTTTTTGCCCTCTTCTGTAATCCGGTTCTCTTTTTTTGAATGAAATTCGAAGTTTCGTGTGTTTGCTAAAAAGAAAAGGGGGGGGGGTTCGATTCTAGGTGTTTCCCTTTTTCTCCTATTCGTGTGTTGGAGGCGCGGCTACTGCCCGCCGTCCCCTCCCGAGCGCCCCACGAGCGGGGGCTGGGTACGGCGTGCGCACTTGAGCTAGCCCCAGCGGCATCAGGGCCCCCTCAGGGCCGAAGACGCAATTGCCACGGGTCCGCCCGTGCGCACCCCTCGCCAAAGCTTTGGCGCCTGGCTCCTCGCACGGCGCTCTCAGGCGAGCCAGCAGGCACGCACCATGCCCCGCACTCCGCTCTTGGCCTCAGGAGTATTCGGCTCTTGGCCTGGGGGCACTCAGCACCGGGCGCCTCTCACGCTCCCGCAAAGCTCGACGCCCGGCAGTGGCACATCAGGAGACCTGAAGCTCTCGCAAACCCCTCCTGAGTCTTCATGGACTGGGGGCTCCGGAGGGCCCATCTCAGGAGAAGCGCGTCTCTGCGATACAAGAACGTGCCCAAGATCGCGAACACCAAAAGCTAAGTCATACCAACTACTTCAGCCAAGAGCCTCCCAGCTCACGGCGGCATATCTCCAAAAATAACTTAGAAGGCATATCATTGTTTCGTACATCATAGGAGAACTCTCTCCAAAAAATGCTTTCGCATCCCTGCGGGGTCACCTTCAAAGTTCTGACAGGAAGGCAGGGAAACACAAGCTCAACGAGGAGCGTCATCGTTGTCACCGTTGCTGCCACTATCATCTTCAGCAGCTCCGCCCTCTTCGTCCGTGGGCGCAACCGCGTCATCGGCAGGGGCGAGTTCCGCGATCAGGTCAGACACATGATCGTTCACCCAGTTCGCTAAGACACCTTGGATTGCCCCAGGCACGGGGCCTATCGCGGCGTCGAAGTTGAAGTCAGGATCAAGGCTAAGAAGATGGCTGAAGACGCGCGAGAACGCGCGCCCAAGGAGGTCGCGGCTCTTCTCCACGACGAGCTGGCGCGCCCTCGCAGCCCCGCCCTCGAGGCGGGTCACGACCTGGGTGAAGAAGCTGAGGTAGCCTGCGTTGTCGGCTTCGCATGGGTGGGGGACATTCTCATCGCAGATGTCAATCAAGGCCCGGTTGGCCCTGAGCCCGAGGGCCTCGAACATCAAGGAACGCTCACGCTGCAGCGTCCGGCGGCAGCTCGCCTCATCCGAGGCTTTCTCCACGACGGTCGTGGCACCTTCAACCTGCTGATGAAGGGAAGAAAGCTCGGCCTCAGCGGTAGCCCGAGCTGCCACTGCGGCCTCCCCGCGCCGCTCCGTCATGGCTAGCTTCTCCTCGAGGGCATCGGCCTTGCCCTGCAGCTCGACGCGCCGCTGCTTGAAGCGAGCTTCCTGGAGCTCTAACTTCTGGCAATATTCCTCGACGAGGGTCTCGCGGATCCTCGCCACCTTCTGTTCGGCCTCTTACTGGATCCTCGTCTCTCGAGAGGCAAGGGCATCCTCGGCTGAGGCCACTTGGCGCTCCATCACCTCCAGTCGCTCACGTTCCAGGCTTAGCTCCAGCGTCAGCGAGTCGTCAGGCATACAGGGCCTCGCCGCGCTCGTGGATGGCCAAGTCGTCGGAGCGGCAAGCGCCGCCATGCGCGCCCGGACTCGCTGCTCGAGGAGGGCGTTGGAGGCTTGGAGCTCCTTCTCGCGCACCTCCGCTGCGTCACGCCGACTGTCCGCAGCTCGGGCTTCCTCCAGGGCGCGATCGCGGGCCTCCCGTGATGCCGCAAGAGACTCCTCCGCCTCCTGTAACACCCCATGTATTAAGCTACAGTGATCACCCTTTTGATTATGCCATGTCATCATGATTATCAGTGCCTAATCATGATTTGCATTCAGCTCCTAACTCAAACTTCAAATTAAAACTAAAGTGGAAAATAAAAGTTATCCATAACAGAAACTAAAATGTTCATTAAATAACAAATATTCCAGAGGCAATTCTAAAATTGTAACCAACATTTAATTAACAAATTAAGTGACTCTAACAGTAGCAAAACAACACTATTTACTACCTTCTTAATTAAATAAAATCCCAAATGAAAACCTTTGGACTCAAAACCATTTTATTGCAGTGGCATAAAATGCACCATATTTATTTGGGCCAGTCTCATATTTTACAAAAGTCTTTTGGAATGAAATTAAAAGGCAAAACAGTAAAGAAAAAGGAAAACAGAAAAGAAAAGAAAGAATAGCCCATCCACCACCTGGGCTCTAGCCTACAGAGCCGGCCCAGCCCGCGCAGCGCCTTTCCCTCACCCCCGCACTCTCCTCCCCGCTCGCTGTCGAACACCCCGTGCGTGCACTGGCCCCCCCTCTCTCTGGACGACAGCGCGCCCCGCGCTCGCTGTGATGATTAGGCGACGCCCTGCCCCCCCCCCCTCCCCCCGGTTCCCCCTGGCACCCCTTCTCCATCCCCCCCCCTCGCTTGTCTCCTCCATTCCTCTTGTCCGGGCGGCGCCATGACCTCGCCATCATAGGCCACGCGAACACCGGCAACCGCTCGTCCCCGTGTCTTGTCCAGAAGCTCTGGAGCCCTCATCTCCGTCAAGCTGCTGCTCTGCTTCATCTCGGGGAGCAGCGCCAACACCTCATCGTCTCCGTCAACGCCCGCGGCCGCCGAAACTTCATCGCGTTGATCCCCTGCTCTGCTGCTTCTAAACCGATCAACGAGCACTCCGTACGCTCCTCGGTGAGCTCCGCATCCTCCCCTTCCCCCATCTTGCGCGAGCACGAGCCGTAGCTAGTTGTCCCCATTGCCGTGCTCCTATTTCCGCCTTGGAGCTCGTGGCTCACGCCCTCGTCCACCCTGTGCTAAGCCGTCGCCTCCGCCGTGTTTCCGGAGAGCCCAAGCATCGCGTATGCATAGTAGTTCATCTCGGGCGAGCCCCTAGGCTCGACCCCGAGCTTACCGTATTCCGGCCGCCGCTAGAATGGATGCCGCCGTCGCTGCAGTTCGTCCTGGCCTCCGTTTACCACCCCGGTGGATGCGCGCGTGCGCTGGCGACCGAATGCGGGTCGCGGCGTTTGTTTTAGCCAACCGTAGCCGATTTCCGGCCATTCCCGAGCGCGCCGCCACTAAATATGGTCGCCGGAGCCATCTCCGGTGCCGTTGCCGGCGACGCTGACGTGGATGTCCACGTGGACCTCCCCGCAGCCGCTGCCACTGGGCCCCCTGGGTCCCGTTGACCCAGTCAAATGCTGACTGGGCAACGCCCAGTCACTGCCAGTGGGACCCCCAGGGGCCCCGTTGACCGGTCAGCTGGTCCGCTGACCACTGACGTAATGATGACATAAGCCTGACATCATAAATTGATTTCTGTGAATTTAGTAATTTAAATAATTTAGAAAATGAATAAAACTTTAGAAAACCTTATCTTTCAATCGGTAACTCCGATGAAAATAATTTATATATGAAAAACGATCAGAAAAATGAGACGAATCCGAATACGCAGTCCGTTCGTCTGTCACACGTCCCTAACTACCCGAACATGGAACTGTTCCCCTCCGGTCATCTGTCTGACAAATGTCCGGAACCTGGAAAACATTCCCTGATGGATTCCCCCTTCCTCGGTGTTGTGCAACCATACGTTGGGACACACCCGGCACTGCATATTGTCATGTCGTACATTGTGTTGCTCATGTTTGCTGTGTATTTATACTGTTTCCTCTCCCTCTTCTCTCTCGTTAGAACCCAACATCGTCCCCGAGACCGACGCAGCTCTGGAGGCCGACGCCACCATTGACGACCCTGCCCTTGCCGCCGAGCAACCAGGCAAGCCCCCCCTTTGATCATCCCGATATCGCCCATTCTATTTTCTCATGCTTGCATTAGAATTGCTGCTGCTGCTGCTTAACCTATTCTGATGCATAGCCTGTTTATTGTAACCTGCTGTTGATATTTACCTGCATATCCTAAACTGCTTAGTTTAGGCTGGGTAGAGACCTATCAGTGACCCCACTTATCCCGATTGCCCCGCTGGATTATCCGAAGACCCGATCAACGGGATTGAAGACTAGGCCCCGACACCGCACATCACCACCCCTTAGTTGTAACGACACTGCAGTGTTACTATCGAGTGCCGAGGGTGAAACCTCTTGTAGCACTTCTGATGTTAACTCTGTAGAGTAGCTATTTGGTCGTGGTCATCGAGGGTGATTCCTCTTTCACCACTTCCGATAACGACGCCGTCGTACAACACCTCAAATGTGAACCCAGCGAGGGTGATTCCTCCGAGTTCACCTTGACGGATACATCGAGTGGGAATTCCAAAATTGTGATGGGCACCCTTCTAGTGAATTCAAACCCAGCTTCAGTACTCTTTGATTCTGGAGCATCGCACTCCTTCATGTCCGAAAGTTTTGCATGAAGTCATGATATCCCTTTCGAGAAGATGTCCACCCCTTTGGTAATTCAGTCACCCGGGGCTAATTGGCAAACTACCAGGGTAAGCCACGGTAACCACATTGTGATCGGAGGATTGATGTTCCCCGTTTCACTCATTGCTCTCAAGACCTCCAACATAGACATTATTCTGGGTATGGACTGGTTGAAGCCTTATAAAGCTTTGATTGACTGTGCCACTGAATCAGTCCGGCTCACTCACCCTTCTGGCCAGAAAGTACAATACTCAGCTCAAATAGCTCAGGATGCTGAGACTCAAATATATGTTCTGAATGCATTGAACGCTTCACCTCTTGAAGGCATCGAGAACGTTCCAGTTGTTCGTGATTTTCAAGATGTATTTCCAGAAGAACTTCTAGGAATACACCCTGCTAGAGCTGTCGAGTTTGTCATCGACTTGAAACCTAGCACAACCCCTATTGCGAAGCGACCTTATAAGATGCCTCCGCACCACCTTCTTGAACTTAAGGAGGAAATCAACACGTCACTTAAGAAGGGTTTCATCCGCCCCAGTTCCTCTGCTTGGGGAGCGCCTTCACTCTTCGTCAAGAAGAAGGATGGAACTAACCGATTGGTTCAGGATTACCGGCCCATTAACCAAGCAACAATTCAGAACAAATATCCGCTTCCACGAATCAATGATTTGTATGATCAACTTGCTGGATCATCAGTATTCTCTAAACTTGATTTGAGGTTGGGTTACCATCAGATCTGTGTTCGCGAAGATGATATTCCCAAGACTGCATTTGTTACTCGTTATGGCTCCTACGAGTACACTGTCATGTCATTTGGCCTAACAAATGCTCCAGCCACATTCTCCCGTCTGATGAATTACATCTTCATGGATTACCTCGACAAGTTCGTCGTGGTTTATCTAGATGATATTCTGGTATATTCGAAGAATAAGGAAGAACATGCTGAACACCTCCGTCTTGTACTGGAAAGGCTCCGAGAACACCAGTTGTATGCCAAATACTCCAAATGTGAATTCTGGCTTTCTGAAGTAACCTACCTTGGTCATGTGATTTCCAAGGATGGAATTGCTGTTAACCCGGAACGAGTTCAGGCTATTCTTGACTGGACTCCTCCGAAGAACGTCAAGCAAGTGAGAAGTTTTCTCGGCCTTGCAAGTTATTGCCGTTGTTTTGTCGAGAATTTTTCAAAGATTGCTAAGCCTTTGACTGATCTGCTTCACAAAGGCGTTAAGTTCGAATGGACCGAAAAATGCCAGGAAAGTTTTCAAACACTCAAAGACAAGCTGACATCTGCCCCAGTACTTGCTCCACCAGATTCACGCAAAGACTTCGTGATTTATTGTGACGCATCCCGTGAAGGATTAGGCTGTGTCCTAATGCAAGAGCGTAAAGTGATTGCCTATGGCTCTCGACAGTTGCGCCCACATGAAGAGAATTATCCGGTACATGATCTAGAACTAGCTGCTGTCATCTATGCACTGCAGTTGTGGCGACATTACCTCCTCGGTAATCGTTGTGAGATATGCATGGATCATAAAAGTCTGAAGTACTTGTTCACTCAACCATCTCTAAACCTCCGTCAGCAAAGATGGATGGAGGCCATTGCGGACTATGATTTGGGTATTTCTTATACCCCTGGCAAGGCTAACATGAAGGATGATGCCTTAAGCCGCAAGTCCTATTGCGACAACCTCATGGTTAGGCGAGCTCAATCTCGTCTTTTTGAAGAACTGTGCAAGCTGAATCTGCGTATTGTTCCACAGGGCTCTCTAAATAACCTTGTGATACAACCAGATCTTGAGAAAGCTGTTAAGAATGCGCAAGCTAAGGATGCTGAAGTTGATCTGATGAAGAAAAATCTTCACCTTGAAAAGTACATGGATTTCTCGCTGTCTGAAGATGGAACCTTGTATTTCAGAAACCGCATTGTGGTACCTCGCTTCGAGCTTATGACTGACAAAGTCATGAAGGAGGCACATGATACCCCGCTGTCTATTCATCCGGGTAGCACCAAGATGTATCGTGATCTCCGTCAAAGGTACTGGTGGTCTAGAATGAAGCAGGACATTGCTCGTTATGTTGCTGAATGTGATGTTTGCCGTCGCGTTAAAGCAGAACATCAAAAGCCTGCTGGAATTCTGCAACCGTTAATTATTCCTTTATGGAAATGGGATAAGGTTCAGATGGATTTCATTACAGGACTTCCCAGGTCACAGAAGGGTCACGATGCTATTCTTGTAGTCGTCGATCAACTTTCTAAAGTTGCACACTTTCTGCCTGTCAAAGAGACTATCACTGCTAGTCAGTTAGCAGAGTTGTATATCTCCAGAATTGTTTCACTCCATGGTATTCCGAAGGAGATTAGTTCGGACCGTGGCGGTCTTTTCACTTCCAAATTCTAGGAAAGTTTCCAAACAGCTATGGGAACTCATATTACCTGGAGTTCAGCTTATCACCCCCAATCCCAAGGCCAAGTCGAGCGAGTCAATCAAGTGCTTGAAGACATGCTTCGGGCTTGTGTTATTTCTTTCGGTAAGAAGTGGGAAGAATCTCTTCCATATGCCGAATTCTCTTACAACAACAGCTATCAAGCCAGTTTGAAGATGGCCCCCTTCGAAGTACTCTATGGACGTAAGTGTCGAACCCCTCTGAATTGGTCAGAAACTGGGGAACGACCGCTCATGGGTCCGGATATTATTCAACACGCCGAAGAGCAAGTTCGTATTGTCCGGGAAAATCTCAAGGCGGCTCAAGACAGCCAGAAGAGCAACTATGATCGCAAACGATGGGGTTTGACTTATCAACCTGGTGATCAGGCTTATCTGCGAGTCACTCCTATGAAGGGCACTCACCATTTTGGAATCAAGGGCAAGCTAGCTCCGCGCTACATTGGTCCTTTCCGCATAATTGCTAGACGTGGTCAGGTAGCATATAAATTGGAGTTGCCGCCGCAGTTCTCTCATATCCACGACGTCTTCCATATGTCGCAACTTCGTAAATGCTTCAAGGAATCTCCGCACCGAGCTGTGGATCACGAGATGCTCGAATTGCATGATGATCTTTCATATAAGGAGCATCCGATCCGCCTTCTCGATGAAGCTAAACGTCGGACCCGTCAGAAGGTTACCAAGTTCCTCAAAGTGCAGTGGTCAAATCATACTAAAGATGAAGCCACTTGGGAACGCGAGGATAATCTTCGTGCGGAATACCCTGAACTTTTTCCTTCTACCTCTTAATTCTCGGGACGAGAATTCTTGTTAGTGGAGGAGATTTGTAACACCCCATGTATTAAGCTACAGTGATCACCCTTTTGATTATGCCATGTCATCATGATTATCAGTGCCTAATCATGATTTGCATTCAGCTCCTAACTCAAACTTCAAATTAAAACTAAAGTGGAAAATAAAAGTTATCCATAACAGAAACTAAAATGTTCATTAAATAACAAATATTCCAGAGGCAATTCTAAAATTGTAACCAACATTTAATTAACAAATTAAGTGACTCTAATAGTAGCAAAACAACACTATTTACTACCTTCTTAATTAAATAAAATCCCAAATGAAAACCTTTGGACTCAAAACCATTTTATTGCAGTGGCATAAAATGCACCATATTTATTTGGGCCAGTCCCATATTTTATAAAAGTCTTTTGGAATGAAATTAAAAGGCAAAACAGTAAAGAAAAAGGAAAACAGAAAAGAAAAGAAAAAGAAAAGAGCCCACCACCACCTGGGCTCTAGCCTACAGAGTCGGCCCAGCCCGCGCAGCGCCTTTCCCTCACCCCCGCACTGCTCCTCCCCACTCGCTGTCGAACACCCCGTTTTCTTGCCACTGTTCCGCCCCCGCCCCTCGTCTGTACTACATCTCTCCCGCACTCTCGCTTTTCTTCTTATTTCGACTCCCTTCGACCCCCCCCTCCCCCTTTTTCCCCCTTCCCCCCTTCTCCATCCCCCCCTCGCTCGTCCTCTCCATTCCTCTTGTCCGGGCGGCGCCATGGCCTCGCCATCGTAGGCCACGCGAACACCGGCAACCGCTCGTCCCCGTGTCTTGTCCAGAAGCTCTGGAGCCCTCATCTCCGTCAAGCTGCTGCTCTGCTTCGTCTCGGGGAGCTGCGCCAACACCTCCGTCAACGCCCGCGGCCACCGAAACTTCGTCGCGTTGATCCCCTGCTCTGCTGCTTCTAAACCGATCAATGAGCACTCCATACGCTCCTCGGTGAGCTCCGCATCCTCCCCTTCCCCCATCTTGCGCAAGCATGAGCCGTAGCTAGCTATCGCCATTGCCGTGCTCCTGTTTCCGCCTTGGAGCTCGTGGCTCACGCCCTCGTCCACCCTGTGCTAAGCCGTCGCCTCTGCCGTGTTTCCGGAGAGCACAAGCATCGCGTATGCACAGTAGTTCATCTCGGGCGAGCCCCTGGGCTCGACCCCGAGCTTACCGTATTCCGGCCGCCGCTAGAATGGATGCCGCCGTCGCTGCGGTTCGTCCCGGCCTCCGTTTACCACCCCGGTGGATGCGCGCGTGCGCTGGCGATCGAATGCGGGTCGCGGCGTTTGTTTTCGCCAACCGTAGCTGATTTCCAGCCATTCCCGAGCGCGCCGCCGCTAAATATGGTCGCCGGAGCCATCTTCGGCGCCGTTGCCGGCGACGCTGATGTGGATGTCCACGTGGACCTCCCCACAGCCGCTGCCACTGGGCCCCCTGGGTCCCGTTGACCCAGTCAAATGCTGACTGGGCAATGCCCAGTCACTGCCAGTGGGACCCCCAGGGGCCCCATTGACCGGTCAGCTGGTCCGCTGACCACTGACGTAATGATGATGTAAGCCTGGCGTCATAAATCGATTTCTGCGAATTTAGTAATTTAAATAATTTAGAAAATGAATAAAACTTTAGAAAACCTTATCTTTTAATCCGTAACTCCGATGAAAATAATTTATGTATGAAAAACGATCAGAAAAATGAGACGAATCCGAATACGCAGTCCGTTCGTATGTCACACGTCCCTAACTACCCGAACATGGAACCGTTCCCCTCCGGTCATCTGTTTGACAAATGTCTGGAACCTGGAAAACATTCCCGGATGGATTCCCCCTTTCTCGGTGTTGTGCAACCATACGTTGGGACACACCCGGCACTGCATATTGTCATGTCGTACATTGTGTTGCTCATGTTTGCTGTGTATTTATACTGTTTCCTCTCCCTCTTCTCTCTTGTTAGACCCCGACATCGTCCCCGAGACCGACGCAGCTCTGGAGGCCGACGCCACCGTTGATGACCCTGCCCTTGCCGCCGAGCAACCAGGCAAGCCCCCCCCCCCCCTTTGATCATCCCGATATCGCCCATTCTATTTTCTCATGCTTGCATTAGAATTGCTGCTGCTGCTGCTTAACCTATTCTGATGCATAGCCTGTTTATTGTAACCTGCTGTTGATATTTACCTGCATATCCTAAACTACTTAGTTTAGGCTGGGTAGAGACCTATCAGTGACCCCACTTATCCCGATTGCCCCGCTGGATTATCCGAAGACCCGATCAACGGGATTGAAGACCAGGCCCCGACACCGCACATCACCACCCCTTAGTTGTAACGACACTGCAGCGTTACTATCGAGTGCCGAGGGTGAAACCTCTTGTAGCACTTCTGATGTTAACTCTGTAGAGTAGCTATTTGGTCGTGGTCATCGAGGGTGATTCCTCCTTCACCACTTCCGATAACGACGCCGTCGTACAACACCTCAAGTGTGAACCCAGCGAGGGTGATTCCTCCGAGTTCACCTTGACGGATACATCGAGTGGGAATTCAACGAGGGTGATACCTCGGATTCCTCTGATGTTATGGACACACGGATACTTGGACTTTACACTGTTACTTGGATAGGCGGGTCGACCCTAAGGGGTACCCGCGTGTGATTTGAAGATGGGTTGCCTGTATGGTGCCCGAGTGATGAATACGAGGTGCGGCCGGGCATTCCTAACCCTTGCAGCAAGTCCTCGAGACGAGGCGGCGGGGTCACATCTTTCGTGAGTCTCTGCTCGTTACCGCAAGCCCAAGGTACTAACGGTTTGGATATTTGATCCGAAAAGGCCTCTGGCCTGATAGCACTAACCATCACGTGGGCATAGTTTGGGCGTTCTGCATCGTGACATCAGCCGAAAGTTCTGTCAGACGTCCAGTTCAGCATTGTGGCATGGTCGGATCATACCGACCATCCGAGGCGGTGCTGGTATCCACCCTGCACACAACGACCCAGAGTGCACAGGGCGATGGCCCAAGACCCCTGAGTGCTTAGGATGTAGACCGGCGGGGACCTCTCTGCTGAGCTTTAGGTAGGGCTGCAGTGTATCGTTTGGCCGAGGCCAGGCATGACCCGGAAAAGTGTGTCCGGTCGGAGTTAAGCGAGCGTGGTGGGTAAGTTGGTGCACCCCTGCAGGGAAGAAAACTTCTATCGATAGCCGGTCCTACGGTAAAGGACACTCGGAGTTGTATCCCGATTGATACAAATAGAATTGGATACTATGGCTCTGGGATTGCTTCTCGCAGGGAGTCGAGAAGGGATCTCCGGACGAGGTTGATGACTGTATGGCTCTGGGATTGCTTTCTCGCAGGGAGTCGAGAAAGGATCTCTGGGTGAGGTTGAGACTTAACGATACTGCTACATTATATGGTACTGTCTACACTCTTCTAATGCTGCAAGACCTCTGAAGATGCTAGTCTTCGATAGGACTAGGCCTCCTCTCTATTCTGGCATTTCCTCAGCCCAGTCCACATATACAGGCTCCCTTTGAAAATGTTGCATATGTAGTGTAGATCCTTGCTTGCTGAGTACTTCTGAGTACTCACGGTTGCTTTGTTTTCCTTTTCTCCCCATATCAGTTTGACGTGACCAAGATGATGGAGCCCCTGAGATAGATGCCCTGTCGATCGACTACTACTACTACCCAGAGGATGGATACTACTACGAGTTGACTGACGACCAGGAGTAGGATCGGAGGGTCCCAGGCAGGAGGCCTACGCCTTTCGATCGTAGTGTTTTATTTTGCCCCGCCTTTCTAAAGGCCTTTCTGTTTCTGTTTCATATCTGTACTCAGATATCTGATGCTTCCACTGACGCTTGTACGCAAGCTTATGTATTCGAGCCCTCGAGGCCCCTGGCTTGTAATATAAAGCTTGTATGACTTTATTTATGTTTTAGAGTTGTGTTGTGATATCTTCCCGTGAGTCCTTAGGTTTGATCGTGTGCATTTGCGTGTATGATTAGTGCACGATTGAGCTGGGGGCGTCACACCTCCGCGCGGGTGTGCTCGTGCTGCAAGCGACCAAGGTTAATGGCGACTTTCAGCTGGTGCCATTCGCGCACCAGGTGAAGGCCCTCCGCCTCGAAGCGCGCTTCAACGTCGGCAAGCTCCGTCCCGAGGCGGCCCAGCGCGCTTGTCGCCTCCCAGAGAAGGTCGTGACGAACGGCACTGCGCCCGCGCGCGATCTCCAGCGCCCGGCCAATCCCTTCCTTCACGCCTCGGTCGGCTTGAGGAACGTGTGATGACTCACCCATCTCCTGTGGGGGACTAGGGGCTGGAGCTCCTTCGACCGCTCCCCGGGCCGGGGATGGGGCACTTCGCAGATCAGCCACGCCGCTTGAAGATGGAGCCATTGCACGGGTCCCCCAGCCGCCAGCAAGAACCAACGAAGGAGCCCTCGGCACAGCCTCCGTGCCCCGGAGGCCGCTCTGGAAGAAGGACGCCGGGGGTGCAGGCCTGTGGTTTCCCCAGGGGCGGCTTCGGCTCATGTGCAGATGCCACCTCGCGCGCCGCCACCCATCTCGAAAGGCCTGAGGTCACGACCGGACCGGAGGCCTCCGGAAGTTGCGCTCCAGATGGGCTCACCCCCGCGACAGGAGGAATCCTGTGGGGCAAAGTCAGAAGAAGACACGATATGCGAAAGTCAAGGAGGGCAAGGTACTTAATCATCCACGGCTATCCACTTCCTCTTTTTCAGGGTCCACGGGACGAGGTCGCAGCGGCTCCCGAGCCCCTTCCGCTTGCGGGATACCCCAAGATCCGGAAGGGACGCCCTGCAGGCCGGCGTGTAGCCCCCCGCGACGGGGGCAGCAGCTGCGTCCGTAGACGGGGCCCCTTCCCCGCCGCATGTGGGGCTGAAGGCGGTCACCTCAGGAGCATGTGGTGGCTGCTCCCCGGCGGCCACCACAGGAGCATGTGGTGGCTGCTCCCCGGCGGCCACCTCGGGAGCATGTGGTGGATGCTCCCCGTCGGCCACCTCAGGAGCACATTGTGGCGCCTGATCTCCAGCGGCCACTTCTGGAGCGCGCACCGCCGAACCTCTAAGCACGGGAGTCACCAAGAGGGGGTTGTCACGAGGCCCCACATGGCCCTCGGGGAGCAGCCCCCACTCGTCGAAGCACGGCATCTTCTCGGTGAAGGCCTTGCCGTTCTGGCAGTTGTACAAGGGGCGCCCCTCGAGGGGAAGCGCGGCGGGCTCCCCACCAGTCAGGAGCTGCAGTACCCTGCTCAATGTTTTGGGGGGAGCGAAGGCACCTGGAGCCTCATGGGGTCGTTAGGGCCGGTGAAGGCCCACATCGGGCGAGCATGCCGCTGAAGCGGAGCAATGCGCCATCGGACGAATTCCTTCACCACCATTGCCATTGACACCCCTGCTTGCCTCAGATTGGCCAGTCTGGACAAGATGCGCGCTACCCGCAGGTCAGCAAGCTTCGCGTGCCCCCAGCCGGAGCTGGGTTCTGCCGGCACCGATGGAAGAAGGAGCAGGGGATGAGCACGGAGGCATCCACATACACCCACTGCTTCCGGAACCCCCTCGTATCCGAGCAGAGCGTCAAGTCGATGTCGGAGCCAACAGTCGCTACAGCCGCTTGGAATGACACGCACCCTGAGCGTTGCCTGCCATCGACCAAGAGGAGCGAGAAGAAATGGCGAAGCAAGGACACTGACGGGGCGATGCCAATGAAGGCCTCGCATAAGAAGGTGAAAGCAGAGAGGAGGATGATGGACCCAGGATCCAGATGCAGCGCGTGGATATGGTAATGCGAGAGCACGTCGTTGAAGAAATCGGAGAACGGAGGCACCAGGCCGGTGAAAAGAGCATGGAGATGAAGAGGAATCTCGGTGTCCTCCATGTCAACTAAGGCCCGGGAGGCAGGCCAGACCGTCGTCGCCTTCCACTCGTTGGAATCGGCGGCAAGGGCTTGCCGGACCTTGTCCAACCCCTCCTGGTTGATCACCGTGGACCGGTCCAGCGCCGGTTCCAGCCCCGGCGAGGGCTCCGCGGCCACTCGGGCTATCCCTTTCTTCGTCCTGGGAGCCATGACGGCAGAGTAGATTGGAGCTGGCGTGGGATCTGGTAAGGAAGACACAAATTCGCAGGAAGGAAGGGGAGCAGAAGGCAAGTGCAGCGGGCAATGATGGCTGGGCCACGTGCGCCAGGCAGTTGTCAGGTCATGCGGTTGCCGAGGTGGTGTGGGGAAGTGGAGACGCCCACATCCCATCAAGCGCCATGCGTCGGCCTGGCCCGCAGGTGATTGGGGCCCACGTCGCTTCGATCTTGCCCTTTGGCTTCGCCTCGAAGCCAAGTCCGAGCGCACCTTGGGCCCGGGGGCTACTGTTGGCGTTCTGGGAACCAGGGTACCCAGACTTGCCTGCCTGTGGCCCACGGCATGGCTCCATCGACGGCATAGTACGGTCCAGCTTTTGCACCAACAAGACAAGACCCTCGCGAGGGGCCAAGCCTCGAGAGGAAGACAACACCAAGACCTCCTGAGGGAGCGGCCTCCCCAGGCTGCTCCTGAGGAGCGGAGTTTCCTATGCAAGTGCCCAACCTCATGAGGTTGCGGTGATGCAAGCCATGATGACCAAGGCCAGGCGAGCGCCAGCGGGCGCAGAGGAGCAGGTTTCCTCTTTGGTGCTAAGGAGGCAAGCGCAGGCGCGGGGTCCCGACGAATCACCAAAGGTTTCCATTCCCGTGCAACGAGACCAAGACCGCCAGGACGGCAGGACGGATGTCACCGCCGAGCCCACCGCAGCGTCATGACCAGAGCTTTGCAGGAGAAGACCACCTTTCATCAGGATAAGATGTACTACTTGTCCCCTTTCAAATTGGCCATTGTGGAATCCCTTCCCACCTACGTTTTGGGGGAAGAGGACCGAGGCCACTATAAATATAGGTTAGCCACCACCGTAGAAGGGATCCGATCCCCAGGTTGACTCATTCTCACTAGAGCGAGCCTCACGAGCTTGTTCATCCTCTGTACTAGTTCATCCTCAGCCCCTTGTGAGGCAAATCCACCACAAAGCAGGAGTAGGGTCTTACACCGCAAGGTGGCCCGAACCTGGGTAAACTCCCGTGTCCATCTTCTTTCCTGTTCATCGAGCTAGGCTGTAGGGCGACGGGTTGGTTGGCTGGGGAGGTTGAGTTCTTCGCACACGCCCCAGAGTTCGAACCTTCTCGGGTCTGCGAAGCCCTGAATCCGACATAATACTTCAAGCATACTAAAAAGCAATCATGTCTTCTCAAAATATCATGGTTAAAGAGAGTTGTCCCTACAAAATCATATAGTCTTGTCATGCTTCATCTTCTTAACACAAAGTATTTATCATGCACAACCCCGGTGTCAGCCAAGCAATTGGTTCATACTTTTTAACGTGCTTCAGCTTTTTCAACTATAACACAATACATGAGCGTGAGCCATGGATATAACATTATGGATGGAATAGAATATGATGTTGGAGGTTGTGTGGAGAAGACAAAAAAGGAGAAAGTCTCACATTGACGAGGCTAATCAACGGGCTATGGAGATGCCCATCAATTGATATCAATGCAAGGAGTAGGGATTGCCATGCAATGGATGCACTAGAGCTATAAGTGTATGAAAGCTCCAAAGAAAACTAAGTGGGTGTGCATCCAACTTGCTTGCTCATGAAGACCTCGGGCATTTGAGGAAGCCCATCATTGGAATATACAAGCCAAGTTCTATAATGAAAAATTCCCACTAGTAATATATGAAAGTGACAAAATAGGAGACTCTCTATCATGAAGAACATGGTGCTACTTTGAGGCACAAGTGTGGAAAAGGATAGTAACATTGTCCCTTCTCTCTTTTTCTCTCATTTATTTATTTATTTATTTATTTATTCTGTTCTCTTTTTTTTCATTGGGCTCTTTGGCCTCTTTTTTATTTTGGGCTCTTTTGGGCTCTCTTTTTTCGTCCGGAGTCTCATCCCGACTTGTGGGGGAATCATAGTCTCTATCATCCTTTCCTCACATGCGACAATGCTCTAATAATGATGATCATCACACTTTTATTTACTTACAACTCAAGAATTACAACTCGATACTAGAACAAAAATATGACTCTATATGAATGCCTTCGGCAGTGTACCGGGATGTGCAATGATCTAGCGTGACATATATTAAAAAAATTGAACGGTGGCCAAGCCACAAATACTATGTCAACTATATGATCATGCAAAGCAATATGACAATGATGATATGTGTCATAACAAAACAGAACGGTGGAAGTTGCATGGCAATATATCTCGGAATGGCTATGGAAATGCCATAAAAGGCAAGGCTTGGTACTTGCAATTTGGGTTTGTTGCACCAATTATACTATAGGGGGTTCCCTTACAGTCTTTCTGTCAAAAAAATGCCATAATAGGTAGGTATGGTGGCTGTTTTGAGCAAGATATAAGGTGGCTTATGTGTGATAGAGCATATCATATCACGGGGTTTGGATGCACCGGCGAAGTTTGCACCACAACTCAAGGTGAGAAGGGGCAATGCACGGTACCGAAGAGGCTAGCAAAATGCGGAAAGGTGAGAGTGCGTATAATCCATGGACTCAACATTAGTCATAAAGAACTCACATACTTATTGCAAAAAAATTATTAGCCCTCGAAGAAAAGTACTACTATGCATGCTCCTAGGGGAGAGGTTGGTAGGAGTTAACCATCGCGCGCTCCCGACCTCCACGCAAAAGAAGACAATTAATAATAAATCATGCCCCAATTTCATAGCATAACGAGAGGCCGTACATGCATGCTTCGGGAATCACAAACCTTAACACACATATTCTTACTAAACCACAATTACTTACTTGCATGACTCTAATATCACCATCTTTATATCTCAAAACAATTGCAAGGAATAAAACTTCTCATATATTCAATGATCTTCATGAAAGTTTTTATTATATCCCTCTTGAATACCCATCATATTAGGACTAAATTCAACCCAAGAAAATTGCCATACTATTTATAAGACTCTCAAAATAATATAAGTGAAGCATGAGAGTTCATAAATTTCTTTAAAATATAACCACCGCTGTGCTCTAAAAGATATAAGTGAAGCACTAGAGCAACTACCTAGCTCAAAAGATATAAGTGAAGCACATAGAGTATTCTAATAAATTCACGATTAATGTGTGTTCCTCTCAAAAGGTGTGTCCAGCAAGGATGATTGTGGAAAACTAAAAAATAAATAAAGAAAAGACTCGTATAATACAAGACGCTCCAAGCAAAACACATATCATGTGGTGAATAAAAATATAGCCTCAAGTAATTTACCGATGGATTGTAGACAAAAGAGGGGATGCCATCCAGGGCATCCCCAAGCTTAGATGCTTGGTTGTCCTTGAATATTACCTTGGAGTGTCATGGTCATCCCCAAGCTTAGGCTCTTGCCACTCCTTATTTCGTAGTCCATCGAAACTTCACCCAAAACTTGAAAACTTCACAACACAAAACTCAACAGAAAACTCGTGAGATACGTTAGTATAATAAAGCAAATCACCACCTTTAGGTACAGTTATAACCTCATTTCAATTTTATATTTGTATTATATCTACTGTATTCTAAATTCACCATGGTTCATAACCCCCGATACTACCCATAGATTCATCAAAATAAGCGAACAACACAATGAAAACAGAATCTGTCAAAAATAGAACTGTCTGTAGTAATCTGAACTTTAGCCAAACTTCTGTAACTCCAAAAATTCTGAAAAATTAGGACAACATGGGTAATTTTTATATCAATAAATTGTAAAAAAAAATCAGAATTTTATCATGCTCTAGCAAATTTTAACAATTCTTCTACTGGACGCAAAAGTTTCTGTTTTCTCACAGAATCAAATCAACAATCTTCCAAATCATCCCAAAGGTCTTACTTGGCACAAACACCAACTAAAATACTAAAACACAATAATAACAGAAGTATAATTTCATATTTATTGAAAAACAGAAGAAAAAGCAAAAATATAAAATAAAATTGGGTTGCCTCCCAACAAGCGCTATTGTTTTACGCCCCTAGCTAGGCATATTGCATAGATCTAGGTATTGTCATCTTTAGTATTCAATTCCTTCCTAATCAAATCTTCCAAAACTTTTCTTAGTAAGTTTCTTTTCTCATGTGGTTCCTTCCTAGTGGGAGAGCTTAATTTATGGAAAGGACTTCGATTAGTAACTTTGACATTCATAATCTCAAACTCATGATCATCACCATAAACATCCTCATATAAAACATGTATCTCGTCTTTAATAGGTTCCTTAGACATCTCTTCAATCCACTCATTACTAAACCCTTCGTCAATTCCCTTAGTGACCCAATCAAATTTATCATAACATCAAGGTATAAAGTTTGGATAACTTCTGCATAAAGGAACCCTTTTTCTTAGATTGTTAATAAAAGCAAAGTAATCCTTAGATTCCAAACTACGTAAGGTTTCTTTATCATAGATAATTTCTTCTATTGGGAGATACTCAAAATTTATATTATAGTAAGTGAAGATTTCTCTAGCTTCTCGGACTATGTAATCAAACTCACGCATAAGGATGATGGTAGCAATTTTCTTAGCTTTAGGATCATTTATGTTGGGAAGTTCGTGAAACATATCTTTTGCAAAGTCAGATGAATATGTAAAAATTCTCTCTCTAATTTGATCACAAGCATAGAAATAGCATCCGCATAGCAATTAGTATTATGAAGACTAGATCCCCTATCTATAGGCATAACTCCGGTGCAATCAAAGAAGTCCTGAATAATATCCCTCCCAATAATGTTCCCATCACCCACATGATAGATCTTTGTTTTAAGATGAGTGGGAGTTTCAGTTTTAAAAGGATCATGATTAAGATCACAAGACTCAAAATTTTCCTCAAGACTTTTACTAGTACTTTCAATGATAACCTCCCCAGATTCAGACATGATGACAAAGCAAGCAATCTAGCACACAAGCAAACAAAAAGCAAGCAAAAAAAGCGAACGGAAAGAAAGCAAATAAAAAGGCAAATATTTTTGTATTTTTTCTGAAAACATTTTAGAAGTGGGGGAGTTGAAAATGAGAGGCAAATGGCGAATAATGTAAATGCAAGAAAAGAGAGTTTATGATGGGTACTTGGTAGGCTTGATGTAGATCCTCCCCGACAACGACGCCAGAAATTCTTCCTGCTACTTCTTGAGCTTGCGTTGGTTTTTCCCTTGAAGAGGAAAGGGTGATGCAGCAAAGTAGTGATAAGTATTTCCCTCAGTTGAGAACCAAGGTATCAATCCAGTAGGAGGAACACACAAGTCACCAATGGTTGCACCTACACAAACAAACAAATACTTGCACCCAACGCGATAAAGGGGTTGTCAATCCCTTCACGGTTACTTGCAAGGATGAGATCTGATAGTGATAGATATAAAAGATAAATAAAAGTGCAAAATAAGATAAAGGTAAATAAATTGCAGCAAGGTGTTTTTGGGTTTTTTTTATTTTGTATATCTGGAAATAATATGATAAAAGATAGACCCCGAGGCCATAGTTTTCACTAGAGGCTTCTCTCTTGTAAGAAAGCATACGGTGGGTAAACAAATTACTGTTGAGCAATTGATAGAAAAGCGCATAGTTATGATGATATCTAAGGCAATGATCATGAATATAGGCATCACGTCCGTGATAAGTAGACCGACTCCTGCCTGCATCTACTACTATTACTCCACACATCGACCGCTATCCAGCATGTATCTAGTGTATTAGGTTAACAACAACGGAGTAACGCCTTAAGCAAGATGACATGATGTAGAGGGATAGATCCAATCAATGTGAACAAACCCCATCTTTTTATCCTTAATGGCAACAATACAAATATGTGTCATGTCCCTTTCTGTCACTGGGAATAAGCATCACAAGATTGAACCCATTACAAAACACCTCTCCCATGGCAAGAAAAATCAATCTAGTTGGCCAAACCAAATTAATAGATCGAAGAGAAATACAAAGCTATCTTAATCATGCATAAAAGAGTTTAGAGAAGACTCAAATAATATTCATAGATAATCTGATCATAAACCCATAATTCATCAGATCTCAACAAACGCACCGCAAAAGAAGATTACATCGAATGGATCTCCAAGAACATCGAGGAGAACATTGTATTGAAGATCAAAGAGAGAGAAGAAGCCATCTAGCTACTAGCTATGGACCCGTAGGTCTGTGGTAACCTACTCACACATCATCGGAAGGGCAGCAAGGTTGATGTAGAAGCCCTCCATGATCGAATCCCCCTCCGGCGGAGTACCGGAAAACGCCTCCAGATGGGATCTCACGAGTATAGAAACTTGCGGCAGCGGAAAAGTATTTTTGGTGTGCCCTCTGGTCTACGGGGAATATTTGGGTATTTATAGAAGAAGAATTAGGGTTATAGGAGCCACAGGGGGCCCACAAGCTTGGGGGGCACCCCCCCCTAGGGCACGCCCTGTGAGCTTGTGGCCATCCCGTGGCCCTTCTGGCCTCCTCCCGAAGCTTCCAGGGTGTCTTGTGGTCCAAGAAAAATCATCAAAAAGTTTCATTCCATTTGGACTCCGTTTGGTATTGATTTTCTGTAAAAGCAAAAACTAGGAAAAAACAGCAACTGGCACTTGGCACTAGGTGAATAGGTTAGTCGCAAAAAATGATATAAAATAGGAAAATAATGCATACAAAACATCCAAGATTGATAATATAATAGCATGGAGCAATCAAAAATAATAGATACGTTGGAGACGTATTACTGTGCATGTATCATCATGGGTTGTTGGTGTTGACCCTGGAAAGAAGATGGTGAAACAAATTCAACCATATACTATCGCGGAAGATGGTTATGCTCTACCAGCCTTACTTCCCTGTATATTCTCCTATTATCTGAATACAACTCCAGGTATTTATTGAGCACGTCACATTAGAATCTTCTTGTGTGCATCTCTCTCATGAATAATGCTTCTTGCTACTAGGTTTTCTTATCTATTTGGTTCTGTATGCTATTGTGCTTATGTTGTCTCTACCTAGTCTTCTTTTGAGGTTGTTTGCTTATGCTATTAGGTTTCTTGGTCTGCCATCTTGAGGCTTGAGCAAGCTGTTTTCTCATATTAAAGGTCTTGGAAGACTTGTTATACAACAACAACCAGTGCCAGAGCTGAAGCTGCTCAACTCACTGATGTCACACCACTCAATGCCCCCAGCGACAACAATGTTGCCTCATAAGCAAAGGACGGAGCCCCTGACCCTAGCCTTCATCACAATGTTGTCTTGTGATCAGAGGCCAGAGCCCCTGCCCACCGCTCGGGTGCTGTAGCTTGTAAATGTTCTCAACTCCAGCCTACGCTGTTGAGGATAATCCCGCCAATGATACACATGGGGGTGATAATGCGGATGCCAAAAGAAGTCTCGCTTCCAGGCTCTGGATTTCTGTTTCCATTTCCTATACCTTGGCGGCTAGGGCAACTCTTCTCTCCAGGCTCTGTCGGTGAGCCAGTGGATTTTCCACCCTTTTGTCCACCGCTTCGGCAGCCCATGGCAAAGAGGGGAATCCTTATGCCTGCGCTCTGGTTAGTAGTTTAGGTTAGGGATATTTAATCCTCGTAGGTGCGGTGCTCGGGCAGATGGCGGTGCTTCTTCTTTGAGTTTGTCTTCTGGGCTTCGATCCACCTCGAATTTGTTCATCTAGATGTAGTCGACGGAGCTTCACCATAGATTCCCCCGTCTTCTTGGGACGAGGCTAGGGTTTCTCATCATATGATGAGATTTAATTTCAGGTTCTTCAGATTATTCAAGGGTTCAATGACGACCACTGTGGCTCCAAGGTGCTGGTCCTTAGGGGCATGTGCACGAAGACTTCCCGGCTGTCATCGACAAGGTCAAGTCGGCTCTGGTAGAGTAGCGGCGACAACGACACGTCAGTGGCTCATTTTGGCGACGGTAGTGGTCGTTTGGTGGTCTCAAAATCTCGATGTAATTTTTGTTATGTTTGAGGTGATTTGTACTTCGGTGAACTTTGATAGTATATTTGGATCATTTTTGCAAAAAAAAAAATCTCACTTTTACTTGTTCATTCTTAGTTATGCGTTGAATTATCTAAAAGGCTAGTATATATATATACACACACACACCTCATAATAAAGGGGCTATTGCTTCTGGCGGTACATCATTAAAATTGCCCCCATGTTGGAACACGCGGTACGCTAATCGAGTGATAAATATATTTTTTCTACCGTGCACCCAAGATCATGGTGCTGGAAATAGATCACAGGATCGAGTTTACCACTAGATGCGCAGTCAGCGTAGCGGAAGTAGAGTTGCTGCTGCGAGTAGTCGATCTCCAGGCGTGTCTCCTCATTACGTCGTCGATCTCCCATGAACAGTGGAGACCCACTGTAGCGACCCGACCCGAATGGATCGAATCTCTGTGATCAGGTGTCATCCCTGGATCGGTAATGCTGACACACACAGTACTCGAAGGATTTATAACAGAGTGCAATCACACACTTATTACATCGAATGTCTCAAAAGAGAACTTATTACAATAAATATGGCTTAAGGCCATCTAAATAAGATAACAGCGGAAGGCTTGGAAGATAAAGTGAGTCCATCAACTCCAACGGCATAGCTGAGTGCACGACAACGACCTAGCGCACCCTACTCTTCGTCTGAAAAGTCTGCAACATGATATGTTGCAACCCGAAACGGGTCAGCACATGGAATATGCTGGCAATATAACACAGAAGAGCAATGAACAAGTAAATGCTATCACTACATGCATATATGGCTGGTGGAGGCTGTATGGTTATAAGGTTTTGCGAAAAAGCCAATTTTTCCCTACAGCAAAGGAATTTATTTTATTTAACTATCATGGTGGTTGTTAAACATTGAGAAGGTAAATCCCCATCTCAATCCCAATTAAAAGTAATCATTAAACCCAACAAATTAATTTAGAGTGATAGGATCAAATCAATAATTCAGGTACCAGATACTCAAGATGTCCATAACCGGGGACACGGCTAACCATGATTAGTTTATACACTCTGCAGAGGTTTGCGCACTTTTCCCCACAAGACTCGATCTCCTTCGTTGGATTTCTCGCACTACAAGGTGTTGGAGAAACGGATGACCGAGACACAGTCTTTCAGAAGCATTAACTCTAACCCTGGGTAGACAGTACCAACCTACATCCCCTACATCTGCTAGCCTACCACTGGAAGAGGTCATGCAACATACTCAACTATGCTAGAGCCCATAATAGCTTGTGGCTGCACACGGAAGTTTCTAGCATGAATAATCTTATGATCCCTTTGAGCCTGGGTGGCGAACCAAAAAGACAACACTGGTATATCCCCAGGTGCCTGCAACCAATCCACCCAGATGTGTATTTAAGTAGCCACCTTAAGTTAACCATTAATTAACAATCTCACATCTGTCATGGATACACTCAAACCCAATCCACGTCTACGAGCATAGCATGGCAATATAAGCATAACGTAGAAGTAACTCCCAAGGGTTTGATAATAAAGGGCAATAGGTTCTACCTCATCATCTACTTCCCAATACCCACAAGTTAATCACATCCTAATCATGCAGTGTTTGAGGATTGAAACTAATGCATAAAAACTGGGTAATAAAGGGTTATGATCAATGTGTTACTTGCCTTGCTGACGATCCGCAAACCCTAGAGACTCGTAGTAGCACGCTTCGCACTCCGGGAATTCTATCGCAACCAAACAATAGCATACATAAGCACTCAAGCATAGATGCAAGGGTAAAACTCAGATAAGAAGATCAAATCTGAAAGTTTAACTGAAGAGCTTCGATTTGCAAAAAGAATCAATCGAATCGGAGGTACGGAACTGAAACTACGGTCAAAAGAACTTCAAAAACAAATCTGCTTGAAACCAAATTTTAAATTGTCAAAATCATGTTCAAGTTGATTAAACAGAAAGAGGGGTTCGAGACGAAGATTTTGGCGTTGGTTTCACTAGATTTGGACAAACGGTTTAGAAACGGCGAGGGTTTGAAGATCAGGGGCTAATCTGTGATAAAAATAATCGTGGATAGGTCCCTGGTAGAAAAAGAAAAATCTATCGGACGAACGTCCGCTAACAGAGACAAACGAACGAAAGTGTTCGTTAACAGATCTAAACGAACGAACGTTCGCTAATTAATCTAACCTAATAAAAATAAACCGAACTAGGGTTTTTTAAAAAAACCGGCGGTTTTACCTAAAACCAAAAAAAAACCGGCGGCGGCGGCGACGAGATCCGGTGGCGGCGGCGCGGATCCGGCGAGGCGGGGCGAGCGGCGGCTTGTGGGCGGAGGCGCGGCTGCGGCTTGTGGCGGCGTCGGCGGCAGGCGGCGGTGGCTAAGGGCGGCGGCGCAGGCGGCGACGGTGGCGGCTACGGTGGTGGCGACTCGGGGCGGCGGCTCGATGGGGACAAGGGGGGGGCCTCGGTATTTAAAGGAGCCGGGGGGCGGCGGCTTGGGGTAGGGGGCGAGGGAGGAGGAGTCCGGCTCGGTCTGCGACGGCGTGCGCCGGCCGGACTCCCGCCCGGGAGGAAGGCGGCGGCCTGGCTCGGGTGGGCCTTCGGCCCAGTCGGGCGAAAGGTTTTTTTTTATAAATTCCGCCGAAACAAAAATCCTAAATAAAATAAAAAAAATTCTAAAAATGCCAAAAACAATTTTCACCGTCTAAATAAAATATTTAGAACAAAGTGAACATTTTCTTGGCCTAAAAATGCAGTTTTGAAAAATGCATATTTTTCTAATTCAAATAAAATAGCAAATAAAATCCAAATAAAAATTATTTATTTGATTTTAATATTTTTCCTCCAATATTTCTTTTATTTTGGAGAAGTCATTTTATCTCCTCTCATATATTTTTAATATGAAATATTTTGGAGAGAAAAATAAATAAAACCAAAATGATCCGCTTTTCAATATTTGAGAAAATTCAAATATGAAAATAAATGAAATCCCCAACTCTCTCCGTGGGTCCTTGAGTTGCTTAAGATTTCTAGGATCACAAACGAAATGCAAATAAAATATGATATGCATATGATGACCTATGTATAACATTCCAAATTGAAAATTTGGGATGTTACAAACCTATCCCCCTTAAGATGAATCTCGTCCTCGAGATTCTGGTTGCCTAGAAAATAGGTGTGGGTGGTCCTTTCGTAGATCATCCTCTCGTTCCCAGGTGGCTTCATCCTCGGTATGGTGGCTCCACTAAACTTTGCAAAACTTGATAACCTTGCTGCGTGTAACTCTGCTGGCAAACTCGAGAATCTTGACGGGTTTCTCCTCGTAGGTCAGATCTCTATCCAACTGAATTGCTTCCAGGGGTACTGTATCTCTCAGAGGAATATCGGCCATCTCAGCATGGCACTTCTTCAACTGGGAAACGTGAAACACATCATGAACTCCTGATAGTCTGTCGGGTAACTCCAACTTGTAGGCCACCTCTCCCATACGTTCCAAAACTCGGTATGGTCCTACAAATCTCGAGGCTAACTTTCCCTTGACTCCAAAGCGTTTAACTCCTCGCAGAGGTGACACACGAAGATATGCTCTGTCTCCGATTTCATAGACTACCTCCTTGCGTTTCGAGTCTGCATAACTCTTCTGTCTGGACTGGGCTACCTTCAGTCTATATCGAATCAACTTAACTTTCTCTTCTGACTCTTTGATCAAATCCGGTCCAAACAACTGACGGTCTCCAACTTCATCCCACATCAACGGTGTTCTGCATCTCCTTCCATACAAAGCTTCAAAAGGTGCCATCTTCAAACTGGCTTGGTAGCTATTGTTATATGAGAACTCCGCGTAGGGCAAATTGTCATCCCAACTAGATCCGTAATCTAGTGCACAAGCTCTCAACATGTCCTCCAGAATCTGATTGACTCTCTCGGTCTATCCATCTGTCTGCAGATGAAAAGTTGTACTAAACTCTAGCCTGGTACCCAAAGTCTGGTGCAGCTGGTGCCAAAACTTTGAAGTAAACTGTGTTCCTCTATCTGATACGATGGTCCTCGGAACTCCATGCAGACATACGATCCTGGTCATATATATCTTGGCCAACTTTGCACTCGTATAGGTGGTTTTCACTGGGATAAAGTGAGCTACTTTGGTCAATCGATCCACTACTACCCAGATAGAATCATATCCCGATCGGGTCCTGGGCAATCCGGTGATAAAATCCATGCCAAGCTTGTCCCACTTCCATTCGGGTATCGGCATAGGCTGCAGTAATCCTGCTGGCTTCTGATGTTCTGCTTTCACTCTCCGACATACATCACATACGACTACATACTCGGCAATGTCCTTTTTCATACCAGTCCATCAGAAACGCTCCTTCAGATCCAAATCATCTTGGTGTTTCCGGGGTGTATTGAGTATGGCGAGTCATGAGCTTCCTGTAGTATCAACTTCCTGATCTCTGCATTATTGGGTACATAAACACGGTCCTCAAACCATAAAGTTTCGTACTCATCCTCACGAAAACCTTTGGCTTTTCCTTTGTTCATCCTCTCCTTTACCTCAGCAATTTCCTTATCATCCTTCTGAGCTTCTCGAATCTTCCCCAATAATGTTGACTGAACTTCTAATGCTGCAACAAAACCTCTAGGAACTATCTCCAAATGAAGCTCCCTGAGATCTTCGGCTAACTCCTTGGGTAATCCTCCGCTAACGAGGGTGTTGGCATAGCTCTTCCGGCTCAAAGCGTCTGCTACGACATTGGCCTTTCCTGGGTGATAATGTAGCTTCATATCATAATCCTTTATAAGTTCTAACCATCTCCTTTGCCTGAGATTCAGCTCCTTCTGAGTAAAAATGTACTTCAAACTCTTATGATCCGTGTACACATCACAACGGTTTCCAATAAGAAAATGTCTCCAGGTCTTGAGTGCATGAACTACAGCTGCTAACTCCAAATCATGCGTGGCATAATTCAACTCATGCGGTCGAAGATGACGTGAGGCATATGAGACAACTCTTCCGTCCTGCATAAGTACACCTCCAAGTCCTAAGCGAGAAGCGTCGCAATACACTTGGAATTCCTTGCGTATATCCGGCAGAATCAGCACTGGGGCTGTAACCAAACGTTTCTTCAGCTCTTGAAAACTTGCCTCACATTCATCTGTCCATTTGAACTTGGTGTCCTTCTTCAATAACTCCGTCATAGGCTTCGCAATCTTAGAAAAATTCTCAATAAATCTCCGATAATATCCTGCAAGTCCAAGAAAACTGCGGATCTCTCCAACTGAGGTGGGTGCCAACCACTCAGTGACTGACTGAACCTTGGTGGGGTCTACTGCTATACCTTCTCCTGATATAACATGTCCAAGAAATCCAACTTCCTTCAACCAAAACTCACATTTGCTGAACTTGGCATACAACTGATGTTCCCTGAGCTTCTCGAGAACCAAACGCAAATGTTCCTTGTGCTCCTCTTCATTCTTCGAGTATACCAAGATATCATCAATGAACATCACAACAAACTTATCCAAGAACTCCATGAACACCTTATTCATCATACTCATGAAATAGGCAGGAGCGTTAGTCAATCCAAATAACATAACCGTATACTCATATAGCCCATACCTTGTGGTGAAGGCTATCTTAGGTATATCCTGTTCTCGGACCTTCAACTGGTGGTATCCTGATCTCAGATCGATCTTGGAAAACACTTTAGCTCCTTGCAACTGATCAAACAAATCATTGATCATTGGTAGTGGGTACCTGTTCTTGATCGTCACTTCATTCAATGCGCGATAATCGACAACCATTCTCAAGGATCCATCCTTCTTCTCAACTAAAAGCACTGGGGCTCCCCACGGTGATGAACTTCATCGAATGTAACCTTTCTCCAGTAACTCCTTGATCTGCTTCTTAATCTCCTCTAGATCCTTTGCGGGCATCCGGTATGGTCTCTTCGATATCGGTCCGATTCCGGGCAACAGCTCTATCAAGAACTCAATGTCTCGATCTAGCGGCATGCCTGGTAACTCCTCTGGAAATACATCCGGGTAATCCTTCACTACAGGCACTTCTTCTTGAACAACTCCTGAGAGGGAATTTACTTGGGTCCTCCTCGGCGCATGCCTGGATACATACTTGATCCTTTTTCCCTCCGGGGTGGTGAGCAGAATTGACCTACTCGCACAGTCAATGTTTCCTCCATACTTCGACAGCCAATCCATGCCTAGTATTATATCCAATCCTTGTGATTCCAAAATTATTAGGTCTGAGGGAAATACATGGCTACCAATGGTCAAGGGTAACCGATCACACCATCGGCTGGCCATATACTCTGCACCTGGTGAACTTACTAACATGGGTGACCTAAGGGCTAAGGTGGGTAACTTAAACTTGTCCACAAATCCCCTTGAAATGTATGAATGCGATGCACCAGTATCAAAAAGAACGATTGCAGTAAATGACTTAACCAAAAACTTACCGATAACTGCATCTGGCTGCTCTTCAACCTCCTCCACGTTCACGTGGTTCACTTGTCCCCTGTTGAAAGGGTTGGGCTTCTTCCCAGAGCTTCCATTGCCATTACCATTCTTTGGCTCGGGGCACTCATTGGCATAGTGTCCAGTCATCCCGCACTTGAAACAAGTAATGTGACTTTGGTCCTTCTTGGCGGGTGTGGCTGGGTTAGAGCGGTTCTGATTGCTGCCTGCTCCATTCCCGTTTCCATTCTTGGGGCCACTGTGGTTATGCGAACTTCCTCCATTGTGAGTATGGCCTCCATGGTTATGTGTATATCCTCCCGAGTTCGGGGTAAAACGAGGCTTCTGCTGAGCTCCTGAATTGTACTTCCCTTGTCCATACTTCCTTTTGCGGCTCTCAATCTGTTGTTGCTTCCCTTCAATCATAAGAGCCTTATCTACCAACTCCTGGTAGTTGTTAAATATTGCCACCATTAACTGCATACTCATCTCATCATTCAAACCTTCCATAAACTTCTCCTGCTTCGCGGCATCAGTGGCCACATCATCCGGGGCATAGCGAGCTAACTTACTGAACTCATCCACGTACTGCCCCACAGTACGATTTCCTTGGCGTAAGTTGCGGAACTCACGCTTCTTCATGCTCATAGCTCCTGCTGAAACGTGTGCAGTGCGGAATGCTTGCTAAAACTAATCCCAGGTGACATTGGCTATAGGAAAAGTGGTTGTGTAATTCTCCCACCATGAGGCTGCGGGTCCATCCAATTGATGTGCGGCAAATCGCACCTTCTCAGCATCTGTGCAACCTACAGTGGTCAACTCCCTTCCAATCCTGCGGAGCCAGTCATCAGCAACAATCGGCTCGGTGCTACTGGAAAACACCGGCGGATTCAACCTTAGGAAACGGGCTAAGTTGTCAACTGGGGGTGGTGGCGGTGGGTTGTTGTTGTTGTTGTTGTTGCCTTGGTTTTGGACTAGTAGCTGCATCAGGGCATTCTGCTGTTGGATCAACTGAGTGAGTTCCGGTGGGAAGACAAAACCGGGGTCACGTCTCGGAGGCATCTAATGGGTTTAGAGGGAAGAGATTAGAATAGAGTGAGGTCTAGTGAGAAGGCACTACCCATATGCACATGAGACAAACACATTCATATCACACCAAAATTCAATTCAAGCAAGGGCATACAAACGATCTAACTACCGTTACAGAAGTGCTCAGACTATTGCTATATACATGGGGAAAATACTACTGATAATATGGTGGTCATCTAGAAATTTTGATCGGTGGAAGACTCCATGATATCCGCTCCAGCTTCGTCTTCATAATCATCATCACTATTGTTGGGGTCGGAGTCGGTGTCGTCGATGATGATGTAGTCTTCCGAACGAATGTCGTCGGGATGGTCGTCATCTCCTCCTGGCGCAGGGTCTCCCATGAACACTCCTAGCTTCCTCGTCAGGTCGTCATTCTTCTCCACTAGTATTGCGATTTCCTCCTCGTATCCGTCGTGTGTAGACTTGAGTTCCTCTTCTAGCTCCATGTTCCTGGTCATCACCTTCTTCAAATCTATCATGCTTGCGCACATCTGGTTCTCCTGTCGACGAATGTGCTGGTTTAACTCCTGAATGAAAGCTGCAATGGACCTGTTTCTCCTGGTGCTGATCATCTCCCATTGCTCATCTCGGCGCCCACATATCTGGTAGATGGTGTCCTTAAGATCCTTGTGATAAACTTCGCCGATCCGTCCCATGGCGATGTGGGCTGCCATGCTCTTACCTAGACTCCAGGTTGGTGCATCAAAGGAAATCTCTATGGACTCAGTAACTGGCGTGAACGTCCTTCCTGGAACTTGAACTCGAATCATCCAATGCTCCTCTTCTGGTAAAGTGGTGGTGTAGGTCCCGGTGAAGCTTGGTATTCCGATGTTCAGGTACTTAGTGATTTCCTTCAAGTGTCGTCCAAAAGGTGTGTCTTCATCCGGTTGTGCAAACTTGTTCCTTGAGTCTGCCATCCTATAGAGTAGAAGAAGATGAGAGAGTCAGAAATGAGTAGAGAAGAGTGACCTATGGCTTTTCTTAGTGGTCGTGTCCTACAGTCAGCGTGTGCTCTGATACCATCTCTGTAGCGACCCGACCCGAATGGATCGAATCTCTGTGCTCAGGTGTCATCCCTGGATCGTTAATGCTGACACACACAGTACTCGAAGGATTTATAACAGAGTGCAATCACACACTTATTACATCGAATGTCTCAAAAGAGAACTTATTACAATAAATATGGCTTAAGGCCATCTAAATAAGATAACAGCGGAAGGCTTGGAAGATAAAATGAGTCCATCAACTCCAACGGCATAGCTGAGTGCACGACAATGACCTAGCGCACCCTACTCTTCGTCTGAAAAGTCTGCAACATGATATGTTGCAGCCCGAAACGGGTCAGCACATGGAATATGCTGGCAATATAACACAGAAGAGCAATGAACAAGTAAATGCTATCACTACATGCATATATGGCTGGTGGAGGCTGTATGGTTATAAGGTTTTGCGAAAAAGCCAATTTTTCCCTACAACAAAGGAATTTATTTTATTTAACTATCATGGTGGTTGTTAAACATTGAGAAGGTAAATCCCCATCTCAATCCCAATTAAAAGTAATCATTAAACCCAACAAATTAATTTAGAGTGATGGGATCAAATCAATAATTCAGGTACCAGATACTCAAGATGTCCATAACCGGGGACACGGCTAACCATGATTAGTTTATACACTCTGCAGAGGTTTGCGCACTTTTCCCCACAAGACTCGATCTCCTCCATTGGATTTCTCACACTACATGGTGTTTGAGAAACGGATGACCGAGACACAGTCTTTCAGAAGCATTAACTCTAACCCTGGGTAGACAGTACCAACCTACATCCCCTACATCTGCTAGCCTACCACTGGAAGAGGTCATGCAACATACTCAACTATGCTAGAGCCCATAATAGCTTGTGGCTGCACACGGAAGTTTCTAGCATGAATAATCTTATGATCCCTTTGAGCCTGGGTGGCGAACCAAAAAGACAACACTGGTATATCCCCAGGTGCCTGCAACCAATCCACCCAGATGTGTATTTTAGTAGCCACCTTAAGTTAACCATTAATTAACAATCTCACATTTGTCATGGATACACTCAAACCCAATCCACGTCTACGAGCATAGCATGGCAATATAAGCATAACGTAGAAGTAACTCCCAAGGGTTTGATAATAAAGGGCAATAGGTTCTACCTCATCATCTACTTCCCAATACCCACAAGTTAATCACATCCTAATCATGCAGTGTTTGAGGATTGAAACTAATGCATAAAAACTGGGTAATAAAGGGTTATGATCAATGTGTTACTTGCCTTGCTGACGATCCGCAAACCCTAGAGACTCGTAGTAGCACGCTTCGCACTCCGGGAATTCTGTCACAACCAAACAATAGCATACATAAGCACTCAAGCATAGATGCAAGGGTAAAACTCAGATAAGAAGATCAAATCTGAAAGTTCAACTGAAGAGCTTCGATTTGCAAAAAGAATCAATCGAATCGAAGCTACGGAACTGAAACTACTGTCAAAAGAACTTCAAAAACAAATCTGCTTGAAACCAAATTTTAAATTGTCAAAATCATGTTCAAGTTGATTAAACAGAAAGAGGGGTTCGAGACGAAGATTTTGGCGTTGGTTTCACTAGATTTGGACAAACGGTTTAGAAACGGCGAGGGTTTGAAGATCAGGGGCTAATCTGCGATAAAAATAATTGCGGATAGGTCCCTGGCAGAAAAAGAAAAATCTATCGGACGAACGTCCGCTAACAGAGACAAACGAACGAAAGCGTTCGTTAACAGATCTAAACGAACGAACGTTCGCTAATTAATCTAACCTAATAAAAATAAACCGAACTAGGGTTTTTAAAAAAACCATTGGTTTTACCTAAAACCAAAAAAAAACAGCGGCGACGGCGCGGCTTCGGCGAGGCGGGGCGAGCGGCGGCTTGCGGGCGGAGGCGCGGCTGCGGCTTGCGGCGGCGTCGGCGGCAGTCGGCGGTGGCTAAGGGCGGTGGCGGCGGCGCAGGCGGCGACGGCGGCGGCTGCGGTGGTGGCGACTCGGGGCGGCGGCGGCTCGATGGGGACGAGGGGGGGCCTCGGTATTTAAAGGAGCCGGGGGGCGGCGGCTTGGGGGAGGGGGCGAGGGAGGAGGAGTCCGGCTCGGTCTGCGGCGGCGTGCGCCGGGCGGACTCCCGCCCGGGAGGAAGGCGGCGGCGGCCTGGCTCGGCTGGGCCTTCGGCCCAGTCGGGCGAAAAGTTTTTTTTTTTATAAATTCCGCCGAAACAAAAATCCTAAATAAAATAAAAAAAATTCTAAAAATGCCAAAAACAATTTTCACCGTATAAATAAAATATTTAGAACAAAGTGAACATTTTCTTGGCCTATAAATGCAGTTTTGAAAAATGCATATTTTTCCAATTCAAATAAAATAGCAAATAAAATCCAAATAAAAATTATTTATTTGATTTTAATATTTTTCCTCCAATATTTCTTTTATTTTGGAGAAGTCATTTTATCTCCTCTCATATATTTTTAATATGAAATATTTTGGAGAGAAAAATAAATAAAACCAAAATGATCCTCTTTTCAATATTTGAGAAAATTCAAATATGAAAATAAATGAAATCCCCAACTCTCTCCGTGGGTCCTTGAGTTGCTTAAGATTTCTAGGATCACAAACGAAATGCAAATAAAATATGATATGCATATGATGACCTATGTATAACATTCCAAATTGAAAATTTGGGATGTTACACCCACGAACGGTGATCTCTCACGAACAGTACCTCACGGATCCCTCGAACGGTTCGTCTGAGCACCACAGATGTGATGCCTCCAAGGTATCCACACGTGCGGAGAGCAGCGTCGGGCGGCGGGCTGCTAGGTCCGGTCACGCGACATGGGCGTGGGGAGTTGCGACGGCGGCTGTCCAGGGAGGAAAAAGATCAACCCTAAGTGGTGCGCCCACTCCCCTTTATATAGACCTCCGAAGTGGGCTCAACATTTGAGCCCACTAGGAGTCTACATCCATTTTCCACTCGGATCCAATCCGAATGGGCTGCAGCCCCTTAAGTGTGCGACCCTATAGGTTCACGTACACATGGACACGACCAGAGTCGATAGTTGGTAGCGGCTCCTAGCAGAACGTGGCAACTCCCATGTGTGCGTAAAGTCGTTGGACGAACCTCGACAATGTGTCATATGCAACATTCCTTTTACCACACAATATATGTTGTTGAGCTCAAGGCGAGTGCTTGTCACCCTTGTGGTAGCTCGATCTCTCTTCTCGACACCGTGATACAGATTCCCGAACTAGGTTAACACTTAACCCAAGTCGCACGGCCATGCTTTCCGAATCTGATCACTCGAGAGGGCCCAGAGAATATCTCTCCAAATAGGAGGGGTAAATCCCATCTTGGTCAGCCATATCTCGTGGCATGTCTCACAACTCACCCGAAAGCTACCTTTATAACTACCCAGTATGGAATAGCGTTTGATAGACCCTAAGTGAGTCGATCCTCATCCCGAGAACATGCGAGGACCTCAGGTCTAGGACATGGCATAGACATTGTACTTGAGACTAACAGACGACGATATCTCGCTGCGTCTCAAAGTGGGTCTGTCCGACTCGATGATCCCCATCACCGAGTCCATACTATCGGTTTAGCATCTCCATGCACATGACTTGTGAAACATAGTCATCAACCGAGTCGTATACTAGTCAAGGATATGTGTCCGCATAACCTTATCAACTAGGGACCATAAGAACGATCATCATACAATACTAGGGCACAATATGGGCATTCCGCTTCACCTTCTCCAGCAACCAGAATGTCTTTCGCCTCTCTCTTTACAGTCTTTAGTACAACTGTGGTTCATCATTCTTTACTTGGTGCTTCTGTAGTTCTTCAGTATATGTACCTATGCATCGAATTATGCATTCGTGCTTGAACCTATATTTGTAATAAACATGGTTCGATATGAAATAAGTGATTGACTACTTTCAAATTCAAAATCTGTGATTTTTAAATGCAGGGATTAAATTAGGGATAAATTAGGGATTACACTACACACAGTTTGCGAAAGCAAAATGTCTGCGATAAATGTGGAGATCAGACACGTTCCTCGGATCCACTACGTGTGCGATCAATCTCTACTGCACACACAATCAGCCAAGAAAAAACGTGTGGGATTAACAACAGCATCGCACACAGTTCCTTCTTATTAAATGTTTTCGAAAGTCAGCTTATCACACACGCTTGGCAATTATGGATTGTTTATGATGATGTGTGCATCGCAAACATTTGGTCATAGAAGAACGCGTGCGATAGGTCTTCATCCGACGTGGGTATGACGGATGAATCGTGTGGGATATATTCAAGCTTCGCATACAGTTTTATAGGGACAACTGTATGCACTCTTACATCGAATCGCATACAGTCGAGGAAACGTAAATGTGTGTGATTGTCTGCTTATCGTACATGTTCTATAATCATGAACTGTTTGTGATGGGTCGCGCATCGTAAACGTAGCACCACAGAATACCGACTGCGATGGCAATGCAAGCACAAATGAGTAGCAAGGATGGAGCGTTTGGGATATTCGAGATATCAGAAACAGTTTTATAGGGACAACTGTATGCATCATGGCTCCCTATCCCCGGCGGTTTCTGGGTCGTGTGGGAAGGACCCCCCCCCCCTATCGCCCACACTCGCCTGGCGACGGTTTAAAATGTCGTCACGGAAAGGGGTTAAAAACCGTTTGTATAGCACCTCGTTGTACCAGTGGTTCCACAAACAAGTCACATACTTATTGATACATATCATTGATGATGTTCAAGGGCAATAGAAAAGACTCATGAATACATAGGAAAATATCATCATCACATGATTGCCTCTAGGGCATATCTCCAACAGTCTCCCACTTGCACTAGAGTCAATCATTTAGGCATTGTATGCCCATGGAACTCATTGCGCCTCATGCTTTGGCCGTGGGAGAGGCTTCGTCAATGGATCAGCAACATTTGCATCCGTGTGTACCTTGCACATGTTTACATCACCTCTCTCGACAATGTCGCGAATAAGGTTAAAACGCCTGAGTATGTGTTCGGTTTTATGATGGTTCCATGGTTCCTTGACTTACGCGATGGCACCACTATTATCACAATAGAGGTCCAATGGATTGGACATGCTCTGAACCACACCAAGATCAGAAATAAAATTCTTCAGCCAAACACCTTCTTTTGCAGCTTCAGAAGCCGCAATGTACTCGGCCTCTGTTGTAGAATCAGCTACCGTATCTTGGTTGGAACTCCTCTAGCTCACTGCTCCTCCGTTCAGAATGAACACAAACCCAGATTGCGATCGACTATCATCCCTATCGGTTTGGAAACTAGCATCGGTGTAACTCTTTACAACGAGTTCATCCTCACCTCCATAAACCAGGAACATATCCTTAGTCCTTCTCAAGTACTTCAGGATATTCTTAACCGCTGTCTAGTGACTCTCACCTGGATCAGCCTGGTATCTGCCCACCACACTGAGAGCAAAGCTAACATCGGGACGGGTGCATACCATAGCATACATGATGGACCCAACAGCCGAAGCATATGAAATCCCATCCATGCATCTTCGCTCATCAGGAGTCGAAGGACTCTGAGTCTTGCTAAGACTAATGCCATGTGACATGGGCAAGAAACCCTTCTTGGCATCCTGCATGTTGAACCGCTTCAACACCTTGTCAATATATGCACTCTGGCTTAATCCAATAAGCTTTCTCGATCTATCCCTATAGATCTTGATTCCCAAAATGTAAGCTGCTTCTCCCAAGTCCTTCATCAAAAAACTATTTTTCAATGAGTCCTTGACTGATTCAAGCATTTGAACATCATTTCGATCAATAATATGTCATCCACATATAAGATCAGAAATGCTATTGAGCTCCCACTGACCTTTTTTAATACACAATGATCACAGTCGTTCTTGATGAAGCCAAACTCTTTGACCACTTCATTAAAATGAATGTTCCAATTCTGAGATGCTTGCCTCAATCCATAAATGGATCTCTGAAGCTTGCATACCATGCTAGACTTCTTTGGATCGACAAAACCCTCGGGCTGTGTCATATACACATCCTCGGTTAAATTTCCATTAAGGAAAGCCGTTTTGACATCCACCTGCCATATCTCATAGTCGAAATATGTTGTTATAGCAAGAATGATCCGAATTGATTTAGGCATCGCTACCGGAGAGTAAGTCTCATCGTAGTCAACTCCTTGAACTTGTCGATAACCTTTAGCGACAAGTCGATCCTTATGGACTGTGACATTTCCGTCCATATCAGTTTTCTTCTTAAAGATCCACTTGCACTCAATGGCTCGAACGCCATCTGGCAGATCAACCAAGTTCCACACTTGATTGTCATACATGGACTTTAATTCGGATCTCATGGCCTCAAGCCATAACTTGGAATCAAGGCTCTCCATCGTTTCCGCATACGTAGTCGGCTCGTTGTTCTCCAAGAACAACACATTGCAGTCATGCAAATTGCGCAACCTTTCCAACCTTCGTGGAACCGGCGTCGACTCCACTACGGGTTCCCTGACTAACTCCGGTGTGACAGAATCACCTACCGAAACGTCCCCGTGTGGTTCTCGAATTTCTTCGAGTCGGACCGTTGATGTCTACTAAGCAACTTTATTCTTGTAGACTCAAGTTGGGCCTCCAAGCGCAGAGTTTTGTAGGATAGTAGCAATTTTCCCTCAAGTGGATGACCTAAGGTTTTTCAATCCGTGGGAGGCGTAGGATGAAGATGGTCTCTCTCAAACAACCCTGCAACCAAATAACAAAGAGTCTCTTGTGTCCCCAACACACCAAATACAATGGTAATTTGTATAGGTGCACTAGTTCGGCGAAGAGATGGTGATAAAAGTGTAATATGGATAGTAGATATTGATTTTTGTAATAGGAACAATAAAAAACAGCAAGGTAGCAATTGATAAAACGGAGCACAAACGGTATTGCAATGCTTGAAAATGAGGCCTATGGTCCGTACTTTTGCTAGTGCAATCTCTCAACAATGCTAATATAATTGGATCATATAACCTTCCCTCAACGTGTGATGAAGAATCACTCCAAGTTCCTATCTAGCGGAGAACATAAGAAGAAATTGTTTGTAGGGTACGAAACCACCTCAAAGCTATTCTTTCCGATCAATCTATCCTAGAGTTAGTACTAAAATAACACCAAGCTATTCTTTCCGATCGATCTAACCAAGAGTTCGTACTAAAATAACACCATATGATACACATCAACCAACTCTAATGTCACCTAGATACTCCAATGTCACCGCGAGTATCCGTGAGTTGATTATGTGATATGCATCAAACAATTTTAGATTCATAATACTCAATCCAACACAAAGAACCTCAATGAGTGCCCCAAGATTTCTACCGGAGAAACAAGGACGAAAACATGCATCAACCCCTATGCATAGATTACCCCAATGTCACCTCGGGAATCCGCGAGTTGAGTGCCAAGACATAGATCAAGTGCTCTCAAATCCATAAAAGTATTCAATCTGATAAAACGAAATCTCAAAGGGAAAACTCAATTCATCACAACAAGATAGAGAGGGAGAAACACCATATGATCCAACTATATTAACAAAGCCCCCGATACATCAAGATCGTGCCATCAAGAACATGAGAGAGAGAGAGAGATTAAACACATAGCTACTGGTACAAACCCTCAGCCCCGAGGGTGGACTACTCCCTCCTCATCATGGAGACCATAGGGATGATGAAGATGGCCTCCGGTGATGATTTTCCCCTCCGACGGAGTGCCGGAACGGGGTCTAGATTGGTTTTTTGTGGCTACAGAGGCTTGCGGCGGCGGAACTTATGATCTAGGGTTACCCCTGATGGTTTCTCTATTTATAGGAATTTTTGGCGTTGGTTTCACGCTAAGATGGGCCTCGAGGTGAGCACAACCCACCGGGGCACGAGCAAGGGCCCAGGCGCGCCCCGGTGTCTTGTGCCCTACTCCTTCAACTTCTGGTCCTTCCACGAAGCTTCAGGGGTCTCTTTTGTTCCAAAAAAAATCGTCAAAAAGTTTCAGCTCATTTGGAGAATTTTCATTACTGCACAAAAAACAACACCACGGTAGTTCTGCTGAAAACAGAGTTAGTCCGGGTTAGTTCCATGCAAATCATACCAAAACCATATAAAATTATTGTAAACATGGCATGAATACTTTATAAATTATAGATACGTTGGAGACGTATCAGCATCCCCAAGCTTAATTCCTACTCGTCCTCGAGTAGGTAAATGATAAAAGAAATAATTTATGAAGTGTGAATGCTAGCAAAGTGCATAAGTTTGATCAATGATAATTTCAATCACTTTTCCTAACAACATAACAGCAATTCTTTCTCATAAAACTTTTCATGTTAAAGTAGCAACCAATTCACATGTTAAGGTTCAAACAATGAATTCTCTTGAAACTCAACAACCTATATTCTTAGTCACCAAACAATTGTAATTCAACTTATTCAACAGAGTCTAAGTAAGAGCTCCACATACTCAATCATCATATAATCTTCCATGATTGCTAGTACTCAAAGAATATTCTTAGAACAAATGGCATCCATTGAACACAGAGAAAGATAGGGGCTTAATATTTTGCCTCCCAACTCATTTATCATAAAGATAATTGTCAACAATAATAATTCATGATCAAATATATTTGACTGGTCATATGTGCCTAGATCTTTCCCCACCACATGATGATTGCCAACTAAAGAATAGTTGAGGTTGAAATGAGAATTCATACTATTGACTCTTTGCATAAAAGTAAATACTGAAAAGTAAAAGATAGGCCCTTCGCAGAGCGCAGCAGAGGTTGTCATGCGCTTTTTATTTGGATATCCAAGCTCTTAATGCAAAGGAACGTCATGTTATATTGCCCCTTATGATAGCAACCTTTATTATGCAGTCTGTTGCTTTTATTACTTTGCCATCACAAGTTCGTACAACGCTCAATTTTCCCTTACAATAAAAGATCAAACATATTTAGGAGCAATTTTTATTGCTTTATGCACCGATGACAACTTACTTGAAGGATCTTATTCAATCCATAGGTAGGTATGGTGGACACTCATGGCAAGAAATTGGGTTTAAGGGTTTTTGGATGCACAAGTAGTATCTCTACTTAGTACGAATTTTTGGCTAACAAAAGATCCTAGGCAAACACCACATGTTGGAGGATCCATGACAATATAACTTCTATGCAAATATACCAAACATAACTCATTACGTTGTCTTCCTTGTCCAACTTCAACTAATTTTCTCAAGTTTGAAAATAATTAATGGGTATTCACAATCATAGAAGATGTCCAAGATAATATATTTGCATGTGAAAGTTCTCTTCCTTATACTAATCATTCATGAATTGCTTGTATGACCAATATTGTGATTGTCAAGCTTCAAAATATTTCACTTTCTAAACCCAATGTGAAGCCACTACTAGGCATGATATGGATATATAATTTCAACTTCATGATATTCAATTCATTCAACAATTTACTCATAGGATATAAGTGAAGCACAAGAGTAAATAACAAACTACTCCAAAAAGATATAAGTGAAGATCAAGCGAGTAGTTGAGTAAAGGGGTAGCTAAGTGAGGACTCTTTCTTATTTAAAAACTTTTAGATCTAAGTATTTTATTAAAACAGCAAGCAAATAAAATAAAATGACATTCTAAGAATAGCACACATCATGTGAAGAGGCAAAAACTTAGGCTCAACCGAGGCTAACCGATAATTGTTGATGAAGAAAGGTGGGATGCCTTGGGCATCCCCAAGCTTGAGCTCTTGTGTCTTCTTCATTCCTCTCAAATCACGGTTTCCCTAATTCTTAAAAACTTCATCCATACAAAACTCAACAAGAACTCGTGAGATAAGTTAGTATAAATCAATGAATCTTATCATTCTCTACTGTAGAAAATCACTAAAATTATTATTCAACATTGCATACTAAATGCCTCTGCATATTTAATACTCCTATCCTCAAATAGAATCATTAAACAAGCAAACATATGCAAACAATGCGAACATAACAGCAACCTGTCTAAACAGGACAGTATGTAAAGAGTGCAATTGTACTCATACTTCCCTAACTCAAAAAATTCTGAAAATTAACCACACTGTAGAAAATTTCTCATACCTTATTGTGCAAAAAGTTTCGACATTTTATCGCATTCTGAATTTTCTAGATAATTATTGCAACAGCAATAAACTTTCTGTTTTGAAACAGCAACTCATATATTTGCAAAATAAGCATGGTGATGGCTATCCTTGCCATTTTTATTGAAATAAAAGATGAAAAACATTATTATAAATAACAGAAAGCAAATACTAATAAAATAAAATGACTCTCCAAGCAAAATTCATATCATGTGACGAATGAAAATATAGCTCCAAGTGAGGTTACCAATAATGTTGAAGACGAAAGAGGGGATGCCTTCCGGGGCATCCCCAAGTTTAGTTGCTTGGATCTTCCTTGAATATTGCCTTGGGGGTGCCTTGGGCATCCCCAAGCTTAGGGTCTTGTCACTCCTTATTCTCCTCATATCGATATCTCACCCAAAACTTGAAAACTTCAATCACACAAAACTTAACGGAACTTCGTGAGATGGGTTAGTATGATAAAGACAAATCATTCACTTTGGTACTGTCAAATACAAGATTCATAAATGTTCTCACACAATGCCTACTGCACTCTACAATTTACACAATTTATATTAAGCAATATAAGCCATAGAAACTAGAAAACAAGCAAATTATGCATTGAAAACAGAATCTGTCAAAAACAGAAAAGTGCGTAAAGATCTGAATTAAGGTCATACTTATGTAACTTAAAAAATTCTGAAAAATTAGGAAAACGTACAAAATTTGTATAATCATCAACTGTAAAAAATTCAGATTTTTTCCACGTTTAAGTAAAAGACAGGAATTTCTGTACTGGACGCAAAAGTTTCTGTTTTTGCACAGAATCAAGTCAACTATCATCCACACTATCCCAAAGGCTTTAGTTGGCACTTTATTAAAACAAAAGCTATAAAATAAGATCACTACAGTATTATAACCATGTGAATGCACAAAAACAGTAGGTATCACATAAATCATTCTTTTCATGATCCACAAGCATAATAATTTTCAGTAGCATCATGAATGAACTCAACAATATAGCTATCACATAAATCATTCTTTTCATGATCCACAAGCATAGAAATTTTTTTACTCACCACATAAGAAAAATTATTCTCATGAATAGTAGTGGGAGAAAACTCAACAAAATAGCTATCATGTGATTCTTGATTGGCATAATCATATTGAGCATTAAAATCATGATGACAGGTTTCATGGATATCATTACTCTTTATAGCATACATGTCATCACCATAATCATCATAAATAGGAGGCATGCTTTCATCATAGTAAATATTCTCATCAAAACTTGGGGGACTAAAAATATCATCTTGATCAAACATAGCATCCCCAAGCTTATGGCTTTGCATATCATTAACATCATGGATATTCAAAGAATTCATACTAGCAACATTGCAATCATGCTCATCAATTATGCCAAACATTTTATTGAATTCTTCTTCTATCAATTGAGCACAATTTTCCTTTCCATTATTTTCACAAAAGACATTATAAATGTGAATAATATGATACCACCTCAATTCCATTTTTTTTGTACTTTTCTTTTTATAAACCAAACTAGTGATAAAACAAGAAACTAAAAGATTCGATTGCAAGATCTAAAGATATACCTTCAAGCACTCACCTCCCCGGCAACGGCGCCAGAAAAGAGCTTCATTGACGGGGTGTGAGTGCCGCTTACCTAACCTCCCCGGCAACGGCGCCAGAAAAGAGCTTGATGTCTACTACGCAACTTTATTCTTGTAGACTCGTGTTGGGCCTCCAAGCGCAGAGTTTTGTAGGATAGTAGCAATTTTCCCTCAAGTGGATGACCTAAGGTTTTTCAATCCGTGGGAGGCGTAGGATGAAGATGGTCTCTCTCAAACAACCCTACAACCAAATAACAAAGAGTCTCTTGTGTCCCCAACACACCAAATACAATGGTAATTTGTATAGGTGCACTAGTTCGGCGAAGAGATGGTGATAAAAGTGTAATATGGATAGTAGATATTGATTTTTGTAATAGGAACAATAAAAAACAGCAAGGTAGCAATTGATAAAATGGAGCACAAATGGTATTGCAATGCTTGAAAATGAGGCCTATGGTCCGTACTTTCACTAGTGCAATCTCTCAACAATGCTAATATAATTGGATCATATAACCTTCCCTCAACGTGCGATGAAGAATCACTCCAAGTTCCTATCTAGCGGAGAACATAAGAAGAAATTGTTTGTAGGGTACAAAACCACCTCAAAGCTATTCTTTCCGATCAATCTATCCTAGAGTTCGTACTAAAATAACACCAAGCTATTCTTTCCGATCAATCTAACCAAGAGTTCGTACTAAAATAACACCATATGATACACATCAACCAACTCTAATGTCACCTAGATACTCCAATGTCACTGCGAGTATCCGTGAGTTGATTATGCGATATGCATCAAACAATTTCAGATTCATAATACTCAATCCAACACAAAGAACCTCAATGAGTGCCCCAAGATTTCTACCGGAGAAACAAGGACGAAAACATGCATCAACCCCTATGCATAGATTACCCCAATGTCACCTCAGGAATCCGCGAGTTGAGTGCCAAGACATAGATCAAGTGCTCTCAAATCCATAAAAGTATTCAATCCGATAAACAAAATCTCAAAGGGAAAACTCAATTCATCACAACAAGATAGAGAGGGAGAAACACCATATGATCCAACTATATTAACAAAGCCCCCGATACATCAAGATCGTGCCATCAAAAACACGAGAGAGAGAGAGAGAGAGAGAGAGATTAAATACATAGCTACTGGTATAAACCCTCAGCCCCGAGGGTGGACTACTCCCTCCTCATCATGGAGACCATAGGTATGATGAAGATGGCCTCCGGTGATGATTTCCCCCTCCGGCAGAGTGCCGGAATGGGGTCTAGATTGGTTTTTCATGGCTATAGAGGCTTGCGGCGGCGGAACTTATGATCTAGGGTTACCCCTGATGGTTTGTCTATTTATAGGAATTTTTGGTGTTGGTTTCACGCTAAGATGGGCCTCGAGGTGAGCACAACCCACCGGGGCACGAGCAAGGGCCCAGGCGCGCCCCGGTGTCTTGTGCCCTACTCCTTCAACTTATGGTCCTTCCACGAAGCTTCGGGGGTCTCTTTTGTTCCAAAAAAAATCGTCAAAAAGTTTCAGCTCATTTGGAGAATTTTCATTTCTGCACAAAAAACACCACGGTAGTTCTGCTGAAAACAGCGTCAGTCCGGGTTAGTTCCATGCAAATCATACCAAAACCATATAAAATTATTGTAAACATGGCATGAATACTTCATAAATTATAGATACATTGGAGACGTATGAACCGTCCTCCCACTAGCCTTTCGATTGTGAAACTCTTTCTCAAGGAAAACTCCATGTTGAGCGACAAACACTTTGCCCTCTTCACGGTTGTAGAAGCAATATCCCAAGGTTTCCCTTGGATATCCCACGAATATGCACTGGTCCTATTTGGGTGTGAGCTTGTCCGACTGGAGTCGCTTGACATATGCTTCACATCCCCAAACTTTCAGAAAAGACAAATTGTGACTCTTCGCAGTCCATATCTCATATGGTGTCTTATCTGCGGACTTAGGTGGTACCCTATTTGGTGTGAAAGCTGCAGTTTCTAGAGCGTATCCCCAAAATGACAAGGGTAAATCCGACTGGCTCATCATTGATTGGACCATGTCCAACAGAGTCCGATTCCTCCATTCCGACACCCCATTCCTCTGTGGCGTACCTGAAGGAGTCAGTTGTGGAATTATTCCATGACTCTTCAGATGATCATCAAACTCCTGGCTCATATACTCATCGCCACGATCAGATCGTAGAAGTTTGATTCTCTTGCCGAGTTGATTTTCCACTTCGTTCTGAAACTCCTTGAACTTTTCAAAAGTTTCTGACTTGTGCCTCATCAAGTGGACACATTCATATCTACTCAAGTCATCGGTAAAAGTCATGAAGTATTGGAAACCACCTCTGGTTGTCGTGCTCATTGGTCCACATACATCACTATGTATAAGTTCCAACAGCTCGGACGCCCTCTCGCAACTCTTTGCAAAAGGGGTCTTAGTCATCTTGCCGAGTAGAAAAGACTCGCATGTCTTGAATGATTCAAAATCAAACAAAGTTATAATTCCATCATCATGGAGCTTCTTCATGCACTTTTAACTAATGTGTCCTAGTCGACAATGCCAGATGTAAGTCGGATTTATCTCATTAGGCTTATGCCTCTTGACATTTATGTTATAGGCTAACTCACCTTCAAGATGTAGGATAAATAACCCGTTCACAACGGGTGCAAAGCCATGAAACATATTATTCAAGTAAATAGAACAACCATTGTCCTTAATACTGAATTCATAACCTTGTCTCATCAAACATGAGGCAAAAATAATGTTACCACGAAGGCACACCAACGCCACGAAGGCTCACCCTATTCTCCCTTTGAGACAACACCACAAAGGCGTTTCTCAACCACTAGTGGTAGACCTTGAGGCGGCCTCCAAACCTTCACAAATTTTCCGGGGGCAAATCACAAGTTGATTCCTCACCGGAGCACTCCTACCGCCTAGGAGTCTCCAACCTCCAAGAGTACCAAGATCAAGGGGGAAATGCTCAAGACTTGCTCAAATCACAAATTTCTTTGGTCACAAGAGGGAGAGGGAGTGGATCTATCACTTGATTGGAAAATATCTCAAGAACTCTCACGAATCTCTCCAGGATCTAAGATTTAGTGTAGGAGAAGTGAGAGGGAGCCTTTTGTGTTCTAGGGTTCATATGAATGTGTTGCTCAACCCTCTACCAGATTGGTAGAGGGGTATATATAGCAAGCCTAGAAAACTAGCCGTTTGTGAGTAAGTGGCTGCGTTGGGCCGGACATCTGTCCAAGGCCCGGACATCTAGCCCAAGTTGGGGCCCCGGACATCTGGCCCAAGTTGCCGGACATCCGGTGGACACAACCAGCATTTCAACACGGTTCTGGACATCTACGGCCGGATTTTCGGGCCAAGTCCCGGATATCCGGCCAACACAAAAACTGCAGGCGCCCCAAAAGTAAAACATACATAACTTTCTCATCCGGACTCCGATTTTGATGATCTTGGGCTCCTTTTGAAGCTATGGTAAAGATCCAGGTCCTCACATAGAGAACCACCCAATATAAACCAAAATGGAGAGTGCAAAGTATGGAAAGGTAAGATCATATACTTTGGGGAACCTAGTTGGCTATGGATTTATTTGGTATATAGGATAGGAGTGGAATTGTGTATAGAAGATGTTGACATGAGAAAATCCATCATAAACCCCTTTGATCCCCTCTTAATAGTGCGGGATCCCTATAACTCAAGAATCATAAAAGAGCTACACTACATAGCTATCGAGAATCCATTCTTGAGTGTATATGTTTCTTCGGTGGTCATCACTCCACAACACTAACGCCAAAGGAACTAATACCTTTGACTCGAGCCTTTCACTTGAGCTTGATGTTGATGTTTCTTCTTGGCTCAAGTTAAAGGCAAGACATTGGTGAAGTCTTCAAGTAGCTCTCCCATACACAATGTGGTAAGCTTTGCTTTGTATTCAACTTCACTTGTCCATCAGGTGATCATCCACAAGCTTCAAGCATATAATCCTTTGGGATGGTTATCTTGAACTTGTCCTTGTCAACCATGATCATGAACACTTGATGTCATCCTCTCATGGACACTTGAAATCTTTCTCTCGATGCTAGCCCATGAGAACAACCTAACCCTCATAAACATAAACAACGCATAGCATGGGTTAGTACACAAAGTGCAATTGACAATTTCTTATCATACCACAAGATCCTATGTGATGCATCATTTGCACTTGTGTGTTGAACATTTAGAGTTTGATTCTTTGATCTTTATCTTGGTCAACCTTTTTCTTTACTCCATGCTTAATCCTAATGTCTTGAAGGCCATATTGAATTCTTCACTATGCTTCATTTCTTCAAGACATGATTACCCATATCTTAATTATCATATGACCATATAGAGTTTATCCATGAATACCATGTTGGTCATCATTTGTTCTTCTTCATGCTCCATCACAATCTCTTGAGAGGCACAACGAAATCTTCACATGAATTACTTGCTTCAAGACATAATCATCCACAACTCAACATATGAGCTCATCATGCTCCTATCTTCAAGCCATATGTAGAATTCTTCTCTTTAATCATTCTCTCAAGACCATGATCCATCATGGCTCACCCCATAAGCCTAAGCATGAAAACCTCTGAGATCCTTCAATGAACTCCATATAGATTACATCTTGTTCTTCACATGGAATTCATCTTGATCATATTTGATTCAATAATTGAGCTCTATCTTGATGCACAACTATATGCATATGGCATTCATTCTGAATCCATTCAATCTCCTTCTTGCATTGCCCAAGGAACAAGCCTTCATATATAACTTGATGCCATTGTTTCTTCATAGGAATTGACATTCATTATCAAGTCTCAATGCATATATTTGTGTTGATGGATTTCATCCTTCAATTCATCCAGTATTCTTCATGCATTGCAAATGGAAATTTCCTTCACGTGTATATCTCAATACAAACATTAGTCCATAAGGATTGTCATTAATTACCAAAACCACACATGGGGACTACATGCACTTTCAATAGTGCCGACGGCCAATGCAGCAACTCTTGCTTTATTCCCGACGCGTATATCAACTTCTCCTCTTGTGACATTCCTAGTTCTTCTTAGCCCCTGCATCGAGTTGCATATGTGAACAACCGATCCGGTATCATATACCCAAGAGCTACTAGAAACATCAGCAAGATAAATGTCTATAACATATACAACAAGTGTACCTGAAGAAGAAGTCGCACTTCCAGTCTTCTTGCCCTTCTCTGCAAGCCACTTGCTGCAGTTCCTTTTCCAGTGTCCAAGTTCCTTGCAATGAAAGCAAACAGTCCCTGAGGCCATCCCTGACTTAGGCACAGTGGCGGCAGTTGGAGTTGCCTCCTTCTCCTTGCCCTTTGCCTTAGCCTTTTTCTTGGACCAGCTCTTCTTGAACTTAGCCGAGTTCTGCACCATCAACACTTGACGATGCGTACCTTTCTTGATATCCTACTCTGCCACCTTGAGAATCCCATGCAATTCAGTGATCTTCTTTTCCATCCCATGCATATGGTAGTTCGAGATGAATGGCCCATAGCTATCCGGAAGAGAACCCAAAATTGAATTTGTGGACAACTCACCCCCAAGTGGGAAGCTCAACCGATCCAGAGCTTGCATGTACCCAATCATTTTGATCACATGTGGGCTCAGTGGATCACCTTCTTTCAGCTTATAATCCATCAAGGATCACCAGACGTTGAACCTTTCGGTCCTAGCCTGCATTTGAAACAGCTTTTGAGGTTCTCGATCATATCAAGAGCCTCAATGTTTTTGAACTGTTGCTGCAGATCAGGCTCCATGGAAGCCAGCATGAGACAGCTGATCTCGTTTGATTCATCAACGAGTTTCTGGTAGGCATTTCTGGTTGTGGCATTAGCATTATCAGCAGGTTCCTCTGGAAGCGGATTCTCTAGAACTTGTTCCTTTTTCTCATGCCTAAGAACAATTCTCAGGTTTCTATACTAGGTGGTAAAGTTTGTTCCATTTAATTTATCCTTTTCCAAGATTGATTTCAACGCAAAGGGGGTAACTTGAGCAGGTGGTTCCATTGATCTACAACAGAAATATGCAAAACACTAAGACCTGTATTCATGAAGAGTAATTCATATTAAACATTTTAATAAGATCATTACTCCCACTAAAATCAACATCCCTCGGTTGATACTTAGCGATTCAAGATCCAAGATCAACATGTCAACTAGTGAGCTTTTGCATCACTGCTAGAACACAAGATCACTCGGTAAACAACTCTTGCTAATCGTATCTCCATACGACTCTTGTTGTTGGTGGCATCTCATGCCTCGCCAACTCCTATGCCTCGTGGCCCAAAACTGTTTTGATAGCCACGACAAGTCAACCAATGCTTCGCATGTAAGTGTCCGACACAAACCCATCACTTCAAGGAGATCTAGTGACACCCTAATTTTAAAGGCCCACCACTAAATATACTTAACATGTGAAGGTGCAGCACTTGGGGAGGCATTTATACTTGAAATTCATTGAGGGATCACCCTACTTAAAATATCTACCATGCAAAAGAATGGTACATAAAAGGGATAAACTTTCACACGCAGTTTATGCAAGTGTGATATGGTATGGCCCCTTTTCACAGCGCATGGTGATCTCCATCTCCACGTGCGCAGCCCGCCCATGGTGATCTCCATCTCCACACGCCACGGTGTCAACCGCCAAGTGTTACATAAGATACTACGCTATTACAAACTAATAGCTACTGAAAGTAAATTACATTACATGGCTTCTCATGTTGACACGCAGGTCATTAATACAATAACGGGACAACAATATGGCTCCTACCGGTTGCTGCACTCATGACACACAGGTCACGAAATAAAAATGTACAAGCAACATACATGGGCTATACAAAATCACAAGCATTCCCTGCAAAAACAAGTCAGACGTTCTACCACCGAAGATAAAACCTTCTAAAACTCTATTTTCCAAGCGGATTTTGGCCTAGCCAGAAGAGCCAAAATCTCATTTTAGAAGTATCGCCGCTGATCCAACTTTTTGTTAGCTTCAGTTTGACAGGTCGTGGAGCAAAATCGGAGTTCGTATATAACAGTTACAACCGTTTTACCGAGACCGCTGCAACAGATTTCAGCAATGCGGAAATCACATTTCCAACGGTGTTGATTGATACGTCTCCAATGTATCTATAATTTATGAAGTATTCATGTCATGTTTACAACAACTCTATATGGTTTTGCTATGATTTGAATGGAACTAACCCGGACTGACGCTGTTTTCAGCAGAACTACCGTGGTGTTGTTTTTTGTGCAGAAATAAAAGTTCTCCAAATGCAACGAAACTTTTTGACGATTTTTTTAGAACAAAAGAGGCACTAGAAGCTTCGTGGGAGGACCAGAAGGTGAAGGAGGCAGCCACTAACCACCAGGGCGCACCAGAGGCCTTGGTCGTGTGCTAGTGGGTAGTGGGCCCCTCGAAGCCCATCTGAGCGTGAAACCAACGCCAAAAAATCCTATGAATACAGAAACCCCCAGAAATAAGCCTAGATCGGAAGTTCCGCCACCGCAAGCCTTTGTAGCCACGAAAAACCAATCTGGACCCTGTTTCGGCACCCTGCCGGAGAGGGAAATCATCACCGGAGGCCATCTTCGTCATCCCAGCGGCCACCATGATGAGGAGGGAGTAGTCCACCCTCAGGGCTGAGGGTTTGTACTAGTAGCTATGTGTTTGATCTCTCTCTCTCTCGTGTTCTTGATTTGGCATGATCTTGATGTATCGCGAGCTTTGTTAATATAGTTGGATCATATCGTGCTTTCCCCTCTCTATCTTGTTGTGATGAATTGAGTTCTCCCTTTGAGATTTCGTTATTATCGGATTGAATACTTTTATGGATTTGAGAGCACTTGATGTATGTCTTGGCACTCAACTCGCGGATTCCCGAGGTGACATTGGGGTAATCTATGCATAGGGGTTGATGCATGTTTTCGTCCTTATTTCTCCGGTAGAAATCATGGGGCACTCTTTGAAGTTCTTTGTGTTGGATTGAGTATATATTATGAATCTGAAATTGTTTGATGCATATTGTATAATAAACTCACGGATACTCGTGGTGACACTGGAGTATCTAGGTGACATTAGAGTTGGTTGATGTGTATCATATGGTGTTATTCTAGTATGAACTCTTGGGCTATTTGTGACACTTATAGGAATAGCTCTATAGATTGATCGGAAAGGATAACTTTGAGGTGGTTTCGTACCCTACAAGCAATTTCTTCTTATGTTCTCCGGTAGATAAGAACTTTGGAGTGATTCTTCATCGCACGTTGAGGGATTTTTATATGATCCAATTATATTAGCATTGTTGAGAGATTGCACTAGTGAAAGTATGAACCCTAGGCCTCATTTTCAAGCATTGCAATACCGTTTGTGGTCACTTTTGTTACTTGCTACCTTGCTGTTTTTTATTGTTCCTATTACAAAAATCAATATCTACTATCATTACTACACTTGTATCACCATCTCTTCGCCGAACTAGTGCACCTATACAATTTACCATTGTATTTGGTGTGTTGGGGACACAAGAGACTCTTTGTTATTTGGTTGTAGGGTTGTTTGAGAGAGACCATCTTCATCCTATGCCTCCCACGGATTTATAAACCTTAGGTCATCCACTTAAGGGAAATTTGCTACTGTCCTACAAAACTCTGCGCTTGGAGGCCCAACACGAGTCTACAAGAACAAGTTGTGTAGTAGACATCAAGCTTTTTTCTGGCGCCGTTGCCGGGGAGGTGAGTGCTTGAAGTTATATCTTTAGATCTTGCAATTGAATCTTCTAGTTTCTTGTTTTATCACTAGTTTGGTTTATAAAATAAAACTACAAAAATGGAATTGAGGTTGCCTCATATTCTTCGTTTTTATCATGTCTTTCTTGAAAATGATGGATCGGAAAATTGTGCTCAATTGATAGAAGAAGAATTCAATAGAATGTTTGGCATAAAATCTTTGAATGATGAGCATGATTTCAATGTTGCTAGTATGAATTCTTTGAATATCCATGATGTTAATGATATGCAAAGCCATAAGCTTGGGGATGCTATGTTTGATGCATATGATATTTTTAGTCCCCCAAGTTTTGATGAGAATATTTATTATGATGAGTGCATGCCTCCTATTTATGATGATTACAATGATGAAAGTGGGTTTGGAAGAGTGTCAATTCTAGGAAGTAATGATCCCACTATTTTGGAGGGTGTTGAATCTTATTGTAATAATTATGAAAGTGGATTTGGAGAGGTCATGACTTTATTTAATGATGAATCCACTACTTTGGAAGAGGTTTCAATTGATTATGACAACAAAGTTGCTATCTATGATGATTATGGTGATGAAACTTATGATATAAAGAATAATGATCACCATGAATCTTGTCATCATCATTTTAATGCTCAAATTGATTATGTAAATCAAGTATCATGTGATAGTTATTTTGTTGAGTTTGCTCCCACTACTATGAATGAGAAAAAAATTGCTTATGTGGAGAGTAATAAAAATTTCTATGCTTGTGGATCATGAAAAGAATGCTTTATGTGATATCTATATTGTTGAATTCATTGATTCTACTGAAAATTATTATGAGATGGGAACATATGCTTTTACATATTTCAATAATATCAAGTTTCCTCTCTATGTGTTGAAAATCTTAAAGTTTTGCTTGTTTTGCCTTCCTATTGTAGTTGATTCTTGTTCCCATAAGTTGTTTGCTCACAAAATTCCTATGCATAGGAAGTGGGTTAGACTTAAATGTGCTAGTCATATGCTTCATGATGCTCTCTTTGCGTTTCAATTCTTATCTTTTATGCGAGCATCATTGAAATCATCATGCCTAGCTAAAAAGACATTAAAGAAAAGCGCTTGTTGGCAGACAACCCAACATTTACCTCTACTGTTTTTGTGCGTCCAGATGATTAAGCTACTGTAGTAATCATGTTTTATAGCTTTTGTTTCAATAAGGTGCCAAGTAAAGCCTTTGGGATAGTGTGGATCATAGTTGACATGATTCTGTGCAAAAACAGAAACTTTTGCGCCGAGTAATAGAATTATTAAAATCAATGGAGCATCGAAAAATTCTGAATTTTTTACAAATAATTTATATCCAAATATCCTACATTTTCCTAAATTTTCATAATTTTGTGAGTAAAGGAAGTATAGTCATTATTCAGATCTTTACAGACTATTATGTTTTTGACAGATTCTGTTTGCAATGCATAGTTTGCTTGTTTTATGGTTTCTATGGCTTATATTGCTTAATATAAATTGTGGAAATTATAGAGTACAGTAGGCATTATGTGTAAACAATTATTAATATTGTCTTTGACAGTACCCAAGTGAATGATTTGTTTTACTATGCTAACCCATCTCACGAAGTTCCGTTAAGTTTTGTGTGATTGAAGTTTTCAAGTTTTGGGTGAGATATCGATATGAGGATAATAAGGAGTGACAAGACCCTAAGCTTGGGGATTCCCAAGGCACCCCAAGGTAATATTCAAGGAAGATACAAGCAACTAAGCTTGGGGATTCCCCGGAAGGCATCCCCTCTTTCGTCTCCAACATTATCGGTAACCTTACTTGGAGCTATATTTTTATTTGCCACATGATATGAGTTTTGCTTGGAGTGTCATTTTTTTTCTTAGGATTTGCTTGCTGTTATTTAGAGTAATGTTTTGCATCTTTATTTCAATAAAAATGTCAAGCATAGCCTTTACCATGCTTATTTTGCAAGTCTATATGTTGCTGTTTGAAAACAAAAAGTTTGTTGTTATGTTTTGAATATTTGTGAATAGTGAAAACATGATAAAATATTGAAATTTTTACATGGTGAGTTATTACAAATTTTCTACAGTTTGGTAATTTTTCAGAAGTTTTGGAGTTAGGGAAGTATGAGTATAATTGCACTCTTTACAGATTGTCTTGTTTAGACAGATTGCTGTTATGTTTGCATTGTTTGCATATGTTTGCTTGTTTAATGATTCTATTTGAGGATAGGAGTATTAAATATGCAGAGGCATTTAGTATGCAATGTTAAATAATAATTTTAGTGATTTTCTACAGTAGAGAATGATAAGGTTATGCATTGATTTATACTAACTTATCTCACGAGTTCTTGTTGAGTTTTGCGTGGATGAGGTTTTTAAGATTTGGGGAAACCGTGATATAAAAGGAATTAAGGAGACACAAAAGCTCAAGCTTGGGGATGCCCAAGGCATCCAAGATAATATTCCAAGAAGTCTCAAGCATCTAAGCTTGGGGATGCCCCGGTAGGCATCCCACCTTTCTTCATCAACATTTATCAGTTAGCCTCGGTTGAGCCTAAGTTTTTTGCTTCTTCACATGATGTGTGATATTCTTGGAATGTCATTTTATTTTATTTTGCTTTCTGTTTTAATAAAATACTTAGATCTGAAATTTTTAAATGGGAGAGAGTCCTCACATAGCTACCTATTTACTTAACTACTCACTTGATCTTCACTTATATCTTTTTGGAGTAGTTTGTCAAACACTCTCATGCTTCACTTATATTATTTCGAGAGTTTATAATAGTGATGAAAATTTGCACAAGCTATGAAATTGGTCCTAATATGATGAATATCCAAGAAGGATATAATAAAAAAATTCATATAGATCATTGGATATGATAAGTTTGATTCCTTGCAATAGTTTTGCGATATGGAGATAATAATATGCGAGTCATGTTGGTGAGTAATTTTGCTTTAGTAGGAATATTGGTGTTAAGGTTTGTGATTCCCTATGCAAGCACGAAAGTCAATAGTTATGCAATGAAGTTATATCCTACTTGTGGTGCATTATTTGGTGTTAGTTATGTTTAATGCTTGTTTTTGTTTCTTGGTTGGTCGCTTCTCAATCTATTTGCAAGCCTTCATTTGTACTAAGCGGGAATACTGCTTGTGCATCCAAACTCCTTAAACCAACTTGTGCCAAATGAGTCCACCATATCTACCTATATGCGGTATTTCCATGTCATTCCAAGTAAATTTGTATGTGCCAACTCTAATTTTCAAAATGAATTTCCTTTTTGTGTGCCCGTACCGCTCATGAAGCAGCAGGGGGTGGCCAATATTTTCCATGCTAGATGTGTTATTCTCAAGATGAGTGTTTATTCACTCGTCATTGGACAAGAGTGTGGCAGGTAATAGGAATGCCTAGTCCCGAAATGAAAAGAAATTTTATTTATGTTGTCAATAATAAATTCCTTGGAAAGTGTTGGTATGGAAGGCACCCGTGGATACGGCTAGCCATGGATTGTGAAAGAATGGTGGAAAAAGGAATGAACTTTATTTTATGTTTGGGAACCGCCTATGATGTATCTAGCATGGAAAGTATTGGGAATTCTTGGTCGTTTTCGTTGACAGGAAAAGCATGCCTCTCAAAATAATTTTATCTCTCAATTTAAGCTTTGAGCTCTGACACTTCTACAAATCTCTGCTTCCCTCTGCGAAGGGCTTATCTATTTACTTTATGCAATTTTTATTTTTATTGAGTCTCCATCTTCTCTTATAAAGCACCAACTAGGGAACACTATTGTCATACATGTGCATTGGGCATAGTTAATATTCGAGTGTGTTTCATGAATGGATCAATGATTGCGCATAATGGGCTAGGGATAGCTTTCTTTAGTGTTGATATTTTGAAAGACATGGTTGCTTGTTGATATGCTTGAGTATTGATGTCCTCATGTCAAATTATAGACTATTGCTTTGAATCATTCAAGTCCAAATGTCCATGCTATAAAAGAAAAGAGTATATGAGGAATATGCATGATAGGTAGCATTCCACATCAAAATTTCCGTTTTCAATTGCTACTTTATCATGATGAATTTTCGAGAAAGAGTTGTTGTTATGATGCTAGGAAAAGTGATTGAAATTATCATTGATCAAACTTATGCCCTATGCTAGCATTCACACTTCATAAATTATTTCTTTTATCATTTACCTACTCGAGGACGAGCCGGAATTAAGCTTGGGATGCTGATACGTCTCCAACGTATCTATAATTTATGAAGTATTCATGTCATGTTTACAACAATTCTATATGGTTTTGGTATGATTTGAATGGAACTAACCCGGACTGACGTTGTTTTTAGCAAAACTACTGTGGTGTTGTTTTTTGTGCGGAAATAAAAGTTCTCCAAATGTAACGAAACTTTTTGACGATTTTTTTCCGAACAAAACAGGCACTAGAAGCTTTGTGGGAGGACCAGAAGGTGAAGGAGGTGGCCACTAACCACCAGGGCGCGCCAGAGGCCTTGGCCATGTGCTGGTGGGTAGTGGGCCCCTCGAAGCCCATCTGAGCGAGAACCGACGCCAAAAAATCCTATGAATACAGAAACCTCCAAAAGCAACCCTAGACCAGAAGTTCCGCCGCCGCAAGCCTTTATAGCCACGAAAAACCAATCTGGACCCTGTTCCGGCACCCTGCCGGAGGGGGAAAACATCACCGGAGGCCATCTTCATCACCCCGACGGCCACCATGATGAGGAGGGAGTAGTCCACCCTCGGGGCTGAGCGTTTATACTAGTAGCTATGTGTTTGATCTCTCTCTCTCTCTCTCTCTCTCTCTCGTGTTCTTGATTTGGCATGATCTTGATGTATCGCGAGCTTTGTTAATATAGTTGGATCATACGGTGTTTTCCCCTCTCTATCTTGTTGTGATGAATTGAGTTTTCCCTTTGAGATTTTGTTATTATCGGATTGAATACTTTTATGGATTTGAGAGCACTTGATGCACTCAACTCGCGGATTCCGAGGTGACATTAGAGTAATATATGCATAGGGGTTGATGCACGTTTTCGTCCTTGTTTCTCCGGTAGAAATCTTGGGGCACTCTTTGAAGTTCTTTGTGTTGGATTGAGTATTATGAATCTGAAATTGTTTGATGCATATCGTATAATCATAGATACTCGTGGTGACATTGGAGCATCTAGGTGACATTAGAGTTGGTTGATGTGTATCATATGGTGTTATTTTAGTACGAACTCTTGAGCTATTTGTGACACTTATAGGAATAGCTCTATAGATCGATCGGAAAGGATAACTTTGAGGTGGTTTCGTACCCTACAAGCAATTTCTTCTTATGTTCTCCGCTAGATAAGAACTTTGGAGTGATTCTTCGTCGCACGTTGAGGGATTGTTATATGATCCAATTATATTAGCATTGTTGAGAGATTGCACTAGTGAAAGTATGAACCCTAGGCCTCATTTTCAAGCATTGCAATACCGCTTGTGCTCACTTTTGTTACTTGCTACCTTGCTGTTTTTTATTGTTCCTATTACAAAAATCAATATTTACTGTCATTACTACACTTGTGTCACCATCTCTTAGCCGAACTAGTGCACCTATACAATTACCATTGTATTTGGTGTGTTGGGGACACAAGAGACTCTTTGTTATTTGGTTGCAGGGTTGTTTGAGAGAAACCATCTTCATCCTATGCCTCCCACGGATTGATAAACCTTAGGTCATCCACTTGAGGGAAATTTGCTACTGTCCTACAAAACTCTGCACTTGGAGGCCCAACACGAGTCTACAAGAACAAGTTGTGTAGTAGACATATATGTTCCGATTTGATCAACTCATTGATCATCGCGTGTTGCATCTGGATTTACATTCCACTGTCTACCCCGATGGCGGAAACCGACCGGTAGGGGTAACTCGTGTCACGACCTCTGCGTCACGATCACGGAAACAAGATCACGAAACCAACCTTCAACACTGACGTGCGCGGCCGATCTCATCGAACCGCACCTGAACCGATCTACATATATCATATGCATATCATCGAATCTATCACCACACAGCGGAGGCTCTGATACCACTGTTGGAACACGCGGTACGCTAATCTAGCGCCAAATAAAAAAATTCTACCGCGCACCCAAAATCATGCTGCTAGAAATAGATCATAGGATCGGGTTTACCACTAGACGCGCAGTCACCGCAGCAGAAGTAGAGTTGGTGATGCGTGCAGTCGATATTCAGGCGCGTCTCCTCCTTATGTCGCCGATCTCCCGCGAACAGCGAAGACCCGCGAACGGTGATCTCCCACGAACGGTACCTCGGAGATCCCTCGAACGGTTCGTCCGAGCACCGCAGATGCGATGCCTCCAAGGTATCCACACGTGCGGGGAGCAGCGCCGGGTGGCGGACTGCTAGGTCCGGTCGCGCGACATGGGCATTGGGAGTTGCGGCGGCGTCTGTCCAGGTAGGAAAAAGATCAACCCTAAGTGGTGCGCCCACTCCCCTTTATATAGACCTCCGAAGTGGGCTCAACAATTGAGCCCACTAGGAGTCTACATCCATTTTCCACTCGGATCCAATCTGAATGGGCTGCAGCCCCTTAAGGGTGCGACCCTATAGGTTCACGTATACATGGACACGACCAAAGTCGATGGCTGGTAGCGGCTCCTAGCAGAACGTGCCAACTCCCATGTGTGTGTAAAGTCGTTTGACGAACCTTGACAATGTGTCATACGCAACATTCCTTTTGCCTCACGATATATGTTGTTGAGCTCAAGGCGAGTGCTTGTCACCCTTGTGGTAGCTCGACCTCTCTTCTTGACACCATGATACAGATTCCCGAACTAGGTTAACACTTAACCCAAGTCGCATGGCCATGCTTTTCGAATCTGATCACTCGAGAGGGCCCAGAGAATATCTCTCCAAATAGGAGGGGCAAATCCCATCTTGGTCAGCCATGTCTCGCGGCATGTCTTACGACTCACCCGAAAGCTACCTTTATAACTACCCAGTTACGGAGTAGCGTTTGATAGACCCTAAGTGAGTCGATCCTCATCCCGAGAACATGCGAGGACCTCAGGTCTAGGACATGGCATAGACATTGTACGTGAGACTAACAGATGACGATATCTCGCTGCGTCTCAAAGTGGGTCTGTCCGACTCAGTGATCCCCACCATCGAGTCCATACTATCGGTTTAGCATCTCCATGCACATGACTTGTGAAACATAGTCATCAACCGAGTCGTATACTAGTCTGTAACATCCCAAAATTCTAAATTTTGGAATGTTATATTAAATAAATAGTTTTGATTGATTGTTTGATTGTGGTGTGGTTGCTTGTGTGAAATTGAGTGAAATTTAGAAACTTTTTGAAAGTTGAATGAGAGGGAATAAAATGACTTTCCCAAAACTTTCACCTTGCATTTATGATCTCCATGAATTCATATTCATTTCATCACAAAACCCTAGAGTGAAGATAATATCACTTCTTCCATTTAAATAAATGAAAAGGGTTTTGAAAAGATTTGAATTCCATTTGGAAATATTCCAAATTCGAAAACTTTATGCAACTCAATGATTTTCATGAGAGGAGATAAAATGACTTCTTCAAATTATATGAAATATGAGTTGGAAGTTTAAAACAATCAAATTTAAAGTCCCTTTGAAATTATTTTCAATTTGGAGTTATTTGGTTTTTATTCAAATTATTTTTATCCAAAAATAAAATATATGGAAATTAGGGTAAAATGATTCCCTTCAATATAAAATTAGAGGGAAATAAATTTGAAATCATTTTGGTATTTTTAAAATGATTTTTATTAGGTTTTATTGCAGCAGTAGCACTGTTTGCTTTATTTAAATTTTTGTGAAATTTATTTGCCGCTGAAAATATGTTCATCTTTTAGGAAATCTTTTTCTGAAAATTTTGATATATAATATGCCTATGGAAATTTTTCTTATTTTCTGTTTACCTTTTTTTTTGTTTTTACTCTAAAAAAAAACTGTACGAGCGACCGACTGCTATCCTTCGCCAGCGTGCGCAACATAGCTAGCAGGTCGGACTATATTATTTTTCCAGTTGTCCTTTAATTTATTTATTTTCTGTTAAAAAAAAAACGCACGCACACATGCGCGCACACGCGCAGGCCGGCCGAAAGCCCATGCGGCGTCGTTCCTTTTCTTTGTTTTTCCTATATCTTTCGTCTGCCTTTTGTTTACGTTTAGTCCCACATTGCCTAGCTTTTGACCTCTAAGCCTCCTTTCCACCTATAAATATAGACCCATAGAGCCTCCAAAAATCATCCGATTCGGGTTAAATCAATATATTTTGGTTTGACTAGATTCACTAAATAAAAATATTTTTCTTCTCTCCGGCGGGACTTCTGAAAGTTGTCTTCTCTCTCGGAAGTCATCTTTTCTCTACCTTATAAAGGTATCTTTCTTCGTATTTTTTTATATACTCCCGTAGCTTATTATTTCTAGACTAGTACGGTAGAATAATTAGATTTATAAATTAGTCCTTGTATTTACATTTT